>BSDF01000018.1:11223413-12423413 GCA_027925045.1 Hypotaenidia okinawae | reverse complement strand
GCAGACAGGAGATGAAATTAAGACCCACCAGGACCTTAAAATGTCCCCTGCAATTCTGTCTATTTCGTCTTTTGCTTTGTATATTTTTAAAAGGCAGTGTGGCAGGGAGAAAAGGTACAAAATACTCTCCACAGATGGTTTAGAAAAATTGTAAACGGAACTCCTGAATGAGGCTTTTATGTCCTGGCTACTCTGATAAATCAGCCTACTGTCAGTCCCAGGTAACGTAAATCACACAGTGCAGTTTTGATGTGACAAATGCATTGATCCTTGCTGCTAGTTGTTTTGCATCATTTATTTGAAACACACACTAAGCCAGGCTTATAAGAAAATTTTCTTAACCTGATGTAAACATTCTCAGTTGACTCGAGTCAAGTTTTGTTGCAAAATGCAAATCCTGAAACTTTCTTCCAGATTGTTTTTTAATTAACACCTTGCTCAGAGCTAATTCACAGTCTTTAAAAAGAGCCAGTGAGACACTTTGATCTCTTTCCTTCCACACCATACTTTTTGGTTGACAAGAAAAACTTCTTCTGGTCTTCCTGTTTAAATACTTCTGGTACATGTTAAACAATAGCCCAGTTATATCTTTCCCTCATCATCTGGGGCATAACACAGCATCTCACCTTTCATGTACAGCATATAATTTGTTCCAAATAGCAACTTCTCTGACTACATTGTGGTCCTATTCAAGTGACGTGTCTGCACCGTTTAAGTAAGTTCAGCATCACTCTGACATGTCTGCTAATACGGACTTGGAGTGTTTATACATGTAACCATGCAGTTATGCTCCAGGCTATTTTCAGCACTGCCAGTAGTTGCTCACACCTGGTCCTGGATGTAATCCCACTGATCAAAAAGCCAGCACGACAGTCTAACTACAAGTAACAAGCTTTGCAGACCCTGCCTTACTAAAATGAATGTGGTAACTGCATCAGGAGTATGAGAAGCAGCATTGCAGGAATCTCTATTTAAAACAGGTTTCTGGAAGCCCAGAAATTGCTTTGCAGCTTGACTTGGCATGCAGCATGGGAGAAAGATGGAGGAAAGATTATGTGTTTCCAGTATTACTCAATATATTGTGATCAATAGAGGAAACCAAGTGCTGGGGTCAGCCTGAAACTTCTGCACAGCTTCTGGTGGCAATTGCTTCAAGTGGTAACTTAGTGACTTCTCATTGAACTCCCTTGGAGTTAGATTTCACACATATTGTCCAAATGCTACAAAGGGAGCTTGTGCCTTTGAAAGCTGTACTAAATAGAGGATTATCCCTCACATAGTTTCATGTATAAGAAGGTGATCTCAGCATCTACAGCTCTCTCAAGGAGAGAAGCAGGTTGCTGCAGAATTCCCTGACATATTGGACATATTGTATATGGGTTAGGATGTCTCCACAAAGGGCTGATCCATAAAGGCAAGAGAAGCTCAATTCTGTGGCACTTTTTAATTTAAAGTTTTTATATATTATATTACATATATAGTATATCCAGCTATAACCCTGAGAATTGCCTCTGTTCTGTTAAAGTGCTGCAGAGAAGAGAGCAATACTCAGGGCAGCACGCAGTTCCACCTCACACGGCTAACCAATTCTGTTCGTACCTCTCAAAAGAGCTGCATTTGTCTTTCTCACTTTCATTCATCTATGAAACTCTTTCCACACTGCTAGATATGTGGGAGAGAGCGCAATTAACTTTAACCAAATGCCCTCTCTCCTCTCCTCGCAAATTATTCCTATGGAGAACACGTCTTAATGCAAATTCTCACGTGTGCTGACTCTAACAGACCAGTACCTGTAATATCATGGTACCAAATCAAAACTTTACAATCTGTTCAAAACAGCTCTTTTATCTGGCTGTTTTTGTGGTTTTATTCTTTGGAGTATCAGACACCTGATGTTTTGTATGAATAATAATATATTTCAAATATATAACCAAACTAAGAAGAAGAAAAACTAAGAGAATGGTTTTTTTCCCTGTGTTATGCTTTTGGTTATAATATAAATGCTATGTTGGAAGTACAGCTAAGTAGCCTACAATCTTGGTTCTGTTCTTTGAGACTCAAGATAGCCGAACAATTGACATTTTCCACTGATTATACAGAAGGTAATCCGCAGAGAGAAAAATAAGAGCAAAGAGACGGAAAACTGAACTGAGTGTTTCACTAGTGATGCTGTTGTCTGAATGTTAATCAATAAAGCAATAAATAAGCTGCCAAGTTAAGCATATCTTAGCTGTGGATTTTGGCCATAATTCTCTAGAGTACGCTTAGGGAGAGAAAGAGGTTGATTTGTATTGAATTTGTATTCAAATTTAAGCTTTAGAAACAAAATACAGATCTTCAGTTAACACTGAAAGAGTCCTCTCTTTCCACTTCAAAAGGAGAATAAAAACGTCTTTTTTCTACGATGTCTGGAAATCTGAAGTCTAAGAGTTCATATGCAACGAGTATTACAATTTTTTCTTGTGAATGACCTGAACAAGATGCATGTAGAAAAAACATACCTTTTACCATTACGTATTACATACTTCAAAAAGGACTGAACTTCTAAATAAACCAAACAACAGAGGTACAAGTACACAGCCTTAAGACTTCTACTGTGCATGTCTTCCACCCTTGCAGGTTTTCAAGACTTTGGTAGATAAAACCGTGACTGACCCGAGAATCCTAATTTGAGTAGGAGGTTGAGTCAGAGACCTCCAGGTGTCTCTTAAAACCAACACTTTTCTGACTCTGTATGTGTTTCAAAGTAAAATAAAACAAACAATTTTTTTTTTCTATTTTCTTATTTTATTTTATCAACATGGTTAAAAAAATAAGAAAAAAAGCTTAGGTTTACGAGAAGGAACAAAATGGTTGGATCTTAAAGGTCTTTTCCAACCTAGTGATTCTATGATTCTGTGATTCTAAATAAAGGTACAAAATAATAATAATAATAGTAATTTTTAAAAAGAGTGTGAAACCTGCTCCAACCAAATCCATAAAAGCAAAAAGCTGTATAATACAAAGGCGTTTAAGATACTACAATAAGCACACTAAACGTTGCATAATGGAAGCAAAAGTAAGGACAGTCTGTACCATAAGAAGAGCATAGCACATCCTCTTCAGAAATACAGCACTGCATAGGAGCAGAAAACATTGTGATAATTGAAGAGCAAACGAATTAATTTGAATTAAAATTACAGGAGATTTCTTTAGGAATTAGAGCAACCAGCTTCAGTGTTTGGTTTTTTTTTTTTTCTGGACTGATTTCGTAATACGTAACTGCTATTTTTCTATATTGTTAAAACACAAATGTCTAGTGACCATCCTATGTGATTATCTAAAATTCCTCCATGATTTTCCAACATTAATCTTTAAATCTACGATCACCTCAGAACGTTCTCTTTCTGAAACCTGCTTCCCAGGTGGGTAGTTGCTGTCCAAGCTATATCCACACCTCCAGTTTATCTCTGTAGAGAGTGTTTCGTAAGAGAAGTTGTAGACATTCCGCGATATTCTTTTACCTCTACTGCAAGCAGAGGACGTGGGATGCGAACTGAATAGGAATGTCTTAGTTTTCCCAAGGGAACCTCCAGGCATCAGCCTGCTTCATTTAATTTTAAAAGAAGAATTACAGAGAGAGTTCACAATTAATTTCAAAATATGTGTTCTGAATCAGCACTGTTCCAAGGGAGGGAACCTCGTATGACAAAACAAACAGAAATCACTTTTTAGTGAAAAATGTTTGCCCCTCAGTTAAAAAACTAAATAAATTGTTTTCCATTGGTAATAACTTCTGAAGATTCCAGTTACTGGTGTGCTTATTTTTTCACTATGGATTATGTCTGACCTTTACAAAAACAACTTTCACCATGTAAGCCCAAGCTCAACTTTCTGTGTAGATGCACATCCTATGTGGAGTGTCTTCACATGACACAGCATCACAGCCCGAACAAGGGCACACAGCACAGCTCAGACTGCTATGCTGAACCTCAATACTGGACCATCAACAGCTTTCCTGATGTCTAGCAGAACCATTGCTCTTCCTAGCACAGTGTGTGGTTAAAGATCATTTTAGGCTGCTGCCAGAACATAAAGATGCTACAAGTCAGCTGGTTTCTATGGAAACCACACTCGGTATGACAGACACGGTAGGTCACTGCTTCAACAAAAGATAAACAACCAGGAATAGCTAATGTGTGAAACCTCAAATTATTTTCCCCTCTCAACAAAAGTGCTGCTGTTTGCCCTCAGCAATAACTCTGGTTAAGCAGCAGCACATGCAGAAAGCGTAGACTGAACAGTCCAATTGTTTTTACTAATTTGGAAAGCCCGTTTTCAGCATTTTAAAGAGACTTAATTTTATAAGGTGGTGAGCCAATGCATGATTCCTTCAAAGGTCTCAAGTTTGATTCCTTAAGGCAGTGAGATATTAAAAATTATCAATTTTCTCTAAAGCTGAAATCTTCATTTGAAGACTGTCCTTATTGATCTGTCACAATTTAGTCTCAGTCCATTTTAATACATCACAATGATGATTTTATAAGATGACAATCAGTGGTGACAAAAATAAAAGCTGGAGTGTCAAAGAAACTTAGAAGATACTTGGATGCCTGTCGTGGTTTCACCCCGGCTGTGGGCTGAGATCCACGCAGCTGCCTGCTCCTTAAAGTAAAAGAGCAGGGGAAAAGGGAAAAAGGGAAAGGGAAACAAGGGAAGGGAAAAGGAAGGGGCAAATAACTCCAAAACCAAGAAACTAAGAGGCCCGTGGGTTGGGATAAGGAGAGTTTACTAAGATAACAGAAAAATAAAATATAACAATGCTAACAGGACTTTAGAGCAAAAGAATATGAAACTCTTGATACACAATGCAGTTTCTCACCGAACCACACAACTCAGGCCGTACCACCCAGAGCTGTCCCGGAACCCGACCGTCCCCCCAAGAAGCACGCGTCCCGAGACCGCCCCTCTTCTTCTTCCCAACAGCCCCCCGTTTTCCTAGGCAGGACGTAATTGGCATGGAATACTCTCTTTGGCCCATCTGGGTCACCTGTCCTGGCTTCGCCCCTCCTTTCTCAAGAATAGAGAAATAGAAGAAGCTAAGAAAGTCCTTGACTGTCTGACTGCAACTAAGAACATCAGGGTGTTATCAGCACTGCTTTCATTTTAACTCCCAAACACAGCATCCCATCAGCTGCTACAAATGAAATTAACTCTATCCTGACTGAAACCAGGACATTCCACCCCTTATTCCATACCATTTACGTCATGACCAGGTCCAACCAATGTTTCAGACACACATATATGTATTATTCCTTTAGTCTATGGACCATTCATCTGAGGTTTGTTGAGTAAATGATCTAGTCCATGATTTTCAGGCTCCATTCGTTGTAACAGTCTCTCATGGTGTCAGTATGCGCCATTGGATCGTTGCATGCTGCATCTCGGGCGCTCGACCGATGCATCTGACATGGTCCATGGTCATAGTCTGTAAATCAAAAGTGTTCATTTTCAAAGGGGAAGAGGAAAAAGTTCTTGTGATGGCAGGTCTTGGTCCCATCATCGTGGCAGTCTTCCTTCATTGTCGTGTATGATTCAGCTGTAACCCCATTGGTACAACAAACAACAACATACAGCAATTATAGTAATAATGAATATACAGTAATGGGTTATTTAGCACTTATTATAATACAATTTCTACTTTACTAATTACATTGGCTATTTTCACCTAATATCAAATCCCTTTGAGGTACACATCGAACTTCTCCATCCTTCTGCATTACCCACCAAGTACAACCAGGTCCTTGAGCAAAAACAATTCCCGACATAGGTTTACCTTTACCTGAAGCAGGGATGACCCAAACCGTCTTCCCTAATATACTCTTCATATGCACCACTGGGACTCTGTCTCCTTCTACAGTACGTGGAAATTTTGACTGGGCAGGGCCAGCCCGATTGGTAGAACCCCTAGAGTTAACTAACCACGTGGCTTTGGCCAAATGTGTATCCCAGTGTTTGAATGTTCCACCACCCATTGCTTTTAGGGTAGTCTTTAAGAGTCCATTATATCGTTCAATTTTCCCAGAGGCTGGTGCATGATAAGGAATGTGGTACACCCATTCAATGCCATGCTCTTTGGCCCAGGTGTCTAAGAGCATTTCGGAAATGAGTCCCATTGTCTGACTCGATTCTTTCTGGGGTACCATGTCGCCATAGGACTTGCGTTTCAAGGCCCAGGATTGTATTCCAGGCAGTAGCATGGGATACAGGATATGTTTCTAGCCAGCCGGTGGTTGCCTCCACCATGGTAAGCACGTAGCGTTTGCCATGGCGGGTTTGTGGGAGGGTGATGTAATCGATCTGCCAGGCCTCCCCGTATTTATATTTCATCCACCGTCCTCCATACCAAAGCGGCTTCAACCGCTTCGCTTGCTTAATTGCAGCACACGTCTCACATTCATGGATAACTTGTGCAATAGCATCCATGGTTAAGTCCACCCCTCGATCTCGAGCCCATCTATATGTTGCATCTCTCCCTTGATGACCTGAGGAATCATGAGCCCATCGAGCTAGGAATAGTTCACCTTTATGTTGCCAGTCTAGATCTACCTGAGCCACTTCAATCCTAGCAGCCTTATCTACCTGATGGTTGTTTCGATGTTCCTCCATGGCTCGACTCTTAGGTACATGAGCATCAACATGACGTACCTTTACAACAAGCTTCTCTAATCGGGCAGCAATGTCTTGCCACAAGTCAGCAGCCCATATGGGTTTGCCTCTACGCTGCCAGTTGTTCTTTTTCCACTGTTGCAACCAACCCCACAGGGCATTAGCTACCATCCATGAATCAGTATAAAGGTAGAGCATTGGCCACTTTTCTCTCTCAGCAATGTCCAAAGCTAACTGGATGGCCTTCACCTCAGCAAATTGGCTTGATTCACCTTTTCCTTCAGTGGCTTCTGCTACTTGCCTTGTAGGACTCCATACAGCAGCTTTCCATCGTCGGTGCCTTCCCACAATGCGACAGGAGCCATCGGTGAACAGGGCGTATCGTTTCTCATTCTCTGGCAGTTTGTTGTAAGGTGGGGCTTCTTCAGCGCGTGTCACCTCCTCATCCTCTGGTGACATCCCAAAATCTTTGCCTTCTGGCCAGTCTGTGATCACTTCCACAATTCCTGGGCGATTAGGGTTTCCTATTCGAGCCCGCTGAGTAATTAGTGCAACCCACTTGCTCCACGTAGCATCAGTGGCATGATGTGTAGAAGGGACCTTCCCTTTGAACATCCAGCCCAGCACCAGCAGTCGGGGTGCCAGGAGGAGCTGGGCTTCAGTTCCAATCACTTCTGAAGCGGCTCGAACCCCTTCATAGGCGGCCAGTATTTCCTTTTCTGTTGGAGTATAATTGGCCTCAGATCCTTTGTAGGCCCGACTCCAAAACCCCAGCGGTCGACCTCTAGTCTCCCCTTGTGCTTTCTGCCAGAGACTCCAGGTAGGTCCATTCTCCCCGGCTGCAGTGTAAAGCACATTTTTAACATCTGTCCCTGTCCGGACAGGCCCAAGGGCCACTGCATGGACTATCTCGCGTTTGATCTGCTCAAAGGCTTGCTGCTGCTCAGGGCCCCATTGGAAATCATTCTTCTTCCGAGTTACATGGTAGAGTGGGCTCACAATGAGACTGTAGTTTGGGACATGCATTCGCCAAAAACCTATAACACCTAAGAAAGCTTGTGTTTCCTTTTTGTTGCTTGGTGGAGACATAGCTGCTATTTTATTGATAATGTCCATTGGGATCTGACGACGCCCATCCTGCCATTTGATTCCTAAAAACTGGATTTCTCATGTAGGCCCCTTGACTTTACTTTGCTTTATAGCAAAACCAGCTTCCAAAAGGATTTGAATTATCCTTTTTCCTTTCTCAAATACTTCCTCTGCTGTATTGCCCCATACAATGATGTCATCAATGTACTGCAGGTGCTCTGGGGCTCCACCCTTTTCCAGTGTGGTCTGGATTAGTCCATGACAAATGGTAGGGCTGTGTTTCCACCCCTGGGGCAGACGATTCCACGTGTATTGGATGCCCCTCCAAGTGAAAGCAAACTGTGGCCTGCACTCAGGCGCCAGTGGTATTGAGAAGAAAGCATTTGCAATGTCAATTGTGGCATACCACCTGGCTGCCTTTGACTCCAATTCATACTGGAGTTCCAGCATGTCCGGCACAGCAGCACTCATACCTGGAGTGACTTCATTTAGGCCACGATAATCCACTGTCAGCCTCCACTCTCCATCGGACTTCCACACTGGCCATATGGGACTGTTAAAGGGTGAGCGGGTTCGGCTGATCACCCCTTGACTCTCCAATTGATGAATCAGCTTATGGATGGGGATCAGGGAATCCCGGTTAGTACGGTATTGTTTTCTGTGCACCGTCGTTGTAGCAATTGGCACTTGCTGTTCCTCAACCTTCAACAACCCCACAACAGAAGGATCATCTGAGAGTCCAGGCAAAGCACGCAATTGCTCAGTGCCTTCTGTCTCCAAAGCAGCTATTCCAAAAGCCCACCGGTACCCTTTTGGGTCTTTAAAATAACCTCTACGGAGGTAATCTATACCTAGAATGCATGGAGCTTCTGGGCCAGTCACAATTGGGTGTTTCTCCCAGTCCTTCCCAGTTAAGCTCACTTCAGCCTCTAACACAGTCAATTGTTGGGACCCCCCTGTCACTCCAGAAATGCTGACAGGTTCTGTCCCTACGTGATTCGATGGCATTAGAGTACACTGGGCACCAGTATCCACCAGAGCCTTGTACTCCTGTGGGTCTGACGTACCAGGCCATCGGATCCACACAGTCCAATAAGCACGGTTATCCCTCTCCTCCACCTGGCTGGAGGCAGGGCTCCTCTATTGTTGCTGATCATATTGGCTGCTCACTGGTGCAGCCTTCTTCCTGGCAAAATCGCGTTGTCTTTGGGGAGGGCTGAGGTGGGCTGCCTATGCCACTTCCTCATGTCCTCACCATGGTCACACAGTTCAAACCACAGCTGCTGTCGCAGCGTGTCTCGTGGTGTGTACCTTCTGTATCCTCCCTTCTGGGATGATGGACGCTTTCTCCCAGTAGCTGCAACCTCACACAACGATACGGGTTGGGAGTTGCACAAATTTTTGTCAAGTCGTTCGACCAGTTTCTCTACCGCTGCGATCACCGATTGGGAAACATTGTCCTGATATTTCCGGAGTCGGCAGGACACTTCACTTACAGTTGGTGGATACATATTATCCCAGTCTATTGATGCTAATGAATTGGTGTGCCCTGCTGGTGCACTTCGTACAACCTTACGCCACATATCTGCGGTGCATACAACTTCATCAGGGTCAGAGTGCCATTTGCCCAGATCATAATAAATGATCTCCCGTACAGCTAATTCTCTCAGGTACTGGATAACTGCCTCTATGTTGTTACACTTGGGTGACTGACATGTAATATAGTCCTTTATGGGATACCTTTCCTCCACACTTGACAGTAGTCGCCTCCAGAGGCTGAGGGTTTCTGGCTTTTTCCCAATTTCCTTGTCAATGCCTCCTTCTCTAGCTAGGGATCCCAACTGCTTGGCCTCCCTGCCATCTAATTCCAGACTATCGGCCCCTTGATCCCAGCATCGGAGCAACCAAGTGATGATGTGCTCACCTGGGCGGCGGCTGAAATCTTTTCGAACCTCACGCAACTCACTCAGGGTCAGGGATCGTGTGACAACCTCTGATTCTGCCTCATCCTGAAATGCCTGAGATGGCCTTGCTCTATCCTGAGGGGCTTGAGATGGCCCTGTTTTATCCTGAGGTGCTTGAGATGGCCCTGCTCCATCCTGAGGTGCTTGAGATGGCCCTGCTCCATCCTGAGATGCTTGAGATGACCCTGAGTCATCCTGACATGCTCCAGATGGCCCTGATTCATCCTCATCCTTCACTACACGAATTGATTTCTTTTGTTTCCTCTTTTGTACGGGAGCAACAGACACTGGCGGGGGTTGGTTTTTTGTTTTATCAGCAGTATCTGCTGTAGGGGTTGCAGTAGCTGTAGCATCGGTTGGACAAGTTGCAGTAGCTACAGTGCTAGTCATAGTGGCCTTAGTGCTAGTCACAGTGGTTACAGTAGCTGCAGTGCCAGTCATAGGGGTTGCAGCAGCTGCAGTCTTTGCTGGTTTGTTTTCATTCTTTTCCTTCTGACAGTGCTGACAGTACTGACAGTGCTGCCTGTTATCAAGCAATGTTTTGTAAATAGTGGCCAGGGCCCAGCACAGTGCAGTAAGGTGTGTATCTCTGGCAAGCTTAGAGCAATTTCTTTTCAGATATGCAGTCACTTTTTCAGGGTCTTGTAACTGCTCAGGAGTGAAACTCCAAACCACCGGAGTTAAGAAAGTGCCTAGGTACTTGCCCATGCTCTGCCACTTGCCCTGCCACTCACGATTATCTGGCCTCACAGAAAAATCTTGAGTGGTATTCATAAACCTCTGCTTAATATTTGACAACAACTGAACCATCTGCACCAAACCGAGAAACAGCAAAATGCTAGTTGGAATATCCCAGGGATATTGAAAGTTTTTAAAGACTGCTAGCAGAGCTGTTGTATTTAGCCCAAAGGAAAACAAAGCAGTACTCCCACCATACCAGCTGCCGTTACTAAACTCTTCCTGTCCAAAGAATGGACAGGGCAGCAAGCTCTCATACAAATACCAGCACAAGTTCACGATCCTCAATATTACTGTATCATAGATTGTCATCACAAAAGACAAGAACCAGACCAGGAAACGCAGCCTCGACATGGTAAAAAATCCTGCCAGGATTGCAGCCAGCGTACGGTAGTTTCGCGGCCACAGCTGTGACCACAGCCATGTGAATAAATACCACAGCATCATGATCGGAGACTGCTTAAACAACAGTACTTATCACAACTTTGTCTTAATTACTATAGGGTCAGATCTACCGTTATCCCAACCTTTCGGGCCCCACGTTGGGCGCCAAAAAGACTGTCGTGGTTTCACCCCGGCTGTGGGCTGAGATCCACGCAGCTGCCTGCTCCTTAAAGTAAAAGAGCAGGGGAAAAGGGAAAAAGGGAAAGGGAAACAAGGGAAGGGAAAAGGAAGGGGCAAATAACTCCAAAACCAAGAAACTAAGAGGCCCGTGGGTTGGGATAAGGAGAGTTTACTAAGATAACAGAAAAATAAAATATAACAATGCTAACAGGACTTTAGAGCAAAAGAATATGAAACTCTTGATACACAATGCAGTTTCTCACCGAACCACACAACTCAGGCCGTACCACCCAGAGCTGTCCCGGAACCCGACCGTCCCCCCAAGAAGCACGCGTCCCGAGACCGCCCCTCTTCTTCTTCCCAACAGCCCCCCGTTTTCCTAGGCAGGACGTAATTGGCATGGAATACTCTCTTTGGCCCATCTGGGTCACCTGTCCTGGCTTCGCCCCTCCTTTCTCAAGAATAGAGAAATAGAAGAAGCTAAGAAAGTCCTTGACTGTCTGACTGCAACTAAGAACATCAGGGTGTTATCAGCACTGCTTTCATTTTAACTCCCAAACACAGCATCCCATCAGCTGCTACAAATGAAATTAACTCTATCCTGACTGAAACCAGGACAATGCCCAAATTTCTTTGGAGCATGTGTACACTCCAGTCTCGAGATTTTAAAAGAGGTGAAGTGCCAAAACGATGGTATTACTTTGTTCACTCATACCAATTCAACAAACAAAACCCCAAAACATTTCTACCTCCTCACCTGAAACAACTAGAAAAGTCAATACAAACTAACATTGATAGCAACAGCAGTGTCACTGCAGTATATCCTCACCAGCAAATACTCTCTTTACCAAGAATATTCATCCCAGAGAAAGAGGTAAATGGAAACGGACACAAAAGGGTTACAAAAGGCAATATGAAAGATTATTTTCACATTCAAATATTCATGTTTTTCTAATATTCCTGAAGTTTTATAAATAACGTAAGAGCAAGCTGGCGTAGCAAGAGACCTAATTATAAACAAGTTATAATTAAGTACCATCTCTAAATTATATAATGCAATATCAATATAAATGTATTCATTATGTAAATGGTTATTTTATTGCTCATTTAAAATACATAATGAAAATGCAGATAGTAGGTGGACAGCATGCTAAATAAGGGCACAAATGAAGGAAACATATCTTGGCAGAGACAGAAGATGTAGGTGTGAAAGAACAAGAGCAACACTTAGTTGTCTCTTTGATAACAGATGAGAATATATACTCATGAGCTGGTCTCATGCATCGTATCCAAGTCTGAAGAATCCAGTCATCTAAGACCTGCACCCTACCTGCTTTGAAATTCAGGACCCTCTCTCCTTTCCTTCTCAAGAGGGCATGAGAAGAATGAGGAAGACACATCCACAGCCAAACTCCTGTTATTTTCTCTACCAGAAGCACAGTCCAAAATAATCCAAGAACTCCTCCTCTATGTGAGGATGACCACAATACTTGAATACCTTAAAAACCATTTGTCAACTGCCTGAGCCCCTAAGGCAGGCAGCCAGAGGCTAAAGAATTCTCATTATCTGCAGATTGGGCCAGGAGGAATACTTACAGGCATGTGCTACACAGGAAAATTTCTGAACTATGAAATAACTAATCATTACCCCAGACCCAAGCTGGGAATCTAGATACTCCAGGTGAACTCTATTTCAAACACACCAGCACATGTCATTATTGACCATGCTTACAGGTCCTAAGTGCAGCGCAGCTGGATCAGCTATCAAACACTATGTCACCTCAGAAAAAACTCCATGAAAAGCAGCAGCTACTCTATGGGGCACCTACTGAGTGCCCATACTCAATTTTGACAAGATCTGTATTTCTTTTGCCAGAATGCAGAGGAACATAATTTGTCATTTCCCAAAGAAGCCTTACTTTCTCCCTCTCTATATTTAATGTCCTGTTTATTTTATAACCCCTGGTTCCAGCTGCTGAAGTTGTCAGCTTGAGGATGCTTAATGACAACATTTAGCTCTTGAGATTTAATGCAAGAAAAACACTGGTCAGTGATTTTAAAAGCAGTTCCTTTCTTTGAGCATCTTCCTTGTGAAATCGGAAGTGTAAAAAGTAGTAGTTCTCAGCATGCAAATTAAGTATTTAAAGATTCTTTAAAAATAAGCTTTCTGCCAAACATTTACTTGAATCTTCTAAGTTCTACAAAAAGCTTCAAGCCAATTCCCAGCTTCCTTCCTTTAGCTTCTCTCCAAACTGTGCTTTTTTCCCCCTAATGAGATCCAGCATACCCTTTGCTCCGTTTTACCTGAGACATCTTCCATTTAATTCCTTAATTATAGGAATAATCTACTCCTCATTTATCAGGATTTATTGGTCATACTTAACATCATTACAGCACTGGCATATGCCCACTGCTCTCTTACCCATCTCATGATTTACAGAAAAATCCCCTTGCCGTATCTGTCAGTTTACCAAACTCCTGTCTCTTACCTCCACACATCCTTTCATACTAAGCAATTCCTTGAAAACAGCCTCACCAGGGGAAACCCCAGTTTGCAAATATCAACCAGACTTGGCTGAATGTAGCGAATATCCTTTCATTAATTAGCTGGTTTGGTACAGCCTCCTGTTGTAATTACTAATGCTTTGCTGAGCCCGAAATCCCAGAAACTGTACAGCTCCACTGATGTTTGCAGTGAAAAACTAACCAAGCTAACCACCACTATGGCACCATTATCAACAACCGAGGAATCTTTGAAACTAAAATTACATGCATTTGATCCTTAATTTTCAAAAGAATTAAAGGTGGATTTCCAGGCATGCTTTCTTCAAGCTGTGCCAAGAATCGCTAATACTTAAAGATTTAGGCTTATTTATCTCATTACCACCTCTGGACTGAAAGTCCATTCTGAAATTCAGAAAAACTTACATTTCACTAGTGAATAATTTGTTTTAATAAATTAAACCTTTGTCAGGTTAGGGAGAGAGAGATGCCCAGTTTGCAAGTGTTTAAGCATGCAGAGCTGTTCCCTCATTTATAACCTGCTTCTGCAGAAGCTTCACTGTGTGCTTGAATATGCATTATGAGTAGTCCCATTACCTTAAATGGGATTGATTCTAGCATATAAAGCTGGGCCAGAATGTAAGGCTGTGCTGCCGCTGGATATTAAGTAGTCTTATTTACTTTAATGAGCAAGAAATACCTATCCTTAATGGCTTTTTTACTTCTTTCTAGACAGGAATAAGGTTATTCTCTTCAGGCATCACCCTTGTAGACTGAAAACCTTGCTCTTACTTTTTTTAGGAAATTCTTCCCTCAGTAGAATTTTATCCTGAAATATGTTCAGTGTTTGAATTTTGGAAAAGGATGACTCAATTTTCTATTTTGAGCTCTAACTTGTCTTTGTTTAAATGAACACCACTTTCTGCTCCAGGTCAGGACATGAGGAAATTAATAAATCATATTTATCCCGTCACCTCTCACCCAGGAAGAAGGAACTCCAGAATAAGCACTCCAACACAACAGAGGCAGTGTAGAAAATAAAGATAGTATTTTCTGGAACCTTTACTCTGAGCTTCACAAATAATTATTCTAATAAATTCATCTGGGCTTTAGCCTTTTCAGTCACAGAATCATAGAATCACAGAAAGATCTGGATTGGAAGGGACCCCAAGGATCACAAAGCCTTGATCCTGCCACAGGCAGGGCCACCAGCCTCCAGGCCTAGATCTACACAAGGTTGCCCAGGGCCCCATACAGCCTGACATTGAACATCCCCAGGGATGGGGCACCCACCACCTCTCTGGGCAACCTGTTCCAGCCCCTCACTACAAAGAGAATTTCCCCCAAATATCTAATCTAAACCTTCCCTCCTCTAGCTTTAATCCATTTCCCCTTGTCCTGCCATTGTCTACCCTTTTAAAAAGTGGATTCCCCTCCTGTTAATAAACTCCCTTCAAGGTCTGAAAGTCATGCAGTGGAGGAGAAGCCAGAATGTTTCCTTTGGCTCTGTCCCAGCTAGTGGCTGTGTCAGTGGTCAGGTTAGACAGCTCCATTCCACACGTGGGTTGGGACAGTGCAATGGGAGCAGGACCAGCCAGGAGTAAGCCTAGTTCTGGAAATCTTACACCTAATGCAAGATATCAGTCAGGCCTGTGCCTGCACAAAAAAGGTAATTAATCTTTTGTTGAAAGCTATTTAGTTTTGTTGTCTTAGAGCATACAAAATATGATACCTATTTACAAAACTTTGAGCTATCTTTTCCAAGGTAGAATCTAGAATCTATAGTTAAATGAATAAAATTACTCAGTGTCCTTTCTAAGCGTGAGCTGCTGTTAAAGTACTTTGATTTGCTCAAAGAATACTCAATAAATACTTGAGAACGTGGCTTCTGGACTCTTAATTAGCCATACATAACAGGCTGAATCTCTGAGACCACATTTTCCCAGTGGTCAAAATTCCATTATAACTGGCTTTTTATTTACATGAATGCAAACTGTGTTTTCATCAAGCCTTCCTATTACCTCCACCACAAAATTTAAAAATAGCCCCCCTTTCATTAGCAATTACTAAATGTCAGTACACAGTCTTTTTCATAGTTATTTGTGCTGCAGAAGTCTGGCCAAAAGGATTAGAGGTATTGACTAAAACGAGGAGAAAAAAACTGCAGCAACTTGCATCATGCATTATACATAGCACGAGAAATCCCAGTGGCACCCAGACATTGGAGGCAAAATTTCCTCCTCAGATCCTCATGGTAATAGTCGAATTGGGTATTCTGCACACGGAGAGAGAGCAGATTCCCCCAAAGTCAGGCTGACATCAAGGTACAGTAGTTGAATATCACCATTCAGTATAGTCCCAGGAGGAGGAATTTGCACTGAATTTCTAACACTTAAATGCACATGTGTGAATTTAAAGGTAAGGTGATGGAAAAGCAAGACTAATATGTGATTCGAGAGTTTTTAAGGGTAGAAACAAACCTATGTGTGAGGGTCTGGAGGTGACATTTCTGCCAGAGAAAAATCATCCCCCAGTTATTCAGTTTAAGGTGCCAGATTCAAGACTCTGAAGTCAGGTTATTTTATACCTCAGTATAAAATTACAGTCATACCAATACAAGTGGCATTATGTCATCTTTAACGTCCATCATCTGAAGTCATCTTACCATACGAATAGAACTTAATATAGCACAGACTAGAAATGGTATTGTGATCAGTGGATACAAAACCATCTCTGCAATGATAGAGTTTAGAAACACTGCTAATCAAACTGGCTGTGTCCATTTACTTTTTTACACCATTTGCCATACTGACTTAATTAAATGTGAACGGGGAAACCCTCCCAGCTCATGCAGAAGGACCTGTTTACTGGGTTAATTCTAAACTGATGATGTTTTAGGCAAGAAGCAGAAATCATCCAAAAATTAAGTAGCTCACAGACTGAACAGGTAAAATATTCACCCCACTACAGCAGCTTGGAGCTTAAAGTGATTACTTGAAGTGTATGGTCTGAAGATCCGGTCCTGTATTTATTCAAAATGTTCAGGTTTATTTTCCTTTCTATTTGCCTAGGCAGTAAAATGCAGGCAGAATCAGTCTTGGGGCACTTTTTTTTCTTTTCAGTTGTTGCTCAACATGAAACATAATTGCTTGTTTGATATTTGAGAAGCAAACCCTAGAGCCTAAATCATCATGATAAGCTTTCTAGTAAAATATAGCCAGTTTCTACTACTTTTTTTTTTTTTTCTTTACTTCTCAGGATTCTTCTCACATTTCACACCAGGGACTTTGGAGTGACTGTCAGCTAGAAAATTATCAATTAACTAAAGGAACGCTTCCCTTCTCTACAGCTCTTCTCATTACTGAGAAGAATAGGAGGAAAACAAAGAAATCTTAACTGATCTATCCAGGTCTTTCTCCATACAGTCAAGATTCAGTCATAAGAACATACAGTAGGATCAGGCCTACCATGCGCTCCTCAGTAAAATGACACTATTTCCAGAGCTAGTAAAAGGCCTCCATTGCTCCTAATTGTAAACAAGATTGCAGATGCATTATTAAAGTTGTTAAAATCAGTTCTTGACTGGCAGAGTCCTCTTCTATCCCTCCCTCTCAATACCAAACAAGCTGAGAAGATCCGAGAAGACCTTTTCCCAGGAGCTGTAAAGTGATTACTTTGCTCCCAAGCATTCAGAACTGCTTTTCTATGGGATTGGTAAGGGATGGAAAGAAGGGAAGGACTTTCCCCAGGGACTCCTTCACCTTCTAAATTATTATGTTTATAAATTATTCTGTTTACTTTCAGCCCAAAAGGTCTTACCTGTGGCCATGCTTGAAGAGATGGACAGGGAAGGCAGCTTACAAAGCCAAGGGAAAGCAGGCTGCCTTGTTACCCTCGTTAAAGTGGAGATGCTTTTTGAAGTGGGATGGCAGAAGGAGGAGAAGAGCTCAGAGAAGGAAGGAATGGAAGGTGTTTGGGAACTTCATGCAGGAAGAAGAGCGATGGAACAATCCAGACTGGGAATATCCTGGGAGTTGCAGGGATCCAAGCATCACATACCACATAGAGTAGGTTGTAACAATGCTGGGTTTCACATAGGTTATAGATGCCTCAGCAAAGAAACTGGACCCTAAGTTAATACTACTCTAAAACAACATAGGAACAGAAATATCTTAAAAACAGGCAACTTTCGTATTTCCACGACAAGGAAATCTGCACCAGGGGGGCAAGGGATTCTTAGAACTTTATAAAAGCCCCTTTACCTCTCTTTAGGTGGCCGCATTCCTAGCCTCAACAGTTACTATTAAGGTTCTAAAACTGTTCACTTCTTAAGACTAAGTATGTAAAACACTGCAGGTGTACTTCAATAAGTCATTAAATTTAATCAGCGTACTACCGCCATAACTAGCAGGGTAATGTATGCATAAACAAAAAGGTAATCAACATTAAATATTTAGAAAAATATTATTAGGACAAATTCCAATAGGTGCTAGGATTTAAAACGCAAAGCATATGTTTATTTTACATTATTACAAAAAATTCCAAATCATTAAGTAGAAGATGAGAAAGCCTGTGTTCCAAAGCAAACCAGCCTTCTCCAGCTTGCAGCCTACTGCAGAATTACAGCCTAAATGCCTTTGTAAAGGTTTGTTTCATAAAAATTATACCCTAGTCCCCAGGTTTTCAAAATAAAACTGTACTTATAATTGGATGGACTCTAATTCCTCTACTGCGTATCTGATTTTCTTCAGCACATCCAATTTGGTGTGTGTCCAGCATAGAGATACTTTACAGTGCAAGTGCAACTCACACATAGTTGCCTCAAAACATGGGCGAGTGAACTTCTCTGCCTTATTTTAGGTGGTATTTCTTGATAGTTTTAGCAGGAATCTGCAGAGGGGAGCATGCATTCCTGCAGACTGATATTCTAATATTGTCAGAAGTTCTGGTAGCACAATGAAAAAACCCAAAACCTTTACAGCTCTTATGCAGGTGGCTGAATATCTACATATCTAGCATGAGGAGTGAGGCAATGTTAATTAACGGTATCTCAAAATTCAGTCCCACTACCTCGGTACTGATAATTTAAATACATGTAATGTTGGTGTCTCATGCCAAAACCAAGCACCGAAAGCCACTTTTCAACTTAGAATTTCAGAACTCAAGAATACTTCCTTGCTCAGCTATTTCCTAGGCTGAATAAATGATTTAATTTTTATTAAATGATAAATCTTTTATGGTTTTCCATCTATAAAACAGAGATGACACACTATTCACAATATTGACAGAAGGCTACATTAACACATTCACCCCGTTAGCTGTAAACAAGTGAGACAACTATTGTCTCAGATGTAAGGATTCTCCTATCTTTTTATAGATCCTGCACAGGTTTTTCAGTTTTGCTTTCCTCTTATTAATTTTGAGCTGCTTCATGAACTTTAAGCAATAAAAGAAAGCTCTTTGCACACATCTGGTTTTTTGCCCATTCACAGAAAAAATCTAAGTTTTTTGGGTTTTTTTTTTCCTTTTCTTTTTTCTTGGTACATTTAGATCTCATACTTCAAATGCCTAACAAATTTGAAGGTAGGTGGACTGGTTTAGACTGCTTTGAGATTCCCAAGCACTGATGGTAAACTGCACTCCAGCACTACAGTTGTGCAGGATGAGCTACGTCATGCCCAGTTTAACATCAGACAGATAAGTGTTATTAAATGAGCCCCTAAGTGTAATAGAATTATAGTGGGGAAACGTAGTACTAAAGTAAATTATCTCTATGTGATCACATAATGTGGAAATAGGCTTTCTCCATTTTATAGTACCTTCAGACACACAAGTTTATCTCTGGAATTTTAAAGACAACTTGCTGAATGATGCTGCACACTTTGCAACTAAATGTATTTTAATTATTTTCCCCTAATAAACGTAGGGAGATTAACCTTGTTAGCTTAGCAAAACTAGTCAGCAATTTGTGTTAATTCATTTTATTTGTAGTTTTTCTTGGAAACAGCAGTGGGTTACACCTAATTAGCTTTTTGATTTGGAGTGCAACTAACTAATGAAATAAAGTAAAATCTGTCTTAAACTAAATACTAATAAACCACATTTATGGCTGAACAACTATTCACATATTTTCTCAAGTCAAACTTTGATAAGGAAATACATACTTTTAATCAATTAAAAAAAATTAATGTCATCTAGAAGATGATGCAATGTTGTGGTTATTTCAGGGTTGGTTGTTTGGTTTTCAGGCCTTTGCTGAGGAGTGTGGTATTATGCCACAGTCAGACTTCTTTCTGCCCAGGGGACATTTAGAATTTACAGCTATGCCTTCCAACACCACTCATGGACTTTAGATTTTTATATATATATATATATATATATATATATATACACACACATATTTTTAAACTCCGGATTAATAAAAATAAGCCTTTAAACTCTATTTCCCCTTTGCTCCCAAGGTTGGGTCTAAACATACACTGAGAAATATAATGTATTATATCCTCTAGATAAATTTTGTGATTTGTTCTTACTTAAGAAACACCGCAGAGCAATATCTACTTGCTCGTTTACCTCAAACATTCACCTAGCTGACAACAGGTCTAGGGGAAACTCAGCAATGGCTTAAAATATCTACCTTATCACACAGCCTTAAATGCCACCTGTACTTTAAGCAAAAATATTAACTTCTGCAGACAAAAAAAATCAGAGAAAGTATTTTTAAAAAGACAACTGCTTGAAAAACAGTTATATTTGAGTAAGATATATTCAATCAAATTATGCTTTTGTGTCCTTTAAAATTTCTAAAAAAACCCCCAGGTTTAATTTTCTCTAGTCTTATTAGCTGAGAAGGATTTGATATAGAAAAACACGTTAGTCAATGTTATTTACAGTTCTCCTTTTTCCCATAGATTGCAATACCAGCAGCCTGCTATTTTTCACGCAAAAAGAAAAAACAACAAACTACAAAGCCCTGCCCAAAGAATATACAATTAATAATCTAGATAACAAGTGACAGCACTACTTAAGTTATCTTGTAAGTTTAAAAGAAGGAAAAGACTTCTAAAAGCATTTATAGTGCTCTGTCAATTGGAAATTGCTTCTTTAGTAAATGTATTAAAGCAAAACGTACTTTTCTTCTATAACTCTGCATCAGTCAAAAATCCCTTTGTGACACAAAGTATTTCAAGGGGGAAAGACCATCACAAACTGCTGTAAATAACTACCCTAACTCTAAATTAAACTTTTACTAATGTTTAGTGCATATGCTTATTGTAATACATTACAGAAAACACAAGACAGGCCTGTAAAAGAGAGTCAGAAAATACTACAGATAGCAGTTAGAAAAGAAATGTAATCACACAAAAATATGAACACGTCCTTCTGCAGACATATATTTAGGCTCACAGAGGTCTTTAGGTTATAGGTAATGAAAGCCATGGCGCGATAATATGTAGCAGGGGAGAATGAGGAATATGACCTTCAGTTTATCTTTTACCTACCACTCACAGAAAACTAATAGGCTCAATGCTTGCCGGAATGTTCAAATGCAGTGTATCATGGGATAAGAGGGGAAAAGAATTGCCTGATTAACAGCTAGTGAATCTTAGATGTTTGGACATGAACTGTGGTAGCACAGTTTTGTTGTAAATCCAGATTATTAATCCTGGCTCCAACAATGACATGACACGCGGATTAAGTTAAAATATTTTATTCTCTATCCTTCCTTTTTATACGATTCTAATCCTCACCATCAGCCAGCGCTCCTTTGCCTCCTGCTGTATACCGCTCTCTCATTTTTTCCATTCCCCCTCGAAGTAGTAGAATGAAATGCATTTCTCCCTGAAAGAAACATCATTCAGTGTATTTGTCAGCTACTTCTTCTTTAAAGATGATATACTCTTCATTTTTCTCAACTCTTCATCTCATCTCCACTACAATGGAATGCCAGTTAATAAGGATGACTTTTGTTTGAATTTAGCAATTCCCTAAATGGGGTACAGTTATTAGCTGAGATTAGATCTACACAAATACCAAGGTATTTGAACTATTCTGTCATTTACAACTCAAATCCCTGGTGTCTTGCTAGGATATTCCAATTTTGGTTTGAAAGTACAAGCAAGTCTAAATCCCATTCTTACGACTTATACATACATCTTCCCAGTCTCACAAGGTATGCTGTTAAGATTTAATCCCTTATTAGTAGTCCAGAAATCTACTAATTTAGCACTAAGCAACTCACACTGCTGTTTCTTTTGTTCACTTACAGTTTTTCTGGCATGCATTTTTCATTTTTTCACTAGTCTATTATCATCTTCAGATGGTACCTACAACCTAGGAAATCTTTATTGCATCACCGATAACACTCGTATGTTAACATCGACTTCTCTTTTAAAGAAACAACAAATGTAATCCTTATATTTTCAATTTCCTCTCCTTTAACAGAGGCTTCTATTCTGACCAAGATACACAACATGTTTTTGGCTTTGGCTAAGGCTAAATAAAGCGAGGGGCTAACACCGTGTATCAGGATCAAAATCCCAATGAAGCTGCTGATTCTCCTGTTGCTGAATTACTCTTGGATGAAGCCTCATCAGCACATTATCATCTCTTCAGATATCCTGCTAGCCTATTGTTTCCCATTTGTTTAGACATCATCTGGTCCTCCAAGATGCACAATTCCTGTTTAGCCCAGAGAGAGCTTGGGCAATGTACATCAGATCATCCTAACATACAAGGACAGTGATGATTACTGGCAATTTTTTTCTCTGTAACTCAGAGATCACAGCTCTGCTTCCAGCCTAATTATGTTCATATAAACTACAATTAGTTTTTCCTGTTTACCAATTAACCTGGGGGATTTGCTGAATATATTTTGATGTTCAGCCACCAGGTACTTGCAGAAAATGCAAATTATGAGCTATGAATTAATTTGTAACACAGTGGAATCTAAATAAAGAATGAATGCTTAGCCATTTATTCATGCGATAACATCAACTACACAAAGTAATTATTGTAAAAATCAATGGAGTCTTATTTTCTGACAGTAACATGTGGATTACAAAAAGCAAACCCAAATATACAGAAAAACTTTATAAATAATCTAACTCATGTGTTCTCTATTTAATTCAGAAAACTTGTATTATCACATCTAAATTGCATGGTCCGGTATTTCTTCTGCCACATTTTGTCAGTAATATAAATGTTACTGTAGCGTATATTTTAACTGGTTCCCTTGTTTATTATCTATATGTAAATAATGTAAATTGAAGAAAAAAGCCTTCCTATAAGCTCCTTGAGGCAGTGAGATTCCAAGGGGTGTACGAAAATCCTTCAAGTAAAAGTTTTGGAGCTTTGCCTAAAGAGATAACTGGAAGAACTACTGATTTATCAACAAGTTAATGTTCCTTAACATCTTCCCATTAAAAGACTGTGTTTCTAAGTAGTTTTCCTTTTAAATTACAATCTAATGTTCCTCCTAATACATATATAGCTTTAATTTCAAATTGCAGGAAAACGTTCCTTCTAAGAAATATTTTTACCTTGTCACACAAGAGTTCAAATATTTTTTCCAGTGTTATTTCAGATTCCAGTCTCTCAAACCATAAAATGATTCTCAAGTGACTGAAAAGAGAAAAAAACAACCCCAAACAACCTAGAGCTCTCTTCTTATGTGACTGCAAAAATTCCTGAAGGAAAATGCATTTTTTTCACTTCCAAATTACAAAAATCCCCTAAATGGATGTGCTGTCCATCCAGAACCATTTCCCTTAAAGATTTTTAGGGTGAGAGTATCCCGATGTCACAGTGTATCTGTCCTGAGCTCACTGCCTAGGTTCCCTTTAACAGTGAAGGCAAAGTTGTACTTTTAAGGCACAAGACACTCTGTCTTAAAGCAGACATTTGAGATAGGTCAGATGACTAGCTCAGATGCCACCACAGGTTGTCTACCATGTTAGATTAAATCCATTCTTCAGACTAGTCCTCCTGAGTTCCAAGTCTTCACACTTAGATGTGTACTCAAGTTGCATTGACACCAATACCAGTTGTTGTGGTTTCACCCCGGCTGTGGGCCGAGATCCACGCAGCTGCCTGCTTCTTAAAGTAAAAGAGCAGGGGAAAAGGGAAAAAGGGGGGAAACAAGGGAAGGGAAAAGGATGGGGCAAATAACTCCAAACCCAAGAAACTAAGAGGCCCGTGGGTTGGGATAAGGATAGTTTACTAAGATAACAGAAAGATCAAATATACCAATGCTAACAGGACTTTAGAGCAAAAGAAGATGAAACTCTTGATCCCCAATGCAGTTTCTCCCCGACCCACACAACTCAGGTACCACCCAGAGCTGTCCCGGAACCCGACCGTCCCCCCAAGCAGCACGCGTCCCGCCACCGCCCCTCTTCTTCCTCCCCTCAGCCCCCCGTTCTCCTGGGCAGGACGTCATTGGCATGGAATACTCTCTTTGGCCCATCTGGGTCACCTGTCCTGGCTTCGCCCCTCCTTTCTCAAGAATAGAGAAATAGGAAGAAGCTGAGAAAGTCCTTGACTGTCTGACTGCAACTAAGACCATCAGGGTGTTCTCAGCACTGCTTTCGTTGTAACTCCCAAACACAGCATTCCATCAGCTGCTACAAATGAAGTTAACTCTATCCTGACTGAAACCAGGACACCAGTGCCTGTCCTGCATTTCTTCACAGCCATCCTCACTAAACCGAGAGGACCTTTCATTCACAGATGTAATACAGTGACAACAGCTCAGATGGCTCAAACTGAGGACCATGCCTCCAGTAGTAGTGCAGTTACTGCCACAGACTTCACCTGGACAGTCTTAACAGTTCACTGATGTACTAATTTCAAGCAGGCTTGTCTTACCAAGGAAGATAAAGTTTGGGAAGAGCTTCAGTAGTTTCACAGAGTCACACAGTATTTAGTGCAGAAAACCACTGGGGTGTTTGCTCTGTTCACCTCCCCATTTTGCCACCATTCTACAGCCAGTGTTTCTTATTAGCCTGAATAACATGAAAGTTGGCTTCCTAGTACACCCCAGTCAACCAACAAGCTCCAACGCTTTGCCGATTCCATTCATCTTTTCCTGAAAGTTTTACAGGAAAACAAAAAAAAAATGTCTTGGAATAAAGAGCTCGGTGAACCTGAAACCTTTATTGAGTTTAGCATAGCACATCTTAGATTTTAACTGGTAGAGACATGACAATAATTCTTTCCCACACAACTGTTAGGAAAAAGAAAATACTTTTTATGTCATGCAACTTGTTAAAATTACAGCGTGATATTATCAAAGGCAAGCAGCATCGCCCATGTTCCCCTTCCCTAGTTAACAGAAAAGAAGGTATAAAGATATACAATACCATACCTGATTTATGAACGATACAGTTTATTGCATCACATTTAAGGAATAATCACATGATTTTGTACTATATAGCAATCGACAGCTGGTGAGTTTGATTAAATATTGAAGCTGAGGCATTTAATCAACCCTGATAGCCATTTATGGGAGGCACATTGAAGCTGAGGCATTTAATCAATCCTGATAGCCATTGATGGCAAGCACTATATACCACAAAGCAATAAAGATAATGACTATTATACAAAAACTATACCACAAAAAAGGCAAAAGGAAAAAGTGTCTCCTGCTATCTGAGAAGATGGGCCCTGTTAATATTCTTTGGATTCTTCAAGAAGATGATCAGTATATATAGTATATAGTACTTTACTGAGAGCAGAAATCTGTCCTTGACATAAATGCACTTTGGATGTAGATAATGAGATGATGGTCATAATCTCCACAAGAGACAATTTAGAGATTTTAGAAGTAAATCACACTATAGACAGATCAGAGCTACCAGTGAGAGGATGGAAAGTTATCTCCTTCCAATGAACTAACAAGACCCTCAGAGATCCTGCGGCCAGCAGAGCCATCCATTCAGGTATTCCTACATCACGGCATGACCACTTATCCAGGAAGTGCATTCCCGAGGGGCCTGACTTCCCTGCCTTCCAGCCTGGCAGAGATTTACATCTGACAGTATGTGACTGGAAAGAAAGATTAAAATCCCATGCATCTGCTGCATAACATTTTTTACACCTGCTTCACCACCACCCCTAAAAAACTCCCAGAACAACTCAGAGAAAATTATTCTTCCCCATTCATATCACTCCTTCAAAGAACCAATATTACTACATTTGGGGTTTTTAATATGTATATATGAGGGTTTATCAAGTGTTTCATTCCATGTAAAAGCTTTCCAGCTGCTTACACAGATCAAAAGTTGCAATCAAATAGTCTCACAATTTTTTTGGCACATACATAAGGCAAAATCAAAAACCCATTCTAATTAAATAAACTTATAATGAAACCTCAATATTGTGGGCAGCTCTGGCTTCCAAAATATTAATCCCTTTAGTTTTTATAGTCTGTATTTTGGAAGAAAATTTAATGGAGACACCTTTGATACTTACGTATATCTTTCCGTAGCATTTTGGTCAAGGGTGGGCAGATCTTCAGGGGCACAATTATTATTAAACCACTAAGAATACTAGTCATATGCTTCTGGGTCATACAGTCTTACTTAGGAAGCAGATAGCCAAATGTTTTCTCAAAGAACCAGGCTGGGTTATATCAGCTTTAAGAGATTGTCCTTAGATAAATTATTCATTACAAGGATCCCTGCCCTTGCTAAAGGATTAGTTCTGCTCATTGTTAGGTTAACTCTCTGTTTACCCACCTTGCTTGTTAAATTTGCAGCCTGAGAGTGTGTCATGCCTCCATCTTAAGTGTACTTGTATTAATGAGACATACAGCTAACCAATGGCTAGTACACCTCTTCCCTTCCCGTTTCTTGCCCCTCGCATCCTTCTCCCAGCCAACCTCACTGCTGGTGACAGCTTTCATGGAAAAGTGCTCAAACAAAATGCAAAGCAGGGGTAGCAATTGATTCACAGCTTTTTAACCCCTTGATTATCATAATTACACTGGTTAACCACTATTATCTTACCTGTTAAACACACACTAATTCATTTTTCTACTATGAATGTTCTTCACATGTATAATTTCAGCACTGTATGTGCAACAGGAATGTAATAAAATTAAGTCACATATGAGTGTGCTTTACAAGGTAAGGCTGCAAAAGCTCTTAATTTAAAGCCATTCACAGTATATTTAAATTGTACAGGCAGTGTTATCAATGGTGTCACTGTAGCACATTTATATTGCTTTTCTATTAGTTTTGCATTCTCTTACACGCTGCAGGGGGATTCCGGTAATATACACGAAGACACCGTTAAGTGCTTCACCCTCTCGGAGAGTGGTAGTTACCATGTTCATCTCCTCCTTCCCATAATTCTTTGTTCGGTTAGTTCAGTGACCCCAATATAGGATGCTAGTAATTGGATCCTTGAATTGAACACCAGAGAATTTGCATACACTTCCCTTTAATCTTCCCTCGCCATGAAAAGCAGAAATCATAAAATCCTATTTGAGAAACATTAAGAAATACTAAGACATGGAAGGCAAATAGTAATATATAGTTGTTGGGTTTTGTGTGTGCGCAGTTGTTCCCTTCCGCCTCCGTGGGTAAATCCAAAGTATAACTATTAAAAAATAAATAAAACTACATAGTAATAAGTATCCAAAGCAGGACTACAGCCTAGCAATTGTGACCTAATGGATCCTCCAGTCACTGAGACCTATAAAAGTCCTTCAAAATTCATTTAGATTTTATTCAGGGAGCTGCTGACACTGCAATGGATTTGGCCAGGACAATAGGACTTTTCAGTGCATAACCACATGAGCCTGCAAAACTACCTGAGGTATCCCAGATATCATGGACTTTAATGTAAACTGTGGGGAAAGAGCATTCCTCTTTCAGCATACAGCATGGTGAAGATGACCTGAATTTTTTGTCTTTTCTACAGATCTAATGACAAACATTCTGCAAAACAGCAATCAAAAATAAAGTCAGTCATTAAATTATTAGGGGACAAAGTTGCCAAGCTGAATAGCTATGTCTTGTTTGAATCATCTGAAACTAACATCCTCATATTTTATTTTCTATTCAAGGTCATTTCTCTGTTCACTGAAGTATGCCTGTTTTGCATTAGTGTTGCTCTACAGTCCCTGGGATATGTACAAACCCCTGAATTTTACATGTCTGAACAGAGATACCGAGTAGGAAAATTCAAGTTATTTACACTCTAAGTAAAATACCATCATATACACATGCCTCGTGTGGCCCTAATGACATTCATCCTTCAACTGCCTGATGCAGCTTTCAATATAACCAGCACTCAGCTGACAACCATCAGATTGCTCCAGCAGTATGAATCCAGAGTTTACAGCTCAAAAGGGACAATATTGACTGCTTTAAGATTAATCTAGGAATAGAGTCAATATGTCACTCATGGTTCACACTTGCATTATAATTTCTGCTTTTAATAGATTAATAATTTACTTCTGCTGGTTCTTCTTGCATCGTTAAACTTGGCATCTCTACAGATTAACATATTTCCTCTCATTGCTTTAGAGTGTTTAATATTGCTTACTTGTCCCGCTGTGTTCTCAATTGTACTATTTTCACTCAACGCACCTTAATTTAATTGGCAAGATGTAGGACTATTACGATGAGGCTGGTCTTCAGACTTGTCTCTTCACATTAGGTGGATTGCAAAATTTTCACTGCAATTCTTCTCTTACCAAAGAACAGTTGTCATGCAACCATGACATTTTTATGTCTGAAGCTGGTATTTTAGTTCAGTCAGTTTCCATTTGTCACAGAGGAAACTGCTACATGATAAGCAGAACCACTGGTCTTCCTGGTCTTGATTTATTTTGGTTTTTTTAATCCTGCTCAAAGCTGAATTTGCAGAAGTTGGTCCTCCTTAGTAAATTTTATTCCAAAGGTTTTTATGTCTGAAGTAAAATCACTAGTTAAGTAAAATGATAATCACTCTGTGAGGAGCAGGGTATTCCGGAACATGGGAAGTCTCCATAGGAGAAATGCTCCAGAACTGTATGGCTCAATGTACCTGGGCTATTGGATATTCTAGCATGCAGTATGCTGTTCTGTACAATGTAATTTTCCTTCTCAAATGGAATAAAATTTGAGGGTGAAAAGTGGACACTGTAAAAGCATTTAGAAATGCTGTGTCATACTAGCTACCTTGAAAGAAAATTCATAGAGTTCTCACAAAAATGGGACCAGACACAAATAATGGAAACCATCTGAATTTCATGGCAGCATCACACTGCTTCAATTGTTCTTTAATTCTTGTTCTTTAATGAACAAGAAAAGTTCAGTAGACAAAGATGTAATTATTGAAGACAGTGTAAGAAACTACAAAACTGAAAGTGAATGTATAGGGCTGCAGGAAAGAAAAGAAAAGAAAGAATCAAACCAAACTGAGCTATTTTGGTGAATGCTCCAACATAGCTTTAGTGAGGCACAAGGAGTCTTTTGACAGTAGAATATTAGGCATTGATTTAAATAAACTTAAGTGGAAAAATATCAATTACAGTAGAGGCTCATAATTATTTTAATAGGAAAATTATGGAATAAAGCAATATAATTGTTAAGAAGAAAATGTGTTTTCTACAGGAGACAAAGGGAATGATGATTTTTTCTTTCTCTGGGTATGTGAAAAATGATCAAGAAATATTTAAGCAAAAGAATTTCTGTATATTAGTTCTTTCTTAAATAATTTTTGAATCCAATTTCCTGGTGAGAATCATGAATTATGGCTGGGAGAAATTTAAGCATAAAACGAAGGTGAAACATGTCACTTCTAGTCTCAGATCATAATCATTAAAGCAGCCTTAATCATTGAATTGCAAGAGGAATCCAACCTTTACTTAATTAAAATATTGGAACGCTATTAGATTTGATTCTATAGAGGAAAATACTCCATGTTCATCACCTTAGTGCACCTTGTTGAACTGTGCATTAACCAACCTGACTAATATCAACCATTATTTTATCTTTCTGTCTCCTTCACAGGAAAAAAGAGCCCAGATCATCAATCCAAGGACTCCGAACTGATAATCTGAGCAGAGGTCAACCAGCCTGGGGTTCTATGATTCTGGTTTTGGGCTTTAAATTTCCTTTTAGAAACTGTATCAACTGACAAATTAAAAAAAATATCTTCTTAAGCTGGTGGCGTATTTTAAAGTGACAGAAATCAAGTCACGGCATCTAGAAAAGATCCTGAATCTTTGACAATTACCCACATAACACTGTGGAATTAAAGGAGAAAATTAAAAGAAATTAATTAGCACTATTCTATTAATTCATGATCTGTACATCACCCAGAATATCTGGAAAGCCCTTATGACTTATTTGAAGGGGATTCTAACGACATATTCATTTCAGCAAAAGTAATATATTGACACTGAGACAGAACACATAAGTATTCCCATTAAAAAAAAAAAAAAAAAAAGTTGCATTAATTCTACATAGAAGCCAAAAAACCTGAGATATTGAAGTAATTCCTGGGAAAGTGACAGGTGTTTCAAAACAAAGCAACAAAAAACATCAGTAGGAGACTGCATAACTTCAGGGCAAGAATCTGCAAATGAAAGAAGATCAGCAGTAATTTATGTACATGACAATTAAAAAGAGAGTAGAAAACTAGTCTGAAATGTGAAACCTCTGCACAAACCACCGTAAGCTCTACCTTCTTGAAGCAGCAAGGAAATCAAATGTGATCAAATGATTTCTGCTGCATAAAACCTACTGGAACTATTGAGTATAGGAGGATTGGAATATAAGTGGTAAAGATATTAGCAAGAGGAAGTGATAGCAGCAACAGACTAATGACTACAGAAAACCTCAGATACTTGGTTCTGTTACTGTTGAGAAGCACGACTACTTGTCTTCAATTCTGTTCTACAAATCCTCAATTATTCACAACAGTCCTAACAGTGTGGTGTTTGTTACTGTTAATTAGCTGAACTTCATTTCCACAGGGACAGCACCGCAGCAGAATTATTACAAAGATAAAAAATAATAGGTACACAGTTCTGGGGCTCCCTGCCAGTTTCCACCCCTTTACTATAGTCTCTCCTGAAAGTTACGCCCTGGCTGGATACTCCTTTTGTCAGAGTGGGCTGTTGCCTGCAGAACAGCAGCATCCTCTTTGGAAGGAAAAGCCTCCTCACCCTTCACAGCCAGGCTGCACAGCCCCATTTCATCAGCCTTGTTAGAGCCAGGCGGAACCTCCATACAGCCAGGATGCCTCAGAAGCAGGTAAAAATTCCAGGGGTACAAATCCACAACCGGGGCAGTGACAGCTGAGCCAATGGACCCACTGTGCCCCATGACCGGCAACTTTGAGATGCCAAACACCACACAGCATCCTTGCCAGCGTTTGGGGGTTCACATTTTTCAAAAGGTCTGCAGACCCTTTGTATATATAGCAAACACATTTTCTTTCTTTGGTTAGGTTGGGGTTTGGAGGCAGGGGAGTGTTTGGGGGTTTTTGTTGATTTTGTTGTTGTTTCAAAAAATTTTACCAGTTAGGCAAAATTCTATACTAGATGTGAGATACATGTTTTGTTGCAAAACTCTGGTTTTCCCTGGTCAGTAGCTGCCTAAGATTACCGAGAGCCATTTTCATGAAATCATCTACTCTACAAATGTTCTGTTAATACATTACTGGTTCCCAAACTCTAATGCACATGCTTTTCACTGCTTCAAATTAAAAAAGAAATAAATCTTTAATGAAAAAAAAAGCACCAGGGTTTACTGATAATGATTCTACAAGCAATGGAAGCATGTCATTTTATTCTCCCACAGCTGAATATCCCACAGATTTAAACTTTCTACATGCCAAATATCCCATGTTTCCTTGGAATCAGTTGTAGAAGACTCAGGGTAACACGTGCAAAGGATACAGAACAGAGTCACAGATGGTGTGCCTGAACTGTGGGATTTGTTTGTTTGCTTTAACAAATGATGCTGGTCTTTCTAGAAATGGATTTATTTCCCCCTTTTCCTGTATTACTCTCTCTTTTTGCGTTCTTTTTCTGTAAACTCCAGAATATCAGAGCAAGTATGACTTCAGCAGTTATTTCATAAGTACTTTTAAAAATTTAACATCCAGCCAAATATCTTTGTACTGTCCTAACTTTGCCTGTAATTTATGAGCTATAGAACTAAAATATCCAAATCAATATCCAGAAAGTATCACACCTTTAAACCAAATTATCTTATGTAGGAGCATTTAATCCTCAGTGTCAAGCCATGCTGCCTTTTAGGTTTTTTCCCCCCTAAGTAATTTAGAAGATAATTTCCCTGAGGATTTAAAAGCACTGAGATATGCTATATGGAATAGCATCAGCTCTGTCTGGGAAGAGGGACACACTTCACATGCCTTTAAAATAAATTGCAAGAGAATGCAATGCAGTCTTCCTGGGTACTTTCATCATAGCACTACCTATTTATTATCAAGAACGTGTCAAATTCAGATGTTAATACAGAAAGCAAAACCTTACAGATTAAGTCATGAAAATGATACTTGTAATGCACATAAAAAAGCAGCAAAACATCTCAAAGGGAAACAAGACAATGAATCCTTGAGTGCATCTGTAATTAAAATGGATTCCACACACGTAGGCACATTTTATACGTGTTTTTATACATGCATATGAAGATGTAATGCTGGTGTGCAGTGAGCCCAGAGCAGCAGGAATGGATTCCCACAGATCCACTAAATCCAGAAAGTACATTGCCCCATTAAGTATGTGCAACGTAGAATTATGGGAAACAGATGATGCTGCAGGTTCAAATGCTGCCCCAACGCAGGTGATGCTCAGCTATGGCAGAGCCCTGGCAGATCTAGCCACTTAAACGTTAGATGTCACTGAGTCTGACAGCTACGTTAGTCTGTGGCCATGCAGGATTCTACTAATTCTTAATCTCTACAATTTACTACTGAAAGCAGTTTTACCAAATAACACAATTACGGCTGCTGAAGAAAATGGAAATATATTTTCAAACATTAACTTAAAGATACGTATTTTTATGCTCCATACTTGTTCCTTGCACTCTCCTGAGCATCCACCCTCTTCAACACAAGCTCTCCAGGCAACGAATCTTCCACATATATTTTAAAAGCTGTGACTCCCAAGGCTTGAGCCAAAACCAAGACTGATCTTGAATTTAAATTCCTGCATGAGCTTGGGTGAGCCTATAGATACACTGCACTAGTTGCGTCTGCATGCTCCTCCTTACCAGACAAAGATTTCATACTAGAGGAAGGCAGATGTCTGCCCAGATGTGTGAAAGTCACACCCAGCAACCCAGCTTTCTTCATCACACACAGAGAAAATATCACTAGAAACCACAGATCTCATGGCTTTCAGATAAAAATGTCACACCCATAAGCCGGTTTTGCTCCAAACCCAAAAAATCCAACAACTTAAATTCAGTAAAACAGGTGAAAACATGACACTAACCATGTATGTTTGGACCCAAGATAAATCTCAAAAATTCTCAATGTTCTCAAAACAAACCACAAAACTGTCTTTCGGGACTTAGAGTGGAAAGACAAGTATTTGTAAAAAGGAGTTATTTTAAATTCAATGTGCTGAATAATTTAGCACAGTGTGTGGTTTAGCAGAACCTGAAGTGCCCAAAGAAAAAGACCAATGTCTAATCAAAGTTGCCCACCTGGAAAATTGTGGTACTTGTTCAATGTTATCAGAATAGACTCATTTACTGTCGTGGCATTGTACTTAAACAGTCTTGTGTATAAAACATTATCCTGTTAGCAGCCATCCATTTTAAAGCATCACTTCCCTTCTTAAAGCAAGACAGAATATTGTGTTATTTTCCGTTAGCAGCAGTGAATACTGCACCCCAATCATTGATCGCCTTGGAGTAATTACTGCTCAAATACTAGGGTAGTTGACTAAGCTCCACCTCTTAATACCTCGAGTGCAAAGGCATTACATATGGGGTTAATCTCATGAAGGCTTTAAGTTTCCAGCTGTTGCAGGTCACCACTGCACCCTTCTAGAGACCTTCACTGGGAGACCCCGACCCTGCCCTTGCCTTGAGGTAAGGGCTGGCTGCTGCTTAGAAGGATCTGTCCATCCACCAGTCAGATATCTGCAAACTACCACAAGCAATCTAATGGAGAGGCTTAGTGCCAGGACAAGTGTTAGGGCAGTGTGATAAAAGGAAACAACGGGGTGTAATAACCGCGAGATCCCTGTTGAATCATTAGCCAGCAATAACCACCGAACAAGACAGTGTCCTTTGCCTACTCAGCTCTGCCTAAGCAAACAAGGAAACAATCACCGGGAGTCTGACACCGTACAAATTAAATGACCTGCTTGTGCCTGCGCAGGAATGAAACCCCACTCTTCTTCACTACCAACAGCTCTGACAAGCAATCACCTACATGACTTACACTCCTTCCCCAAGGGAGTGAGACACAAGAACTTAGGACATTGGTGCAGCTCTTATTAACAGACGCCCATCTCTCTCTAATGAGTATAAGTAACTGAAGAAACAAGAAATTAATTTAGGGAGTGAGCTCTGTTAGGCAATCAGAAAAAGCTCTTGAAACCTGGTATATTATGTACTTAGCCAAACAGAGGAAAAAGAAGAATTCATATTACCCATTTGTTGGACAGAAGTAGTAAGATAGGACAGATTAAATACAGTTTTGCATCAGAAGGAACTCATTTTACCAGTAGTATGAAAAGTAAACAGAAAATGAAAATTAATAACAGTACAGTTTCATCTCCCATATGCTTTTCCATCTCACTCGCTATTTTACATGGCACTATAAATGATATCAGAGTGCTTGCTTGCAAGTAATGAGCCATTAAGTAGAATTGTAGCAGATACCTAACAAGATGCACTTCTCTAATTGACTTCATTGTTGGAGTAATTAATGAGATCCAGCTTTCCTTCTTTATATGAGCTGTGCCCAAGTTGTTCCAAGCAATCAATGTATAAACATTTTCTCCATGGTTGCTTGTGTGCGGTGCGAACAAATTTGAAGATTTAATTCATAGTCTGTTTTAGAACAGGGAATGTCTGCATAAACATCCTTGGGAATCTGGAGGTGAAGTAAGTTTTTGGCTTTTTTAATGATGGATTTTTGTCATTGTAACCATCACTGATGGCCGGAGCTCACATTCTCATTAACATATTTTCAAAATAATTCAAGAAATCTAGTGAGGAGAAAGTCAAACAGGCTGGTATCCAAAGAAGTCTCACTTCTGGAATCTCTTGGAACTGCAAGATCTTGATGACACAACAAAACCACTTCATGTCTGTCCATGTTTTCCAAATTTTTACTCTAACATAGACTGATTCAAACTCCGATCCCTCACGTGGGAAAATCAAGAGAAACAGCTGAAGTCTACATCATGCAAACATGGAGTGAGCAGAATAAGCAGCAAGCATCTAAAGAGCTGAGAAAACACATACCAAACTGAAGTACCAACCGTAAAAACAGAGCAGAGGCGGAACTTCAGGAAAAGAAGCTATTAACCACAGGCGCACTCTCCCCAGTAGCCACTGTAAGTTGAGTCACAGCATAGAGATAAGTTACAGCATTTTAAAATCAGTTATGGTTGCAAATGCCACCGTGATACAATGCAGCAGTTAGTTTGTACCTACGGATGCCAGCAAGAGGGATCAAAATGGCCTGTTCTGCATTGTAAAAATTGATACAGATGCCGACTCTGTTTCAGAGAATTCATAATTCATGGAAAGATGCAGTAGCTTGATACCAGACAAAGAGGGTCAGGGGGTGGACAAATATGAATGTGCTTCTCTGAATTCATGGGTTTGATAACTAATGCAGTTTCTAATGGTGTGTGAGGATGGGGGGCGGTGCAAAGAGTGCAATTTTCTCCAGCCTTTCCATTCTAGAGTTTACCAAGGTTTGCCGCTCTTTCAGTTTTGCATTTTAAACTGGATTTCTCTTTCCTTTCACATCCAATTTGGAGCATAATTTTTCATTGTCATTCTGAGATGTGGCAGCAATCAAGTGGAAATAGCAGCCAGTAGCCACAGTAAATCATGACTGGGGAGTAATTAACTTGTCTGTAATTAACCATGGTATCTGGCAAGAAACTGTGGCATCTTATAGCTAAAGAGTGGAAAAAATCACATCTAGCATAATTATTGATGATTGCTTCAAATGGAATTTATTATTTAGGCATATACAGATTTTAGCAAGAAAGCGGATCATCCAGCATCCTGACCATCCCTGCTCTAAAATAAGTAAGATCATTCCTTCACCCAGCCCATTGCTGTGGACTGGCTCTACAGAAAGTCCTCTAAGTTCCCCAACTGTTGGGTGGTTGCCTTACCAAACACCCATTTCACCCAAACCTCCAGATTTCTTGAAATCACTATTAAAATTAGTATTTCTTGTGATCTCTGATACAACTTCTAAATGGCTTAGGGACACTGCTAGGGTTTATATGTGGGCAAGAAATAGAACCAATAATACACTTTAAAGATGGATGGGTCAGAAGGGATCATAGCACCTAGCACCTAGTCTTACACCAGCCTAGCTCACACAGGGGATGCTTTTAGCTAGGAAAACAAAGAGGTAACAGGTTAGAACTTGCAAACCAGAGCCCAAATAATGTTCCACCTTTGATTGATTTCTATCATGTATTAACACCAAACAATATAATTTCAAATGCTATCTGCACATCACAAAATCAAGCTTCATCCAGACCAGTAGAGAGAGCCCCAAGTATTCCCAAACTTGTACTTTGCCATCTTTCCACTGATGCAAAACAAGAACATTACCTAATTTAAATGGTGCTACATGCATTCTACATTTATTTTGCACTAATGCAAGTGACTGTTCTTTTACCTAGGCAAGTACCCATGAGTGTCGAATCTATATCAACGAAGCACAGGCAGAATAAGGACACAGGTGGTTTAATATCTGAGGATGCTGACAGGATCTGTCAGCATAAATGTGATGCACAATAACTGTCAAAATGCAAATAGTGGAAAAAGTCCCCAGGAACAACTTATTACCATTGGTGACCTCCTTAAGAACAACGGCTGTGCCATGAGCTTCTAACAGACAAATGCAGAGATGTAATTGGTTCTGTATAAGCCAAGCTTAAGGCTGCAACAAGAAAAAAAAAGTTGTTTAGATGCTAATTAATCCTATAAAAGTACAAGGAGGAGTGAACTGTGTCGTTAAATTGCAACACAGATGTGTCTTGAGCTCCATGCTTGATTTAAAAAATAAAAATAAAAGAAATTGAGTATGTTGATTATTAGAAACAATTTCTCCTTCTCCTAGTGAAAAAATAAAATCCTTGCCATGCTGACATTCCAGGCTGGTGGGGCTGTGCAATGACTCCTCTTTTGCTTGCACTGCTAACACCCAACATAGCCCAGTAAGCTGAAAGGTGTATTGTTGGATCTAATTCTCAATTTGAATATAGATGCATTCTGATTTCTGCATTTAGACACCTTGCAACTGGATGCGATGTCGGTACCTGGAAACTACATACCTCCTGGCTGCTCTGGGAATATTTTAACTTTTGCTCCTAGGGCATAGAGAGCATAACGCATCTCCTGCTCATGGGGAAGTTAATAATGTATTGAATGGCTGATACAAGAAATGAATCGTTGTGTATTTCTGTGGTTTCAGATCTGTTTGTTCTGCAAAGCCCTTTGTTCTAATATTTATAGGGTGTCACAGTAAAATATGTTCTACAAGGGGAGCATTTAAAAGATATCAGTCTTTGGCAAATAAACTATCACTTCAGAAATGACTTCCAAATACAAATAATCTGGTCATTTTAGGCTCCAAGTAGTTTCTTATGTTAATTACTTGTTTAAAAAGAGGCAAAACCAAAAGCCATAAAAAAAAGCTATTTTAAACAGCTTCTATTTCTCCCCTCCCCCCCAACCCCAAATGAAATTTGGTAAAATATATCTGCAAACAGTACTTAATATGTTTATTTTCATTTGGGTAAAAGCTGCACAAGGAATTAAACAGGAACACAAACACTAACAATGACACTGTTTCTCCTTAGACTGGAACAGCCAAAATTCCTGATCCTGTAAGCTGCACAACTAAATCTTCCCCAGAACGAGCAGACGTTGCGTACCTCTGAGAGCAAAGGGGCAAGGAGCTACTAGGGATGATTCATAGCCCAGTGCTGACAAGGACGTTCCAAGGAGTCCAGCATCAGGAGGGTCGATCGTGATATGGGTAACCTGCAGGATAGCCAGGCTGAATTGCCATCTAAAATTTACTAGATTGTCACAGCTACAACTCTGGGCACAGCAGCTCCCAGCTCACGGTAATCCTGTTGTAACATCACAACTGTGCACAAACTGCTCACAGACTGATGGTGACTCCAAATACAGATGGGGTGCTCCAACCCAGAACACCAACAAACACTGGGCTTTTGCTTGCTTTATTCAATGCAGAATCACAAATTTGACACCTACTTTACTTTGCTTTTTGATCAACCATTTACCTTGGACAAACTGATGGCAATATTTCCAGAAAGTGAATTTTATTATGTAAAAGGAACATTTCCTCCCTCTCTTCTCTCATAGACTTGTCTTCCTCCAAACACTAGCAGTGGACAGAGGAGATACATCTCTAATTTATTCAAAAAGAAGAAACAAGAAGAAACTAAGCACAGAACAGCCAGTTCAGAAGTGATGGGCAAAAGAGTAACTCAGTGGGCTGCCTATCCCTCTGTGGAGTTACTCACCTTTACATTCAAATATTTCTCATAAATTTCATTTTTTCTCAACTTTGAAGACCTAAGAACTTTCCAGAATAAACAATTTCACAGAATTGGTTTGTTACTGAGCCCATTCCTGCGTGTAGCTAGTTACTGGAAATACAGTAGGAGGCAGCTTTTTATTTTTCTTTTAATTTATTGAACTTTTCTATATCGATATTCTGAAGGGAATGCTTTTCAATTGTAGTTAAATGCAGCTCCCTCTTCCACCTGTGAAATACCAATGGCTGTTTCAAAGTGGTACAGAGCAGCACTGAACAGCATCCTGCACCAAACACTGAAAGTTTGTGTTCAGCTGGCACTGTGAAAGTGCTGGCAGCAGGGACCCACTCATTTCTGTGTTGTCACATCCATTTACTCCAGCAGCAAACTGGTCATGGTGGGCATTTAATCCTAGCAAAAGTCAGTGAAAGTAAGGTTAGGCCCCAAGTACCACATCTTTCTCTTGCCACCACCAAATACCTGGCCAGACTTACACGCCAAACTGCTGTTTTCCATGAAGAAAATGTACCTTCCCATCTGTACTACAGCTCATTCAGTACTATTATTTATATATGGCAGAGCATTTTGGCAAGGAAGTACACTATCGCTGTGATTAAAAAGATGGAATTTTCTGCATGTTGAGCAAACAGCTTAATGCCTTGATTCAGAAATATGCATCTAGTTAAATCCAGGCTTATGGGTCTCCCTTGTACTGATGGATTTAAGTATGCGCTTAAGTGCTTTCCTGAAGCAGAGCTTAAAAGATGGAAAACCTTTTGAAACAAGACAACTGAAAATCAAAAAGCCCTGAAAGATGGCTATTTAAATCTTCACATAAACCTATTTGTTCAAATATTTACAGGATTCCTTTTCTGTCAATAGAAAAAAAAAGTCATTATTTTAAGAACTGCAGAGAATAGGTTAGATAACTAAGAACTGCAGAGAATAGGTTAAACAGATAACTGAGAACATCAAGGAAAATTAATTTCATAAAATCAATGTGCCTACAAATCCTTCCCCTCCTACCCTAGATGTTCCTATTTGGTAGTCTCAAACTGAGGGCCTGTTACACGTCTCCATGTGGCTCAGAATGAAGCAATACCTATTCATATCATGACAACTAGCTGATCTGTTAGAAAAAGAGGCAGAGAGAACAAGAGAAAAAGAAGCTGTTACTTAAAAATCAGAAATACATTGCCAAAGGGTACAAAAAGACCAAATATTTAGCAAAGCTTCTATGACAACTTAATTTATCTGAGTAAATGATACAGCAATTTAGAATAAAGCTAGAAAGAATGTGACGTGTGGAATTAATGAAGTGTACAACAATGAGGGAATCTGAGGTAAAAATCACAACTACTAATGCATTCACAGAGTTAGAACTACACAAATCAAATCTTTCATTAACCCAGGTATCATTAAGAGAAAGAAAACCACGTTGCTCTTGTGGAGAGATTTACGATAACTACCTGTCTTTTCATAAAGAAATACAGTATCGTCATTTGGGTAAGCAAAACCCACACACAGAACGGGAACATTACCTGAGTGCGACTGAAAAGGCTGAGGCAGAAAACAAAACAGATGTGTTATTACTGACAGAACTTATCACTCAAGAAAAACACAGGTCTGGTAGGAAGACACAAGCCCTGAGGAGTGGGAAAGTGAAAGGTTTTGGCAGAGCTCAACGGCAAAGATTGCCACAGTAAACACTGATTGCAGACAAAGAATGTTTCAGCAGGAATAAATCTGGAGATATATTTTAATAATAATGAGATATATTTTAATAATAATTATATCCCAGCTCTTCATTCTCTGTAACTCCCAAACATCTGCTGATGTCTATTATGTTATTTACATTTATCAGGATTCTTGGCCTCGTTACGGGTGGTACCGGAACACAACACTGAAAATTACTGTATTGCAGCTCATAATCTGCTCCTGCCTTCAGGGCTGATAAGTACACACTTATATCCTGTCAAAGTCAGCGGGACTAATGACATGCTTGATGTCCAGCATATGCTAAATTGTTTTGCTGGAGCAATGTCAGAAATTCGTGACTTTTCAGGATAAAAAGATAAAACAAACATAGAGGACAAAGAAGCTAAAGTGGAAATAATAAGAAAAATAATCCTTACAAAGGATTGTGGCTGCATTATTGAAGTCTATGACTAGGTCATGATGACTCTCATCAACAGATTGCATGATTGAGTTTTAATCAAGGCCCACTCTAAGGGTGTAGCAGCCCTACGCTCACTGCAAAACAAATTCTATCTAACACCAAAAGCATTACCAAAAACCAGATGCACTATTTCCTTCATTTGAAGAGTTTTTTCATTTTCACGTACTAGCAGAAGATAATACTGCTAATTCTAGAAAGATTAAGTCTTGTGCTAATGGTATCCACAGCTCAGATCCATTAATTTAAAACTAGTGGTGACATTTATGTGTATTTTCATAGGCCTAGTACATGATCCAGGGAAAAGCTAGCCCAAGAATGGTGCAAGATTTTATCTAGACATTCCTTTTGATATTTTCAAGTATTGAAGACCTGCACAACAATTAAATTATTAATATATTTATTCAGTGAAGTCCCACATTCATTATGTTTATTGCCAGCTAGAAAGAAAAAAAATAAGACCAAACTGGCAGAAGTGAGCACCTATATTTCAGTGTGGAACTGCTGGAGACTGTAAGCACTCTCAACCTTCACGAAATGAAGCTCTTGATGTTTAAACACTGACAATCTTTTTGTGATGTCAAATGGGTATCTTTGCCTTTTGTGAAGATTAAGATACACAAACAGAATGCAAAAAATGGTATTTATCACAATGAGTGGGAGATGAGAAAAAGGGGGACAGCAAGAAAAAACTGCAACACAATGAAATGAAATGAAATTAAATGAAAGAATATACATATGTGTTGCACTAATAAAAGACTTTAGAAAGAGGAAGAGCCATCATAAAAAGATGAGGCAATGGGCACAGTAAAGCCAGTGAATAGGATTAGATAAAAAGCATAAGAAGACAATAAAAATAGTTTATTCAAGAAATAAAAACAATGAGAAAATGGACAAAGGAAAAAGCAATTCACATTTTTACAGAATGGACAGTGGGAAAAATATTCTAAGTTCAGCTATACATAATTACATCTTGTTACCTTTGTTAACACCAGAAAATATTTCAGGTCACTGTGTATGAATTTGCAGAAATACTAACATTGCAGAAGCTTGGGGATTTAAATATTTGAAAATATTACTATATGTAAACCATACAAACTTTGTTTTCATGATACAAGAATAGAAAAACAATCCTATCTTACTCTAGCTGAAACCAAAACGATTCATTTAAAGTATGTCACATACGACTAGAAAAGAATCATAGAATCATAGAATTGTAGGGGTTGGAAGGGACCTCGAGAGATCATCGGGTCCAACCCCCTGCCAAAGCATCTCCCTAGGACATTTCACTCAGATAGGTGTCCAGATGGGTCTTGAATCTCTCCAGAGAAGGAGACTCCACCACCTCCCTGGGCAGCCTGTCCCAGTGCTCTGTCACCCTCACTGTGAAAAAGTTTCTCCGCATGTTGGTGCGGAACTTCCTATGCTCCAACTTGCAGCCATTGCCCCTTGTCCTGTCTCCACAGACCACTGAAAAGGGGCTGGCCATTTCCCCCTGCATCCAATACTTAAGATATTTATAAACATTAATTAGGTCCCCCCTTAGTCTTCTCTTCTCAAGGCTGAACAGTCCCAATTTTCTCAGCCTTTCCTCATAGGGGAGATGCTCCAGGCCCTTAATCATCTTCGTAGCCCTTCTTTGGACTCTCTCCAGGAGATCCCTGTCCTTTTTATCCCAGGGAGCCCAGAACTGCACACAATACTCCAGGTGGGGCCTGACCAGGGCAGAGTAGAGGGGGAGGATCACCTCCTTTGACCTGCTGGCCACACTCCTCCGCATGCATGCCAGGATCCCATTGGCTCTCTTAGCCACCAAGGCACACTGCTGCCTCATGGCCAACCTGTCATCTACCAGGACCCCCAGGTCCTTCTCCACTGAGCTCTTCTCCAGCAGCTCATCCCCCAGCCTGTACTGATACTGACAGTTACCTCTTCCCAGGTGCAAGACTTTCCACTTGCTTTTCCCTCATTAAGGTCATCAACACTGAGCCCTGGGGAACACTGCTAGTCACAGGTCTCCAGTCAGATTCTGCTCCACGAATCACGACCCTCTGGGCTCGGTCTGACAGCCAATTCTCAACCCACCTCACTGTCCACTCATCTATCCCATGCTCTCTCAGCTTTGTTATCAGGATGTCATGGGAGACAGTATCAAAAGCCTTGCTGAAGTCAAGGTAGATGACATCCACTGCTCTCCCTCCATCTACCCAGCCTGTCATGAGATCGTAGAAGGCTATGAGATTGGTCGAGCATGATTTCCCCTTGGTGAATCCATGCTGACTACTCCTCATGACCTCATGAAGTGATTCCTCAGCCTGAATTCACAGACATATGCATCAAAAAGTACAAAATCAGATCTGAGGAGTTTTCTTGTGTATAGAAAAACATTCTGCATGCTATTGGGTTTTTTAATAACCAGAAGATCCACTCTCATTTCTACAGTCATGATGCAGTTTCTTAGTATGAAAAGAAAGAAAACACCCATTCAAAAAGCTGCATTAGAGTAAATTCTGAAGTGGAGTAACAACATTCTCTAGGCAAAATGATGACCCAAGCTACTGCAAGGTAATGAAACATATTCTTGTACTTTATGTTCCTATGACAACTAACCAAAATATAAGCTGTATTGCATCATAGACACCAATAACTTTGTGTCCTTCCCAACACAAAGGGTAAGACTGAAATCTGCCACCCAAGATGTTATGTAGGATACTTGTAACACTGCCTGATGTAGCAGAGGTCATCTCAGTTTTAGATTCAGAAAGTCAGCTCAACACAAGGCAATCAAGATACTTTGACTCTGAAGTCACAGAAAAGCCATAGTTGAGGCACTTCCATTGGACAGACACATGTCTTGTGACGCAATATAGAGAGTAACATAGTCAAAGAGAAAAGAAATGAGAAAAATGAAAGCTCTTTGTCTACTTCCTCAAAACTTCAAGGTAGTTTAGCATAATACTATTTTGGCATCCCACACAGTGTACCGAAAGAGATGGACAAGGAACATTATGGTAGGCAAATTGAGCAAAACAACAAAAAACGTCCCTACCCCAGAGGGCCAGTAATCGGAAGATGCAAGCTGTTTCAGTATAGTGAAGCAGATTACAAAGAGAGAAAGCACACAGCGTGGGATGGTGTTTGCAGCCAGCATGTTCTGTGCAATAAGTGAGTTTTCAGAATTATTCTGAAAGGTGAGAGGAAGGAAGTTTGACATAACGAACCAAATCCAGCAAGTTCTCTGCATGCAACACTGCCTTGTATGGAGTCCACAGGCCAGAGTTCATTGATTGGAAACCTCTGGCAGGGAAAGATTTCAAAAATGAATTATGCAGTCTCACTGAAAAACATTTAATGGAGAAAAAGTCTTCAAACAACAACTTAATACTTCATACTTATTTTGGAATAAATATCCAAGAACAACTTGCAGTACTGAAAACCCCTTCAGTAGAAGAATCCATTCTTGTTGTAACATGTTGCATGACTTCATCTTCAGAGATCCACAGGGATCAGAGAATCCAATGCTTTAACATATGAAGAATTAGTTTGATCTCACACCCACACTTTAATTTCAGGGAAAAAAAAAGTGCTTAAAGAGACAACAAATATAATGAATATATTATTTTAAATGTGACTAACAATCCTTCTTACTCAGCTTATTCATTCATTAGTTATATTCATGTCAAACACTGGGACCTCCTTTCCTCCAGACACTACGTTTGGTCAAGGGTAGGAATGATCAAACACCGATGTCTCCTCTCATTTTGGGTAAGAACCAAGAGTTTGATTAGACAGTTGAAATACTAAGCATGTGAGAAACTATTGTGCTGAGGTTTATCTCAACAAAGAAACATCCCCTTCAGATATTTAAAAGCAAATTTTGTTTTCTGTAGTGATCTGCAAGCTTCCCTTCATTGGAAAGGGTTATGGGAAGGTACTAGTGTAACTACATAGCAAAATATCCTGAACTAATATCACGGTCAGAGCCATTCTTTGTAGAAGTAGGATGCAGTGTTTAAGGCTTTGGCCTGCATCTAGCAAACCTGCTTTCAATGTACTCCTGTTACCAAGATCTGTAACAGGTTAGCAAATAAATCATCATTGCTGTGCCTTTGTTATGCAAAAAACCAAAAACAAAAGCCCTGAAGAAAAAGGACACCACAGCTCTATCATACAGAAGCTTTTTGAGAGTGAAATCAAAGTCCTCTGACATGGTGCATAAATGACACACAAACAACCTGCAATAGGGCAGCAGAATGAAGTATCAGTCAGCATGGGAAGAGACAGAGGAATATTCCCAAATGCTCAGCATCAGCTGGCCTGCTTCCTCCAAAAATCAATAGTGATGTGACCATTTCCTACAAGAAAAGGACTAACAAAACCATTCATTGCTTCCAAAATGCTGCCCAAGAGCACAACTACAAAAGAAATACAAAAGTGTCAGCAGACCAAATTCTCTTCACCAGCGCACGTAAAACTACACTAAAACAGTAACTAGGATAACTTCCAGACAAGCAGATTTCAGACTGAAATATAGAGACCCCAAGGAATACATTGTATGGATCATGAATTCACAGTATTATTAAAGATTGTTATTGATAAATAGCAAAGGAGGTTAATATGTATGAGAGAAACTCCATAGCTTTCTGTAAGAATAGACCAGTTAACTCAAAGAAAACTCAGAAAAGTCCACATGGATCTTATTCCCAGAAGGAAAGCAGAAATGGATCTAACTCCTGGGATACTGCTGCCAACTCATTTCGATTAAGATGGGTACACAAGGAGTTAAAAGTCAGAACTTGGACCTGATGAATTTTAATGTAGCACTTCCACATTCAATTAGCAATGTAACAGCTTATATCAGCTGAAAATATGACCAAAGGTGTTTTTAAACTGGCAGGAGAAGAATATACAAAGGAAAGATAATTGGGATTTTTTTTTCCCCCTAAATTTTCTTTCTTCATTCCAGCATGTTATACAAGATTTTGTAGTGGGAAATCATTCCCTAAATTTTCATTCTGTTGTTTATAAATCCAAATTTTGAATTGAGAAAAGTGCACTATTATTCTTAGAAGTCGAAATTATAAAATTTCTTACCAGCGGGTCTAATAGGGGGAAAAAAGCCTAGTATTTTGGAAATGTGGGATTCATTTAAAAAAAAAAAAGCATTTTGGAAAAAGAGTTTGAATTCTGAGTATCAGGAGGAAAAAAAGACCTTTCTAAATTCCTTTCTGGGTGGAATGAGGGTGCTTAACAATGTTCTGACTAAAGAATGCCTGAAATACCTTCTCAGTGAAATGAATGTGTGTGAGGCCTCTGTTAAGATGGTATGAAAGAAATTGATAGTGAAGATTGAGCGGGTATTGCTCGATTGGGTACAGTTGTGAAAGACTCTTCTAAAAAGAGACAGATTTATAGAAGCTATCTTTACTATAGAAAGTTTAAACCTTCCTGTCCAACGTGACCATACACAAGTCTCCAAAAGTGCCAAGCTGACTTTGTTTTGTGCCCTGAGCCCCCATGCCCATTATAATGAGCAGCAGAATAGGCTTTTCCCCCAACTTTGTTATTGTTCTAACATGCGGCTTTGACAAAGTTTTTCTCCATGTCTCTGCTTACAAGCACATTGCTTTCTGCTCAAATTGTAAGCTTTTTGTAATTTGGGCTGCTCCCCAGGAAGCATTCGTATAGCACCCAACACAATGGGGTCCTGATATTAATTAAATATAAGCTGTACTACTGGAATATATACACTATTTAGTTTTACATTATAATGCTATACAAGTATAAATGGCAATATAAGTTGTAAAGCAGTGAAGAATCAGCCCCAGTGTACAAATAAGTGGTTTCCCGCTATCTTTCACCTTTGCATGAATTTATAAAGCACACAACAGTAATTTGGGCTTTGCTGCTATTAATCCCACTTATTATCAAGGGGATTTTAGTAGTATTTATTCAGAATTTATAATGAAAATTTACATAGTGGTAGTGTCAGGGGAAAAAGAAAATTTAGGACTAATTGTAGGCAATTGGTAAACTGCAACATCAGCAAAAGTCGATGAATAACTGATTCTTAATACACATATCTCAGCAGTTTTTCCTTTGAAGGTAAAAGAAGGAACACTGCCAGCTTGTCATGCTTACAAGAAAAAGTGAGTTAAAACAGAAGGACCTGTTTTAAGTGTTAAAGACTTCAGACCCTTAAAAAGTGGCAGCAACTTGCTAGATTTACAATTCAGGACGCTGATTGTAGCGATGACTAAACACTTTACCCATGGTAAACTGGGTACTGAGTTAAGATTTCATTGAAATCACTCTGCAGGTTTACCCATTTGGTTATATTGCCCAAGCTACCACCAAACAGATAGTTTAATTAGCAACTTGAACTTTGTTCCCTTCACAAATGAAGAAGTTTACATTTTCACTCGTCCATAGGCTAACTAAACAATTCAACAAGGAGAGCAAGGTAAATGGATCGGCAGTTTCCTTCAATAAATCTAACAAAAAAGATTTAGGGAGATAAAGAACCGACCATGACATACGCAAGTAGGTACTAACAAACACAGCCAAACAGTCACTCTGAAGAGGCAGGTTGCTGAAAACAACTGCACTGAGTCCCTCTCACTACACAGAGCTCCAGGAAATGAACAGCTTGTATGATAGATATTGCAAGGGGTCAGGATTGAATTTGAATATTGTCAAGTGTGGGTGAATTATTAGCATCTCCCCTTGCTTTCACTGTTATATTCAGCTGCGAGCTGGCCTCAGGCAATCTTGTTTTCCCCTATAAAAATTCGCAGGAAATGCAGGAGAAGGGCGAGATTAGAGGTAATATGCTACACATTCTATTCGACCAGCTGATATTGCTGAAGTCAGTGGAACTATTTGCATACAGCTGGCAAATGATATTAAAGTCTTCCCTGATGCCATTAACCTGACATGAATATACAATCTCAGTTTATTACCATTCATTAAAGAATTATAACCCTTGAATCTTGAAAAATAACCATCTCTTGCCTCACTGTCAGCATACCTAAAAGCTCTCTCATGCCACCCTGGCACCTGACAATGGTCTGACTAAACCCTACTCAATTGTCTCTATAAGACCTCAACAACACTCAAAGTGCATTTGGTCTCACTGAGGGACAAAGGAGGAAGACACAGAGCCTCAGCCTTTTCTTTTTTAAACTTCCTAGGTCTTTTATCTCATACTTCATAGAATTTTAAAATTCTTCTAATATCCCAATACCTTTCCTTCCTCTATTTAGAGGAGATAAATTTCAATGACAACATGCTTCAGAGTCTTGTGCTGTGGTACATACCCAAGAACACATAAACCAGAACTCACAACACCAAAAAAGACGCAACTGCGGACATCAGGAAAGAGAATTTAGAGGCTTTGGATTAACATCTCATTTGAAGTCGCTTAAGGCTGTTGTCATTACCATCAGGTCAACCTCTGTCATTTATCATACATAGCCACCTACTCAGCAATATAAAAGAAAAAAAGCAAAACTACCACCAACAAAGAATGAGTCTGGAAAAGAAGAGAGATTTCCACACATATGGTTTTCCATATTTCAATGTCATGTGGAAAAACATCTTCCAACCACTTTGTTCACATAAAGTTCCTTACCTCTATAAAAGAAAAGTCTTCCCCAGAACAATTGCTCAGAACAGTAGCCACACATTTTTAGAAAGCAGTGAAGAGTCAGTCTTGTGGAAAAAACATTTAAAACTATTTTCCTTTTTTTCCACATTTTTACAACGGATCATATCCCTCATTTTCGGCTGTATTCATTTTAGTAAAGCTGTAACATGTCTGTTTTCCAGGTAGTACAAAACATTCCTCTTACATTGGAAAAGAATAAACTGAGTCGTATTCCATTTATTTCTGTATAGTCTTTCCCACACAAAGAATCTGAAAGTGTCAGGGATATAATAATGACACCATTTATCCAATTCCTTCAAGTGTGATTTTCAGCTTCAGCACTCGTAAAAGCCTTATGTTCTAATAGGACAAATTAGATCTCTGCTACACAGAGAAGTTACATCTGCCTTCCTTCTTCTTCTATATTTGTTATACCACTTTTCCATAGAGCAATGGTTTCCAAATTTCAGAGGCATTGAGCACCTCTACTTCACTAAAATTCTTAAATCCACGTTTAAGAAAAACAGACTAAAAGTTATATACACTGTATTAGGTGAATGGTTATGAGCTAGCTCCTTACGTAAGGATCAAGACCATAAGAGTGTCAGGTCCAACAAAAGTATGGAGTGCCTGATGTGAAGGGGGGTCTTGTTGCACACTGTGCCACTGCCATCTGGAATAATTCACTGAAACCAGCACAATTTAGCCTCTGATTTTTTTTCAGTTGAGCTAAGCAGAGATTTGGAGAAAGAATTGGCATATATTAGAAGGATTGATGTACAGGTCTTCCTAGTGCCTGTTGAATCAATGTAGATAATAATGAGGAAATAAAGCCCATGACTCTGCTGCAATCTCTAATCTTCAGTGTCTGATCCACAATTACAACAGCAGGCCATGGCCTCAGGAGCCATAGGTACAGCATAGCCAACTACTTAGACAGTAAGCCATTAAGATCTGCTCTTCTTCAGCCCTCAAGATGGACTAGGAAATACAAACATCTTCATTCAGTGTATCAGAAACAGCATAGATTTTCTTTAAATATCTAACAAAAAGACAAAGTATTGTAAGTAAATGCACCCGAATATTTTATTCATGCAGCAGCATCCTGGGGGAACAACAACTGCCTCCCACAATGTTTCTTCTCAGCTATAATTAAAAACCTCTCATAATTTTTATCATTAGAGAAAGTCCAAAGTAACTAAGGAAAGGAAAGTTGTGGGAACTTTTCTCTTTGAATGACTGTGACAGCACGATCCCCTAAAATTGATAGAATGACTGTCTACATCAAGTCCACCGCATATGATGCCACTATAACCTCTTAGAAGAACTAAAAGTGATTGATTGATGCATACAGAGTGTATATATATATATAAAATATAGCATGCACATACAGAAAATACCATTCCTGATGTGTGTTTCATACAATACTAGAATGTGCAGGGGACAGCTAGGTGCCAAGTGATGAACAAAATAGAGCCGTAAACCTGAGGTTCTGTCTGAGAAAGGGGAGGGCAACAGGCCGTGCCAGACCAGGAATAAAAACAGGAGTAGGAAAGGAAGAATGCCATGTAGAACAAAAGGAGATAAACAGACAGCATGTCACCAGGCTCCTAAATAAGCCAAGAACATCCAAAAAAAGGACTTAATTGATTTAACTTTTTCTTCTGTCACTTGGATCACCTAAAACTTCACTTACTTTGGAAAAAGTTGTTTTCTCTGAGTTTTTCCAGAAACAGAATAGTTAGCAGACAACTGTAAAGGCAAAAAAACTCAGAGAAAAATAAAGTAAATGAAACAGCAATGAAACAATTGACACATAGCAATGATCTGGAAATTTTCAGAGCAATATCTTTTTCTTTTCATTTTGAGGAAGTTAGCTTAGGGGCTGGTACTCTTCCTGTACTAGGAGAAATCTCTCCCAGCTTGGCACTAAGAAGAACACCCATGGCAAGGCTTAGGTGGTGGGCAGCATTTGTGTTACCTTTTGCTTTGGGTAATATCACCAGTTGTAATCTGATTGACTGGATGTTTTTTTCTTAAATAAAGAAAATAAACCCCAATTCCCACCAGTCTTGTGGTGGGAATTTGCAGGTGGCAGCATCTTGAATTTTGATAGAGTTGGTCTTTTGGTAAAAAACCATGCCTTTTAGACATAACTTTTCAAAGTTCAGAGGGTTTGAAAACACATTTCATGGACTGGATTCTGTAATGTGATCTTAGCCTGCCAGCATTCTCTTGGATCTAAACATGACCACGCAGCTCAGAAAACTCTATGGAGAGTGCTATGCTTGTCTAATTTCTTCGTCTAGAGGGCCTGAATCAACCCAGAGAAATTCTCAGAGTGTGTAGATGGCTGAGAAGAAAAAAAAAAAAAAATTGCACTGAATTATCTTTTCTCCTGCTCTCTGCACTAAAATAACACAGAAGAAACCGCACAAATGTGTGAATCAGGAGACTAGAAGTCCTGATTCCAGTTTATTCACTGGATGGCCACACTAAAGCCATTTTATAAACTAGAGTTAGCAAGATTCCCCTCTCCTATCAGAGGAAAAAAACCCCAAACCATACTTCTTTATTTTAGAGATGAAGTAACAGACACCTAGCCATTTCTAGAGATTACAGAGGAATTCAGCATCAGAATCCCCCTTCTATCCACAATATTTGTCAGAAGGAGCACACCAGGTCTTCACCTGCCAGTATAATATGACTAAATTCCTGCTGTTCCTACATGCTTACTTTGCCAGACAGCACTAAATCCACAGATGAAAGTGCGGTATGAAAGAGCACAGCAATTCTACGCTCATAAGATGAATGGTAGGTACAAGCCTGAATAGTTCAGTCCAGAGTTGCAAGTATTAATAGACAGCTACAAACTCTACCGGTGAACGGCACACCGCTCCGAAAATATACACTTACCTCCAAACTTACCAAAGGATGAGTTTAAATAAATAAGAAGGGTAAAATGTTTGACTGGAAGACCACACTGAAAGTTATTTTCTGCCTCAGAAACATGAGCTTGCCAATGTATTAAGACTTTAACTTGCAAGAAGATTAAGGAGATTTTTCAGTTGTTCATTTATGTAACTTCAGGCATTGCAAAGCTCTATCCACTCTCTCTCAAGTGAAAACTCAGATGTGGAGTATATATACACACCAGGCATCCAGCCCTTCTCTCTGGTTAGCAGATATATATGACAAATAAGACAAACCAGTTGTCAAGATTTTATAATCTGCGAAATCCAAGTCCCACAAATGAAAATTGAAAAAGCAAACATCCTATGTGGTTGGCATAGTCCCTAAAGCACCATCACACCCTGAAAACACAAGGGAGCTGGTAGCAGACACCTCCTAGGGATGCCCACCCATAGCTGCTGTAGGAAGCAGGACACTGAGCAATGTCTCAGATTTCAGGTCTTCTGACAGTGACATTAAGACCATGCAGCCAAACCCCTGTCCTGAAATTGAGATCTCAAAAGCAAAACACTACCTACAAAGATGCAACTTTTTTCCCCCTAAGGTCCTGTGCCAAAATACCCTTGATAACTGAAAACTCTAAGGAACCACAATTTTAAGAAGGAACACATCTCTCTTGATGGCAGCTACATGTCACAGAGTGGGGTGCTGAATAGAAATCCCAGCTGAACACCAAAACATCAGATGGTTGAACAGACTCACGGACTGAGAATTCTTAAACAAGAATTGAAAGACATAGTGTTATCTACCCTCAGAAGAGAAAGACAAAATGTTTTCTTTTTCTGTCAAGTATTCAGACATTTGTGTTCTGTAACAAGTCACCTTAATAGATTTAATTATGTTTTTCTCTACCACGGATACTAATATCTGCTGCTGAAAGCAAAGAAAGATGTTTTCCTGAGGAGTGAATTGTGCTGATAGTAATGTTCAGTGGAATTTGTTGCAATAACCCAGACATTTTTAATATTAATACTGTGTAGTCAAGGTCCTTTATTTTTCTAAAAGCACAAAAAATTGTACGTGTAGAAGGATATACAGTAGGCTCAGCCACAATTGCTTTGCCATTTACGGACTCATCCATTACATGGAAATTGGATAATGTTCTTAGTTTTAAAACACAGGATGAATTATTATTATTTTACTTATCTTTGTGCAGGTCAAATTTACATAAGAATATGAATAATAATCATTTGTTCTGTACCATTTGTCATTTCTAATTAAACTGTGGCCTGCCATGAGATGGCAGCATGCTCATAGCTAGCTCTACAGGAAAGGTGAACATGGTATCTGGCAGTTTGCACTCAGGCAAAGACAAGACTGTGTGTGCCTAATATGCAAGTGAAAGGCAAATCCACTTCACTTCAGAATAGTTTAAAATGTAAGATACTAATAACATGATCATATAGTATTTACAGAACAGAACAGCTTGGCTTCTTTGACCAGTAAGACTCTTCAATCAATATTGTTATTGCAGAGTTTAATCCAAATGTCATATGAGTCTCTTGAGGCCTAGAGGCAGCTGGTAGGAAATAACTGAGTTCATAAAGGGAAGGGAATGCATGCGAATGCAAATCTTCAGACTTTGTTTATGCCTGTCATGAAGGGCCTAGTAGGCTTTTTCTCATATTTCTCACAATTTCATTGACAAAAATGATCATGAACCAACAACAAGGCCAAAGTGGTGCAACTTTCACCATGCAAATTGCTCTAAACAAAAGAACATTAAAACTGGCCAAATTCACTACCAAACTATAGAGAAGATGGCAGCAGAAAGTGTAACAGTGAGGAGGTGATAACATCTGTGAGGTAGGGCTGGTCATTACCATGTAGTTCGAGGTATCAGAGCAAAGTGAAGGTTCAGCCAGAGATCTGAGCCAGTGTGATGAAGTAACTGAACATCTCTCAGTACCAGAAACTAGAGGGAGTTTTTCCCTCTATGTGGGACCGGGGTGCAATGCTACACATCATTTTATCTGTTGTAGAAACATAGACAGTAAGGAATTTTTGCCATGACAGCACATTGCTCTCTTTCTCTATTATTATAGCGAGAGAACCTCATCCAGAAAGTCTTTGAAGTACATGCAAGAGATACTTCATTATTCTTAGTCCATAAAACTAAGACAGAAAGGACACATGCTTTTTGACTTCAATCTTTGTAGAGAGTTTAATTTTACATATTACCTGGCAATAACTGGGAGCAACTTCTTCGAATTTCCTCTTGTTGCTCCATAAGACCTATGCAGAAATTGCCTTTTAACTACACTCCCGCAAGCTGATATGGCTAGTATTCTGAAACCCCAAGCAAGCATTTTTTCAATAAGGAGCATGTCCCTTCTCTGCTTCCTGATAATTTTGAGAGATAATGTTGATACTTCTAGCCACACAAAGTATGAGCATCACCACCACATCATTGCATCCTTCCCCGTTCAGCAAGCTTTGTTCCTTCCTCAGGCACACACATGAACACGTCTGCCCCTCTGAATAGCACTTCTGTGGACCACTGAAAGATGGAAAAAAAAGCTTGAAAGATGAGAGATACTGACATGTGGCTTTCAAAGCATGTCACATACATACAGTAAATATTTTTCGTCTTGAAAGTTCTTATTTGTTAAGTTTTGAAAAAGTGTCATCTTCATAGAATGGATATTAAAACATTAAACTTGCTGGATGAGAAAAGAAAACATAGGTTCACTGTTTCATGCCATGGCAAAGTACAAAGCTCAACAATCGATAAGAAACATTAAAGTGTAATTATAGTACTTTATATTACAATCCCATAATTGTTTTAGCAATTTTCCCAAAGTAATTTAAACATGCCTTTTAGATATTCAAGCAGTGAAACTCCAGATATCATCATCCAAGATAATAGCCTTGAATCGATAACCAAACAAGAAAAAAAAATCCCCCACAAAACCCACAGGCCAAAAGAGCCTCCTTCCTCAGTAGTTTTGTGAGCATACACAGCCAGCCAGGACCTTGAAGTCCCACTCTATAGCTACAAACTATTTCATACAATTATTTAAATAGAAAGTCTTTGCCAAGAAAAATATAAGGGATATATTTTTAACCCAAAAAGTTCTCCCAGTCTGAGCTCCTCCAACATGCAGAATATCTCAGTCATTTTTCACACTGATAATTTGGCTTTCATTGAAGGAAAATAGACACATGTGGTTGATTTTTCTTCCCTATGATAGCATGACATTTTTATTCACTAGAGAACATCATGTACACAATTTTACTGTTCCACTAGAGAATATCTGATTTTGTTTTGCAGAACCAATATTTCCTGCAAAATGAAAAAAAAACCAAAACCCCCAAAACTCAAATGCATATTAAGTCTATATGTATGGATGCATACCAAAACCGACACAGCTCTGAAGGACAGACATGTCTGCTGCTGTCCAGATACTGTTTTCTGTACGTAGAGTACCATGAACTTGAACTTGGATACCGCAGTCTCAAGAGGTGTTTCAACTTTAGCAGACTTTGGATCAGATTTCCTTTTTTTCTATTTATTTGACAATTCCTGTGTGCATTCTTACCTAAGTCACACAAGTAACATTTCAATTGTTTTAATGGATTTTTTTTTCCCTCCAGTGCCACATCATTGTACTACTGAAGCTTCGCTAACACAAAATCCATCATGACATAACATGATAATTAGATCAGGTTGCTGGCACACAATGATACCCTATATTTTTATATTGTCACATCACTTGCTCTTTTTGAAATAAACTCAAGATAATTTGATACATCTCAGCATCAACTTCTGCTGTAAGTATATCCTCTTTTTTTAAGCATCCATTAAAAAAAACTTCAAGCAACAAAAAACAAGTAAACTCTCCATGTTTGAAAACTGTACATAATGTAGTTTGGGGGGAAAGGAATGAAAAACTATAAAATTTTTCAAAATGCCTACAATTTTTCACAATGCCTAAAATTTACTGAGCTTCATACTGGGACCTAGCCTCAAAATATCAGACAGCTTCCCATCTCTTCAGAGCAGCCTACTAGATTTTCTCCTGTATCATCTCCTGTTTTCTTACTGAATAGCACAAAGAAGCATCTGAGGAGTCCTGTAGTACCTCCTCTTCATCCTTCTTCTGCACCCAACTAAGAGCTGCTTTACAGAATCATAGAACATCCTGAGTTGGAAGGGACCCAGAAGGATCATCAAGTCCAACTCCTGGCTCCACACAGGACCAGCCCAGTCAGGGCACATCTGCCCACTATGTTCCAGTTTCACCTAGTCTTGTTTTTACTAAAGCTCTACTATTAAATAAAACTTCCAATTTTTTTTTTAGTTTATATTTTTTCTCCCTGCTAGTTACAATCACAGAAAGCATGAGAGTTTCAGTTGCAAGTGAATGAAGAGGACAGAAGAGAAGGCCTTTCCCTAATAAATCTCATCACTAAAAAGTAAAATGCACCTTTATAACACAGCTGAAAAAAAAAATTGCTAATGAATAACAAGTTTTCCCCAAAACAAAATACTTTCAGGGGAAAAAATTATCTGTAATCTGAGAAATTTCAGAAAGAGACAGAACAAGTCCCTCGTTGAAGCATCAACCTTTTTTGTGTCAACGTGGAAATTTTACTGAAAAGTGTTTCACAATTTAAAAATTAAATATCACCCAATAAAATGGTTCATTTCTTAATTCACTATTTCATTATTTCCTGAAAACATAGGAGAACCATTTTTTTCTATATGGCAACCAGTAATCTGTAATTGCTAAAGCCGACACAGAAAGTTTACAGAAGGTGTGAATATACATTTAGTTACATACATATAGATACACGCACATTGTAAGACCGCAGTGGAAAAATTAAACAGTACTTGGGTACTTGTAACATGACTCCACAAACTGGGAATTCTGAGCAGGAATCACCTTCCATTTTTAAGAAAAGTCAAGAAAACCCTTAATGCCTTTAATCATGGAGGCCCATGGATTTTGGCTTTGACTTGTAGGACAATATATCATCTTACTTTATTGACGTTCAGATCCTAATTTCTTAGAATAAATGATGCTTCTGTAGCCATTCAGCCTGCATCAGTTAACAAACTGCATCTTTCTAGTATCAGAAAAACAGAAGTCTGTAAAAGTCTGATTATTTAGAACAGAAAAACACACTGCACTACTTGAATCAATAATTGATTCTGTATGTTTAGAATATGAAATTGTGCTTTAACAACTCATAGATTTCAAGGCCAGAAGGTATTCAGACCATTTTTGTTACAGTCTTTGGATAATTTTGTATTCCCATGAAGGAAACTCAGAATCAGCAAAAGCAAAGTCTGCAGAGTCTCATTTTTGTACAGTTAGAAAGAAGAGATGGCAGCAAATGTTTACACTAGACAGCAACTGCTAACTACCTTTCCAGAGTGGTTCTTCCCTGTGAGGCAGGGGACCGACTATTTGCATTCTCAAGAATTTCAGACTGTTCTCACTTCTGCGACCCAGCAGACCTACTCTGTTACTTCAAGTAGTCATGACAAACTGGTAAAATCAAGGGAAAGCAGAGTGCGCACAGTTTCAAAAATACCAAGAAATAATCTCAAGCTTATTTCTTGCATAGAAAATTAGAATCTCAAACAATTCCTCCTGGGACCAAACTCCATCATTTGTGTTCTGCTAAGCGGTGATTCTAGAAGACTCTGTTGCAATGTCTGGACTGGGAGAAAAGCCATACCAGCTGTTTTTTGTTCTTAGGTGTGTAAGTGTTCTTGGTTCAGCCAGCTAAGGGGATTACTCACACGATTAACGGATTTTAATTCAAAATATTTTGAAAAGTAGACAGTCATATCAAAATAAACAATAAAGAGGAGATCCTCACAGTTCATACTAACTGATTTTATGGTAACACCATCTAACTTTGTACATTACTACTTTATACATTTCTTCCACACCTACAGCATTCAAGCATAGGTCCAGCTCTTTTTTGTGACTGATGGCCCTCAGATTTTATTGTTGAAAACCAGAGCGTAGAGCACGCTGTGAGGTGACAAATGCTGCTGACAGCTTAAGATTTGGACATCGGCGTTCAAACGATGTTGCAAATATAACTCCATACACAAAACTCTTAACACATTGCTCCTTTGTACTGCGGTTGTCTGTCACAACACACTAAGCAGGCAAGACTGTTTTTTTTAACCTTCTGACATCTTTCTCGTCAGATAAAGCAACGCACCAAAAAGCCTTTTGCAATAACACTTCAATCACTAGCACCTAGTATAAATGTTAGGCAAAGTGGGGAGGAAAGGGGAGTAAAAGGCAAGAATCGGCGTGATCTCTCTCCTGTAGGATGAAGCCAGTGAAGCTAAGTACACTAGAAAACGTTTACTTAAAAGGGTGATTGTTTCAGAATCTAATTTAAAAACTCCACACCAAAGCATTCCTTAAGTCAGTATTTAATGTCATCTAAGCAGGTAGGATGGAAGGTAAAACAGATTAGGTCAGAGGTGGGATGTTAATAAGCAAACACCACGTGTCAGTTTGAATCAAGGTTCTTTAGGCTAAACATTGACATGTGCTGCAAACAAACTGCAAGCTCTGAAGAGGCTTCACCTGCCTACCTACACTAGGCTTTGGTGGTTGATGGGGTGTTTGAAGATAACACTCACCCTGTTAATTCTGCACTGGTAGTGGGGTTTACAAACGCAGACATCACTGCACTCCAGGGATGGTATGGGCAAGATTACTGCGCACTTCATGGACAAAGCTCAGGAGGAGGCAGAAATCTTCCAAGTAGCAGGGAACAGCCAAAGCAAATGAATAAGAGTCCAGCACAATAATCTCATACAAGAAGGTTAAATATATCTGGAACACAACTGGTAAGGATGGAAGTCTGCAAGGGTTCAGTTAATCTGAAGGTTAGAGAGAGCTATTTCAGCAGATGAACAGTAAAGTATGTTTTCACAAGGATTCAACATAGTATTGATGAGCCAAGTAGCAGGTGAACCCAAAATAAAGCTTCTTGTGAGGTGACATGTTCTTGTTTCCTCATGTGATGTGTGACATATGGTACAATCACTGACAATTAGCCTGCAGTTAAAGCAGCCTTGCATTTTTGACAGGCCAGAATATCTTTAGATGAACGCTGTGCTAACAGAGCCAAGATGAACTTTCTGACCCAGAGCAAGATCTACTTACACTTATATGGACAGACAATAGGTGGTAGTGCACTGAGTGGCAACGGTGTGAAAATTGAACAGCTTTCATCACTAGTCTACACCAGACTGAAAGCACTAAAACATTGCGCGTCCATGAGCAGTCATCACATAGGATGTTTTTCCCCCTCTCAGAAAGAAAGTAAATGCAAAACCTTACAACCATATTCATAAAATCATAGAATGTGTTAGGTTGGAAGGGAACTTTAACGATCATCTAGTCTAACCCCATGGCACACAAGAAGAAAATTTTTATAAGTAATTAAAAACAAAAGAAATGAAGGCTACACTAGATGCAGAGATTCTTAGAGCAAACATGGGTTTGTCCTTTAAAATTCCTGTCAGAAAATTAAACTTATTGATGTAGTCTGATGAAGAGCACACAAAGGTAACCTTGCTGAGACACAATGATTTCTCAATGTTTTAGTCCTATTGAGACAGACAGATCTCTGTGTTACACATAGCTGATGGAACCACCTTTGGGACATGGTCTGCAGCCTGCACTCACTGCCATACAGAAGCAGTCTCCAAAATGAACGACAGCCTTCAAAACTTGACATACGGCCACAGTTCTTCTAAATCACCACAGATTTGCCATAAAAGGCAGCACTAAACTAGAATGCTAATCACTTTCTACATCATTAATGGACTGCTCCATACTCCTAAGTCCCCTGGAAGCAGCGATGGGTCAGATCAAAGCAGCAGTTCACTGAGGTGATGGAGCCTTTCCATGTTATTACAGAGACACCTTCTTTTCAAGCATAATCTTTTTCTTTTCCTTTCCCTTTTCTCCTAAGTTCCACCCCCCTTTTATGCTGACACAGTGACCAGTCTGAGGGATCAGTTCACACAGGTTAAGTCACTTAGTAATTACAAACCAGTTTCCAACTGTGGGACTGAGCTCTGCAGCAAGAAAAACTTTTCTGCTGTTCCCCCCACACCGGTGTTATTACCCCAGCACTGCCAACTTCTTTCAGAAAGATATATATTCCCTCCCCTACTGATATTTTCACATAACAAGGGCTTTACTTTATTCTGAAGCCTGTATCTCAGACTTCAGTTTCTTCTGTTCATGAAAACTCTAAATAGCCTTCTGTGATAAAGCCACAGGACTGTGGTCAGTAGTATGAAATTATACTTATCTATATTGCTAAAGACTTGAATAATGACAAAATTACTTGTCAAGCACTTAATTTTCTTATTTTTATTTCAAGCAGAAGTTGGCATTCAAATAATTTTACAACTGTTTGGTCCCAAACCTTAAAAACACAAGTAATAGAACCTCAGGCAATAAAACAGATTTTAGTAAGAACCAGGAATAGATATGAAAGCAAGAGAACAGTTCTATTCTTTAGACTGGTACCACTGACTAGTACTTCAGCTCTGGAAGTGGTGTTTGCTAATTAACCGCTACTGCACCAGTGAGCGGCAGACTCCCTGTAAGGGGTACCGCAGGTACACTGTGACAGCAGTTTGTGGGAGGCTAGTTAGTTGGTTGGCTTTTCCCTTTGGCAGTAGGGATCTAGAGAGAGGCAAACTGAAGGTCAAAGACACACAAGGTCCTACCTCTAGGCCTCCTTATTCACAGAGCCAGGCAACCTGCTTCCAAGAGCAACTTGCCATTATAACCCTGCAGCTCAGGCAGCATAAATCAACTGTCCCATGATGGAAAGAAGGAAAGGAAGGAAAGCAATAGCATGTTTGGCCTGATGGTCCATTTTTGGTTTGCACAAGCAACATTTGTTTACAGGGTGAGCTGCTAGCAGACCTGTTACGCCTTTGCAGGACTTCCAAATAGAGACAATACACTGAGCTGGAGAAACTGCCTCACTGTTCAGTTAAAACCCTGAAGATCAATAAATCTGAGATAATAAATATTATGGATGGCTTCTCTTATAAATAAATTATATTAATAGGGCAACTGTGCCATTTACAGATGAAGAATAAAAGGATAACTTGACAAGACCCTGCTGATTTTAAACAAATCCCTATATATGCCGTTATTAAGCAGAGTTGTGTGCTATACTGTTTCATTCTTTACTCGTGGATTGCACTGGTTAATATATTTACCACCATTTCAAAAGCATGCTGGACCGTTTTCACCCAGGAGAGAGGCAGATCAGTTATGACCATTCTCCACTAGTTGCATGCTTGCAGAAAAGCAATTTCATGTAGGTCTTTAAAAGTTTGTTGCTTAATCCATCATAAAAACATGCACATGCAATCAATAATCCTATCAAAAGCAAATGTTCAGTATTTTCCTTCTGATTTACTCTTTGCATTGTATATGGCCGTATTTCCTACCAGCGTGGTATCTTTTATAAAAACAACAGATATGACAAGTACTTTAAAAAAAAAATATTTACTAGTGTAGCATCCCAGCTATTTATCAGAAAATTAAAGTTCTTTTCTTCATCAACCAGTAGACAAAGAAAAACATTTTTCATTTACCTGAGGGGGGCTTCAAGATCAATAGGCAACATTTCCCATCAATTCTACTGTTAATTATAACTGGCTATAACTATGTTCTTAGACTGAAGGTTGGTGATCTCGCAATAAAAAAAAAAATTTTCAGCTGTGGACAATTAACAAACTCAGTAGACCGGGGAAAAAAGTGCAGACCTAATCTTTTAAAAACAAAACCAAACCCCCCAAACCCAGAAACCAATTCAACTGCATCCATTGCTTTGGCAGCTATATAATTACATGGGCCATAAATTACATTCACTAATCACCTTATTTATAATTTCACTCCCTGCAAATTAGTAGTGTAATGGAATGAGATTCTGTAATTGCTAGACACATAGTGAGCACTCTCTAGTGAGTACAGCATGGAAATATCTCCCATCAAATTTGCTGTTGACCACCCATTAGGCTTATGATCAATAGATCATACAGAGATATACAAGTGTGAGTCAATGGAGGTCCAGCATGCCAGTGTGTATCAGACTCCATGAGAACCACAAGAACTGCCAAATGACAGATCTATATACTGAATGGAATAGCCCTTACTGCTGTCATTGCTACAGTTCCTGATGCACTTTGCCTTTTCTGCTTGCTATTAGGAAATCACAAGCCAAGCTGTGGGGATGAAGACTTGGTCAGGTTTCCATTGTCTCCATCTTGTAGAGATCGCAGGGAGAATACCTTACAGTCGGAGGTTATGAATTTTCACAACTGTGATTTCCCAGTTCCCAGTTTGTGTCTGATATAAACCACAAAAGTGTCTGCGTTAAGCTCCCATAATGTTGGCAGGCTGCACTTGGGAAGTATCATATTGCTCCTGAGGAGTTTTACAGAGCTGTCCCATCTCTAATAAACCATCTTCAGTGATATTAGTTGATAACTAACTAGAGCTTCTTTACATCAGTAATACTTAGCTATGCTTCCCACATTCCACAAAGGAAAACAAAAAACCAAGGAAGAGAAGCCCACTAGGGCAGAGGAATTTCTAAAATGTATTCCAGGTCTATCTGCTCTGTAATGGGGATGTGGTGCTGCTGCAAAAGCCAAATGAACTGCAGCTGCTGCTAACTTGGAGCTAGTAGCTAGAGATCATAATTACCTATCCAAATTTGAGCTGGTTATGCAGCACCCTTTCTATATTAATCACTGTCCAACTAAAACTAATCCTGGCAGCAGAGATGATCAAGCAGAAAAAAAAAAACGGGTTCTGAAGGTTAATGTGCACAGCTGTTACCAGCTGACAAGGAGGAAAAAAGACTGGATGTGGGATTGCACAGGTTTCTGTATCACACAGCCAGCAAGATGATGTGCTTTCAGAGCTCTTTTCTTCTGGAGATACTGGCATTGCTCAAAAAAACTAGACAATTCCAAACAGAGAGGACTAACTTGTCCTAAAATTTTCTGTTTGTGGTAGGGGCTGTTTGTGTTAAACATCCTGACAGTCTGTTTCATTTTGGATGTCTCAGCTTCCATTTATCCATGTGGAGTATAGAGGTCTAAATTCAGATCAATAGCAGCAATGAATGGGAAATGTTTGCAGCTTTGAGAGGCTGGATGCTACTTCTGGGGAGGGAAACAAGGACTCTGCACTAATGGGCACTATCTAAATACACACACCAACCAATTAAACAGTCTATAGACACAAAAAACTTGGAAAGTCTGCTTCATGAGCCATGGTATTGATTCCCAGGCTACAGCTACTTTAAAATAAAACCAAAAAATACCCCTTAAATCTCTATTTAATATCTAGACAGAAAACAGATAATCATTCGGGAGATATGTTCTCCAAGCTCATATTCAAAAGAGTTTCATACCTCTCACACTTGTTACCTTCATTTGCATCTCAGCTTTACTCCTGTTCTTCTGCACGCCCAGAAGAAAGATAAGAGGGCACGTTATGAACATCAGTGGGGAGGGCTGAAATCAGGCATTCACTGGTACACCAAGGAGGCTTCAGTGTTCAGTAATGAAGCTATAATCATCAAGGTAGATTAATGATTGTCTGAGAGAGTTCATCGCCTTGGGCCATTAACCCTCATGTGGTTATTAATTTTGCAAAAGACATTCTGTGCTGCTGAGGTCATTATTGCTGTTACTAGCTAATGAAAGATAAAACATCTGAAAGTTCCCTCTCTCATATATTTAGATATTCACACACCCATTTCTGTATCCTACATGTGCTTGATTACATTGGTCATTTAAAAAGTAAATGGGGTGTGTGGGGAGTTCAGATTACCCATAAGCAGGGTACATTACCAAACATAGCTGTTTCACCAGTAAGGATGTTCCTACCTTCCCAGGTTGTGTGATTTAGGGGAGCAGGACCAGAGAGAAAGAACAATAATACAAGCTTTTTTTCCTTTTCTTTTTTTTTTTTTTTCAACAACAGGCAAGCCTTTAGCCTATAGTCCACACCATTAACCTCCAAAGGCAGCTAGAAGTATCTCACATGAAGCTTCTTTGTGATGGCAACAGCCTGCAAATTCTATTGTTATGCTTTTTTTTGGCAACAGGTTGCAGAGGAGCAAAGTTCCAGGTAAAGCCGGTGTAAGTGGTGATCATCATTAATTGGTTAGCAAAGAGCCTAAGTCCTTCCATCTCCACCCCTACCCTATTAGGATGCTGTTCCAAATCAGCTTAAGTCAACGCAAGTTTGGTCCCACCTCCATGGGGACCCCAACGACATATACTTGCTGGCAGGGGGTGCAATGGGGTGGTCGGGGTTGATGAAGCTCAACACTAATCTCTCCCTGCTTTGTGGAGTAATGTTTTTGTCTCAATCAGCTCCCTGAGCCAGCTCACCACAACAGTGCCAGAGCTGAGCATGCCAAGGGCAGGACTTGAAGCAGGAACAGAGAAGCTTTAGTTTAGGTAAGTTTAAGTTACCAGGAAACTTCACCTATAGTTTGTTGCCAGTGAGACACGACCTGACTTCACAGGAAAACTTGTAGAGAGCTGGTGAAAATTTGGTGAAACATTTCTTCTGGAGGAGGACACAGCCCAAAGCTGCTAATGACACAGCTTGATTCAATATTTTGATTCAGAAATTCCTTTTTTCTTTTTTTTTTTTTTAAGTTATTTTCAGTGCAATTTAGTGCAAAAACCCATATTGAGGGATGGTGGTGTACAAACTTTGCAACAAAGGAACAATTCTTGCCTCTGAAAGCTCACAGTCCAAGCTAATAATACATAAAAAAGGGGCAGGGACAAGGTGTTATCAGAGAGCTAATCCTAAAGCAACGCAAGGCTCAGAGCCATCCTGCATGAAGCCATCTTGTGGTTTTCACTGTTCTTAATTTTCCATTTGCTTTCATTTCTGCTTCAGCCTTCAGCGTACAGGTCACCTTTATGCTTCTTCAGCACAAGGAAATAGTCTGCTGTGACCGGCACATTTCTGCACAGAAATGGTTCTGAGAAAACTCTGTATGAACCCCCAAGAGGCTCCTATTGAAACTTAATTACCGGAATAAAGACGATTGTTTGGGTGCCCAGGAAAAAACTGAAGGCTGAAAGGTTCAAAAGGGAATAAATTGTGATATTCAAGTTTCAAGTTTCTATCCTACTGAAAGGTCATCAAAAGGATAATAAAGTTGTCTAGACTGCTTGCATATATTTATCTTAAAATCAAAGGGGAAAATAAAATTTACAGGCTTCCTTCTTTTGCAAATACTGACTGTACTGCTTGCTACTTCATTCACAAACTAGAGCTCATTGAAATTTCTACAGCAGTAATTCAGAAAACACGTAGCAAATACATGCACTCCTCTGCATTTCATTTTTCATACAATTTAAAAGATGCAGCTTTTTTTTTTTTAAGGTGACCTTAGATATCTGTTTCATGTACAGACCACAAGGACAAATATTTTATATCATCAGCTTTTTTGAAAATTCACAACATAAAGATTATGAGCTTCACATATTGTACATATAACTATGCATTTAACAACATAACTTAATATGAATTTAATGATAGTCTCACCAGGCCTGGGGAGATGACAGACTGTGCAAACCATCAGTAAGCACAAAGCTATCTAGGAACAAAGGCCTATGGAAACTCACCGCCTAGGAACAAAACCACCAGTGCTTACAGTTCATTCTGGTCTGAAGGACAGAGATGAACCAAGCATGGAAGGAATTATCATGGGGTACTCATGTTGCCTTGCTTCACAGCCATCAAGGGTGTTTACATTTGTATTCATCCCCAACTCCGGTAAAATGTGTCACTAGTTGAGGAGAAAAGGTATTCAGTCCTCTGGAAAGTAAAATGACTGTGAACCTGAAAGCTCGGTGTGCACGGAGAGGCTGTGGCAGAGAATTCTAGATGAGAGATACAAGAACAGGCTGGAAGAAAAATTGTCGAATATAAACCAGGGTTGTTTTTTATGTTGACTTTACCTGTGAGCTTTTGCTTCAAACCTTGCCCACAAAACCTCGACCTCTGGTCTTCTTAAATCTTTGCTTTGTTTACTATTAAACCTGCCCATAGTGATCGGGAGCAAGGTGAATCAAGATAAAAATGGAAAAGTTTAGGAAACTCTTCTCTGAGATGGGTAATCAAGATAATGCTGAAGTTGTAGCCAAGTCTCAAACCTTGAGCACGTCTGGGGAACTCAAAGTTGGGGTTACCTTTCTGTCTATGTAACACTGGAATAAATGCTCATATAGTTTAGGTTTTCCTACTGGCGGGGAAACCCCAGCGCCCTTCTTATACAAGCAAACTGCAGAGTTTCTCCTCAAAACTCCAGTTGAAGAAAAATCATCACAGAGAGAAAACAAAATCTTCCTGTAAGGCCCAAAAAGAGAAACCAGAAGAATACCACAAGAGAAAGGCTCAGTCCAAATTCTCATTTCTGTTTTTCTCTGAAGATGGCAATTAGAGGGTAAGCAAGCAGCTAAAATATGGCGTGATGCTTTCTGTTAAACAGATTGGATTTTTAGTTAAGAGAGTCAGAATTGCCATGTTCAGAAACACGATAAGCAAACATCTTGGGTACAGGGGTTCAAAGGCTAAGGTGATACCTGCAGTACAATCTTAGAAGTTAAGAAATGGTTGACGCTGCTGGTAGCAAATCAAGTTATATAGTCACAGTGTACACTTCAAGTGACAGACTGCAGAAAGACAAGGTACACGTATCTAATAAAAGAACCTTTTCAGAGACAGCAGAAATGAGAATGAAGCTGATCACCCACTAGCAACTAAACAAGAGACCTAACTATTTGCAAGCCACTATTTACCCAAATTTCTTTAAGTCAATGAGTGAGTCCATCATATTCAAGGAGCCTTCAAGAGACGTTTCAGTTGTTGGATTTGATGAGGAATAACCAGGGCTCTAAACTGAAATATTCCTGAAGTTGTCACCACTTTGGGTATGATTTACACAGTTTATTTTTATCCTGAACAGAACAGTTAGTCCATTTCCATATTGGATTTTTCTATCCATATTGGATTTTTCCATCCAATCAGCTTTTTTTTCTTTTTAATTTCATTTTAATTGATTCAAAAAACCCAATTAAATATGTCAAAAAATCTGGTTACAAAAAGAAAAAAAAATAATACTTGGCATAAAACTAATCAGGAATCATCTGTCTTCCACAGCAAATATTTCAAATAAATCCCTAACATTTACCGGGGGAAGTTCCTACACAAAAACCCTTAAAGATAGAACAGAAAGCTGAAATTATTTTAACATTCCCTATGCCCCATAAATTTTCTTCCCCCGTCTCTCTCACCACACTTGCCAGAGAAAGGTCATTTGAAATTGAAAACTGTTTTACAATGTCAAAATTTATAAAAACAGCTCAGCTGAAGGAGACTTTTGTAAAAATATTTCAACAGCGAGAGGAACCAAAACTTATTTTCAAACTAGTCAATGAACTTAACATGCCACTTAACATGGGCATGTCCCATCACAAGTATTTACTGAATTCTCAGCAGCTGCCTAAAGATAGGAATGGGTTTTTATAACCAAACAACTGGTTCCATTTGAGGAAGCAACAATAAATCTTGATAAAAATTTAGTCTCAGAAAGGAGTTACAAATAGATAATAACGGAGAAACTAGCTTTTTATCTAAAGCCTGTCATAAAAGAAACCTTGCTCTGACCATCATTGCCAATTTCTCAATATATAGCATCAGGAAGTTAAGCAAAAAGGCCACTGCACAGCTATTCAACAGCAGTATCTTTAATCACAACCTTAAAACTCTATTTCGAAAGCAAGTACCCAGTAGCAATGCCTCTACCCAGCCATTTTCAGAAGGCTTAATTAAAGTTTCTATCAGTTTGAAAGACAGGACTATTTCAGGCATCTGTCATTAATCTGTATCTACTAACTGCTGTTTTGGAGTAGTTTTTCAAAGAACCTGGGGAAGAATTAATTCTGTTCTGTCATTATAGCACTATTGATTTTGACAATGAATACATACAAAAGTTAGGACAACAATTTGTTTAACAGCCTAAACTAACACAGAAAGAAAAACCCATAAGGAAACATTCAGAAACACACAAACTTTTTAAGGGTCCAATTCCAAAATTCCTTCCTTTATGACTTCCTAGAGTACCATCCTAGCCTTCTTGGAAAATAAAGTGGGTTTAAGAGAAAACTATTTGTAGCAATTGAAGGAAGTGGAGAGGCTGTTTTCTAAGATAACAATGTTTTAAATGAATCACTATAAACCATCAGGAGCTTGATTTTTGTCTCCTTTACTCATGTAGTTGTACTGCAGCACAAAAGTGAGAACAAAATTAGCAGAATTTAGTTAGTAGAACCCAAAATGCAAGAAATTAAGGTCCTGAATAGAACATATCCAAGATCTGAAATGGACACTCATTCTGTCGCATCTTTTCCTTCAACCCTTAATTCTGCCCATCCTCCTCACACAACTATGTTTGCATAAGACTCTTGCTTCTGATCACTACAGCTCTAGAGAACATTAAGTGATGAGAAATGATGACAAGCAGTGAGTGTTAGCTTCATATGATCCTCAGCACTGTCAGCAGACAGAGAACTATCCCTCCTCTACAGACATGCTCATCCCCAGATACAAACCAGGCACCAGTCTAATTAACCACACTGCCTCCAAACGGGCTTTTTGCCAAGTGTGTGCTCACAACCCAAGCTCTTTTGGACATGGCAAGTCACCCAAGCACCCAGGACAGCCAATTACAAGCCCTGTCTGGACCTGGAACTGTTGCAGCCTGCAAGTTTGGGTCAAAGTTCAGTTTATAGTAGACAGTGCCACCTTTCCAGTCAAGATGGCATGGGAACGGTGGAAGTCTGTGGTTTGCTTTCTCGTTACCTTTCTATGTCATTAATTCTGTCTGGCTGAAGAGGGCAGCCAAGCAGAGTAAAGATAGTTTATATCACTACCCTAACAGATCCCAAATGGAAAAGTAGAGAAAGAAACTGAGACTGGATTTTACCATCTGTCCTTCCTCCTATCAGTATTTTGCAGGTTTCCTGCCAGTGCTGTCTCTGGGAGAGTGAAAAGAAGGAATTGCATTCTCCTCCCTTCCTGTGCTTTGAGTCTGATGTAGGTTGTTGCCCACGCTGCCAGCTCAGCTGTTCAGGTTGGCACAGAGACGGGAAAAAGTCAAACCGTGGCACTTTGCTTGCACCTGTACAGCACCTGTTTACACCAAAGGACCCAGACCCAGGTCTGATCAGCCAGCAACCTAACAAGGAACTGAGGCTGTACTGTAACACAATGCTCTTCACATAAAAGAGAGACACAGCACTAAACCTTCCTTTCCACCTCATGGCAAATCCACAGCTGAGACTCCACACAGCCACAGCATGAGCTGTCCTGCAGGACACAAGGAAGCACACAACATGCCACAGGATTAATGATAAAACAAATCTGCTTGGTGATTTTTCAACCGATTTTATAGCCCAGGCACCAGTATTGGCTGTGTAACGCATACATCCAGCACTAGCACATCCTGTTCACTTTACACAGCGGGCACTTTCAAGTTTCACTTACCAGGAGACTTTAGCTATTAGCAAACTGCTTGTTCTGAAAAGGTCTCAAAGCTTACCTAAGGCAAGAATTGCAATTGGCATTCATCTTAAGGTTAAAACAATGTATTAAAGACCACAGCAGTGCCTGCCTGGAAAGCTTCCGAAGAGCAGAAATGCAAGACTTTAATGCTTTGTGGTTCTCTGTTCTGTGTACTTCCATGTTGTGATAGTTAAATAAATAATTACCCTCCTTCCTTCCCCCTCTTCCCCTAAAGGTACCGTATTTATTTATTTACTTGCACTGATAAGACGACAAGTTTTCTTTTCACCCTCTCCCAAAGTTTCTTTGGGGTTTCTGGTAACACTTTGCTCCAGTGAAAAAGCAAATGACTCTTGAAAAGTGCTGAGAGCCCTCAACTTCAGTTAAAGTCAAGCACCTTGTAGAAGGCAGCCTAGACAGATTCCGAACAAGACATGACACTGAAAAACTGGGAGTTTATTTTTCTGCTCTCCCTGCTGCTCTTTCTTAAAATCTATCCTTTTTTACATATATACATTTATGATCTGTTGAAGCATCAGAACAGCTTGCGCAACTTCTTGAGCCTGAAGCTACTGCTAATAGGAGGAGACTGTCCAACATCTGACATGCTTAAGCCTTGCATTAGGTGCTGTACCTGAGGGTCACCAGACATGGTCACCAGAAGTATTACTGTAATCAGCATCCTCCATAGAGTAACATTCATGCCATTGCTTAGTGACTGGACACCGGCTTATCCAGCAGCAGCGATTTCAAAGCAAATCACGCCATGGGAGTTTTGGAATTTACTGGTGACCTCTGCAGGGAGATACAGGTTTGGATCCCAGGTGGGGAAGTGGCATTGTATTTTTAAGCAGATCATATTTTCAAACTAGAGGTCTAGAATGGAGAGAAGAAAACCAACAACTCCCCTTTGTTCTAGTACTCTAATGCCAGCAGTAAAAGGCACTTTTCATGTTTTCTCAAGTTGTTAAACTTCCCTTCTTCCTCTCACTCAAACCTTAAGTTTAGTGGAAACAAGTAAAATTACTGCCTCTTCTAACTCCCAGCTCTGTCTCCCAGCTTCATACCAAATTGAAAATAAACATTTCATGTTTCAAAAGGAGAAAAATTCTCATACTTGCATTGTTTCAAAATTATTTTACAAAGAGAACATAAAGAAAAAAACTCAGACACATCTACAAAAACCACAAAATATCTATCAAAGGGGGAAGAGAAAGGCAGGATTAATTTTTATTACCAGAGACCAAATTCTAATGGTGAATCAAATACATTATAGCAATCTCTTTTCAAAATACAGTTCATTTTCATAGTGTCATCACCTAAAAATGTAATTAACATAAAAGGTGGGGAATACAGCTTTAAATAAGGATAATTTCTGTAGCAGTCTTTGAAACAAAGATGTATTTCTGCTTTAATCCTGGATAGAAGACCTGGCTTTAATTTCCATAGAAATGAGATTCCCTTCCTTGTGGCAGAGCTGCCTGTAAGTACATAGTAATCCAGACATGAGAGAAAGGACTCAAGCTTAATGAAAATTTAAACAGACTATCAAGAAAATAAATTATTCCCATTATCTGTAAATAATAGCTTGGACCATTCTTCCTCCTTCCCCTACTCCCCTTCACTGTCACTGTTTGCAAACATCCCAACGTGTTGACCTGCCATAATAGCAACTGCTGTTGAGAAACTACCTTCTTTGCACAGCTGACTTCAAGATCTTTCCATGTCCATTGGTACAGCAGCAAGGATCTTACGGCCCTCTGCATTTCCATGGCTTGTTACTCCCAACAAGGAGTCTAAACATCTCTCATGGGAAATACCCGATCTATCCTTTAATGAGTGCCACAAAGCTATTTCTCTCAGATGCAGACTATAATGTACAAGATCTCTGCTGCAGAGCTAAGATTTCATTTCTACAGAGTTTGGGTTAGAACATACATCCAGGAAGAAAATGTACAGAGATATGCAAATGAGCTTTAAAGGACTACAAGACATCCACTTCATTATATTAGCTGATGTTCCAGAAATTCAGGTTTTATACTTTGAGAAATCTGATTTTGGAAACCATTCTTTATTACTTCACTGTCTTCATTAACACAATGGCATTTAAAAAGAGAAATTTACTCAAGTTCCTTAAGGATTTGGGGTTTAATTTTTGTTTTCCTATATTTGGATCACTGAGTTTGTTTTGGGCTTCCTACGTGACTTCAACAAGGCTGGGAAAGCATCCAGCCCTGAAAGAGGACCTTGGCAGTTGGTAAGCAGCACTGTTTAAGGGCTGGGTTCCAAGACTAGACAGTTTCTTTTACTTCTCAGGGCTCTCTGATGGTGTAGGATTGAATAAGTGCATTAAAGATCGCTCCTTTCTAGTAATCCGACATAAAACCCAGAAAATCTGGCTAAATGGAGCATGATTTCATTTGATTTTGATGGTTTATTTGTTTTGGTTGAATTTGTTTAAAAAGCTTTTTGAAGACTGAGAAGTTGGTAACAACAAAATCTTCAGATGAAAACTTATTTCCTACCTCTCCCTGATAATCCTTCTAATTTTGATGATTAATACTTTAATATGCAATGGTCTGATCTTGAAAAAAACCCCGCAGAGCAGTGCGATGAAGAATATGCTTAAGTGCTGGAATAATCCATTAATGTCACGTTTCAAGTGCAGTGAATATCTTGGTTTCATACTGCTTGAGACCCCTGTGATTGAAAATTAGCAGGATGGAATCCAAAATTGCTGACACTGCCCTTACCCAGGGCATGAGAAGAAACTGTTGTTTTATTGTTTGCTTTTAAATGTACAGATCTGAAGCTGAGGCTAGTTAAACGGAAGCGCAGAAGCACCTAAGACTTAAATGTTAATAAAGGCTAAAGGGAGTTCCTTTGGGAGTTTTGTTGGCAAACTGCTTAATTATTGGTTTCCAAAACTACTTTAGAACTTGGGATAACACTTCTAAAAGCCTTTAAGAACCAAACATCTTATTAAATCAGTAGGATTTTCAAGATTATTTACTGCTATATTCTTCATAGAAGTAAATGAATATTTTGTGCATGAGAACATTTGAAAATTGACAAATAATAATGTTATATTAAGGCACTAAATAACTGCTAAAAATTCTTAGTAGCCAGTCATTTCTAAATGTCTATTTATAAGAATTTAATGAAGAGGAATTAAACCCAAATGTTCTAAGATCAAAGATTTTTACCATAAAACCCCATCCTCTCTCTGCTGTAGTGAAATACACAGATAAACCTGAAGGCAAATCTTTCAAACCCTTTAATGCCATTTTTCACTAGTATCCAAAAAGGGACTGGTTTCAGGGCTCTCCTTCATCCTTCATTTCAATGACTGATGTAATTTTTTGATCAAGACACATATAGAGGCATGAATAAAAAGACACATATAGTGGAATGAATAGAATTATCAACAGAAGGCAAAAAAAGCAGTATTATGGGATTACTGCAGGAATGGTCTTATTTTCCAGGTATGAAGTAGTCTCAATTCTCCATTTTAATTACATTACACTGATTTTGGGAATGCCCCAAAAGGGATAATTTTATGACATTAATGAGGTCTGATAGTAAAATAACCCTTTAGAGCTTTGAGATGCCAACCTAGGCGAGGACTGAATACCAAGAATGCTTAGAACTACATTCTACCTACACTGTAAGTCATATACTTGTAACTAAAGTCACAGTGTACTCCGGTATGGAGCAGAATTTGACCAACTGACCTGAGGAGAAAAATTGTAGCAAGGAACATTGAACAAAAAATAATATTTTACTCAAATCTGCGTGTTTTATTTGTGTGTATAAAAGTTGGACTGTTCATGAACTGGAAAAAAACCTTTGGTTTTGCTAGAGTTGACCAAGTGGGTTAAACATGGAATTCAGCATTTTACATGAGACTAATTTCTGTGCAAGCGGAGATCATTTTAATCCTTCATCATTTCTAAAGCTGTCTGAGAGGGACAATGCATTCAAAGGAGTAAATTTCACACTTAACATACAGTTTTCATTGCATGTGAACCTTTTGATGAACAAGGAAGTGAACAGACAATAAAACTATAGTACTTAAAAATGAGGCAAATTAATATTTCATCCCTCTGGAACACTCTACTACCATGACCATGTTCACTGGAACAGGAGGTAACTTTGTTGCTATCGAACAATAAAGTATAATCTTTAAAAGAATTGATTGAAAACTCCGAGCATTTGATAGCCTCCCTGTAATCAGGCACAATACTTGTACTGCCACGTGTGCTGGCACTTAACAGTTAGCATGAGAAAAACAATGGGCAAGCCCTACAGAAATCTAACAAGACAATAAATTCATCTTAAACAAATGTTCTTCCAAACACAGATTTAAGACACCATGATGCAGTAAGTAGCCCCACAGTACTGAACGCCTTCTATCTCAGTGCATCAAAGTATTGCAAGATCACCCGCTACGTACGAGATGATTAAACTGTTGTGGGTTCTGTTAGGAAAACTCACAATAGTGCAGTGAGTTCTCATTTCAGGGAAGTAGTTCTCAGAAAATTGAATGTCTGCATGGGGTTCCATAAGAGAAGAAAATTAACTGAGATGAGAAGAAATACTAGCAGACCCAGAAAAAGGAATAAACTAGCGACAATACCTGCACATTCTGGTGGTCTTGCAAGTTTCACAGGAAATATAGATCTTGTATCATCTTCCATTTGCTTCTTGGAAACATGAGACTCAGGCTCACTTTCTAAGCTCTCTGCCAAGCTTTGCTTGTCAATCTGGAGATTCTATTTTCTTTATAAAACCTTCTGCAGCATTTACAAATAATCTCATTGCATCATCTCTGCAGACAGTACACTCAGAAACACTGCAATCCAGATATAATTTGTGACAAATCATCTGCAACCAAATGCAAATAAGAATTATAGTATTTCCCATTTTATTTGATTTCCAGCACTTAGCAGAGTTTTCTTCTCTGCCTTTACAATACCATTCCACCAAAGAACTTGCATCTACTTCATTTTTGGGAGGTACTTTTTGTTACTTCCGTCAAACCACCTGGAGGTTATAACCAAGGTCAGGGTCATAGCTGTTTGCACTGTCCAATCAAGGAATTTTAAAAGTCCCTGACCTATGATATTTGTAACTATGGATGAGGGCATGGAGCAATAGGACGAGGGGTGATGGTTTTAAACTAGAGCAGGGCAGGTTCAGGTTGGATATTAGGAAAAAGTTCTTCAATATGAGGCTAGTATATCGCTGGCACAGGTTGCCCAGAGAGGTGATGGAGACCCCATCCCTGGAGCTATTCAGGTCAGGCTTGATGGGGCTCTGAGCAACCTGATCTAGTGAAGATGTCCCTGCTTACTGCAGGGGGCTTGGACTAGATGGCCTTTAAAGGTCCCTTCCAACCTAACACATTCTATGATTCTTTGATTTATCTCAGGAAAATACAACTCTCTCCTCAGAAATGAAAAAATAAAGGAAATTTGAAACAGAACACTGTAAAATAGGAACAGAAGCCAGAGCCCCTGGGACTGCCTTTAAAACAACCTCCTCCTTACTGCACTAACTAGTGTTTTTGGACAAAACCTTTCTCCCCCATGCCTTTCAGATGAAAAGAAAAGAAAAGAAAAAAAAAGAAAAAGAAGCATCACAAGCTATTTTCTGCATTTCTCTTCCAATTTCAAAATATATTTCATTGGGTTCTATTAAAAAACCCCTCAACACTGCTGTATACCGTGCCATCCCATACTGGTATTCCTTTTGGCCCAAACAACAGTGAAACAAAAAGTGTAATTCTCTCCCCTTGGAACAGAGGTTAACGTCTGCTTTTTGTGTTGATTTTGCAGAAGCTGAAAGTCAGGAGCAGATGTATTAGCAGGCTAACCTTCCTCTTCCATTTGTCAGTCACACCCTGTATCAAACAGCTTATTGAATAGCAATCCAAACATAATGAGGTAGTGATTAACAAAACCTAGTGCTCCCATAGCAAAACACAGAGTAAAACTATTGCATCTCAATTACTGAGCACAGGCAAGCAGCAACCTAGTCATTAAGTAGGGCCCCCAGTCTGCATGACTGATATTAATGTAATATTAGACTAGCAGGTGCTGCTTTGCTCTGTTAAATCTTCAGCAAATCCAATTTATTACAGAAAATAAACAGAGAGCACAATTGTACCCCTCAACAAACATTTGCATATTTCCCTTACTAAATCTGGAGTTTACAGACCTATCTGGGAAAAGACATGTAGATGGACATAAGAGAGTTGGTTTTCAGGATATTTGGACATAAATTCAGTGGAACAACCCCTCTGCATACAACGACTAGCACCGTGATCTACTGTGGGTTCTTCTGTCATGACTTTTGCATCAATTTTTATGTGAGGGTGGAAGTTGCATCTGGTACATTAACCACAGACATTTCCCCTTAACAATAAGCATGGAGGTTTTTTCATTTTAGTTCTGTTATTTGTTCCTTGAACTAAAATTCTGGGGCACATCTCCTTCCATCTGGCACTCTTTGGCATAATTCCCTGCTTATCCCCTCACAAGTGAGTAGCTGGGTGTCTGCAGTCGCTATTAGGGAAGAAAGGAATTCTCATGCAGGCAGCACAAGCTCCCCACTGCTTTTACACAATTCTCTTAAGTGAATTCTCCCACTAATTTTATTTGTATAATATATATTTCATTTCCTGTTTCAAGGTCTACATCTGTAAATGTTAATACATCCCAGTAGCTTACTCACTCCATTAATCAAGTGCTAAAATTGCACTGGTTAATTTATGCCAATATTTATACAGTCATTATCTACAGTTCTTGCATCATAAAGTTTTACCAATCCTAAAAGAAGCATATTTTTGAAAACAGATGGAAGAGCTCAGGGTTTACCACTGTGACTCGCTTTCTCCTGCAGAACACATGGCACAGTAAGGGTCCACCAGGCAGGGTCCCTACTTTTGAAGCAATCTCAGTGCAACTAGTCCTTGCATGTGGCAGCTAAAAGCTGGATAGTTGCTTGGCCATGCACACCTGTCACTCACATTTCTCTAGAAAGCTGGGCTTTCAGTCCCACCCCCACTTTTGGGGAAGTACAGATTCATGTTTGAGTTCCACAATTAAGACTCAGGCTAATGCCAACTCGTTCTTGTTCATTTCCACCCCACCTGCCTTGCAAATAAGACCAAGAAGCAACAATTGCAGAAAGAGAGAGAAGAAACTGGATGGAAAAATCACAAGGTATTAACTCACTCATTTAGGTGCCTGTAGGTTTTCACAGACTTATTTACGCATTTGCAATAAATACTATGAGTAATGGTATTTTAAAGAAGAATATACCAAAGTAGTATCACATTTACATGCAGAAAATCATTATTGAGGGAGATCTTTTACAACACTTTTTTTTACTACATTTTACAGTACTTTAAAGCTTACCAAAGAAGAAGGTGCAACAGAGTACAGGTACACCTCTCTTCTCACCATCATTAGCACTGTGTGAACCCCCTGCTTAGAGATAATAATGCCAATATCCATGTGTCGTGTAGAACACGTCCTGACAGCAATGTCTTGTGTTCAGATCATGGCTTTTTCAAGTCGCCTGGTGATATTAATATTAAAAAAAATAAAAGCCTTACAATCTGAGGTAGCATAAATCAGGACATTTCCAGTTCCCTTCTTTTTCTTACCTTCAAATATCTAGATTTGGAGAATAGTTCTCCAGAGATTTTAACTGTAATTAATACCTCTCCTTCCCTGACCCACTTTTTCTGTTGGAAATCAGCCCTGCTGGAGCTTACCTCAGAGATTCAAGCCTAAAAGCTCTCCAAATCTCTACTAAAACCATACATATACTTCTCAGCAGTGAGATTTCTCTCTCAAAAAAGCCAGAGCTTTAGGTTCTCACATGTAATGATTTAATCATTTCCATTTTAGTAGGAAATACGTAAGCTGTTTTAAGGTTTTCCAGACACAATACAGATCTATACATTATGATTCTTCCTCATTTACTTCTTTCATGCTAGATTGTGAGCCTAATTGATCATGATAATAATAGTTCCACTAAAATCAATGACTCTTCTCACAAGATGCATTCACTGACATGGATAACATGTTCAGAGACTGAATCTGCATTAGGAATTACTGTTGCCACCCACAGCCCCAGGGTGATTCTGCTGATGCTCATCAGGACCAAGTGGCAAACTGTAAGGGTTCTGAGGTCACAAAGAGCACCAGTGTGGGGATTTGGGTTTATGTACTGAGTTCATTATCTACATGTGGAGAATGAAAGTCATTAAGAAGAGTAATGCAAAATATAAAAACTTGGTTTTAACACTACTTCCTGATATGAGAATATACTCTTCCTTTTGTTCTGACTTGAAGGTAGATGAAAATAATCCACTTTTGAAAAGTTATGACATATGAGAGTTTTTTCTTATATTACATTTCCAAATTACACAATATTCTGAAGTTTGTCTCTCATCTAGACTTTCCTCAGCCCATTTTAGTCAGAGCTCTAAATTAGCCAAGCCCTTAATTTACTCTTAAGGTTTTCTTTAATAACTGAAATTTTAAGTAGTACCTTTAACTACAGAATTAAAACTGGCCTGGAGGTGTGCAGAAAAGCTTTTAACATTGAAGTTAATTATTTTCAGAAGAGGAAATTTAAAAAAAAAAAAAAGAAAAAAACCAACCAAGTTTAAAATTAGTTTTTAAAAAGTGGTATTTCCCAGGATCAGAATTGATCTCAGAATTTGGACAGAAAGCCTTATTCTTGTAGGTACTTCCAGAACAACCACTGAAACTGTAACACAATTTTTGATAGTTTGATCAATACTAGTTTAAGCAGTGATAAAACTTGCTTTGCACCAAAAGTCAATTTTGTACACAAAAGGGTGAGCTCAGGAGTTTTCTAAATCATTTTTGCTATAATAAAAGTGTTTTACTCCGCCACTTCAGGACAGATCGATTGTCAGACATATACCATCTGTTTCCATGAAAATTGGGACAGAAAATATAAATAAACATACATACTAAAGTTTCAACAATAATCAAATGAAACTTGCAATAAAAGTTCGAGCACTTTATAACAGAATTACTTTTAGCGCACCATATTTTACCTAAATCAGGACAGTCTATCTGTGCCTTGAGGATGGTTTCTATTCCTTGCAAGACTACTAGTCTAAAGAAAGTATAAAGTTTTCAATGTATGGTGGAATCTAATATAAAAAGGATGTGTTCTGCACAAAAGGAAGATGTTTGCCTCTTTTTCCCCAAGAAGGTGTGCAACTTTTATCTAGAAGTCACAAGTTGCAGAAGTTCTAAGCAGTCTGCAGACTTTCAGATGCATAGCAGACAGGTTTCACATCACAACCAACCTTTCCCAGCTGTACAGACATTTTCAGGAAGAAATCCCAGGATAGAGGCATTTGTACAAACCGCATTCAGATGAAACTCTTTCCCTTATTTGCAAGCCAGAAGTGAGTTTCTCTGTGAAAAATAAACCTAGGTAAGTGTACAACATAGTGCTGTTAACATGCAGTGTTTCATATGAAGTGTGAGAGAGATCCCTCAAGCAACCACTAAAGTACATTACAATGGTATTCTAAATGACATGAATTAGTGTCATAGTATCAGATGCCTGAGAAATTCTCCTCTACCTGCCAAACCAGAGAGATTTCATCCATGGACATAATGGCTCATTTCAAAGATCATCTGAATCAGAACCAGAATCACTAATAAACCTCTGTTCCATACAGCTGGAGTCTTCCACACCCTTTCTACAACAAGGAAATCTTTGGAAGACCTGTAGGAAGAATTCTTACAGAAGTATAGAGTCCTTTAGCAATATTATTAATATCTTGTTTTCCATTTTATTTTGCATTTTGCCCCCAGACATGGACCTTTCTAGGTTGGAGGCAGAGTTACTTCAAAATGCAGCCATTCTTAAACATGGCATAGAAGGCATAATTCTGTATTCCATAATAAATTAATGAGACCATTGTTTGAGAAAGGTGGGTCGAATTAGGCTTGTTGCTAATCAAAGGTTGGTTGGTATGAGAGCCATTATTACAAATCACAGAATTGCTATGTTGAAAAAAAGACCTTTGAGATAATTGAGTCCAACCATAACTATCCTCTACTAAACCATATCCCTGAGCACCTCATCTACCCATCTTTTAAATACATCCAGGGTTGGTGACTCAACCGCCTCCCTGGGCAGCCTGTTCCAGTGCTGATTAAGACTTTTGGGGAAAAAAATATTACAAACACTATAAAGAAACATTACAAACACTGTAGAATCCACATAGCATTAAGCATCAACTGTGGAGCAGGAGGTGAATATGAATGACTTCATCACCTCAGTCCCTGAATAGTTCCCATGTTATCATCCATAGGGATTCAACCCAACCCGTGTTTTCTGTCTCTGACTTCAGCGCTTTAAACCCAGTGGGATGTGCTCAATGGGCAGTTTGCATTCTCTGTTGTATTTCTATACCAAAATAAGTTGCATGAATACCTGCTGCTCTTATGTTCCTTCAATATTACACTACAAAGTGACTTCTTGGGAGGCTGCAAAATATGCTTTTTAACTCTTAACCACAGACACCAGAAAATTAAGCAACCCGGTCTCTCTCTGTACATACTCATTATGTTAGTCAATATACTTACTAACTTTAGAGTAGGCCAAAATAAATAGACACAAATTTTAAAAGCGAGAAGGAAATCTTCCAATGTCTAGTTACCCACAATACACCATGTATGAATAACATACCTTTCCTACTTCATGCTGTTAGCCTGCCTGGCTCATCTGCCAATACATTAGGCCAAAACCAAGAACTGATTTCTGTCTCAGCAAGAACAAGCTGATCCTTCCAATAAGCTTTTCTTTTCATTTCTAGAGAAAGAAGTTCCACACCAGGACTCCAGCAACTGCAGAATTAGAAGAGTTTTGTGTGCATTCAAGACTTAAGTCAGCAAAACAACATTCTCCTTCATTTTATGGACAATATAAGCGTATATGATCTAGAGAGAAGGTTCTTATTTCACCCACTAAGGCTACCTTAATCACAGACTAGAAAGTGGAATAGCCATTCAGAAGAGCATAAATAGAAAGCAAAGGCAATGTTAAATTTCTGATTTTTTTTTTACAAGTCCACACTCTAGGCAAGACATCTGTACTGCTTGCAGAAGTATCCCCATTCCTGGGTTACAAATAATTGGCTGCGTAAAGTTTTGAATACTTCCTTGTTTTCGCTCCTAGTAGAAAGAACATGGATGTCCCAGAGCTCCATTACCTAACAGGGTGTTTACCAGAGATTAGTGTGGCAATTCTGAAAAACAAGACTCAGATGTCTTTCTTAATTTCAGGCTAAACCAAAAATATCTATTTCAAGCTGAACACAAAATGTGTCTGCCACATTTAAATCCTTAGGCAGAAAAGAAAATCTTTGAAGAACAAGCTATCAGTTACAAGTTGGAGTTGAGGTGTTAGTATTTGACCCAAATTTGAATGTCCATCATTGTTGCTTTTTGTTTATAAAATTACTGCTTGCACCAATTCCAACTATAACCTTGCCATAACTTTCTCAAGTACAACATGCACTATACAAGCTATCTTTTTACCAGCCTTGCACATTGCCAAAAAAACTGATCTGGACATTACATGTCCGTGAGATGAATAAGCATAAGCAGCTCTGATTGCTGCTGTGCCACAATTATCACCAGGTCACATCTACCTGTATGCTTTGCGTGATCCAGCCAAAGCACTGCAGCCATAAACCAAACTTCACCTGGTTTATAGCTGCTTTGTGACTGTGCAGTGGTGCAAAGCAGCTAGTCCATATCAGTGTTTCTGGCTGAATAAAATAATGAGATGGAATTATCCTTTTGATACCAACAGCCAAACTGCAATTTCTTTGCTGTGGGATTTAGGGCCCGATCCAAAGGCTGCTGAAAACAATGACCAGTGCTGGGTATGGAACAGAGGAGATGCTTGTCTTAAGCAGTGTCCTTCCCCCCAGGACACAGTTTGGGGGTTAGATCAGACCTTCGGCAAAAAAATTCTAAATGGTTCATTCTCCTTTCACTCCTGATCCATAGTAATCCATAAGCTTTGAATAATTTCTAGTGACACTGCTCTTTGCTGGAGGAGGAGTCAGGTGTCCAGAGTCCCAATCCCAGTGCTCTGCCTCGGAGCATAATCACATCCTGAGAGTCAATGAGGTGGCTACTGCAACAGAGACGGCAGGGGAAAGATAACTTCTTAAATTACTAAGATAAGAATGTCGCTATCACTTTGTGTCTAACCTGTTTGAAGAAATTATATAGTTTGATTTGTAAGAAATAGAATTTCTATCTCCAGCTCTGGATTTAGTCTCCTGCTTTTATGCATTTACATGAGATGTAAATCTAGCATATTTAAAGTGACTGGTGCTACACAGATGATGGAAGCAATGCATAAGATAAGTTTGAGCTTCGCTTCCTTAAGTCAAAGAATTGCTGTTATGGAAATAAAAAATCCCTCCTCCTTTTATCCCACAGTATGCATAAGGAAATTGAAGGACAGGACTGTATTCACAGATCACACTTAGAGTACTCCTTTCAAATTTGTCTCTGGTTTCAGGGTGAGTATGCATCAGATCATCAGACATTTTTATAGAGGAAGGGAGAGAAAAAACAGCTCATTCTCTTCTGACAGCTTCCCTGAGAACCTTTAAGGTGCCCATGGATCCAGAGCTAAGCCATTTGCCAGCTGGAATCTGGACCTTGGTGTGAAGCTGCTGTATGACTCGAGACATCTGAGATCTCAGGCACTGTCCAGCCATTCTGGAAAAACTGAAGCTGGGTCTGTGCTGCTGATTTGGAACACTGACATGACAAATGGTTCCTGCAAGAGGTAGCAGCGTACAGGCTATGTAGATACCCCAGGATCCCCATGCACTCCAAACTACCCCTTATGAGAGCTAGTGACAACCTGGGTTTCTTTAAGGTTGGTATCTATGAGCACAAATCACATTCAAGGCTCATGGCTAATCTCTAGGACTATAGTTCCACTTGATAACTGTATGAAGAGCTAGATGATAAATATGAATAACCAATTATTTGGTAAAGTACTGCTTATGTTTGGAGGAACAAAGAAGTGGTTTCACAAAACCTGGAGCATCTTTGCAATGTGGCATATTTCTTACAGGTTGTTTTTTTTTCCTGCCTGATATAAAAGGAACGTGTCCCTTTTCTTATTCAAGACAATGCACAAAGATGTAGGAGCTTCTTAGGTGGAAAAAAACTTCCTTTTAAGCCATTTAAAGCAAGGTTCATTTGCACTGTGAAGAGCTGCAAAGTTTATTTTAAAAAGCAAACAAATCATGAGTCATTATGCCAGAATATTTTTGTACCTTTCAGAACATCACTTCCTTCAAAGTCCTAAAATCAGATTTTAAAAGTATAAATTATTTTTAAAAAATCTCTTTAGATGAGAGCAAAGGTTGGAACATTGATTTTCATTTGCTTTACAGCCAGTTCAACCATTTTCTTTGTGCAAGCTCTAGAAAATTCTCCACTTCCTCACACAAGCTGCAGGGATTTATATTGCTTAGCACCAGTATGTACAACTGCAAAAGTAAAAGGTGCTTTAAAAAAACCTTCCATGAAAGCAAGCACTTTTCTTTCAGACTGCGTTCCTGTTCAGAACTGTGCTGTATTTAAAAGGACAAACAAAACCAGTAAACATTGCCTGTAAACTAATATTGCACAGCCTACATATCAACAATTAAAAACCAACAGCAGCTGTCTGCTGCCTGATCTTCATGGATTATTTAGTTGACCCTGAGCAATGACCCTGAAAAGTCAACCTGAGCATGACTTGCCCCATGGTTGATGAAATCACGAAAAAACGCCACAGCACAGCAAATGGAAAACATAGAGATCAACTGACTGAAGAATTTTCTAATTTTATTTCTTTTCAACAATTTTTTCCCCTCAAGTTCTCTAATAGATCACATGGGTTTAAGCATCTTGAAAATAGGAGAAAATGTTGGAGAACAGCAATTCCTGCAAATCATCTTGAATGAGTATTGATCACAGATTGCTAACTCTCTGATATTCAGTTACTGCCACAGAATGCAAAGACAAAACCCACAGAAATGTAAAGCAGGATTTAGGATGCACCACCTATTAATGCAGACATGCTCATGTGTATCTCAGTAAGTAATGCTCTCTTGCCTCTACAAGTTTTCAATCTAATACCTTTAATGGGTTGAAGATAGTTTTTCAATCTAAAGAAAATGAAGATTTTTCAAAACTTTCACAGCAGTAAGACTCCCAAGCTAGACTAAATGTAACAAGACAAGGGAGGCTCTGCTATCATCAATATCGCTGTAGTTTGGTACTATGAAACCTTTGGAAAATGACCTAAAGCCTCTAAAAATCATACATTATAACGTACATCACCACACACAATTTCTTGACACGTCAACATTTGTTGACAATGCAGTGATCAGAATCAAGCACAGCAGAGTGTCCAGTCACCCATAAAAGAAAAAAAGCTCCACCAAAAAAAAAGAACCAAAACTAAAGCTCAAAGAGCTATACAGATCACATTTACAAAACCTGAATATAAAAGTCCGTGTCAAAGGTACATAAAACTAAAAGGACCACTCTACATCCACATACTTTCTTTTTCATTGTATTCTACTTACAACATCCCTAATACACTTCAACCATGCTTTCTTTTACCTCTACAGATGATATAAATTTTACTCAATTTTTCTTTTAATGCCATTTATATATATAAGATGAACTGTGCTAAAGTTTAATAATATTTCTAGTAATAAAAAAGCAGCAAAAACCAAGCTTTGTAAATAATATTTCTGTTAACCCTGGGCTTTCAGATAAGCTGAAATTTCCTCACGGCCAAAACACCAAGTGCTCAACCACTCCATAGAAACAGATACAAGAAGCTCTTTTCTTGCTACAGTAAGTGGGTCTATTTGTGTGCCAGCTTTATTTTCCCAGGTATAATCTACCTCCACAGATGTGCATCGTTAAGATCAGAACAAACAAAAGTAATATTTCTATATAATTAAATATTTTTATGTAGTAAAGTGGGTATGGTACAAAAGCCATTAAATGTTTCCCCATCAGAAACTTAGCAGCCATCAAACACAATATGGTGTCTTAGGAAGTCAGGATTCGGGACTTGCACGTAACAGAGAGATCCATTAGCACAGGCTTTAGATGTAATGTTACATCTTGCATCTATGAATGCTTTTGTGATCAGCTGAAGGAACACATCCCATGGAGAACTCCATAAAAATTACAGTTTTATACCCTGTAATTAGGGATGATGCATTAGAGTAAGTAAAAAAAAAAAAGGAAAAAGAAAAACAATGCATCTCAGATGAAAGAATAATTTGTATATCCTGCTGTATGTACTTGTACTTCAGCAATGTGTTTGAATGGGCAGTTTCAGAAGTGAAGTTGAAATACCATCAACATTTCATCACTGGCATCCTTTCATAATGCATAACAGCAGTATGTCCCCAGATCAAAACAAAGAACATCTTTCTTTACATCTCTCAATGAATTCTACTCCTTTTTGTTTCTTGGTATAACAAAGGAGGTTAGGGTGGCAGACAGACATCGTTCTGTTTCAAGTGATACATTCAGGCATCAGTGTGTATGATAGAGCTGGATTTTGAGGCACAGAAATTCATGCTTCCTACCTGGCAATGATCTGTACTGGAGTTTAGTGCTTTCTCCCCAAAGCACAAGGAACAGACAAACTAACTATGAAAATATGAGTTCCCTGTGAAGGATAATGATATTTCAGTCAAATTAACTTCTGGTATTTACAAAATTTCAAAGACTGTTTAGTCCTTGCTACATACGGATTAAACATGTGAAAAGAAAAGCCAGGAGTTGTGTTACATTTCACAAATGGTACAGCAGAGCTTCTGCTATCGAGAAACAGTTCTCCTGATGGAAAAAATAATACATCCTGAAAGTTTGTGGTGGGGAAAACCAGCAGAGTAGAAAAAAACTCTGGAAGTAAAGAGACACACCATAATAAAATACCATCTCTTTTCCTGACACTGAAGCTAAAGTAACCAGAAGTGGGATAAAACTAATGTCCAAAGCTATTTTTTCTGAAGAATTTTTTCTTTTTAATTAATCACTTTGTTGCATTTTGTCTCTTTATTCATGAAACCATTTTGGATTTCATCAAAACAGAGTGTCTGTAAGTATCTTTTTTGTTGTTCTTTTTGACAATCCTTTCCTTCCTTTTAAAAAAGAATGAATGGAAATCTACTTTTCTTTCAGACATACTTTAAAATTCTCCAGGATTCCTGGAGATATGGATGCGTCTAACTGCAAAAACCAAAATAAGTCCTTTCAGAATAGAAGGATGCAAAGTCTCAAAGAGAATTCATGAAATACAACAAATTTGTAGCCAGGAATTGCATACAGAGGATCTAATTCTTAAGGACTTTGTTGTGTCAAAACTAGGTTTAATTGCTTAGTTGAACTGAAAGCAGAAGAGCTACTGAGGAACTGCAAAGCTACAGCGAACAAAAGAGATCACACTTCTTAGTTTTGCCTATTTCAGAGTGAAAAGTACATTTGATGGGGAAATATTTCCTCCTTCATGAAATCCCTACAGCTCCATTTTGTCATGCAATGATATCATCAGTGCCAACCTTGATCTGGCTTCTGCAAACGGAGAAGGATGCCTGCCAGGACTCATTACTTCCTATTATTCTATCCCCTTTTTACTACATACCTAAGAGATATCATCCCCTTTTGAAGCTTTATGTAGCTTACTACTTCACACTTAAAAAGCCTGCCAATGATTTTAAAACATTGTTCTATCACTAAAGATAGTAGAGCAAAGCATGCTCCATGCCTCATCCTGACAAGAGACACAGCTTTACACAGCCGGCAAATATCCTCCACTCTGCCTCTGGAAAAACAAATTAGTTGCATGGGCAATAGATCATGAGTGGCTCATTTGGTGTTTACTTACAGTTACTGTGCCTGCTAACACGCTCCATGACCTGCTATTAACTCTTTACCTCACCTCTGCTTTAGTGGCCACTCTGCATGCTGGCAATCAATTCTCCAGTATTTTAGCTCTGTTCCCAGTGGCATTGATCCAGCACAGGGGCACAGACCAGACCCCTGAAGTGCTGCATGCTTCTGTCAAATCAGTAACATCTTCCTTACACTTAGAGTAAGCTCCTTCCTTATAGGAGCACCAAACTGTGGTAACACTTGTCTTCTCCTCCTCTGAGTTCTATCACCAATTTAACCAAATAAATTCTCTGCTAATAAAGACATTTCCATAACTAACAATTTTTAGTCTACTCAAAGGCTTTTAACCTTCCTAAGTATTAAAGTTGTTCTACTACTATGGAAGCATTATGGCCTAGTTGAAACCTAATCCTGCAACTCAAATATCTGATACTATATCAGGAACAGGACACATTCTTCCCCATCTTTTCTGGCTGGGCCAGGCACTTCACAAAGAAATCTAAGATAGTATTGACAATGTCAAGCCTCTAAGCAATATAATCCAGATAGGAATTACCCAACAAGTAGAGGAAAAAAGGAATAGGAGATGAGGTTGGGTGCTCGGACACCTGGAATACACACCAAAACAATTACTTGTTGACTCATAAAGAATAAAACATTAGACTAATCATTCTACTTACAAAATATTTCAGATCTGTGTGCCAGTTTAATTACAACCTAATACATTCACACAAAGCCAGTAGAGAGGTCGAAATGCAAAAGAAAATCATATTGCATCAGTTTTTTTCTGTTCATATATTACTCTTTCACTGTCAATTGCACCTCTGTAGAAATGTATGAGAAAAAGAGTTGTCTAAACTTACTGAAGCAGCTAATTTTTATCTTGGTGATACATTCCCATAGGCCCATTGTGATGGAAGATAACCTTATCAGGAAGACTGTGCTATGCAACAGTAAAGATTAAAGAAATAAAAGATTTAAAAAATCTGCACAGCAAAACTATCAAATAAGACAGCTTAAAACTCCAAAGTTGATAGGACCTTTTTTCCATAAAGGCAGCAAAAGATTCTTTGGAATTCTTTTTCACTCAGTTCTTTGAGCTGACCGGCTGTTTAATAAAGACTTATGTGAATGCAAATAGTAACTGGCTGTGGAAATATATATGTGGACTATTACCCAGCAAGAATACGTAACCCAGAAGAAGAAAGGGCATGGAACAGTTGGAACGGGTCCAGAGAAGGCCATGAAGATGATCACAGGGCTGGAGCACCTCTCCTATGAAGACAGGTTGAGAGACTTGGAGTTGTTCTTTACTATGAGGGTGGTGACATACTGGCACAGGTTTCCTAGGGAGGTGGTGGCTGTCCCCTCCGTAGAATTGTTCAGGGCCAGTTGGATGAGGCCTTAAGCAGCCTGGTCTAGTGAGAGGTGTTCCTGCCCATGGCAGGGGGTTGGAACTTTATGATCTTTAAGGTTCCTTCAAATTCTAACTGTTTTATAAAAAAGGCCCCCAACAAAACCAACAGAAAGACCACAGATAACTGGAGCAGTGAAGCTTGAATCAGTCACCAAATGAGGTGATGTACACATGCCATTAGCTGTTTCTCTCATAATTTTGCTTTTGGTTTGCCAACAACTCCTGACATGCTGTAACTCAGCAGGATTAATTATACTCAATGTTACCTTCTACTATACCCTTCTACTGAAAGGCTTTATATCACAATGTACTAACAGCAAAAACAAATTTCAATATGAGAATCTCACCTATTAGTATGACAGCAAATGAGAAAGCGCAAATTCCTGCCACTCCAGTAGCTGTGATGCCTAGCATTCCTGCAGAAGGATTGGAATGGAGTAGAGAAGAGAAAAGTGCTTCAGAATCTGCTAGAGGTAACAAACATAACAGGTTATTGAGAGACTACACCGAAGTAACCCCAGGCAAAATGACAAGACAGGAAATGACTTCAGTATTTTCCCCTCCATGACCCAGTAACAGTTAAGGTCAGGAAGCCCAGGCAGGAGAAGAGTCTAGTTTTATCTGCCTCTGGGACAGAAATTATGAAGATATCTGTGAGTCATTTACAGTGTGCCTCTGCGGTGTTTTTTTCCCCAATACTTTGATTTTCAAGCGAGAATTCTTTTTAGACAACATTGTCTCCTTAATGCTCCAAATAAGAATCAAGATCAGCTAATTATAAGAAAAGGCACAAATTAATTAAAGGCTCAATTAAATACATCTTTTACCAGTAATAACCCTCTATTCAATATTCATAGGGAAAGTGAGAATATTTGACTTCACTTCCAGAATCCAAAGTAGCCTCAATCACCATCCAAATGAGTTTGGGAATACTGATAAAAATAAAATTTGCAGTAAGAAATTTAAAATATTTTTGAAAAGAAGATAGTTTTGAAAGGCAAACACATTTTATAAAGAGTTTAAAGTAAAATAATTATTTGGTCTGAGGTCTGTTGAAGCCCATGCAAAAAAATCTCATTGACTTCAAAGGAATTTGGATCAAGCTTTAAGTGAACAATATTCTTCTTTTCCAGTAGATTATGGAATTAGAGATGGAGAAAACCTTTACCAGAAATGTTGGTCATTTCTTTCCATTGCAGAATTGTTACCTAGCCTATGAGAGCATAATTTTCAAATACACCAGAGCTATTTAAGGAGCTCACCTCTCAAAGAAACCGGAATTTCTAATTCCCAAAAACTTTATGTGATTAGATGTCGAGAGGTACAAAAGGGACATTATAATTTGCTTTTTGAAAAGTTAATACTCCAAACTAGCTGACCAACTCTGTACTCTGCAGTTCTCATACTTCGTCTATTTTCTCATAAGAGCTCTTTTAAATAAAATGCTGTTTTAGTTCTTAGAACAAGACATACAGTTGACAACTTTTAGTTTTGTTTAAAGGAAATACTTGAACTGAGTAATTCCTGTGTGAATAATTTCTTTGATGAATTTTGCTATTTCCCTGTTTACAAATTGTTCATACAAACAGTACAGCCATAGGAAAAAAATGCCAACCACCTATTTCAGTGGGAATTGGTAGAGATTCCTAAAGTATCATAAATAAAATCATTTCTCTAAGTTCTGTACATCAATCTTATCGAATTTTGTAGCTGGAATACAAATCCTATAGTTTTCTTTTCATTACTGAGGTAATAGGTCTTTAAAAACTTACTTTCTATGGAGAATTATGAAAAAAAATTGCACTGTCAATCAAAATTGCAATTTCTTTCTTTTTTTAGTTGATGTTCAATGGCATCACAGAACTTGAGCTACTACGGTCACCCTAAAACTCAAGTAAAATGGCCGTGCTGATTCAACCAAGGAAAAATAAAGCTGGTTTTCCTCTGTATGTGTCATAATGCTTTAAATATCATATTATTATGCAGTGAACTTTGTATGATCAGTTACCAGGTTGAGAAATCAACCTATGGTTTTGATCACTTTGACTTTTCTATATTTGCAAGTTACACTGTTAAAAAGAGTATTGATATTCCATTAGTATAAAACTAACTAATCCAAAAATTAAAAAAAATAAAATAAAGCAGCAGAGAAACTTTTACTGCCAACTAAGGATTATATGGGTACACACAGTGAAAACTTGGGTGGAAGTCTCCACAATCTGCATTTTTGCGTTTTGCTACCTCCCTCTGTAATTCTTAATTACCTTACTGTACTACCTTAATTTGTCCTATGCATCACACCCGTCTTTCAGCATTTGATACTAACTTTTTTGTTGGTTAAAAATAAGCTTGTTAAGCTGCCGGGGTAGGTAAGATATAGACCTTGGGTTATCAGGGAAAACACCTACCGTCTATTATACATAAAATCAAGCAGAAATCTGAACAATAAATCCTGAATGTTAAATAGCACAATAGAAAGTAAATGGAGATACATTTAAGTGTTTTTTTTAAAGGTCAGTATTTCCTTTCTACTCAACAGGCACCAGAAGTTTTCCTGGATGTGGGTGATAACATACACAATGAATATGGCCTTGAAGGAAAAATGCTGTCAGAAAGTTATTCTGTGATCAAAGACTTAACAGGATATAGAGGTTTAAGTGTGCTGAAAGAAATAACATGTTTTAAGATAGAGAACAAAGAAGAATTTATAATGAGGAGTGTTTTATGACATCACATAATATCATGGATTTTTACAAAATATAATTCTCTGAAGATGGTCAGTAAATTGATACCACCAGCACCGTAAGAACGTTTTAGTGATGACGCCAATGACTGGAAACAGTCTGGATGTTCTCAGACAAATAGGTATGTGGTGAAATGATGCTGCATTTGAAGGAATTTTTGCCACTGGCTGCAATGAGCTAGGAATTCACTCAGGAAATCTCACAAATGAACTTCAAACGTTAAATAAATCTGACTCTTTTTTAGAGCTGTTTATTGCCACTGCAGTTTCACTTACTTCGAACAGTTATCCCAATTCTCATCACTTTGCCCAAGAAAAATATAAAACCAGACTCAACCCATTACAAGCTATACCGAGTCCCTAAGCCACGCCTTATACTATCTGGGAGGTCTTCCTAAGCAGCACCAAGGGATGCTTTACTTGGCACCCCAGGAAAAGTGCCACAGCTGCCTACATGAAATATACTTGTGTGATTTAATTAATTAAAAGATATTATGATTCCCATTACCATAAAATAACAGTATACAGCTCCTAAAAATACAACCTTAGCAAAAATAAATTCATCTCAAAAGCCTTCCGTGAACCTAACATATTAAAAGTAGGTATTTCTGCAAAGCTACAGTAATTTACTGTTCTTTCTTTAATTTAGTCCTGCTGGGCTGATATACTGGATATCTATGATTAGCTGGTGGTATAATTAAGGAAGCAACGTGATCTGAATGAAAATTCAAGCAGTGGAGTTCATATCCTAGATGCACAACATTTCTGGAGTTATCCTAGAAAGTCTCAGCTTCTTCTATATGTGAAGATAATATTTTATTTACTTTACAAGAACATTATGCAACTGAGCTAATGTCCACGGGATCTCTGCCTGGGGCAAAACCGTATTACAAACACACATCTTATTTAAGGCGGAATTGAGCCTTTTAAAAGGAAAAATCTCAGAAAACTTGCACTCCAAGTTCTCTCAGTTTGATATGAAAAGAAGTATTTGGCATAGAAGAAACTTGAGATTCATAGACCTGACAGATCGATGTCAAAGGGGTGATCAAGATTACCCCCCGCCCCCACAACCCATTCACACTTTCTATGTTAATAACCGGAAGATTGACGACAAGGTGGAGAAATGGCTGAAGTCAGAGCAAAAGCAAAATCAGTAATATTTCGAGAAACTTAGAAGCACTTGTTCTGCAAATTTAATATAGAGATCTCGGAGATAACAAGGTCATAGAGAAAAGTACAGGAACTTTTATCTTCTCTCTCAATTTTACAGCATCTGATTTAAATTTACACTAGGAGCCGTGTGAACAAAATCCCAAACTTGCCATACCAAGATCAGAATGGTGTTAATTCTTAATCATGTCTGGTCCTTCTCATTCTCCTTTGTAAGGTGATTTGAGTAGAGATGTGAATGTTATGGATCTTTATTCTACCACCCCTAAAGCACTTGGACCGTGTACAGGGGCTTCACGTAGCTCCGATTTCTGTTTGGATGTGTACATCAACAATGACAAAGTCAGCAGAGTTTTTCAAGAGCTAAAATAAGCCCAGTGACTTTGCTGGGTATTTTGAAAGAGAATAAATCGCAGGTTTAATTCTAGAGGATTATATGATTTGAGGGCTGTAGTTCCAGCTGATGCACAGATTTATTTTTATCACCTTTTACGTGCCACTTTCCCTTCTGCTCCCAATTGCTGCATTGTGAAACACTAATTATCCTGACACCCTTACTTATATTGGACAGCACTTACCTGGAAGGTAAGTGCCGTTGAACTGAGTGTGGAGAATTAGTCTGGAGCTCTAATTACTGGGACATGACCACGACCTAACTTTGCAGATGGGTCACAGACTGAATAGGGAAGAATCTAGTTCTTCTCACAAGAGTTTCACAGACTAATCTGAAAGGCAACCTAATCCTAAGAAACAATGAAATGCAGTTTCACACTCTCGGCTAGACGCACACAGAATTACAGGTAAGAAATTCAGCCTTAATGAAAATCAATGGGACTTGCAGTCCTAAGTCACTCAAGCGCTTTTCAATATTTAACCTAGGTCTACTCCCACTTGGATATGATTTTTATAATTACCTGCTGTTGGCCTCACTCTGCTCTTGCTGAAATCAATCGCTGTTTTGCACTGACTTCAGGAGGAACAGAGTCAGGGCACTGCTGAAGTCTTTAACAAATTCCAACCTTACTGAATAAAAGTTTTAAAAATTCAAATATTCACAGTGTAAGTCTATTGAGACCGTAAGACAGCTATATTACATTTTTCTTAAGGACTTTGAATTTCTTACAGAAACTGTGCAAAAAGGGGCAGTTTTCTGTTCTTATATTCCCCTACAAAATTAAATACTTTACAAACACAGAAAATATTCTAAAGCATCATCTATCAATCTATTCAGCATGATTACATTTCATTGGATCATTGCTGAGGTAGTATTTTCAGCAAATATAGGTCAGTCTTTCACATCAGTAATAGTAGATACAGAAGACAGAAATTTGGAAAACACAGGGAAAGAATAAAAGGAATATAGATATTATGCAAATAATTTCCCCTGTATGTAAAAACTATGACTACTGAAACTTAGCATGAAGTCATACTAATCCACTCTTTGTGAAGATCTGGGGTAGTAAATAGAATAAAAATGATAACAATCATAGTCTCATCAGCAGACCTAGGTAGGAAATTAGGCAACCTTTCATGCTGAATTATTCTCCCCTTCCCCCATTCATTTATACCTGCTGCTGAGAAATAAAAAAATCAGCTTTAAGGCAGATGGATTGTATTGACCTTCTTTTACTTAAATTAAACCTGCTGTCAAACTAAATTGGCAAACCTCAAGGCATTCAGGCATGAGGATCACAGCTAGACACAGATCTGCAGGCCTGGGGGGTCGGGGGCAGGAGTTCTCATGTGTTTCAAGTGGAAGGCTAAAGGCAATCCAAAAAAGGTAAATATGCTAAGAAAGAGAATCCAGATATTAAAAGAATAATCACACAACAATAAGACTTCATGTAAAGTCAACATATTTCCAGGACCTGTGACTCTACTGAGTGCAGACCACGTGCACCTATTCATACATTCTGCTCAGGAGCTTATCAACACATGGGGACCTGATAAGAAAGATAAGAAGCAAAGATAAAAAGCATCATTCCTGTGAGTTCAAGTCACTCCCTGTTTCTATGTACTGTGTTTTGATTTCTTTGTGTTTGCTTATGTTTTTATTGTTGTTCAAAATGTATTTGTTTTAATTTACATAACTCTAGGCTTTTTTGTTTTAGGGGAAATTGATAGGTACAGACACAGACATGCTCATCTAAATGAAGGTTGTTAGGAGCATAGTTAGGCACTTTTCTGTAGAAATGAACTGCAAAATAAAACTTTTTAATTTCCTCCAGCCTCTTGCTGTTACTTGCCATAATTCATAGTTCTGCGTGTTCCTGTAGACGTGGAGAGCTACTTGCTTAACTTGAATTTCTTGAGAGTAACAACACAGAAGCGCTCTGCCAGTGACCCAGACTTGCAGAGCAGTAAAGAATTGACTTAACAGACTTAGACCAGATGGTTGCATGACAGAACAAGGTAGTACAGCTTTTCTGGAGCAGAAGGGAGGACAAGAGGTAATCCACAGTCCTGACTACCTCAGAGCGAACAGCTTAATGAATGAAGCTTAGCTTGCTTTCTCTGCCCAAAAGTTCCAGTAGCTTTAGGATATTTGATAAATTTTATTACATTTTAAGACACAGTAATTTCCTCCCTGATTTTATTAATTTTGCGCCATATTATATACGGTTCTTTAAGAGATTCCTTTGCATTACTGACAATGCATGACATCTCACTGCACAGCTGTTGGGATACAGCCCTCACATAATACACAACTTTAGATCCTTCATTTATTGGTCTGGCAGCTTACCTGCCTTGCCCAGTTCATCAGCAAAATTCATTGCCTCGGAAGAGCTTGGTCTGTGAAGTGCTCGTCTCAGCTCTCCAATTCTGTTTCAGTGGTTTAACACTTGCATCCTTAGCAGATTACATGTTTAAACCAGGCCTGTGATGAAATGAGCTATTAGGAAACTATTTTTAAACACAAATACACACACATTTTACGTACAAACACCACACACAAACATACTCTTCTTTAGCAGATGGAATACTTTGTTCAACCAGTGCTGTTCCTGAATCTTAACTACGTACAGCTTTTAAAGCATCGTAAAGACAAAAGATGAAGCAAAACCAACTCAGCAGGGCTTTTCCCTTCTGGATTACACAAGAACTTAGACCTCTTCTGAATTAAATTTACTCTGACAGCTGCTAAAAAATTTACCAAGCTTGACAACATGCACAGAAAGCAAAACAGGATGGAGAACTCCATGGGCTTTCCTGCCAAACCCAAGAAAGTCTGTTTATTTTCAATAAATAATATTTAATTATATTCCTGTGGTAAATTTCAAGCGATAGGTTTGCGAGCTAAGTTCTCCTCTCCCACAGATGCTGCTTTATGTAGTCATTTTGTAGACAATGCGTTCTTCTCTCATATACAGCTCTGAGGAATAAATGAGAATTCAGTTTGAGCAGTGCTGGATTGTATTTGGAATATAAAGTACGCTGTCTTGTCAGGAAAAGTAACTTCTCCTTTTCAGACTAAGATAAAGCAGAAAAACAGTGCTTTGATGATTTCTACAATGAATTTGGAGAAATGACTTTGAAAAATTCTGAGCTTCTCAGAATTTCACTTTCAGCTACAAAAGAAGATTAGTTTGATTTTGTACCTATATGGATTTGAATCCATCTCACTTTCTTTCTTAATGCTTCCAAAGTGCTAATAGCAGCACAAAAGACTTCAGTGGTTCATCGTAAATGAAAACAAATTGCAGGAACCGTGGCCAAGCTAAGTACTGTGACTGCTGCATGTCAAATGAGAGCCAACTGTTTACTCTGCTAGCGTTCAGTGCAGACTGTTGCATTGATTTGTTTAAACTGCACACCGCATTAATATTTCTTATCTCATCCCAAAGCTTGGCTCTATCAAATTTGGAAGGCGATAACCCAGTATATTATAGGAAGAACATGTGCTATCAAGTAAAGCTTTAAATGTGATTGACTGAAATATATTGATTTTGCATGGTTGGACTTGAAAGGTGATTTCAAGCAGGAGAACAAAGCCATCAGCTCACTACTTCTCCAGAGATCAAGTACGTGAAGTGACAGAAGACAATTTTTTAACTATATCAACTACACCTTTCTTAACTGTTAATCACTTTTGAGACATCACTTTCTTTCAGTTCCCGCTTGTTTTTCTATGTGCTCGAAGTGAAACATTTAAAAAGAATTATGGCTAGAAAGAGAAGTTCCTGAACAATATTTATGTCATACCTTAGGAGGGCACTGCAGAATGCAAAGGGACACAGGAGAAATGTAGGATGTAACAGTTTCTTCAGAGTTTACAGGGAAATTTAACATTTAATCTTAAAGAGATTTTTTTTTCCTGGCTGATAGGAGATAAATCATACCCCAGTACTGTGAGACAGAGCAACCCCAACAGAAAATCTAAGCATCTAAAACATTCCTCATCAACTTTCACAAACTGATAATTAATGGGATATAAAAAGTCACTTTACTACACATGCAAGTACCATATATTCACTTTATTTCACTGTGAAAAATTATTGATTTCAGCATCCCTTAAAGATTTTTAGAATGTGCCTATGAACTTCTCTTCCTGACAACACGCTATGCAGAGAAGAGTTCCTCAAATCCCCTGATAGTTGAATCAAGTAATACTCGTGGGGTATTCTGCAAAAATTACATCTTGCAGGACAGAATTTTTTAAACACATTATCAATTTCTTTGCAAGCTTTAAATGGAGAAAGAGGAATAATTTTATCAAGTGATCTTATTCCTTGCTCTCTTAAATGTCTTCAGCTATCAACAAACGAAGCAAGACAATGCATTTCCTCAAGCAGTTTCTGCTGATTAAAAATTATCTGGAACAACTCCTGCAAAACATCTAAAATGCATGTATATTCACTGGGTGGATTATCAGTAAAAGATAATGAATAGAACAATTAAAGACTTCCTTGCACATACTAATTGGAATGCGTTTACTTTTTTTCCCTGCAGCATTTGTGTTTTCTTCTTTTTTCTTCCCTCTTTCCCTCCCCCCGCCCCCAGCTCCCTGACTTTATGAACGTAGCTCCAGCTAAGCAGAATTCCGATATGGCAATAAATAAAACATTTCCAGAATTCAGATACAACAATAAAGCCTACTTCACAAATAATCCATTCAAATGGACCCTCGGTTCCTCTACGAGTCTTATCTTTAGTACATTGGACAAATAGCGAGCTCTGTGCTATGAGGCTGAAGGGTTTCTTTGTAGTTCCCATCAAGTTTTCTTACTTTTGTGCTTTTTTTTTTTTGCATGCACATTTGCAAACAGCAGAGACACTACTGGGAGCATGCGTCTAGATCCACCACAGCACTTTCCCACCTCTAACCATAGCGTGGTCCAGATTATGGGAAGCAGATTACTTTTTTCCCCCAAGCAAAAGCATATTTCAATAGCCTTGCTGCTTCACAGGCTCTTGTTCATGGTGACGCGTTCTGGAATTATGAACTGCAAAATGTACCCTGTGTAATGTGGGTAGAGTGATAATTATATGGGACTGAGCCAAAAAAATGAAGTAAAAAAAAAAAAAAAAAAATCACATTACTCTTTTCTGCTTCCACAAAGCAGTGCTTAACCTAAATAACCAGGGCTTGAAGACCAGCAATAAGAAACAGCAAGTGAATCTAAGAAATTAGCCTTAATAAGGTACAATAAAAGCAATATGACATTTGAATTAGCATAAACAAAGGAGCTACACTAAGTGACTATGACACAGAAGCAGAAATACACAGGCAAATCCCAACATTCAAAGGACAGAAAAGAATTTGGTGTTCAAAGTGAAAGAGGCACATTGGCTGTGTGAAAAAGCTGATCACTTCAGACCAGCACTCTGTGGACAACTGACCATGCCGCCAAGGGCATTTCATTTGGCAGCCCAGCTGCCTTAGGCACTGGCTGTGTACATGGATACAGCCTGGATCTGTGCTAATGCTGGTGCGTAGGCTGAATCGGGGGGAATGACAATTTGTACGTGCTTCAGGACCCTTACCAGTCAATGGAAAGCCCTAAGCCAGTCCTCAGTGAGGAAATACTTTCCTGTATAGAACTGGTCCCTTCAAATCAAGAGACATGAAGGGCCATAGCAGGAGAACTACACCACAGTGAAAATGTTGTGTGACAACCTGTTCTCCAGAGATCTTCCACAGCAATTTTCCACCCTAACACATACAGAGCAAGTTCCTGAGCATCTGTACCACTACTCCTCAGGATTACGTGGTTCAGAAAACAAGCCTGTTGGGGTGCTAGAAGACAAGTGACAGAGAAGCAGATGCACAGTGAGGTTCATTAATCCAAGTCTGCTTGCTTTTAACTGTCGGTGGTAAACAGAGCTTGAGGTCACCTCTTGAGAACTTAATCTTATAAACCGTGACAAACACATCTGGTATGGACAAGCATTCCCCATCAGAACAGACTAGCCCATACAGACTGGCACACATGAATACTCAAGGAAATTGAGTCTGCGCTCAGGCTGGGCAGCAGAAGTCAACAGCAGTACTGACCCAGCCTACAACAATAAGCTCCTCATTCAGCACCACTAAGGAGGCTGTCTTCATAATTCCTGGGGGGATGTCTATACATACATGGTCACACATGCAAAGTCATAACCAAAGCTACTGACCACAAAGGTCTTGCTGTTTTAAGACAAACACATCTAGACTATAGATCTGTGACTTATGAGGAAAACCAATGATCTACATGTTAATTCATTTAAACTTGCTCAGAGTAGAGTATATCATTTGCAATAAGCAGTTTCCCTATGAAGACAACTGCTTTTTATCAGGTAGGATTTCTCCATATTTATTTTCTGGTTCTCATTCATTCTCTGATATTTTATATGTAGAAGGTCCATAAACATATATTCACACACAAGCAGATACGAGTACAAGCAGTAAAAAAAAAGGAAACCCAGACTAGATATCCAGAGTTTGCCTTATTGCTCAAAACTTTCCCAAAGAGAAGGAAATGTCTTAAGTGCATTTAAGTTCCTCTGATGCCAACTTTTATTGAGTCCAGTTACGTACCAATGGGGACTGAGTGCCTTCAGCAACTTGAGAAGGAATCTTTTCATTTTACAGGGCTGTTACTTGTAGCTATTTATATAATTCAGTTGGGCAAGACCTGCAAACTCTGATGACATTAAAAGGGTCGGGTCTGGTCTCAAAAGCCACTGAGCATGCTTTCTCCTAAAGGGACCCTGGCCTTGTGTTTGTGAATGACAGCACAGGCACTTCTGCCACCAGCTTTGTGCTAGTAGAGTCTTCTGCCTTTCTCTGTCACAGATAAAAACATCAAGATTACAAGCTCAAGGATCTGCCAAATATACCAGCAAAGTGATTTCTCTAAAACCAATGGAACTGAACAGGGATCAATTCTGACCCTGCATTTTGGGAGAAAATTTCTTACCCTTGAAATTATGCTGAGTCTTCTGTAAACACTGGCAGGTGATATGCCTCGGTACACACCAAGCTTCTTGCTTTTGTCTGTTTCCATCCTCAGACCCTCACACATGCTTGTGTTCCTTAAAGGCAGGGAAAACTTCCACATTCGAGGAGCAGAGTATGACTTAGGCACCTCTCTGCTGTTTATCTCCCTTGGCTCATAAAATGTACATGGGATGCTATATGCACAAAAGAAATACTTCCACTTTATGGTCACATAAGACCTTCATTTTGAAAGAATAGCTCTTAAGCAACAGTGCAAACAGGAAGCATATTCCATCATTGTGCATTCTAAATTAAAAGAAAGGCTTATGGGTAGCTGTCAATCATAAGCATTGCTTTTACTCATACACTACAGGCTTCTTTACAGCCACTGAGCAGTGGAAGGGGTACGAAGGATCCCTTGGCAAACATCTGGAAATTGAATTTTTGTCCTAATAAAAGTCCACAGATCTGAGACAGCAATTCCATTCGTTTCAGTCAGGAGCAGTTTCTCTGTCAGGCACCTGTTCTTCCAGAGACGGAGCTTTCATGGAAGGTTTAGCTATGTTGTCATTGATGAAAAATGGCAAAATAGCTGTTCTGCTTTTACTGTATTGTGTCTACAGTACATCTAAGCGAGCTGCTGAAAGGGATGCATCAGGCGGAAACATGGCAATATTCAAACAACTGCTGGCTTAATAGAAAAGGAAAGAAATATTTTGAGGACACAGCTTATCTAAACGATTATTTTGGGTTCAACAGCCTTGCATTTCACTGTCAATTACATGCAAATTTTAACAGGCTACAAATACCAAATCAGCAAAGGGAAAAAAAAAAACAAACCCATGAAATAGTTCCCTCTGTTTAAATATAAGAATGATTGAATAATGAGGCTGACACCTACATCTTCCAAAGAAAAGGCTTTAAATATAAGGCTCAGATTTATATGGTAGTAATAATGGATCATACTCTCAGGACTGCCCAGAAGCACAGAGCAGCCTTAAAAAGCTACTTGTAGATTCCCCTAAGTTACAGATTTCTCTGGACAGAGAAAATTCTTTTGACCCTCCCAATCTTTTCATTTTGGTTTCCCATTTTCATTTTTAGTGCATATAAGATTCCTGTTTCTGGCATTTCTGTTTCTCTCAGAGAGAAAGAAAGAGAACCTGCCAGAATTTGTAAGGACAAAGCATGTCAGAGTACACAGATTGTCCTGCAAAAGAGACAGTATGCATTTTTCCTTGAATTTTATTGTGTAAATTGCAACTGATTTTTCATCTGGATCTAGACATGTGTATATCTATGTTGTTATCTCTTTTTTTATCAAGGTGGCTAGGCTAAGACTTTAAGGAGTCAAATGTTCTTTATGCAGCCATGTTGAGGAATATACAGTAGCTTATTTCCCCAAAATTGCATTTCCCCTCTTTGCTGACATTCTCATTCACAAAACAATCACCTAATGCTCTTTCTTGGATCCTCTTCCAGAGATCAAACACACCCTATGCTTTTCTGAATGCATTTAAAAATCTTCAGTTTTTCCCTTCCGTGATGCCGCTGTTGGTCAGTAGACAACTACAATCTAATACGATCCTTTCACCTAAGGGCAAAAATCCTTTCTCTGACATTTACAATTCTGAAGCAACCTGATCTGTACAAAACATTTGGGTTAAAGCTGCTAGTTCTGCAGACTTGGAGAAGCTGTTAAGAAGAATACATCTAATCTGAATCACATCTCTGAGACATCCCCTCCTATCATTTGAACTTCTATTTAGAGACCTCTGGATCTTCAAATTGGTTCTCCAAAACGTTTAAGCTAGATGCTGCACATATAATAAAACAGATAATACTCCTGCTGTGCTATAGAGAACGCATTTAATTGGTCCCATGCATCACTGGAATGAAAGTACATCCACCAAATTGAGATCGTTCCTCGTCGGTCTTTAGCCTAATGAGGTTGTTACATTTTTTCTTCTATTCTAAAAAAGTCATGCTAATTTTGAACACATGCTGTGTTTACCTGTAGCATCTCTTGCTGATGTTAATGGCCATTATATAAAAACTCTTATGGCAGGTTACATGTAGTACATAAGAAAGAGAGGAAGACTCAAAATAACAAGGAAAAAGGTCATTCTGTAACATAAGAGATAAAAGTAGTGTTTAAATATTAGGCTTTGGTGAGATTGGGGGTTATTTTATAATAGTATCTCTAAGAGAGCTTGTCAGAAACACTTCACTGCTGCCTTGGGTACCTCATGACAGCCAGCCAACTCCAAATAAGCCCCATGCTACAGAACAACCTAAGGGCAAGCTAAGAGTCTACTGCAAAAATAAATAAATAGCAGTAACAGGTTTTGAGTAGTTTTACTGTAGTGCTTTAAATAAGAATAAGGGCTAATACATAATCAACTTCTGAAGGTAGTTTTCACCAAAAAAAAAAAAAAGCAAACTTTTAAGTGCTTTTCATGCTGCTCTATGAACTTGTGGCCATCCTCTTAGAGCTTTGCAAAGCCAAGAGGCTGCTTGACCTTGGAAAACAAGTATCTGAAGCAAGATACAGCTAAAAATAAATAAATAAACTTCTTCAGTATTTCATTAGTCAGTTGAAGTTATTTGCCTTATGCAATACTGCACTCAGGGAGGTCAAAACAAGTTCAGACAGCAATGGAGCAATTCTTGCTGAACTACCAATGTCCTAGATGACACACTTTGCAAGGGAATAGAAGGAACATGAACATTAGTGAAAGTGCTGATGTTAAACTGGTATTAATACCATGTGTTGAAAACCTACTGTTATACATTGCTGTGAAAAGCCAGTGAGGTAAAGAGCCAAGGGTTGCTTTAGCCTTAGCTATGAATGTCTGTGGCTGTTCACTTAAACCATGCTTTTAACACCAATTTTATTCCTTCTGTTCTCCTAGCTATTACCTAGCACTACCAATGCTTTTTTTAGTTTATAGTCTTGCGATTTTGTCCATCAATTAAGCTCTAGAGCAACAAGTTTCTGTCAAAGGAGAAAGTAAAATTGCTCACGCACCTTAATTCTGGGCTAATGGAAGTAAAGGGGATTTTTACTGCTGATTTCCACAGGCCTGAGATTTCAGCACAGAAGCCTGTCGCTAACACAGTTCATTGACAGATTGCTGTCTTCTGACTCTAGACTAGAATATCAATTCATACAATAACAAAAAGTAATTAGCCACACTGTATTCTTCAAACAGACCTTTTGCTCTGTATCAAACTGCTGAACCATCAGAGTTAACTATTTTACCATGAGATTACAAGAGTACTTTCTTAATGTCTTTATTATCTTCCTGCCAAGGAAGTACCTGCAGGTTCCAAGGAGAGCAACCTTGACATTTCAAACATTGCCTATCAGCATACAATAAAAGCTGCTTTTCCTAGAACAAAAAGTTTTTCTGATAAATTTATTAAGAAAAAACCCATCAAGACTCAAAGCTGCATACAACATAACGGGTTATGATCTGGCCATCACTTTAAGCCACAGTATTCTCACCCAGTCAAGTTTAGAACAATGGCAGAACAAAAACTAATACAGAAAAACTCCTGCCTGCTCAGTATTTTATGTTTGCAAACCACTTTTGCAGACGGATCAATTCTGGAACCTTTTTTACTAAATATTAATTTCAAGAGGAAATCTAACTAGTATTTTGAAGTCTCACAAAAATAATCAGGAGGACATAGCTTGCTTTAAGGGACTACAATGTATTAATCTGGTCTAGCTAAACGTATTTCTCCTCTTAGACTGCTAATGAGATTTTATAGTCCATGCCAAATAGCCTCACATCAATTTTCTGATTTCTAACATGAAATTATGAATAATGTATTTTTTCTCTGTATCTCAAATTAATTCTCTTTCACAGGGAGAACTGTGAATAAATCCTGATGTTAATTATTTAAAATTTCTATTTATCTTTATATGCAAAAATAATGGCATTGACTGCAATAGGTGTCTCTAAAAGAAGACTCAACTGTGTTGGAAGTAAAATTTAATCTTTAAATTTTATTTTAAATATTATTATTATTAATAATAATGATGATGAAAGTGGGAGAGGGGCCGTTCACCAGGGAGTGCCGTGACAGGACAAGGGGCAATGGCTTCAAGCTGAAATAGGGCAGGATTAGGTTAGATGTGAGGAAGAAATTATGTACTCTGAGGGTGGTGAAGTGCTAGAACAGGTTTTCCAGAGAGGTTGTGGAAACCCCATCCCTGGAGGTGTTCAAGGCCAGGTTGGATGGGGCCCTGGGCAAACTGATCTAGTGAAGGTGTCCCTGCCCATAGCAGGGGGGCAGAACTAGATGATCTTGGAGGTCCCTTTCTACCCAAGCCATTCTATGAGCAGAAGTTATTGAGTTAGTCTAGCTAAAAGGTGTGTTTTACTTTTTGGGTATGGGCTGAGTTTCTGTGGGCTTGTCCAGACCACGAACAATATAAACCACACACAATCAAATACATCTCAGCATTGCAAAACTCACAATGTTTCACACTGGAAAGCCTGGTTCTTTCCTCTTATGATGACAGACTGACATACTAACAACATGACTGAGCTCTCTGCTCAGTCTGTACTCCGTATTTAATTCATGCTGCTGTTTTAGTGCTGCATCCCTGCACGGAGCAGCTATATTGTCTTCTGCAGCAGTGACAGTGAATGAGCAGCATCCCTGACCACTGCTCCTTGCAGACAAGCTGAAGGTTAGCAGGCTCCAAGCCTGCTCTCCTCTTATGGTGGGAGTCGGATGCTGACTGGGCTTCTGCAAGCTGGCAAAGCTGCAACACTGGCAGTGCCAGGGCACTTGGAAGCTGCACCCATAACTGGAGAGTGTGCTGTGAGCTGCAGGAAATGGAAAAAAAGCACTGATGGGAACACACACTGTGGGCTAGGACATGAGGTTAAAGAGGTGGCCTTAATTCAAACTCTTCCTGAATGCAGAAGTTTGAGTCCACAAGCCCATTTCTGGCCAAACATCTATAGCATTGCTTTACTCCATCGTTGAGCATTAGCTTTCAGTAGTTCTCTCCCAGTAGCTTGTTTTCTAGCATATGTGTTATATACATATAAGCTTATAAACATGTATACATAATAGTTTATGAAGTATATAGAAAAAATGGGTGAATGACAGCAGTAAAGAGTTGAGGTATGAGCTGCAGACTTTTATAACACACACAGACATGCTTTTGATTACAGAATACTTCAACAAGAAGTTCTTTAATGTATAAATATCCAGGACCCTGATTTTCACAGTTGGTGCCAGGTAAATTGGCACCAATGAAGTCAACTGAGCTGGCAAAATTAGTAAGAGTTGAGAACCTGCACAGCCTTTGTGAACTTAAATCTTACCTGGGTGCAGAGAATGCACATTTTCAAAGATATTTAGACATCTAGAGTTTTGACAGCGTGAGCTACTGTTTGAGTTTTCCCCTCTTTCACCTGGAAAAGGCAGCACTATACATGCAGCAGTAAACCCCCACACCACGATGTTCTCAGGAATAACAGATCACCCTCCAAGCTATGACAATAAGTTCAGTTTAAAATCCATTGCTTTTTTCCGCAAAGTAAATGATGCTAAGTGATTCAACTCTCACATCCACTTACAGAAACAATTATAAAAGAGGCAATAACACATAAATCTCTTAAAGCCCCAGTGTATCTTCCAATCCTGATTTAAAAAACAAATGCCTGCCTCGTGAAAATCATGTTTAATAATTCTTCTTATGGGCACTGTGCAGGGAAATGAAAGAATAGTAGCTTTAGGCACATTTTGCACAGTGCTGTGGTTGCCTGTCTCCCTGAACAGGAGTTAAAAACTACTGGATACAAACACAACATCTGCATTTTCTCCCACTTCAAATTTTACAGCTAGCAGTGTTTACGTTTTATTCAAGCACGTTGTCAGGGGACAGGGGAGGAACAACTGACCTTTGAAATCAGTAACAAAGTCTTGTCAAAGCCAGCTAAATATACAAGAATCGAGCCTGAAACCATCACACACACAGTTTCAGTTAAAAAAATAAATCCTCACAGTAGGTCTGCAGAAGGGGATAGCAAAGGTAAAGTTTCTATCTGCAATAGTTGGCTGCCAAACGAGAAGATAATGTATTTCTAGTTCTTTCCTCTGGACTCTACAGGTTTTGTTCTAATATGAACACAGTCATCTTCTAATATGAACACAGTCATCTTCTACTGTGATAAGCACGCTACAACTACCTACATAGGTCATTTAGAGATGATAAAGAGAATTTCAGTATTAAGAAAAATAATCTGAAAATAGCCTTCGACCCGCTGCACCGAGCTGTTACTGAGAAACAGTGCAAGCCCTGTTCCTCTACACCCAGCAGCCTGTGACATCTGAAAATACGGTGGCTCTCACGCAATCAAAATATGTTCTAATTAAAACAAATGTTTGAGTGGGTGCCTTTAGGTAGGGAGAAAGCAGGGGGCTAGAAACACTGACTCTTTATGCACACAGCCATCAAGGACTCCTTCCTTTTTGGAAGCACCTATCTGGCCAGATTCTGTGAAATCAGTGAGGCTTCACTACTTGACAGAAGATGAAGGTTTGTCACCAGGGTGTGTGTAAAACTGCTGGCACCTTCGTTCCAGTGTTTCCCCAGAGATTCTTTGCTTTCTGGTGATGCCATAGCTCCCTGTCATTTTTCTCAGATTTTGATTTCACTTTGATTTTGAGTGGAGTTGCAGATAAACCTGGGTGAAAGCAGCTGCTTTGAATTTGTGGTTTTACTTCCTCCCCACCCTCAACTGGCTGCAGTCTGAAATGAATTTAAATTGTAAAATATAAGCTGTAAAGTTGAAGTTAAGGATACTTTTTGTAAAAGAGCAGCTGAATAGATATTTCAAGAAAAAAAGAAAAAAACAGCAACATGAAAAAGAAAAGTTTCTGGGTTTGGGGAGATTATTTAAGGGGGGATACCTCCAAAGAAGCCATTGAGAAAAACTGGTATAATTGTGTAGACTATTGCAGAATTGCCAGATAAGTGCATTTTGCCCTACAGATGTTTCCATTTAAAAAGAACTTAATCATCTAGACTATCTCTGCAAATGTCAGCCCCTAAGCTCCTGATGATGGGCACATCGAAATCCAGAAATCAGTCCAGGATTAATGTACATGCTTCACTGCAGTTATTGATACTCCAGCGTTGGGATTACAGAACTTCTGCTGCAGGACGCGCCCCTTGATACCATATCAGAACAGCTAATTTTCAAAAAAACATTAAAAAGTCACTTAATTTAAGGCTGTCCTCTAAGCTTTTCAACACAACATTAAGTTGAATATATCATTTTTCATTCCAAAGAAGCCTCAGTTTCCTAGTAGTATTGGGGAAGAGACACGGTAGCTCAAGGTGATGATGCAGAAAGGCAGTCAGAAACCTGGGAACTGCCCCTGTCAGCCAGCAAGTTCCCACCTCTCTGCTTAGAGTTAACCCTGGTTCTCCGAGCACAGATTCCCTACCAGACACGAGTGCAAGAGCAAGAACCCCAACAGCAGTTATTACCAAATAAGCATTGTACCTCTGCACCATTCTTTAAATCAAATTGTAGGAACTGAAACCAGAAGAGGTGATCCAGGAACTTGCAACCGTGAAATGGCTGAAAAAGGGGTCTTCTGCTTTATAACCCCACTGAAAGAACATGTTTTGCTTCTCATGTGTATGCAAAAAGGCGAGTGGACGCACCAGCAATTTCTGTCAGTGTTAGATGCTCCTGTTGGGAATTTCATTACTATTTCCTGGGGACTGCCTGCAAGTATTTTCTCAGTCTCATTATTAAATACAGAGCTCACAGAAGTTAGGGTGTTCGTATGTACAGTATAAATGGCATTTAAAAATCACATCAAGGATGTGGGATGGGATTTTCAAGGTGAGATTGAGAACTCTAATGGAAGTGGAAAAATAATTTAATCAGTCACAGCAAGCTTGTCAAACCTTCTATTTCCCTGTCTGCCATGCACAAATATGCATAATAACCATTGCTTAATAGATGAACTCTAACATACATTAAAAATCAAATGTTGGAATAGCTGCACAAACACTTAAGGTAAAATTTGTAGCAGGATATACCTCTGAAAATTCCCTTATGAGGCTTTTGAAATGCTTATATGAAGGACTCTTGTTGCTTTCAATCCTCCATTTATTCCTAATATACTGAGACAAGAAAAAATAAGATTCATTTCAGCATCCACTTCCATTACTCCAGCCAAGCAGATTCAGTGTCGTCCATGCTTTTTCCCCAATACTTAATTAAAGCTCTATGGTAAAGGGAAATACATTCTCTGCAAAATTAATCTTGGCTTAGTCTTCCTATTTTTAAATAGGAATCAGCATCATAAAGCATATGACTAACTAAAAGCTGAAATTAAACCTTGTACCCGGATGGGATCGCACTGACATTCAATGTCAGCAGCTTCCAATGTCCAGAACCTGAGCCAGAGAGCCCCGTCAGTAGTTTTGCTTCTGACACCACTTCCAAACCTCCAGTTATCAAGCTGATCTAAGTTTTCTGTTATGCACTGACCAGACAGAGCAAAAGCTATCAATTTAAGTCAAGAAATCACAAAAAGAAACAAACAGCAACAGCTCTGGATCCCACGGGAGAGCTGCTACTCCAAGAAGTAGGTATGGACACAGCAGCCAGACTGATTGGACCTCAACTCATTGCTCTGCATGATGCTACTTGTATCAACTGAGGCTTAGAAAGCTCTATACCACACTCCCCCATGCAGGCCGGATAAAAATCCGTAGCCAGCATCACAGGTACAGTATTGATACAGCCTCATGGCTTCCCAAATGCTGGTTTTCTGAAGAATTCCAAGAAAGCTCTGAAAAATTATGAGATTCCAAAGCATGAAGGGACAACATGCAAGAAAACAAAACAATGCTTACCTAAAATGCTGGCAAGGTGGAAGACGAGTAACCATAGCTCAGCTTTAAGGTGCAAGGGTGAGGAGTCTAAGACAGAAATCAGGTATGGAGATGCTAGGCCAACAGGAGACTCCAAGGTAACTTGCCACTGAACCATTAAAATGACCCTTTAGAAGCTATAAGCTTTAAGCTCCAGCACAGAATCAGTTATCTTCAAACCACAGAACTAACAACAATGAGAACGAGTTGCAGCACGTGGTACAGTTCCATGCCATCAGAGTCGTTCTGAGAAGTTTCATGTTTCCAAGCTCCAGCTAGTGAAAAGAAGTACTCCTGACACACTTTCATTTAAATGCTCTGTTTGATGATGGTCCTGTGTGGCTCCCTCAGGGCCAATTTAAACTTTACCACATCCTTTCTTTGAATGGTACTTCTAAAGTGCTTGCAGAGTTTACCAACCAATCTGGCTATTAATATTCCATTCATCTCTCTCAACTTTCCAAAAGACTTTGAAAAGAAAGATTGATTTAAGAGTATGTCAGTATATTTCAGGATGTACATCTGCTACTTACTTTAACATCATTCTAGTCAACTGCAAAAACACACACTAGACAGATGCAGACAAGAAAAAAAAATCCATCTTAGAATATTATTTTGTATTTCCTTCCTAGACAGTCATCTTCACTTACATGGTTCAGTTGGTTTACACCTAAAGAGTCTTTAAGACTTTCTCTTGTGCCTTATTTTGCTATTGCTGCTATCAAATGCAGCAAGACTGAGCTTCCTCTCAGTTCCTTTCTTCCTTACACATACTGACTGGACATTTGCAGTTATATATTACCAAACTGAATGAATGAAGCCCTGTAGCTAGTTCGGAGCTGAACTCTGCAGGCAGTCTGGACAGCCTCAGCACCTGCTTTTTTTTTCCCCCCTCTTTTTTAGTTTGAGGACCAGGATGTACTTTGTTTAAAGAAAGTCATTAAAGTCAAATAAATCTGGTCACCATTCCTCATCAGTGGGAATTTGGTTTCTCATCTGCTTGTCATTCTGTTCCACCTACCACATGTGGAGAAGCTACAGGACAGCACAGCAACCTGTTTTGGTGACTACAGCCCATCCTAACTGAAGCACAGAACTTGACCATCCTCTGTGTGCTGTGTTGTCTGTCCCGTGAGGCACAAGAGCGGTGGATCAGTATTGCAATTTGTGTGTTGACATCAGCTGCAGCGCATCTTACCTCAAAGAGCTATGCCAGCTGATGATCCAATCAGTTGCCTCCTGTACTAGGACCTACACATTTTTGAGATCCTTGAAACCTGGCAATTCTTAGCAATTTCAGCTAGAGATGTGAGTTTTTATTAGCCATGCTTAATCATGCAATTCTTATGCCTCTCTAGGCAGGGTGTTTTAGAAACCCAGGCTCTCATTGAAGGAGCAATTGAGTTTCTCCCTAATTAGCTCAGTACAAGGGATGTATGGTGCCATACCAGATGCTAATTCCTTTTGTAGTCTCTATGCCACAAAAATTTATAAAAAAAGTAATTCCAAAAACTTAACTAATGTCACATCTAGCATTTTCTCAAGGAACAATGTGGCTTCCCTCAGACTGATCACTGGTTGCCAGCAGTAATTCTCAATTTCCAAGTTCAAGCTGAGCATTCCAGAGTTAGAACTTAATTCTCTGCTTTTGGATTTCATACCACCCTCTACAATTCCTAACAACCACCCTCCACACTTCCTTTTTTTTAAACTCTTTCATTCTGTATATAACATTACCTATGAAATAATATTATCTTAACCATACAGGAGGAGCTGTGCATCTACAATGCACAACTCAGATTACAGATAGAAACAATTATTAAAGAATTCCCACAGTTTTCCCTAAACAGCACTTGTTGCATTTGATACTAGAAACATATACAGTTACTTTGTACAGAAGAAAACTTCCAAAATCTAAGGCAATAATAAGAGAAATAATGAGAAACCCTGAATCATAGAATCAAAGTTGGAAAAGACCTCCAAGAGCAACTAGTCCAACCGTCCCCCTACCGCCTATGTAAGACAACATACATGCACTATTCATTGTAGATAGGAAGGAGAAATACCAAAAAAACAACAGAAGAGAGAGTTCAACTATGATACATCACTTACCCTAAGTGTGTTAAAGGTTAGTAAGTTAAAATTTGATATGGGCTTATGTTTAAGGACAACAAAGAGGGAGATTCTAAAAAAACTACCAAGTCATCAATGTATGACAGAGCAGTTCACACTGATACACCAGTTACACCCACACCTGCAGGTAAAAGAAATTTCTTCATGGGTCTCCTTTTCCCTTTCCAGAGACACAAGGACAGCCAAGTGTTTCCCAGTCCTCGATGGCTTTCCAGCGCTTTTGCACAAAGCTCCAGAAGACTGTACTTCTGTGCAGCATGACACAGCCTTTACAGCTCCACCCCTCCTGCAGAAGTAATGTCAGCAAATATCAGCCTCAGGAGTAGGGAGGAATGGAAAATAAGGAAGGCTAGCAAGGCCCAATCCTCCCATGAATCGTCGCAGTATTCAAGACTGAGAGAATGCTAAGATAGTGCTCAGAAAAGGTGCTCAACAGGTACAGACAGAACTAGTTTCACAATGATTTTTCATCAGTGAGGGCTCGCTGCTTCACAGCTTGTCTGCCCCGAATGTCACAGCTGCCTTGAACCATAACAGTCTGAAACAGACCTCACCTGTTCCACCAGCTTCACCCAGCAAGCTGCCACTGGGACAGTTCTATGCACCCATAGACCACCTGGCACCCAGCATACAGACTGCTCTCTCCTTTGGCAGGATGACACCCTTGTCCTTCATGGATTCCATTTGTCACATTTCCTTTTCCCTGCCTCAGGAGACAACAGGGATCACCACGCTCCCTTTGAAGCATAGATCACCTCTTTCTCAGAACAGAAAGATAAAAACCCAGTTGGAGTCTAGGTATAAAAGCATGGTAGCTCATTCCTTGCTGCACTATCAGTGGGAAGAACCACTTTGGACTGACATTTTCAGAGTTAACGAGTATATAAACACAATTAAAGCAATAGCTGCACTTTGTGTTTATTTTATTTTGACAGCTGTGCTTCTGCTGTGATTATACTCCATCCTGTAGGAAATGTGCTATCTATCACATAATGAACTCTTCATAATCAAAAACCTGAAATAAGACCTAGCAATTAAGTATTTACAATGAGATGGACTGAGACCACCAAATCATAGGCAGGTTCTAAAATAGAGAGATTAGTGAAGCATTAATCAGGCTCTGCAGTAGTTTTGGTAACTAACTAGAGACAAAGAGAGCATGATATTTGGGTTAAAACCAAGGGACCCCAAAAGGGGCACATAAGAGCAGCTCTCATGCAGATAGCTGAAAACACAGGCCACAGAGAATAGGTAGTAAAAATACACAACCCTTCCCTGCAACAAATAATCATCATCGTTCACCCAAAATTTTATTTCCACACTGAAATCCTGACCTCCAGCTCCAGTTTGACTGATGGTGCTGGCAAAAGGGGCAGCTGATAAATTGAGCCATCATGATATTCCCAGCCTAGAGGTAATTCTCAGAGTATGTTGATCTGCTACAGCGACTGTCATGCTTCACCAACAATTTCCAGCATTTCTGGGCAGGAGTCATTTGAGAGCAAGGGACTGTATGCAAGACTCCACAAAGATCTGAGACAGAAATTCCCTGCACCAGTGATAGTGGAATACGGGGCTCAGAGAGTCAGTCGTTCGAATAACCAAGCCAGGATCCGGTGTATGGCACCTAAGGACAGTTCTCATATCCAATCGTTTAAAAAAATCAGTGCTCATGGTGGTGATGGGGACAGGTCTCTATGGACTGTCATTCTGCCATTCTTGACCCAGACTCATCCCTTAGTAGTGTACAACTATGTCACACGGAAGCTCTGCATGCAGGTCCTTTGTTCCAGTGAAAGAGTTCCCACCTGGGCTGCTGTGAAAGAGTCACTACATGAACAGGCTGAACCAAAACCAATTCAGGGTGTTAGCATGAGGAGGATCAGTGTAAACCATTCACCTCTTTTGTTAATTTATCCTGCCAGTGTGGGTATGCTTAGGTATTAAAATCTAACTCACTAACATGAGCATTGCAGACTTCCTCAGCTGTTAGAGTCTATTGTCCCTACCCCAAGAGGCAAATAAACCCTTTTCAAATAAATTTCAATTAGCCAGGCTTTCCTATTGTTAAAGATCAAGGAAAAACCCTGGAGAACCCCATTAACATGCAAATGAGTAGGTACACAAATATAGTTCCTATGTGAGCCTGTATCAGCAGAAACACAATTAATTCTAAATACAGATACATCCAATGAGATTAACATAGGGCAGCTTTGTAACAGACTCTCATAACCTACTAATTTATACCCACTGCTACTGCTGAGCCTCCCAAGAGACACAGAAGCCTCCCGGTATCCTTGCTGCCAAAAAAGTCAAATCCCCATGGGTAACTCTCACCAGATCTTGTGCTGTAAATCCTAATCAAGAGGCAGTTCTGCAGCCTGCACCACAACACAGCTGTGGGAGCTAGGGGTGCAGAAATGTGGTTGAACCCATCGAGCTTTGGCATGGTGAAGTTTACGCCAGTGATTGGTCTCCAACAGGACTTTTTTGCTCAGATTCATTGTCTTGCCTGGAAACAATACTGCAACATATTCTGCTCTGCACCAGCAGTTCCATCTGCCTGAGAACTAGGCTGACATAGGCCTTTATGACCTTTCCTGAAGACCTGTGTGCTGCTGATGACACTACCATCCAAAGCCTTCTAGACAGCACAGGACTTTAGGGCTATGAACTTCACTGCAACTCCAAACATCATTTGCTTTTTCACTTTGCAGTAAGAAATCCGGTCAGCCCCTTGTATTCTTCACTGGTGTCTGACAAGTTATTTAACTTCATAATTTGTTGAGGCAATAATACCTTCCTTTCCTGAAAGGAGTATTTTGATAATTTCTAATTTAATATTTGCAAAATGGTTCCTAGAGTTTTATTAGGATTATCACCATACTGAATGCAAATATAATCCAAGTCAGTTATCACATTTTGCCAGAAGAGCAGGACTAGGTCCCATACACTGCACAGGCAAACTACCATGAAGCACTTTTCATTAGAAATCATTCAGATCTTCAAACAAATTTATGTTGCTCATGATTGCTTGCCTCCAACCTTTCCACCATGATGTATGATCACTGCTTATTTTCATTTTTCGCACTACCCATACTGCAAAAAACTACATAAAGTTTAGATGTTCTACAACTTCCTAAAAGTATATTTTAAAATATATTTTCTGCAAGCTTTGGCTCCTGTAACTGAGTTACAGGTGCAATGCTTATTCAGACAGGAAGGGTATTCTGCTGCTGAATGTGAATCACACAGCATGAGTTTACAATTTTGAATAGCATAGTAGAGACTAAACATCATATTAAACCAAAAATACAGTAATCAATTGAAAAAATAAAAGAGCAGCATAAACTAAATTACAAAAATCACCGAGGAGTCTTGGTTGCTGTATTGCCTCAGCTCTGAAATGGTGTCAGGTCTTCATTCCTCTCTCTCTCTCTCTCTCAGCTCTTTACGGACACTTCGACAGGGACTCAATTGTGTCACATAATGGGGTTTGAGAAGGCTGTACAGGGCTGTAATACGGAGACGTATTGGGTCTCCCAGAGCCTAGATGCCATACAGCCAGAAGACAGTGTTAATGCTCATTAGCATGCCAGTTTAAGATAATTGTAGTGTGCCATTCTAACAGCTGATGCGTCTCTTGCATCCCCTGCAAAACCCATGTGATGTGATTACAAGCAAGGGATTGCTGATCAAAATGTGTAGATCATTTGCAAATGAGCTACTCAAATTGTTTCTGCCACTTAGCGTGGGCAGATGTCCACTGGGGAACATGGCTTGCCAAACCCTGCATGATCTCAAAGCTTGAAAGCCATCCTGCTAGTCTGTGTCATGGAGACAGGATAGCTGAGGAGTCTCCTGACATTAATGATGTCCCTGCCAAAGATCTGCAGAATAAAAGCTCAGACAGCCTCTCACAAGCCCTCAGAGAGAATGGTTTGGCAAAGCAAGCCTTTCCAGCACAATCATGAAGTTTTACCTCTCCAGAGACATGATAAAGGAAAAAACCAAATTGCTTCTCTTTGAAAGCAACAGCAACAGTCAATGGCACCAGTCCTCCCAGTTTAATTGACTCACTTAATCAAAGTTTCCTGTTTAGGTTTGTTTCAGGGTTCTTTTGTTTTGTTTTTTTTTGACTGGAGGCTGGGAAGGAAAAAGAATAGCAGAACAGAAAGCATTTTGTGTAGTTGCATCCATAGCACCTGCATTTTGCCAGTACCAGTGTACAAATACTCCTGGAGCAGCAAAGGGTGGTAGATTCAGCACACATTAGAAAATAGGAATAATCAATCCATATTTGACAGGATTGCTTCATAAAGATTATACTTGCACTACTTCTGGAGTAATTCTAAATTGAAAATATTACTCCAAATGCTCACAGAAAGGTACAAACCAAAAAACAGACTTAGGCTCAAGGCAAAACAACTTCTAAACAAAGGTTGCAGACTTTGTCACAACTCTTTCAGTTGCTGATACCTGTAGCAATAAAGTACCAATAGAAATTAATTGCAGAAGCCAGCAGCATATCAATGGAGGCAAACCTAGCCCTCATCTCCTGGGAATCCTGATTCAGCAGCGACTTCTCAGGTTGTTCAAACATAACAGAAATCAGTAGCCTCAGCCCATGCTAATATTCCTCTTACAATATTTAAGAAATTTTATGCTACAAGCCAAGCAGCTTTTTCAAAATATCATTGTCGTGGTTTCCCCCGGCTGTGGGCCGAGATCCACGCAGCTGCCTGCTCCTTAAAGTAAAAGAGCAGGGGAAGAGGGGGAAAGGGGGGAACAAGGGAAGGGAAAAGGAAGGGGCAAATAACTCCAAAACCAAGAAACTAAGAGGCCCATGGGTTGGGATAAGGATAGTTTACTAAGAGAACAGAAAGATCAAATATACCAATGCTAACAGGACTTTAGAGCAAAAGAAGATGAAACTCTTGATACACAATGCAGTTTCTCCCCGACCCACACAACTCAGGCCGTACCACCCAGAGCTGTCCCGGAACCCGACCGTCCCCCCAAGCAGCACGCGTCCCGCCATCGCCCCTCTTCTTCCTCCCCTCAGCCCCCCGTTCTCCTGGGCAGGACGTAATTGGCATGGAATACTCTCTTTGGCCCATCTGGGTCACCTGTCCTGGCTTCGCCCCTCCTTTCTCATGAATGGAGAAATAGGAAGAAGCTGAGAAAGTCCTTGACTGTCTGACTGCAACTAAGAACATCAGGGTGTTCTCAGCACTGCTTTCATTGTAACTCCCAAACACAGCATCCCATCAGCTGCTACAAATGGAGTTAACTCTATCCTGACTGAAACCAGGACAATCATAATGTCCAAATACATTTTTACCTCAACAGGAGGTCATTATTGGGTCATTCAAGGAGACATGCTTTTCAGAATAGAGTTGCTACTGTGTGAACAATATAGCCACCAAAGAGCCACAAACTCTCATATTTGCTTCTGACAGGTTTTTAGCTGTAGCACTGTTCAGGGAGAGTGATGTGCAAGCTCAATAACACTGAATCTTGATCAAGCCTAAGTACTTACTTGTAGTTTGCCACAATTAACAAAGATAAGCGGAGTTTAATCTTGTGCTAATTTTCTTTAATAACTGACATTCCTGGGCTTAGACTGGAAGGTGTAAGTGGTACTCCACGCCTACAAAGAGTGAATGACCCTAACATGCTGCGGTTCTTAACTGTAAACTGAACTCAATACTCAGTCACAGCTGCAAAAATATCTTGGCATGTCTATACAGCTGCTCTCTACTTCACACCAGTGCTCAGGTTCCCCAGTTGTCCAGCTCACATGTAAACATGTGCATGTGCTCCAGCCTGGAACAAACTACATCCTTTTGTTCACAAATAAATTTGAATGCAGATGACAGGCTCTCCCATGAGACAGCAAAGAAGAAAGCAGTGACAGATTTTTGAGTTTGATTTTGTTTGAGGGTTGGTTTTTTTTTTGATGGTGATGCATTATTATTTTATTTTTTTCCTCCCCAAATGATTCTCCAAGGACTCTCCCAGTTAGACCAAATTCCAAAGTCAGCCTACACAAACTATTTTGGGAGTTACTTTAGAAGCTCCAGCTCCACCCTAACATGTATGGAACCTGTCAACATGCAGTCATAGTTGATTGCAAGACAGCATCCAAGCTGAGACCTTAATTAGGGGCTTGGATGAGCACCATTCCCCTAAATAGTGATAAAGGCAACAGGAGAGCCACACTAGGACGTTCTGCTTTCCAGTAACAGCCCTGTATTGAGCAGGAGGACTTTGCACTTTGGGAGCTGAAATTCCCTGCAGGACAGAAGGATGGCACACTTGGGACCTATTTTCAGAAGTTAAGAGGCACATCGATCTTGCTCTAGCCCACTGCACTGGGATGGATTTCTTTCCCAGCACTGAAGGTCTCAGAATAATGGTCCATTACCGAGATACAGAGAGAGCCACTCACTAAGTGCTCTAGGAGGGGAGTGGTCCTGATAGCTGGAGCAAGAAACTTACTCCAGTTTGGGGGTGGGTGTGGGGGGAGTGCATGTGTTTATTCTGCAAATTGAGAGATAGAGTCTTGCATCAGATTTTTGATATAAAAAACAAAGATCAGATATAAAAAGCCTAACTGGGGATTTGAATATCTAAACATTGGAAAGGAATGTTCTATTGCAGCTCAAAATTATACGTTTCTATAGAACATTTTTATAGGCTCACTCCAAGGTCCCAGTTTTACTTGCATTACCTCCTAATCTCCCTTTTACTATTTATATGCATAATTTAATTGGCACTTTGCATCTGTGTTCTAAAACCATTGGTGAAATAGCTTTAAATTTATTGTTTTCCACATGATGAAACTACTTAACACCCCCCCAACCCAAATACTCCTCCCCTACTTAACAGTGATAAAAACTATTCAGGGTTTGTTGTTGTTGTGGTTGTGATTGGGTTTGCTTGGGGGGTGGGGGTGAGGGATTTATTTGTCGTGATTTTTTTTGTTTGGAGGTTTTTTGTGGGGCTTTTTTAGTATTGGCAGGAAATATAGTATAAACCTACATTTACAGCAGATCTGGAATTATACAAGCCGGTAGAATTTTAGATAGCTTTAAATGACAAGAGATAGCAGTGTTCTGTTGTTGGATACTCTTTATACACATTGCTATATAACAATTGATCATGATACAGAAGGAAATTATTTTAATGCCTCAGAGGTATTTTACAAGAAATGCACATCCTTGTCCTCCACACAAATAATTTCTCTGTGATGAGCTATTCTTATTGATTATGACAGGGTCAACACGAAAGCAGCAACAAACAGATGCACTCTCTCTCCAGAGATGTAGTGCATGTCAAAATTATCATGCCAAGACATGCTCTGGCCTTTCAAGCTGCTTGAAACTTCATGACATGAAGTCTATAAGATATACACAAAGTTCAATCCCATTATTTCCCCTACCTGATTGCACAGATAATATCCTTGTATCTATCACAGTCTGAGCCTGGGCTGAAAAGAGACCTGATCCTAGGTTCATACATACAGACGCCCAAGGAGATGCCTGCCATGCTCAAAACAACACACTGATAACTACGGCAGGTTAATTACTGGGAGCCAGCTAATTGTGGAAGCACATGTACAGTCAGGCACAGGTATACATAAGGCTATACCAATAAGGCTGTGGAAAGCATGTCAGTCACCTGGGAAGGAAGCCACCCCTAGGCCTGTTAGCCGTGAGTGCAGCAGCACGAAGGCATTCATTCAGGGAGGGTGCTGGGGCCCCTGCCCAAGCTCGCACCCGCACGCCCCCGGCAGCCTGCCCTAGCGTCACTCGCAGCGGTTTGCACAGCGCTGTCGGATTTTTCCCCCTCTCTCGACTTCATGTCGCCGAAGCTCAGGCACAAAGCTCAGTCAGTACCCAGCAGGCTGGCATTTTCTCGACCCGAAATAACGCTGCTCTGCCTGGCAAGGGAGGTGACAGGCAGCCGCAGCGCCGCGCTGGGCAGCGCCTTCGGTGGCACTCGGCTGACACCTGTCGACGCGGTGACGCCGCCAGCTGTGATCGGCCCCTCCACGGGCAGCTGGCCTCGCACCAAGCAGGACGTTGGAGGTACTGTTCTCCATTCACTTGATACTTTTAATTCTGGCCTATTAAAGTATTTTGAAGATAAAAACACGCCAGAGAAGTGCTATGCGGATTTAGCTTTGTCGGTGACGCTTGTTTTAGGGTACCTATCCCCAGGTTACCCAGTGAGGCAACCAACAGCTGAAACAGTTACCCAGTTTTACCAGCCGTGACAAAAAAGACAAAAGGACACAGCACCTGGCACACAACTGAGACTCTACAATTCCCTGCTGACACCTTGCTCTTAGCTGAAGGAGCCCGAAATCAGCCGCGGCTTAGGAGAGCTACTTACCCTTTCCCCTGAAGGATGATGTGAAGAATTGGGTTTTGACACCTATAGGTGCCAAAGCCATATGGAGAGGCTATTTCCTACTCCTTAAGAGCTTCCAATTTGTTAACTCCTGCAGTTCAGACCAGAACCCAGTGCTCCAGACAGAAGGCAGAGCCGTTTGTAGGCGTGTTCAAACAGGAAACTCTTTTCATGTATGGTGAGGTCTATTTACCACTGCACCTCAGTTCTTCTGTAACAAAGCCTAGATCCACCACCTCAGACACATAGTTATGTATTGCACCGATGTATAAAAAGGTTGTCACTGGAGGAGAGGAATTTTGAGCGATTGGCAAAGCCATCTAACATTGATTTCACCCATGAAAGCATTAAAATTCCCCAGCTTTTTTAGTTACATTACCTAAAGCATTCAAAATAGTATGCTAGATAAATGCTAATAAGACAGGCTAAAGTCTTTGTGACCTAATGCTTAGAGGCTCCCAAAACACTACTGAAGAAGTCTAGGAAAACCCTATAGCCTATATATCGGAAATAGAGGAAAAGCCAGTACTGCATCACTGTGTGAAGGGCCATGCTTTAGCTATCCACACCTTCCCTCTGCCAGGTACAGCTCTGGAAACAGCTGTCACTGGATACCATACGCTAGGATTTGGGGCAAAGAAGCTGTTTGTGGGCAGGCTATAACATCTGCCACCTACATGGTCACTAAACAAGAGCATGGCAGGTCTGGAGACTGTACCGCTTGGCTGCTTTGCTTCTTCCCAGAAACCCCCCTGCTGTAAATACTTATCTAAGGTGTCTGAGAAAGGAATTCTTCCCCTGTGAACTGGTTACCCTTATGGAAAGCTTTGTCTGTTCATTTATTTGGATTCATATAACAGAAGATATTGCTGCAAGCAATTTCAGCATCCCTGCAGAGCCTGCTTTGCTCTGACTCTACGAAGTAGGAAAACAAACACATCATTCCTGTTTATCAGCCAGAACACTCCAACCAGCAGGATCACTTTTTAGGGCCAGATCATCATTTGTTTAATTTGTCAGTGCTCTTTTGACGTCAACAAATCTGTGCTAAGATGCATTGGAATAATATAGTCCAACCTTCAGTGGCCCTGAAAGCAGTAGTGGGTCACACATACCAACCCACCACATCAATCAGATGCTCAGATTTAAAAAAAAAAAAAATAGCAGAGGCACAATATAAAAGTAAAGTAAACATAAATAAGTTCCCTTGCAGAGAAGGAACACACAGAGAGTATGCACTTTCTAGCACATGCAATTTTGATATCACCATGTACACTTTCCTGAGGTTACAGCAAAATGCTGGCTTTTCAGCTATAAATGGATAATCTAAGAACCTCTGATACGCAGCAACTGCTAGAGTATCCAGCTGCAATCAGTTACCATATACAAGCTATACAAGAGACAGATGGGAGAAAGGAAACCTTTTTTCATTCTACCTCAATTCTAATGCAATAGGGGTTCAGGCACTCACAAAAATAAGACAAGAGAACCAACTTTCAGGTGACAACAGTTAAACTGTTAGTAAGAAAAGGAGGAAAACATGAATGCCTGGCCCAAGAATTACTTTAAAGAAAACACACAATAAATAATAATGAAAGCAAGAGAAAAAGGGGTACACCACAGCCTGTATGCGTGTCTCCAGCATAAATGCTTGAAAGCAGGTCTCTACAGAGAGCCTGGAGAACTGCCTCAGAAATACAAAACTCTAGGTAAATGCAAAGAAAGGGAAAGATCTCATTAGCTACAAGGATCATGCCCTACTGAGTATATCTGCACTTTTAAAAATTACCTCTGTTAGAAGTAATATTATAGTTTGAGTGACTCAGGTTTTCATTACACCAGAGCTTTACTGTACTATTCCAGCAATATAAAGGCCTTAAAAGTAGTAAAGAATGGTGTTATACTTTGGAGAATCTCCTCCAGCTTTACTCTTCCCCAATCAGGGGAAAAAAACCTCACCAAGTTACACGTAAGAAGTATTCCAGAATACATAGAAGAGCTTCATTACATGAACCAGCCAACTCCGTAGCTAGACAAGAAATATATTTTGGATATTTAGAAATACAGACTGGTTTGGGTTGGAAAAAACCTCAAAGCCCATCTACTTCCATCCCTTTGCCACAGGCAGGGACACCAACCTCCACTAGCCCAATTGCCCAAAGCTCCATCTAACCTGGCCTTGAGCACTGCCAGGGATCCAGGGGCAGCGACAGCCTCTCTGAGCACCCTGTGCCAGGGCCTCCCCACCCTCAGAGAGGATTTCTTCCTAATATCTCATCTATATCTACCCTCCTTCAGCTTAAGGACATTCCATCTTGTCCTATCAACTACAAGCAGTTGTAAACAGCCCCTCTCCAGCCCCTTCAGGTACTGGCAGTCTGCTACAAGACCTCCACAGAACCTTCTCTTCTCAATTCTAGTAACTCTAACTGTATCAGTCTGACCCCAGAGCTAGACACAACACTGCAGGTGGGGTCTCACCGGAGAAGCTCCAGAATCTCTTTCCTCAGCCCATCGGTCACACTACTTGTGATATAGTCCAGGACACAGTTGGCTTTCTGGGCTGCAAACACACATTGCTGGGCCATGTTGAATGTCTCATCAGATAACACCCCTGAGTCCTCTTCGAGACTGCTCTCCACGTATTCTTTTCCCAGCCTGTAGTTGGGGTTGTGCCAACCCATGTGCAGGACCTTGAGCTTGGCGTTGTTGAACTTGATGCTGTTCACATTGGCCCACCTTTCAAGCCTGGCAATGTCCATCTGGATGACATACCTTTCCTCCAGCTTGGTGACCACACCACACAGCTTGATGCTGTCAGCAACTTGCTGAGGGTGTACTCGATCCCACGTCACCAACAAAGATGTTAAACAGCACTGGTCCCAGTACTGACCCCTGAGGAATGCCACTCATCACTGCACTCCAGTTGGACACTGAGCTGTTGGACACTGACTATCCTGCCAATTCCTTATCCACTGAGCAGTCTACCCATCAAATTGAGGTCTCTCCAAGGATGTCATGTGGGACAGTATCAAATGCTTTGCACAAGCCCAACCTGATCGCATCATTTTATCAGGGACCCCAGACATGTCTTTGGAATAATTTTCAGGAGAATCGTGCTTTTTTGGTGTCATATAAAATACTAATTACTATAATTACCACAACAGAAAGATGATCCAACACTTTCTTTAAAATTGCTACAAGACCTGGGTTTGAATCCTATTTGTACTTGAGCTTCCTGTGCAATTTTCAGCAAGACATTTACTGTAAAGCTTGCTCTACCCTGCATAAGAAAGGGCCTTTATAAGAAGTAAGCGTTATTGGTGGGATAAGGAAGTGCTGATAGTCTTCATGTAAAGAGGACCGCGTTGTGCTAGGCACCACAGGTTGCTTATGATTTGGATTCTCCCTACTGTTTCTCGATGGCTTCTCATTACAGGAATACATTTGGTGGCAGTAAACTCACCTGAAGCCTCCCTCCTCCATGTTTAGTCTGACTAAGCTGTAAGGATGTATCGACTCCATCCTGCAATTTGCTTTTGCTTTTTCCCTCTCAGTTCCAGTATTCCTGATCTAACAGAAATGTACAACATCTGATTGATGATTTAATATTTAATTGCATCATTACAGTTTCAGTTACAGCTCTAACAGCACTGAAAGCTTCTGGGTTAGGTAAAATTCCCTCCTAGGGAATATTTGAAAAGTGTACCCCTCAAAGAAAGCAAATGAACACTTCGCTTCACTGTAATTATTTTGTATATGTGGTGTACTGAGCTCTGATTGGGGAACCATAAAAATTACTGAGATAAGAAACAGGCTGTCAACTGAATGGAAACGTAGCTCTGGTGGTTATTAATTTAAATGGGACAGCCAGACACTTGACAATAATGCTTCAAAAGACTATGTGCCTACAACAGGGAGGAATGTGTTTTTCCAAGTCTTGGTTTCCTACATACAAGGAGCCCTGAGGTTCCAAGACCTATGTGTGGGGCTGAGATCCCCAACCATTCTGCTCTGGGCCACCGCCTGCCTTCTGGAGAGGCTGAGAGTCGGGTAAAGTCTGTAATAATGCAGTTGAAGAATTAAATGGGGAGTGAGCAAGCTTCAAGTGTCTGGAACTCCTTATTCAGAGGAACAGTAGAGAGAATGGGTTTGAAATCTCCTCCAGTGAGGCTGATTTTGAATAAAGTACTACAACAGGTAGCATTTAACTTGTTGTTAATAAGAGGTGGAATATCAATTGCTAAATTACACACCACTCAAGTCTTAAGCTCTTGGCACCTACCTATCACATTAAGATTTCAGCCCTTGTACACAATTTAATGTAATCACAGTAAAGATATCTAAATGCAAGTTAATTTTCTTAAACAATGAATGCTTCAAGAAGGTTAAGCCTCACGTTTTCCTAAGTTCCCATTTTTAATATTTCTGGAGACCTTAAGATTAATCTTCAATTAATCTAAGCATCACACATTCAGGATATCTGGAAAAAATCTGGACATCCAGAATGTTACATGTTGGTGAACATTTGAAAGCCTTACCCTAATTAATCCTTAATTTTCCTCCTTTCAGGTGCTAAAGTGGCTCTGCAGAAGAGCAGAGAGGGGTGAAACACCTCACCCATGTTCAGCCAGCATACTGAAGGCCACGTTCTCGCTGCCTGCTCACACACCCCCTGCAGATTCAGGAGTTCAGGTTAGAAACATTATGAAGACCGTGGCCGCTTACTGCGGCTTCAGTACCAGTCTGCCATGTCCAACCAGGATTCGGCACCTAACTCTCTAGGTCATGCTACCTCCCCTCTGTCTAGGGATTTATTCCAGCAGCACACTGTAAAAGCAACGACGTTCAAACTGGTGCCCTAACCTTCCTCTCCAATCCAACAGATACATTTTACATATACTGTCATTACTGCACTGCCACTGCAATCAACAGGGTATTAGTGATTTTTATTAATACAATGGATTCCGAAGATCACAGTCTTTTACTTTTTTTCTTATGGCAATGTGACATGTTATGCTACCATCTTCGGAGGATGCTCCAAGAAAGCAGAAACCGCATCAGTCAAAAAACAGTGTCCTTCATAGGGAGCTCCCTTCTGAAGCAGCAACCCAGGTGTTGTGTCCTTGAGGGATTCTAGGTGTAATCTCTGCACAAATGTAGAAGAAATATCGAAGGTCAGAACCACTTAGTAGCTGTGAGAGAGTTAGCGATTGCTTAGTGGCTAGGAAAAAAATAATTAGCCTTGCCAAAGATTTCTGAGGAAATCCTGATGTGTTATGGGACCTATTTTACATCCTGCCTGCTAAAAGGATTATATCATCTATCAGAGGTGGCTGTACTACAAGCTTCCTTTTATCATACACACACCAAAGATCAGGTGAGAGGTTTAATAAAACACTAAATGGAACAAAATGCTGAAGAAACAGAGCTATAATTACCTCTGAAGCTTTTTCCTTGCCTAGCAGGAAGTCTTTTCATTACACACAGTCTTTGCATTTTGAAGGCACCTGAGTCCTTCCTTAAACGACATTAGATGAAACAATAAAAAAAATATCACAAGTCTTAACCTGCAAAGGAAAGACCAAGTTCACTCACTAAATCCTGCTTGCTTGTTACCCTAAAACAGCAGGGTTGAGAGGAAATAGAAAAATCTTCATCTGTAAAATAGGCTGCTTTCCCTCCCCTCTTCACTTGGAGAAAATTGGCATAATTTCTTTCTAGTCAACCAATTAAAAAAAGGAGAGCTCCAGAGTCCCAGAGGCTCTGATTATTTCATACTGTGCTACTGCAGACATTTTAGTTACCATGGGGTAAAGTTACCATGATGCATGTCCTTGTAGATATATTAATAGTGAAACACTAGTACTACAATTTAATAGGATTAGCTGAAATTGCTGTAATACATTTTACAGATGGGGAAATTGGGACACTGGCAGACTTAATTTTAAGCAACTAAATCCGTATTTTGGCACCAAAGCAACCTGATTCTCTGTAGCACTGAAAACTTAACTCCCACGTGGCGAGGGGCTACAGTTCCCACTATTCATTTTTCCTGGGAGCAACCGCATCTCTAAGTCACATACATTACCAAGACGTAAATCAGCACCTTACGGTGGTATCTCAGGGCCAGAGCCCAAGCCTGGGTGCCTCTCAAAAGCGATTCCTGCTAAGGTAACACACCCCTTTCATGGAGAATTCCTACAGATATTTTACATAATTGCACATTTCTGTCCTGTCCTTGATGTTGTCTTTTCCCCCTTCTCTGATCTGTACAAAATTATCTTGTTCCCCGCTTCCTTCAGAGTCCAGGGACAGACTTTCCTCCTCTACCCTGGATTTGCTCCATTGGAGCCAGTGTTGCTCCACTGTAGAATTCGGTTCCCTGCTGTGAGATGCTGTTCTTGTTATTTCCCCCTCTTCAAGTAATTTCTCTTCCTTAATTTCTTTACTTTAGTTCACCAACATTCAGGGGGAAAAGCAGCCTCAATTCTCAGCCTTCCTAGCACAGCTCTAAGCTGTTAAATAAAAACCCCACCAAAGAACCCAGCCCAGTTTCTATGCTTACAAGCCAGAAGCAAAGCAAGTTTTTCCAGTACAGAGCAAGGCTTACCATTTTTGTTACATTATTCATTGTTGCATTTCTGGTACCTTAAACTGTCACAATTTGTGCCAGTTCTTCTTGAGTTGGTTTTTCTTTTTTGCATTCTTATTCAGAAAACTGAGGGTGAATCCTCACTGTTGTCTGTGCAAGCCCAAGGACAGCTCAGCACACTCTGCAGGGCATGCTACAGCGTGGTCATTATATTCTGCCCTGGCCTGGTGTTTTTTGCCCCATTCTCTGCTATTAATTTTCCATATTTCAAGAAGCCAAATTAGCATCTTGCTTTATCTACCACAGCTATTAAAACAAATCTATTCTGCTGCAACACACCCATGTCAGCCACTAGACCTAATTTGCCTCTTGTCGTCCCGTAACCGGAGGAGGAGAGGATTGCATCTCTCCTAGTTTGGCAGCCTCCAAGCCACGATCCATCACCTTTCACAGCACCTGACAGCTGGTGTCAAGGACATTTCTCACCTGTTGGTGACCTCCTCCCATGTCCTCCAGCAGAAGCCTCGCTGACCTGTCAGTAATCAGCTCCTATTTCTGTGTGGATGCATAGAGAGAATAATAGGGTAAAAAAAATAATCCATCAATACAGTTTTTTTGTCCAATATTGTTTCTAAACTGAATGCCTGATGAAAGGAATTAAAAACAAGTCTTTTGCTTCCACAGGGTTAACTAGAATGAAATCTGACAGCTCCTTCACTTCAGAGGCTTTATATCCCAGATGGTTAACAAATGTAGTAAATAAGCTTACAATTGCACTTTTTCTTGTTGCTGTCAACTCTAAGCTCCCTCAAGATAAAGAGGCAGTAGGTTAATTGTATATGCATTGCTTACCATCTCCACTTCTCTACCAGTGCTGTGGAGGAAAGAAAAGAGGAGGTATTGCATCCCAGACTCCCCCCACCCCTCCAGGTTTTGCCAACACAAGTCCCTCACGCTGGTGAAGCCTGGGAGAACGCAGCAGAACTGTATCCTCCAGAGGTACGCCGTTGCTCTACCCACTCGCAGCAGCCAAGGTCCCCAAAGCTGCCAGTTCCAGATGGCTCAAGTGCACTGTCACTCACATCAACCCTTGAGCTGTAGCAGCCTGCTGAATCCTGACGGTAGCTCTGCATTATCAGCTGCTCAGCTCTGATGTTTAAATGTATTTATAGTCATGAATACTACACGTTATATAAACACACGTTCTCCTGTCAAGCGGTTAGAGCTAATCCTCCTGCAAAGTAACAGTAGTGTTTCATGCAAATGTGTATAAAGCTAAATGACATTTTTATGTGTAATAAGTATAGAGAAAAGAGTAAGTAGGATTCTTCCTTACAAGTAGCAATTAACAAAATTATCACAGATAACCTGACAAAAAATGACAAAAGAAAACAAATAAACATTTACAACTCAGCAGTGATTATTTAAAGCACTCTGCCTTGCAAGGATGTCTATATACATGGAAAGGTGTAAGGAACTACTCCAGTACACAAAACCCCCAGAGCAGGAGGCAAGAGCTCACTTTGAGTGTTGGCTTCACAAATGTGGACAAAGCAGAAGTTCAAGGCCACAGTCAAAGTCAAAACCATCAGGAGCTCCCACTGATGAAGGTATTTAACATCTCATCTGTGCAGCCTAGTTACTCTCACAACCTTTTGTAGTGAAGTGACTGACCAATATGTCGGCCAAATACGATTAACAAAACAGGGGGCTTAAAAATGAATATAGAAATCTGGAAACTTTCCAACATCCAGCTCTAATCAAAAGAAATTACCATGTCCTGCACACTCAGCAGGACAGTGGCACATTATTCATACTGCTGGTCACAGCCATGTCTGAATGCCCCAGTGATGGTCATGAACTTTCTTGTGGTCAGCTCTGCCCAGTGCTGCAGCATGGTATGATCTTTGCACCAAGAAGGTCTGTATTCTTACAACAGTATCTTCAGTGTATTCTGTGGCCACCAGTGTTTTTTGCCCTGTTTTCTGGCATTCATTTTCCACATTTCAAAAGAGCATGTTAGTATCTTGCTTTCTACCTACCACAGCCATTAAAACGAATCTATTCTGCCACAAAACACCTATGTCACCCACCAGACTTAGTTTGCTTCCTGTAGTCCTCTAACCAGAGGAGGAGAGGGTTGCACGTCTCCTAGTTTAGCAGCCCCCATGCTGCAGGTCCATCACCTTTCACAGCAAACCACTTCAGGTTCATTGCCTTATCATTGGCACTTGAAAACAAAAGTTTGTTCAGGACTACCATTGACTTTCATGAAATGATGATCGTTTTAAGAGGTTTGTTTATTCTGTGTGCTACTGCATCACAACAGAAAAAAACAGATGCAGTACAAAGAGGAGACACCTCTGACACCAACTTCTGGACTAACAAGTTACAGGAAAGTTACAGCCTTTTTATGTCTGGGGCTCTGTCCTATAACCCAGAATCCATCCACTCACAGGACACAGGAGATTCCTGGCACAGAACTGAGATTTAATTCTATATGTCAATTAACCCAGCTAAAAAACCCAACACCTCACACAACAACAGACAAAGCATTCTCAACATGCATAGCTCATGCCTTTTACATGAACATGGTCTGTATTCTTTCAACAAAGACTCTCATGGCTTTCTCTACCGTGGATCTCACCTAACACAGCAACAGTACCTCGAGTCCTCAGTTTAGCATTAACAGGCAGAGCCCACAGCATTTTGGAAAAGGGCTATTCCAACAGAGGACTTATCAGTACCACTGTCTGGGTCAGTCTCAGGGAGTTGCAGCTTCTGTATATCTTCTTTAATTTTAAATTTGCACCAACATGAGCAGTCATAAAGTACCGTGGGATTTCCAGCAAATTAGAAGGCTGAGCTAAATGAACTTTCCCCAACCCTTACAAAGAAAATCCACTAGTTTAGCACAAAATACCATATTGTTCATTACATATCATGTATGATTGGATTGTATGATCTTAAAGGTCTTTTCCAACCTAGTCATTTTGTGATCATATCTCACTATTGCTTCCATCCTACTAAAATAAAATCACTCATTACTTATATATGTAAAGTTACAGTCTTTACCTCTTCAATTTACAGATTATTCATAATAAAAAGTCTGTATCAAATAACAAGCAAATGAATCTATTCTTATATAGAGCTGCCTACAAAAGAGTTCTGATATACTCTCAAAATGAAATCTGAAATTCAAGCATCAAAATAGAAAAATATACATTATTTTAAAACCAACTAATGAACAGAATAAACATACAACAGAAAACAATACAGAAAAATATAAGGTTTTGAAAGCTTCCATTTTACCACCACTAGAATTTTAACAAGAAAAATATCCTAATTTAGAAGGGACCATAACTTTTATTTCTCCAGCAATATTATGTAGTAGTTTAAGTTGTTCCTTTTGGCTTTGGAAAGAAATCACCCAGAGTTTAGTCAACAACATACTTAATGTGATTTGAAATAAAACCCATTAAGACAGAGGGGGTGGTTTAGACAAGCCCAAACCCATTTTGATCCACTGTTGCAAAGTAAATGTGACTGTGCTGGAAATTCAACAGCAGCAGCCCTAACCCATACTACAAAGTAGCAGAGATCCAATCTTTGAACCCACTACATTTTTACGGAAGAACAAATCTCTTGGGCAGAACTTTTATTAAAAATAAGGGTGAGGCATTACGGGGTCAGACTTTTATTATAGTATTGATCCTTGAGCTTTGTCACCGATTCCATAAGTCAGGGAGGAGACACTTTGATTTGACATGTAGCAATGGCTGTGCTCTCCTCGGGACCAAATGCACACCGGGAAACATCACCTTATGCCAAAGTGCTTTGCTGAGTGAGGCAAATTAGTTTATGGTTTTAGCATGGGAAAAGCTTTTAAGTTTCCCAAACCCTGTGAAGTTTTGTTGAAGATATGCTCGATAGGAGGTGGAAAAAAACCTCTGAAAAGCAAGAGTACTTCAATTTAACAACTCACACAAAGAACACAGCCTGTCATCCCCTCCTGGAATTGTTGTGCTTTTGTTTTCAAATCAGAACTCACTATTGCTTTAGAAAAACATTTACACAGCAAGAGACCATTGTAACAACAGGGCTAAATCCATCCAACCAAGTAGTTTATGCATGATAAGAAGTCAACTTGAAATGCACTGAAGTTGCTGTAAATTCTCCATAGTGACAGACATAGACCTCAGGCACCCCTTGAAAAATCTGCCAGCTTTCATCCTACAACATGGGTGCTCAGCCCCGAGGCTAGGCCTTTCTTCAAGTGGGCTGCTGCTGTTTTAATCCCAGCAGCTCTTATTAGCTTAAGTGGGCTACTATTACAGTTATGAAGAGAGCTTGAGCACAAGGGCTGCTGCTTTATAGAGCCTCATGTCACGCACATTATTACTCAGATCTGCTAACAAAAACCCAAACCAAAACAACCTCCAACTTCTTACATGAGCCAGTGCTGCCCTGAAAGAAAAGCACCTGGATACTATCCCCTCCCTGTAAAAGCATGAAAATCTTTTTTAAACTGAAATGCAAACTGGAAAATAAGCTAATCGATGGTCAACACACTGGTCTACCAGGCACTCCTTCTGGATTTAGTTCTCCAATTTGCTGGAGGCACCGTTTGGTGTTGAAAATTGGTTTGGACCTAAGGTTTTAATTTGCTAAAATGGTGACAAGGATGGCAATAGCAGCACCCAAACTTCTTGATTGTTCCATGCACTAATTGCCCAGCACATTATCAGTCAAGCAAATGCAGTCACACATACATGTTCTCCTCGCCCTTCTTCTTCCTGAGAGCATCCTACATGCTTTCAGAGTTTGTTATTTCAGTTTCAGAAATGCCAGCTCCTACAGTTACCATGAGCATTTTTCCTCCATAGGATATGAAGTAGATGTCACCCAAGTTTCTATTTATTTATCTCCGTGGCAAAATTCTCCACTTTCATTTGTTTTTGCTTAAAAGGATTCAAAGAAGAAAGAGTCTTAATTCTACAATTGACCTCAATTTTTCAATGTACCTGGTTAAGCTAATTCTTTATTAAATAGGACTACATAAGGCTAAAAATTGGTTTGATAGCACAATCAGGGACCAAATTAACAAAACATCACAGAATCACAGCTCAAGCTGCGTCACCTAAAACAAGCAGCTAGACCATGTGTGGAGATCTTTTGAGTATCTCTAAGGTTCCAAGGTTCCTATTAAAAACTTTTAAAAATTGTCAACTCTTTAGGGTGAGCAATTCATATCAGCTCCGTACAGATCTTGCCAGGTCACCTTTTGATTTCTCACATGAGAAAGTGGTTTGAAAGTTAACACTAAAATTTCAGTGGCAATTATTTTGTCTCCTAGAAAGAGTACTGCAAAAGCACCTAAAACTCCATGAAACAGAGGAAAGACGGCACAAACTACGTATCAGAATGCACTGGGAAAACTCCAAATACTTGAAACAAGATTACTTCAGAATGAACACTGCCTCAGGATGTTTACATCACACCACACTCTGGTTCTGAAGTTTTGTTTTTATGGATTTTTTGTCACTTGCCTCAGCCTTGAGATTCTGTAAAAGGAACTTGGTAGAAACTGAATTTTAAAAGCCTTTACAATTCTTCTTAAAACTTCTAAAAAAATCAAATCTCCTTAATCCTGGAACAGATTTATGTATAATTTATGTGTGCAAACTCAAATCACATACACTGACTTCAGTGCTTAAGGCCAGAGAAACAACAGCATTACTTGCACTACAGAGTAACAATGAAGAAACAAAGCCTGGTAGGATCAGCCAGTACAACTGTACCCAGGTCTTCACGGCCCTATCCATCAATCAAGAACCAGAGGGAAAAAGTTAATACTTACAGAATAAAAACAAATATCACTGCCATGGTCCATAGAGCTATCGCCAGTATAAAGCTAGACAAACCATGTAGGTTGCTTTGCAGCGTGGTGCAAGTAGCTGTTCAAGGAACAAACGGCTTTGTAGATTCTGTGCTCTACATGAAAACATAAAACACAAGAACCCCTACTTGCAAAATTCATCTAATACCTTGCTGGATTTACCACATCTTTCACAGGATTTCAAAGTTTCCTTTACCTTCTTTATTAAAATAATCCTTCAGAATGGCAAATTACAGATTGCAAACTGGATACAGACAGTGGAACAATTAATTTACGCTATGCTAGGAAGAATCTACAGCACCAAAATTACTCTCTTTGACTCTCAAATAGCATTTGAGGTCCTCACATTCTAGTTATCGTTGTAGTACCAAAAGTAGACTAGTTCATACATTTGCAGTGATATCTCAGAACACATGTAATTTGCTGTAAATTCCAGCTCTACTAAGATACCTGTAAGGGCTACAAAGACTCTCCAACAGCAAAGTTTGTATTAGGACCATGTGGAACAGAAGAATTGTACACACTCATAGGTTAAATTCAACTAGTAGTCAATACATCAACAGAAATGCTATTAAAATACTAGAGCACCATGCCTATCTGACGGAATTCCAGCATAATATTTTGAAATATCACAAAATGACTAGGACTGATTTGGGGGCACAGTTTAAATATTCAAAAGGGAGGAATATACATCAAATGGCCCAAGGATGCATTTGCAAAATACCCATTTACCATCGCAAAGACATCTCAGCAGACAATTGAGCAGTAATGAACCAACTGGATGCTGAGGTGACATGAAAAGAGTTCTGCTGCAAGTTAACTAAGGCATACTCTACAGCATTTACCAATTACCCACACAGGCCTCAGAAGCACTCTCTTCTCTGCAGGCATAAAATCAAAAGTGCAGCAAAACAACTTAAACCAGCAAAGGCACATTAAAGCAAGAGCTCATAAAAACTGTCTGTCAGAATCAAGATGTATGGACATGGGCAAAGGCCACAAATCAATCTAGACTGCACTATCTAAAGGAGATATTTGAAGGAATTTGAGAAGCAAGGAAGATCATTAATCTTGCATGTGCTGGGCTGGATAAGCACATGCGATTCTGATTCACACGAACAAGATGACCGAGGTAAAAGTCACTGTCTGTGCACCTCACAAGGTTGGGTCCCTAACTTCTACCTCCTGTGTCAACAGCTGCTCAAGCATTTAATAGTAAAGAGTTTTTTCACATACATTGGAGAACAGCAGTCTATTTCTCTTCTGGCTTTCCCAAGAGTGCTCTGCTCACCCCAGTCCAAGGCCATGTCTCCACTATATTGCCTTCCCATCATATTTTTTCCAAAAAGCAGCCCAGCTTATACTGGAAGCGCTTCATCTTCCTTCTCTTCACCTCAGTTCACTTCCTAATCTGCCATGGAGGAGACTAATGTGATAACAACACAAGTAAAGCAGGAAAGGAAAGAGCAGTGCAGTACAGAAAAATGGCCAGAGAAAAGCTGCCATTGCAAAGCAATAAGGTTTTATAAAAGGCAAAAAGCCCTTGAGAGCAAGGGCAAGAAAAGTAGGAGGCTCGTCTGCCGAACAGACTGGCATGCTAAAAGAGGTAAGACCAGGTCTTTAGGGCTCAAATTATTGGTAAGCAACTCAATTATTGTTTCTTTGAAAACCCCAGATTTTCTTTGAAGTGCAGCTGATTCTCTCTGATACTTACAGATCAGTTATTTTAAAGATGTATGGCCTAAGTGACAGATAAGCAGGTGGAGATGACTTCATAAATCATTTATGATACATTATGGCCATTTTATATTACCATAGATTGCAAAAATATTAGCAATAAATGAACACTGATAGAAAGGTTGTGGGAACGTTTGAGTGATTTTATTGTATTTATAATACACAATAGTAATGTGAAACCAGCTATCAATGTTTAATAAATGTTTTAGTAACATACGTTATAAATTATAAATGGGTGACTATATATGCCATATAAAATATGCATAATGTTTTCAGATGTTTGCTAATCATATGCTATAGCTGTTTAAAAACTATTAATAACAAAATGACTAGAGATATAAAAGTTTCCAGACATGTACAGGAGACAATTTCTAATTAAACAAGTAAATTTTAAAATAAACGCAATTATATTGGTCTCTGACATACTGTAATTATTTAATAAGTCTTGCACTCCAAGCTGCATACAGATATCACGTACTCTAAATGCAGTGTTTTGAACAAACACCAGAGGAAACTCTTTCCAGTTGTTATTCTCTGCTGCTGAATGATTTCTTAATTCCAAACACCTACATTTAAAGACATGTCTTTTTCCCAATAATTATTTTAATGAAGGACTTCATTACATTTTTGGGGAATCTTTGTAGGGCAATATCGCATCTGCTTCCAAACATGCAGGAATTAGTAAGTCTGTTGCAGTTACAAGAAAGTTCCTACCATTAACAATAATCCCTGCATTATTGTCACTGTTTGAGGGTAGTTGGTATATACAAATGTATACATATGAAGAGAATACATTAATATATAAAACATGATTAAGTCACAAATACTATTAAATAAATAATTTTTTCCCTTCATTGAGTCAGTAAAGGAGAAGTCCAGATCTTCACAGCTGGTAAAACTGTAGTTGTTTCTAAGCTCACCACACCTGATTAAGGTAGTCTTTTTGTGCAAACATGAGGCAACTAGCTAAAAGGAAGCAACATATATTCCCTTTCATTTAGATTAATCACTTGATTTTCTAGCATTTTTGGGCCATGGAAATATATGAGGGTCATTATCACTGGCCCAGGTAGCTGAGAAACCTAAATGAGTTACTACTGCTGACATGCGGACCAAGCCACATTTTTATTCCATAAAATTACTTCCTTTAGGGAATAGTATTGTTCTGAAAAATAAAAATAAATGAGCTAAAAATAAGAGAGAACATTTTATTTCTCTAATGAGGAACACGAATACAAGCACCTGTGCATAGCTCCTTCCTACTCTCACAACAAATAAGACTTGCTTTTCAAAATGGAGCCTGAGTCCCTTTATAGCTCGTGTATCATATTTTACTTAATTCAAGCCTGTTACAGCTGTGCACTGATTTGACTCTTTCAAAATAACTTTCATTGCCCTCTGTAAAATTTCAGTCATATTCCTTGGTTAGTAAATACTAAACACCACAAGTGTATAGTTGTCAAGCCCATTCATTTGGCTCAGTTTGGACTCTGTCAGCAGCAGAAGAAAGACGTTACTCCAGAGACTCAATGCCTTGGTATAATTTTAATTCATTTTTCTGGGATCTCTTTTCAAGGATGCTTTTTTCTGCCTGCTCTCTAATGACACTGCTACCTGGAAGGGGACAAACTTCTCCAATAACTGGAGCAAATCCATAAAACAGAGCTTAAATTAGCTGAATTCAAATCTATACAGTAATGCAGAAATTTGTTTGCAAGCACAGAATTTCATTCCAATCTGATCTATTGATTGTACACTTGCTCCAAATTTCAATTAACCTTCTCCCTGCAACAGTACTACGTAAGTACATAAAACTAAGCACAGTGGTAATTGTTTGCAAGATCAGGTCAGTGATTCACCCACAATATTAAGCAATTCAAAATTGAAAGTGTACCTGTCTGTATTAATTCCAAGGGCTCACACCTTCCATATACAATTACCATCTATGCCTCCTGGTTTGTCTTCACTTATTCAGTGAAGAACATGCATATTTACATAATTTAAATGAAAGTTAATGTATCTTTCACATTAAAATTATACCAGCCCTGTATCCTCCCATCTGGATTGGAGCAGGCAACTCCATTCATGTTCTATTTATGTGAAACCTGCTGCGAAAAAGGACAGGAAGAGAATCAAAAGGGGAAGGAATGGCACAAAAGGAACATTTTGCACCTGTTCTCTCCCCTCCCCCCCAAAACACCCAGATCTTAGAATTAATTTCATAGCTTTAAACTAGCACAATTTTATTTTGCTTGTATTTTTGTCCCTGATTTTACAACTGGATATGGAAACAGAAATTCTTCCCAAAAATACAAAAACTAAGGTTTATGGTCCCAGAAAAGGAAAAATTTCCCATTATTTATTTTCCTGATGGTCTCTGTACATAATCTATATTGCGTGGTTATTTGAGACATATGTTTTTTTCAGCACTCTGAATATGTTAGCAGATTGCTGAGGATTCAAATAAGCGTCCCCTGTACCTACAAGTTTGCATCACATGAGAAATAACTGCTCAAGTCTGCATTTCCCTGATGGCTCAGTGAGCATTGTAAGCCTTTTTCTAATGTTCAAAGCATTAAAAAGTTTAACTGTAATTTTTACTGTGGTCTGAGAACATCAGGCAAACATGTGATTGCTTATGGTTTATTATTTAACACAGTGATCTTCACGTACTAAACATTTTATTCAAAAATTAGAGAGCAATAAACAAACAATGTTACTGCTTACTGCACCAATAATTCCCAAACTGGTATGAGAATTTCTAATTTCAGTATATATTTATTGCATGTTCCACTGTTCATGTAATCAGAACTGGGAATCATTTGCTTCTAAAATAACCACAAGTAAAAGAACATAGATATCCAAGTACGATGACTATAGAAATCTGTCATCTCCAAGAGTATCCCTAGCATTTTCTTGATCAGTGACTCCCACATCCATATCAACATCTAGTTGGCAAAACAAGCACCTTCCATTTTCCTTTAGAGGACAGCAGGACACTTCTGAAGTCTACTGTAAGTTTCTGTACATGACCTTCTGCAGCGTGAACAGAACTCAAAGCCGATGGTGATAAAGTAACATAGAACATGTAAGTTATACTCTGGAGGTCAATCTTGTTTTCAATAGATATTTCTGCTTCTCACAGAAACTAATGGGAATCTCAACACACTTCCCCAGGGTCTCGATTTATGCTGAGTTTACTTCTTGGGTACAACACACAGCAGAAAAAGACCACAGCATGCTGTAATTTTAGTGATCTTCATTAAATATCAAAAAGCAGATTATATGCAATGTTTTATCTTTTGCCAGTGCACACCCAGCTCTACCAGTACTGCACAGCCTGTAGACATTCACCACCACTCTGAGGGTCCCTGAGGCACCTAAACACCAAGTCATCTTGCTGCAACAAACCTGGAAATGTGGTATTCCCACACCAACCACCTGGCTGTGGAGTAAATGGCTGGAGAACAACAGATGAAGTTGACCTTCTTCAAGAATTATCTTCTGAAGCGCTGCTCAGTTTTGAAAATGATACCTACAGTTCTGCCACTGCCTCCCACCCAAATCCTTCACAGCTACTAAAAGAGGATTGGAAATATTCTGTATTTTACAACTAAAACAAATATCCTGACCCTGGTAAGATTTTCCACTGGAAAAGTGCAAAATTTCCAGGAGGTCTACTGAAGTCTCTGCTCTGCTAGCACTATTGGATCTACAGTGAGAGGCTCAGCAGGATAAAAACAATAAATGAACCAGATTAGTTTAAAGAGTCGGACATCCTCTCTCTTGAAAAAGAAAAAATAATCTAATTGAAAAAATTACTAAATAAATGACATATCCTGGCCACAGTCCCAGCAGAAACTGCTGAGGCTGATCTTTTGAATCCTTTCATTTCTGCAGAAGTGGAATAATTTCACATTTGGAAGTATCTGCTAGCTTCTGGGAAACCAGATTAATTGCACAGTCCCAGTTTCAGGATCAAAAACATTCTGATGTTACACTATGTGCTTTTTTTTTTTTTGATTATCTACCCCTAGCTGTTCAGTTCAGATAAAGTTCATAAACGAAAAAAACTTTATGCCACTTTTTATTGAAGCTGATGTTCCGGATAACTTCAAAACTGGTACGAAGGTTCCTTTCACATTGCCATTATTACTCATATAGAAACATGAGCACCTAAAGATGAAGTCAGATTGACAGCAAATCGTGTCAGGCACTGTATGCACACAGTAGTACAAGTGCCTGACCCAAAAGGTTATAAACCATGCAGAGACACAACCCAGGCTGGAAGTGGCAAGACACACAGAGCGCAAATACCCTGACAAGCATCTCAATAGTGTTTTTTGCTCTCAAGAAAAGAAAACAGTTGCTAGAAGGATATGAGCTAAAAAGAGAGGGAAGGGGAGATGGAGATTTGCCATCCTGTGGATTGCAGGACAATGCATGAACAGGGAGGGAGATTGTGTGCAAGAGCATAGTGTAGGAGAGAGAAAACAGACATAATTGCAAGAAGGGATTAAGCACCAAGAAGGTCCTTGCTTATTAGTTCCAGTTCTCTCCTATTCTCTTGTCAAGTTGTGGTGGCTGAGCCCTGGCCAAAGGCCAGACGCCCACCAAAATCAGTCTGTTACTCCCCTTCTTAGTTGGACAGGGGAGAAATAATATAATTGGGTGGCTCAAGAGGCAAACTCATTAATGACATGGGCAAAACAGACTCAACACAGAGTGCTGAAGAGAAAGTTATCTAATTTATTACACTCTGCTTAAGAGAAAACAGTGAAAAACCAGAGTCAGGAGTGCAACCAACAATCTTAAAACAAATGCAAACCAAGCAAACACTTTTCCCCCACCACTCCCTCCTTAGCAGGCTTTAGTTAGAAGTTTTCTCCCTTCTTCCCTCCCGGTCGCAGCCCAGGAGGGGCAGGGACTGGGGAAAATGGGGGTCTCGGTAATACCTTCCCCCCACCCCTCCATTCTAAAGCAGACTCCCTTTTTGCCATGATTTTGCTCCCTTCTTCCCCTCTCCTGCTCGCAGCACAGGACAGGGGGGCAGAGACTAGGAGATGGGGGCTTCGGCCAGTCCCTTGCAAGATGGTTTCCTTCTCGGCAGGGATGGGGGCATTCATTCCACACACCCTCCCCCTGCTGCACCGTAGGATCTCACCCATAAGAGACAGTCCTCCATGAACTTTCTCCAAGGCAAATCTCTTCCCACCAGGCTTCATCTCTGCTCAGGCAGGCAGCAATAAATCACAGTGTCTCTCAGTCCCAGTCCTCCACAGGGCTATAGACCTCCCCCAGCAAACCTGTTTCGCTCATCTCTGTAGGTCGCTTGTGCTGGCAGGGGCTCATCCCAGCGTAAGTCATGGCATCTTCTCTATGTCTCCCCCGGCTCCATCCAGCGTGGAGCCTCTCCACCGGGCAGGTCAGGTTTCTGCCTCTTCCATGGGTCCTCTCCTCCAGCTACTCCCCGTGCTTCAGCTCGGGCTGCAGGGGCAATCTCCTTCCTTGGGTACCTGGGTGCATCTCCTCCCCAAAGCCTTCCTGGCCTTTTGTGTCTGTCAACTGCTTACCTTTATATGCAAATATACATCCCAATGCCCTTAATGGGCCAAAATTGCAGCCTTCCTGGCACTCCGTGTTCTGGTGGAGTCTTTCTCTCCTATGTGTGATTCTCAGAGGCGCTATAAGCAAGCCTGCAGAAGACTCTAGCAGCCATTTTCTGTAGCACATGGCCCTCTCTCTCAGTAGCCAACTATGCAAAACTGCGACACAAGTTCATCCAAGGACAATAAGGGAATTAATGCACACATCCCAAGGCTCCTGCAGTGAAGGTGGGTTTATTCTGCACAGTCCTGCAATACTGCCTGCCAGCATACCATTGCTGTTAGTCTTTGTGTGGCTATACTGAACTTGTGCTCCTTTACATAATACTATTATGGGTTGCTTTCTCCGATTCAGCTCTTGCTCTTTTTAGCTGTGGAATCTAATATATTTTTTTCCCCCTAGATTTCTCAAACTAGATGAAAACAGGTATAGTTTATCAAAAAAAGGTGTGAAATTATCTTTACATTTTTAACCACCACTACAGAGTTTCTGAGCAGTTGCCTCAAATTAGACATAAATGAACCTCTCAATGCCAAGCTTTGATAAATTCCATCCCATTCTTAGTTTTATCCATAGATCCTTATTTTAGCCGGGGGAAGGAGGAGGAAATCCAATCAAACTACCAAGATGTCATGGAAGAAATTGCACTGCGTGATACCTCTGTCTGTCTGGCAAGCTCTGCAGGTGCTCCAGGCTTCTGGGCGATCATCCAAAGAAGAATTCTGACCACCTAAGATTATTTGCTGCATGAACTTTCAGATTCCCTTACAGAATAAATAGCTACAATTACCTACAATAAACCTAAACCAAAAATGCGTTGTGCACTAGAGCTTATTCTTCTATTTTCATACTATCAAAGCACAGTGAGGCCAGACAGCATGCATCTCCACTACCAAAACAGAGAGGATGGGCAACACTAGAAAGCGCTTAATGTTAATATTTGGGCTACTAATTGAATAACCCCTGAAGCTTTTATTTTCCAGATACTAAGACCACTGCTTGACTTGTCTTATATTCAGTCACAAAGAGAAGAAAGTCACACTATGGGTGACACTGATATCTAAGGCCATCATCATTTAAAGCCAGATTTTTCAATGAGAATTAATTCTGGCACTCGGTCATTGAGGGCTGAACACCTAGCTGCCATCCTGTAGGTTCCTTTGACTATTGTACATGGGTCAGCAACTGACAAATATTCCTAGAACAAGAAGACTTAAGAACTGCAATGGCTTTGGCTTCAAGAGCTTATTTCTACTCATTTAAGTAGCTTCATAGCTGCTCTTTCAAACTCCTTAATCCTCCTTCCTCCCCTTTACCATATACCATAACAAAACGCTCTCTCTTCTGGGTACAATGCCAGAGTCCACATTTCCCCAAGTACTGGTCATCCTTCAAACCTAACCTCTTGTTTTCCTTCCATATCTCACAGGGCTAAAGCCAAGGCACCTTTTATACCCTTCATAATGTAGTACCTGAGCACCCACAAATCTCTCCCTTTCACCAGTACTAATCAATACAATACTAAAGGTGCCACTGCTCATGTATTTGTGCTGCCACTGACCTCTTTGCTGTTCCATTCCCTTTGGCTCCTAGTATAGTCCCCTTAAATCAATTATTTATCTGATCCACAGGGACTTCAGTAATAAGTGCAATGAGATTTGTGGCTTCTGGGCCAAAATGAAATCCCATAACACATAAAAAGTTTTCTGTTCATACCTCATTTTCCAATTTCTTTTGGAGTCCCTACAAAACAGCCAAACCCTTGAGTGAGCTAAGATTTAATAGCTCTATGTCGGCACTTACTGAAGTCATCCCGTACACAATAAGAAATCCAATGCTAAAGGCAAGAAGATGACATTGCCTTCTCCCCAAGTGCCAAGCCAGCTAAACCCTTGGAGCTTTATTTCCAACCATCTGCAACACCTCTCTACTATCTCGCTATATTCAGCTCCATAAGAATCCTCACACACACTTTATTTCTCACGTCTTATCTCATATGCTGTGAGTTCATCTCCAGAAATTATCTAAGTTATTCATGTTGGACAAAATGCTTTATATTTTGTTCTTCAGAAACATTAGAACTCAACATTTTTGCAAGGAAAAACAATTCAATGAAGAAAAACTTTAGTACAAGGAACAAGGAGGCTTTTAAAAGATTCAAGATAGCATGTCTGAGTCCCCATTGTATTCTTCCATTTCAGTCTGGCTGCAGTAGCTTAGGAAAAAAAAAAGGTCTCAGTGGTGAATTAGGACTCTTATCTATACAACCCCTATGTGAGAAATGTATTCTTATCAAAGTCTCCTAGGCACTGCTGTGCTAGCTTTGAGCAACCTTCAGGTATAAACAATACCATTAGTCAACAGGTTGTTTACAGCAAATATCCATAAACAGTTCAACAGCACAGAAAACTACAACTCCCATACTGCGCACTGAAGGAATAAACTTCCCTCAGCTAGACCCAGAGCTTTTATACATTAAGAATTATAACAGGGAACCTGTTTGGCATGGAGGGGAACCCACAAAGAAGATAACCCAAAAACCTAACTCCCATGTGAATCCCCCATCCCATATTTTTAATATTTTTTTTCATTATAGTAACCTAAAGAGAGTTGAGGCCACATCAGCTCTCAGTTCCAGAAGTCATGGGACCCATACAATAAAAATCCATCCTTCTCAGGGTGCTGTCCAGCATTCCCTGGATGTTTAAACCAAGAATTTGGAAATCAGAACACACATTTTTAAAATTCCCAGCTATAGTGTTCAGGTGGTACATTCACCCTACTAAGACATGAAAAACAAAAAAAAAACCACCTCACTAAGTTTTTTTTATTTTTTACCTTATCTGAGAACTATTATTGACGAGGTTGCCCTGAGATTTTCTGGTGACAGCAGCATAGGTACAAAGAATAAAAACCCATACAAATATTCAAGTTTAAACCTACAATTAAAGTAGACCTTATACTTGGCCTTCTGCACCAGTTCCAACCTTATTTTACCAGCTCTCCTCACTTTTAAACAGATATAATCAACCATTTTTCATTACATGGATTTCTCTTCTGCCATGAGGCTTACTTTAAGATGTACGTCCACCCCATCTCTTGCTCTGAGTATGAGATATGATCACTCTATACAAGGACATCACATTGCAGAAGATCCCCAAGAAACCTTCTGGCTGTGTCTGAATGGCCCCTCCAAACCCAGAGCCCCACCACAGCCTGAGGCAGGAGAGCCCAGGTCACAAAGAGATAAAACACGGACAGGCTGGGGAAGCAGGTCTTGGTAACGCTTGCAAAGGCAGGAAGAAACAGAATTATTTTCATACTCATTCACAGATATTTCATGGAGCTTCCCCCTCTCAAATGAGACAGTATTTTGCCTCCAAAACAGCTTGGTAGAAACTGAACTTCAGACCCCGCAACAGAAGGGGGAGCAGGGGCCAAAAGGGCTGGTGAGATGCCGCACAGCTCACCAGGCTTTCCACAGTGCTCACCACAGGCACCGCTTGCCTGGAAAGAAGTCCTACATAAAACTACGTAAAGCATGTATATTACCATGCTTGGCAGACAGTAGTAATATGTTAAAATGGAGACAGCAACTGTGGCTTTGGAACCAGGGATTCAGTGAATTACATGCCATGGCTGACAGCATCAAACTCTAACGCTGAAAAGCACCTTCTCTAACTCCCACCCCAACACTGAAACAGCACAGCCTCATTTCTGCCCCTTATCTTAATCCAGTTTTATTTCCTCTTTATTTCTGTCTCCATTTCTTTAACAAGATTTTAATGAAGCCTTCTGCCTTTCCCACTGGTTAGGATGAAAACAGTCAGGAAAAGTTATGGTTTTCTAAGTGAAATTTCTTCCTTTAGGAATTGAAAGACATCATCATCATTATCCTTTGGCAAATCTTTAGCATGCTCTGCTTGGAAGTCTGACACATTCAGAGATTCAGCACACTAGTTCAAACATCCCGAAGCCATTAACAGAACTTATTAGCACCAGGTAATTTTGAAAATAGAATTGTATATATGCTTTACTAGAGGAGGAAAAAATACTGCTTGGTGACATACAAATATTATTTTGACCCCAGGGTCAAATTCTCAAGAAACTTCCAGGTTACTGGGAAATTCCCAGAAGTATTTGGCTAACTAGCTCCCACTGGTTTAAGAAAAGCTAGATACACTTCAGAACCAGAGCTACAAACAGAAACCCAGGAAAACTGCCTCCATCCCTCTTTGCCACAGCCTATGTCTAGGATAACAGGGTGGCTGCCGTTATCCTTGCAAAGCCAGCTATCAGAAACATCCTCAGCAAACTTCTTCGAGCATCTGCAGGAATGGACACTTACCATCTGCCAGAGCCACAGGAGATAAACCAGATTATTTAAGAACTATTCCAGTGTTATGGCTACTGCTCTACATAACTGCAACAGACAGGCTTTCCCTAAAGCCATTATCACAGCCCTTACACCAGTCCTTGAAAGGCCTGAATGGCACACGTTGCCAGACCAGGCCCTGTGCAGGAAAGGTCTGTAGCATGCAACAAAGTGCTGTATTTATTGTGGACATTTAAGCATGCTGTAGAGTTCCACGGAGACTCTGGCAGTGAGAAGAGACCCTGTGGGGCCCTGTAAAAACCTGTAAGGAAGAGCTCTTAGCACATCCTTTAGGTCTCCGGCGCACAAGACAAGGAGAGCCCACTGGTTTAATTCACAGCAAAGCCAAGTATTGATCAAAAGACACCGAAGTAGTGGAGGGCTTTACAGAAGCAGCATACTGTCCTGATGCAGCTTCACCTCCACCACTACACTAGCCATGCTAGAAATAAGTGATTTGTCACCTTTGTACTCTTTTCCTTCAGTTAAAATACAAACTTGTTTACTGCTGTAACAGTCCAAAACACAGAATAAAAGACATGTTAAAAGAATTAAATAACCCATATATATATGTGCAAGAGGGATGTGTGCTCTTCCTGACAGGGTTTAAAACTGGATTTTAGGACTAGAGAGTGCAATAGGGAGTGATAGTGTATCAAATACTCCAGGCTTTTGTGTGGGAAAATGAACAATGATACATCACTTTCATTACCGTCAATAAAAACACAGACAGCTTTGATGAAGGTCTCAATATAAGCAAGGGTTAAATAATGACAAGCTTCTGAGTTGTATAAATAAAGCATGCCAAAAATTTTCAAGAAAAGCAGTGATTTATCTAAATGGCTGATCAGCGACAGCCACAGCACTCCACCATACCAGTATTTAAGTTATTACTGACATACAAGACAAAGTCTGTTAAGGTCCAAAGCAATAAATAACAGATAGCAGAGATGCTGCACTCAGACACCCCAGACACCCAATGTGTAATCCGTTTAACAAACCCTTAATTTGTGAATGACTCCATCAGATCATGTAAGAGAGATTAAACATAATTTATTAATAATTAGCTATAGCATAAAGCATTAGAGACACCCTGCCCTTTTTTAATCTTTTGCTTTAAGTGATTTGCAGCCTTTCTGTATCAATCATTTTATTTAAAAGACAGAAGGTCTGTCTTCTGCCCTAACTGACAAAACATCCCTAATCAATTTTGTGCTTTGTCCCCTGCGAGCTCATTTTAGAGTTTGCACTGTATATAGAGGAGAGCTTAGAGAATCCCTCTGGCCAGTCTCTTCATAGACTAGTTATTAAAAGTTACACTTTTTGTTCGACTGACTTGGAACACTTGTCCCTGCCTCACTTGTGCTCCCAGCAACGGGAGAGCACAACTGTTCTGCCCAGTCCTTGAAGGTTGAGATTATACAACTGCAATTTTCTTTTACTGGTCAGATTTGTCGGGAGGTTTTTTTTTGTTTTTTTTAAATACAGTAACCCAATGATGGAAGCTCAAATGTGAAAAAGGAAAAAACCCATAAAACCATTTCTGCCAGAGCATACGTGGAAAAACAATGTATTCAATGAGATTTCTTTATTATAAGTATTATAAGTAAAACCAGGCTGGTGTGGTGAGGTAATTGGGTGGTTTATAGTGGCTTTAGCTCTAAAAGCTGCTCCTAATAAACTTTCAGCAGTAGGAATGGCAGTGAGCTCCTTCTGCTATGTAAGCTAACAAAAAAAACCTAACTAAAAAATAAACCACCAAAATGAGCACTTTTAAAAATTAATCTGCTTATTACATTGTGGAGTTTTATTTAGACAATTTGGCTTTTTATATGTCCCTTCATAATTACAGGTCCCTGTATTCAGGCTTGACTACCTAAATCAAAATATTAAAGTAAATGCAAATAAGAGAAAAATTTCAAAAGTCTCATAAGGATATGACTGGGCTGTAGCAGCATGCTGCATTGTCTAAAGGAAAGGAAAAATAAAAAGCCTGTCCAAGGGCAAAAACCCTCAAAGTCGCCATTGTTCAGCAGGCAGTTGAAGAAGTGTAATATAAATACTCTAAACATAAGGAGATTTTGGATATAAAGCATAATAAATTAAATAATGTAACTACAGAGAGGAACTGATCGCCAAAGATACCCCTCTCAAACTAAAGATGCCTTAAAATCCTTCAACTAGACCTGGATTTCTACTATTTAGTAAAAAAGTTAAACAAAATTTTTGTATACATACAAAAAGGATAAGCTCACAAGCTATTAAATAAAAAAACAAAACAAACCTTTAAAGGGTGCAGCATAGTCTCATCACTGGGATTATGGCTCAACAGTTAGTCACAATGAAATTTTGGGGGTCTGCCAGCAGAGAACAGTGTTAAAGACCAAGTGGATACTCGATTCTCCAAGGAATTTAGCAGTGTTTCTCTTTCAATACCAATGTTGCAAAAACATGTTTGGTGTATATGTTTCCAGCACAACAGTGTTTCTAGGAGAAAGCAGGGCAATTATGCCCTTGAGCAGTTCTGCAATTTTGTATTTAATCTTATGAAATACATACTTTTGGTTTAACAAATCATCTCTAAATTGCCAATCAAATCACTCCAGGAAACGAGACTCTCCATCTGAGAGACTTGCAAGAAGTAATTTACCAATTAAAGCCAAAAAGAGAGTTACAAGAATAATTTAGGGAACTTTTCTTAGAACCTATTTCTATTTACAAAAATTAAGGAAAAAACCCAACACCCTAGTCATTGTTACCCACTGAAACTCCTGTAAAAACAATACATAAATACCCCTGCTTAAACATCATAATAAGGCTGCAAAGCCAAGCACTGTAAGTCAGAAAAAGTCAGAAGCAGGCTGACCTATGCAACCATAATGCAGCCTGTTGTGTGGCTGCACTACACTGCTGACTTCTGAAGAGACAAAGAACATATTTTGTTTCAACAAATTAACTCAGCACACTGATCACCTGGTGCTCCATTTCTGAGCCACTTGCTAACCACCGCTGAGCACCAACTGGGATCCCCTAGTTTTGGTCTGCCTCTGTGCTTCACATTACACAGCACTCCTTGCATACGCATTGTTGGCAGTGGGGTCTTGAGTGTTTTGGTAAATCAGACTTCAGACTCACCTATGTGGAAAACAAAGGAAACTGAAATATCTTGTCAAGTATCCTACCAAAAACATGGAACAAGACACCCGCATCTCACAATTTTAAAATGCAGTCACTACTTCTGTTCCTGTGGCATCCACCTGGAATATTGTGTACAGTTCTGGGCTCCCTGGTATAAAAAAGAGAAGATAAGGATCTCCTGGAGAGAGTCCAGTGGAGGGCTATGAAGATGATTAAGGGCCTGGAGCATCTCCCCTGCGAGGAAAGGCTGAAAGAATTCAAGCTGTTCAACCTTGAGAAAAGACGACTGAGAGGGGGTCTGGCCAATCTTTATAAATATCTCAAGTGTGGGACACAGGGGTAAATGGCCAGCCTCTTTTCAATGGTCTGTAGAGACAGGACAAGGGGCGATGGCCTCAGGTTGGAGCATAGGAAGCTCCACACCAATATGTGGAAGAACTTATTCACAGTGAGGGTGACAGAGCCCTAGGACAGGCTGCACAGGGGGGTTGTGGAGTCTCCTTCCCTGGAGATATTCAAGACCCATCTGGATGCCAACCTGTGTGAAACATCCTAGGGACCCTGCTTTGGCAGGGGGGTTGGACCTGATTATCTCTGGAGGTCCATTCCAACCCCTACAATTCTGTGATCTACATAACCCAGCTTCCTTCACTAGCCAGAGCAAACAGTCCCAAGCTGTTCTTCTCAATGTTTGGCCAACTATTTCCAGGTTTCCTAAGCAGCTGGCTCAAGATGGCTACACACAAACTGGTATCAATACTTCAATTTTGTTGACATTTTCCTAATTGGTTTTGGTCAGAAAGGCTTTGGTTTATGCATTTCTTCATTGCCATCAATGCCTTGCATACACAAAACCTTTTATCTGAAAATCATTCATTTAAAACTCAATTTCCATGCAGAAATGAATGTTTTCAGCCAATGCTATCCAGACTAGCTGTTAAGAAACATTCTCCAAGGCAATGGCCATAGTCACTGCTGGATCAGGATGTCCATGGTTAAAGAAAGGGATATGACAAAGCTCTGCCAGAGCCATTTGCAAGCCATTTTGGCTACTACTGGAGTTCATTAAAACAGCTTCACAGAAGGTAAATTCAGCATTTCCAGCTTTGTCTAAGGAAAGTCTAATGATAACTCAAAGCTGCTTTTCTGAGCTACACAAAACAGTTACCCAGCCACTACCTAAAGTCTGTCCTGAAGACTGTGGCAACATACCCCTGGCAGCCTAAAAAAGCAGCTAAAAATAACACTGAAATTAAATTTTTCTGTAACAGAAAAAACAAGGACAATATTGGCAGCACTAGCCCTGTCCTTTAACACTATGTGCCTGAAGGGAACTAGTTATCTCATTCTTCCAAAGAATTAATTTCTCAGCCCTCTTCTTTTGTAGGTTACTGAATGTGCCCTACCAGGCAGTAACTAAACAAGTCAAAAGAAGCCACAATGGCCAGGTAGCATGGCCCATACCAGCCACTTTCAGAGTGGGAATTTAGTGTAGAATCTTTTGAAAAACCCTCCACTACACAAGACAAAATGAAAAATGCTGGAATAACTTCTTACCACTTCCCCTGGACTGGAATTGGTTTTGTATGCCAAGATTTGACTAGTTTACTATACAAAACAGGAAGACTTTAAAATGAGGTTAAATAAGAGTCCCAGTTAAAGCCTGTATATTCCGTATGTGAAATGTGATTTCATGAGCTAATTTTCCTTGCAGGCTCTTTGTAGTACACTACATATAGCCAGAGCAGCTTTCTGCTCTTGTTATTTTTGGTGCTGTTCAAACACTGAAGCAAAGATACTTCTGATCTGGAATGCTCAGGCTCTTCTGTGCAACTTCAGGAAACCCTGAGTTGCATAGAAGCAAGCAAGGAGAAATGATAAAATACTGGCCAGAATGCAAGAGGTCCCCACAGCACCTCAGCTGACATGTGGAAAGCCATATGTGTGTGAGTGTGTATATATATATGCCTTTTACTACTCTATATTAGCCTTCCCAAAGAAGGGAGTCCAGTCAAGAGACTCCCTTGATGTACTTCAAGCTGCTAATTGATCAAAGAGCTGTCAGCTCTGGGTAAGATCCCTCACATTTAGTATCCTCAGTTCAGGTCCTGTGTGAGAAGTCAAACTGCTGGCAACAACAACTTTCTTGCCTGCTTAAGTCTTCTTCAGACTAACACCCTTCTGCCACACCCCCTACAACAGCCAAGTACCACAGCCTACTTGAGAGTGTTCGGAATGAAAGATGGACATGCCTCTTCTTTTCTTCCTCATTATCAAAGAAGTCCCAAGACAGGCCTGCCCAAGAAGGAAGAAAACCTTTCCAAAGGCCACAAAAAGAAAAGTACCTGCTACGTGCGTAAGGAGGAGGCATCACACAAACTAGTGGGATGCAGATTGAAAATAAAGGAAGTGCTTTTCCTCTCAAAAAAATGCAGACAATGCGCACAACTCTTCACTGCAGGATACTGTAGATGCAGAGTATTCATTAGACAAATTCTTGGACAAAGACTAAAGACCCAAACAGAAGTCTAGCTACTTGGTCGAGAAACCATTAACAGACCATGAGGTTTGGGGTTAGTTTAGTATCACTTAAAGTCTGCAACTAGCCAGAGGTAGTTTGTTATTGATACTGCAATTCATTGCGTCACCAATATTGTCTATTGGCCATGTCTGGAAATCACAACATTAATCTGTCTGGAGAGCTTGAAATGTCATGGGCACATTTCAAAGTGAAACACAGTAAAAGTGATTTTTTTTTTGTTACCAGAAATACCTAAACCATTCTTTTCTATGCAGAACCATAAGCTTTCTTTAGAAATTGTGATATCTCAAAGTGCTGAAGAGGCAGACACTTGTTCTTGTAACTGAAAAGGTGACTAACAGCACTCCTTAGCGTCCACTCTCCCTTCCTTTGCATCGTTGCATATTTCCATGTCCAGGACACAGCTATAAGAAAATTTTGACAAACACCTGTTATCACAGAAAACAACAGCTTGATGGAACATTCCAGATCATGATTTCTCCATAGCTGAACTGGCTTAAGAAAAACAGGGGATCAACATTTTAGAAAAATTTATTCGCTGGAGACATCAAATTTTTATCTAAAAAGCCTGACAGCCTTTCAAGTACTTATACAGGTACAGTTTATAGGTTAACACATGACATTGCCAATGTATGCTGCCCTTTGAAAGAACTCATCCTCGTTTTTACAATTTAATATTCACTGCTGAGCTGTCCTTGCTTGTAAAGGACTGTCAGGTTCAAATGTAAAATTAGATGATCCAAGACATCCTGTCTGTGGTGAATATAAATTTTAAAATATTGAAGTTGCCAGAGGAGTAATAAAGATGCTTATTCTGTATTTGCAAACCATTATCTGTGGTTGCCCAGTGTTGCACAAATGGCAGGATTTGCACATGTGCACACAGTGCAAATCTAGTTCTTCCTGAGCCTAAAAAAACCACTTGGCAATCTTCCTATTTATTATTCCAGTTCTCATGTGTCATAGCATTAATTTGCCTTTAAATGTTAAGTAGCAATAATCAATGCACAGAGCTGAAAAAAGTGTTGCAAATTATGTCTAGATACAAAATTCTCAGACTGATTATTCTTCAGCAGCACTACCACAAGCAGTTGAAGGTTCTGAAAATAACAAAGCTCTGTCAATGAAAGCATTGAAGGGAAAAAAACCCAGCTATGCAATATGGATTAAGTGACATAGTGAACTAAAGCATCTCCATGACACAAAGTTCCCTGCACTCCAACATCTTCTGGAAAGATTTTCTACGTATGTAAATAAATAGTCCAGGTGCAAGACAACAGACCACTCCCTGCTTGATCTTTGTATTCACTGGAAGGAGAGAGGCATAATTCACATCAGCTGTTCCCCTGCAAAATAGTTTTGGAAACTCTGTTGTTACCTTGGTGCAGATAGATGAGACAAAGCCTGTGCTGATAGAGCACTGGTCTCAGCAGAAAAACACTGTGGATCGAGTCAGCATGAAAAGCACACCTTTGCTATATAGCCTAGTTTCCAAGCATGCCCAGAACCAGCCTTTTCACCAGTATACCACAAGCTTTATTAACCCACCATCACTAGCTGAATAAAAGGCTGAAAGATACGGAGGTTCTCTGCAACATTTTCCTTTTGGGGATTTTTCTCCAGAGCATTACATTCAGCTTCTTTCAGTTGGCTCAGGGACAGAAGCGATACACATTTTTTTACTCTCAGCAGTCAATGTTGGCGTAAAACAATAGAGTTAGGAACTTTATCAGAGGAGACAAGAATAAGATATCTTGAGTTAACGTGCTTGTAAACATTTTGATTTTGAAATAACTATACTAATTAATGTAAACAGACTGGTAAATAAACTTTTAGAACACTTCAATAGTAAGCATCATTAAAGACAGCTGAACTACTAAGATGTAGAAGCTTAAGATACCACTGCAGCTCATCTGAAGCTCCTTAAGCCTTTAAATTCTTACTTATTACAGAGAATAAATATACCATAAATTATATATGTTTAGGGCTAATTAAATTTCAGTTGCCAATAGCTTCTCACACATAAGCCCACTTAACATTTCAATAAACATCCAGAAATTTGTAGGAACAATTGCAAACATTCAGTTTATTACAAGCAAAACAACATTAGCTGTGAAGATTCAGAACATTCGGGGTTTTACAGCATTCCGATACCCAGCCCCATTAAACTCTGTGCAACCCTTGTAACTGCATATTCAAGCTTACATAACTCATATTATCGTTGAGTATTTATTAACAGAGGAGTTAATAAGGCACAACACTGAAGAGCCAAGATGCACTAGAAAGTAAGCAAGAAATACATCTCCGTATACGGCCATACAACCAGTGTATTCAAGATTTGTTTGTAAGGCATCTGGCTATAGAACTGTGCCCAAACCTTTTGTATGGTGAAGGCTGCACCTTCACAGTAGCTGCCTTTCCCCAGACATACTGCATTCTTGCTAATCTTTGTCACCAAATATGTTGTGGTAACCTCCCTAACACAGGTTACTCACTGCGGCACTAGAGACTTCATTCAGATTCTGTCACAGTCAATAGGATGGGACCAAACATGCCTCTCTTGATTGTATGAGCAGGACTGCCTCGCAACAGTTAATTCAAATCCAGATTCCTATGGGTCTATGGAGTAGAAAAGGGAAAGAAAACAGCATTAACTACGCAAAATTAATATAGAAGATCAATAGGCACCTATTTTCCCTCTTCTCCCCAGTAAGCTTATACAACAATGTAGCAGTGAAAAAACACTGCCTTCAAAGGAATTCTCGTCTTCCAACTACCCTACTGCTGAGCCTAAAAAGAAACTGCAATCAAAAGAAATGCTATTTGCTCCTTTGAACTGTCGCACATACCTAAAAATTTCTTTGAAAATAAAAAAATGCATTTATAAAACAATCCACATAAAAACCCCACTAATCAATACATACACAGGACACTTTGCAGGAAATCAATTTAAACTGCAGCACAACAGATGGTCTTTTTGCTATGAATTACTGTAATTACTACTGTAAACGGTAGAAATAGGGCTGAGTCAGGCAACTAAGATCCAGCCTTAGAACTCAACTTTGACATAATTCAAAAGAGCTTTAAGCTTGGATGCTAAATCAAGGCCACCTGCAGCCATAGTTTGCCAGAAGGAAGCCATATGCATTAGCCAGCCAAGGATAGCAACATTAAGCCAGGAAATAAATTAATTTAAAAAATAATCTGTTAGAGCATTCAAACTTTCTTGTAACTTTTCCATTACTACCTATATTTGACTTGGAGTATGAAGAACAGCAAAGGATGTGCATACATAAGCATGCTAACAGCACTAGTCCATTCCCCAAGGACCATTCCAGTAGCAAACAATCAATACAGTGCCAGTCTGTATGGAGGGAACAGCCAAGGAAGAGCAAGTACTATGTGGGGAGTACGATGTGGGGAAGTCTCCAGTGACTTGCTCAACCCTTGCGCACAGAGCAGTCCTGGGTCCTTGAGCAGAAAGACTAAAACAGTGCAGCTCTGGGGCTACTCTAATGCTCACCAGGGAGCAAAGTGAAATCAGTGAGACCAAAGAGGTAAATCCCTGCTTATTGAAAACACACTTGATCTGCATTTTCTGCAGGATAGGATGCAGACTTTCAAGTCTAGTCCTTCACAATAGCACAGAAGTCATCCTGGTAGAAAGGGAATCAAGGCACTCATAAGAGGATTAAACAAGCCTAAACAGAATTCAACAGCCTACCATTAAGAACTCTGATAGCTGTTTCAGAAATGCACAACACAATAACAGCCAGTGCTCCATGCCATCCCTGCATTCTTAAAATACAGCTATGAGGCATTTAAGTAGTGCTCAGTAGCAAGATTCTCTGTTCAGGTATTGTTGGGGATTTTCTTGCTACTGTTTTTAGAGTTTGGGGTGAATATTAAATAATCTACAGCTGTCAGACAATGCTGCTTGAAGTGAATTCATACTTCAGATACACATGCTTTGTTAAATTACTTTTGTAACCTGTGATTTAGTAATGGGAATTGCATAGTGGCGTGGTTTTTTAGTTATGTCCATTTGTCCTTTACTGTGACAGTCCATGTAATGCAGAAAAGTAATGAAATACAAATGCCTCCCTAACAACATTCCAAATACTTCTCCTCTGTTAGTCATCAAACTGGGCAGACTCTCTACTGAGACACGTGAAGAAAAATTACCTAGGCTGTTTACAGGACTAGAACTTGTTGGAAATTGGGAAAAGAAACGCACAATGCCCTTTGCTAAAAATAATGAAAACACATGTGGAAGGGTTAGCAGAAGAAACAGCATTCCCATTTTCAGTGTTTACCATTTGTGCCCTGCGCTGATGTATTGATTTTATGTTGCAACAATTTAAAACAGATCGCCTAAAAGGCAATGGTTGCAAAACAACAGTCACTCTGGAATAGACTTGCAGCGTGGAACTGAATGCAAAATTATTGACCAGACCTCAACTATGAGGTGATGTAGCTGCACTGATAGGAGAGGCATAAGGTCTTGAACTAGAAGACAGGTATCTTCCACCAACTGGAAAACCAGAGACAAGATCATCTTAGAGACTTTTAAAACAACTAGTAATTGGAAACTCCACTTTTAGTTGTTATACTCTCCAAGGCATTCAGACATACATACCATATATCAATTTTTTTAAACAATTTTTGTCTATATCAGACCTGTCAAGACACTCATCAGGAAAAATGCAGTTTGAGGCTTCCAGTTATTTTTTTTCCAGTAGCAGGGCTGGTTTAAGACACAGTCATTGATTGACCTACCATGAGTTTTGGTTTCAAGAGAAAATGACCTAAACTACAAGGGATGTACAGCATAGGGATGCACTGTTTCTCAAAGAGCAGTCAAAATAATTTCCACTTAGCTGTCCTGGCCTTGGTATCACTGCATTTATCAGGTGCATTGCTGCCCTGGTAAAGGCGAACATCAGTGGACACATCAGCGCTAACTATCCTTCTGAACTCTTAAGTACTCAGCACATCTCCTCCTAATGCTACTAATGTTCATTTCATTAGGGTAAAAGTAATTATAGATTTGCATGCTTTTCTTTTTACCTTTATTCACAATTCTAACAGCTAATATGAGGTGCCAAACCACCACTAATTGAAAATTGATTTTAGATTCAATTAAATGGCTAGCCCAGGAGGTAAGTATGCATGCAGAAGACTTATCAGCTGACTCATTTCTCTGCGAGCATCCATACAGAATTTCACTGACAAAATCAGTATCTATAACAGGAACAGTAGCAGCTATAGATGATGTCTAAAGAATATACATAACTAAAGCTTCAGCATTTAATTGCTAAGGAACCAGAGTCACACTTACCTAATTTCAGGTATTACTTAACACTATGGCAGCAATAATTTGCGATGGTCAAGCAGTGCTAGACCTGGATGAGACCAAACTCACACTTGCCTGCTGCTTAACAGATCTGCTGTTTGCTGCTCCCTACACCATTTAATCTTTGTGCAAGACTCTGCATTGTATTGTTGTCAGTGGATTTCCACACTTAAGAAGCATAAGACCCTTCCTGGCTCTGAATGCAAGCGACTAATTGCTAAACAGAAGTGTTATTTACAGAAGGAAGCATCCAGTCTGCCTGTTAATGGAATGGAACAACACTATTGTATATTCTTTGATAAAACTGCTTGTAACTCCACATGCCTTAATTATATATTGTAATTATATCTCGTCACATCAGTAGCACTGAGTACCTTTATTGTGAGGAAAAAAGCATGGCTTATAGCCCAAGTCAAGTAACTGCACGTAGTAATAGTCTTTCTCCTTCACCTTGTGGAATTGTTAAGGTAAGGCACTGCTCTTAGCACACCCATGAAGCCCTTTTGCTCCCAGAAAGGTATGGAGATAAGCACTCATTAACAGTATCACATACTTGGAAGTTAACTACAGAAAAGTATGATAAAGTCATCCTTTAATGCAGAAATTAAACATGTTGTCATACTACTCTGTGCCATGCCAGCATCTTGTCTTTTATAAGTTAAAGCACCATAAGGATGCAAAAGACTCATTACTAGATGAATTCAGGAGTATCGCATTTGATTCTAGGTAGTAGTTTACATTAGACAATTCTAGACAGCATACATAGTGAGTGGAGAGACATGGGGAAGATTTGAGTACCTACATTAGAAGGCAACTCAGACCACAGTAAGTGAATTTCATTTTTAGTAAGCTGAAGTCAAACTAGGCAACTTCAACACTGGAGTTAATCCCATCCTGAAGCAGGATTTTTCTTTGTACTCATATTTCAATTACTAGGGATCTCGTCAAAAATTAAAAGTAATAAAGAGGCTGACCTCCTCAGAAAAATCTCAGCATAAGTCTATGATTTTCTCTATTTTCCATTTTTTGGTTATATCTCCTTTACCCACACTTTGTCTTCTGTGTCAGCAATGCTATTACATGGGAACTATTCACTTACCAGTACCTGACACAATGGGTAGGATGAGCTAAAGGGTTCCCAGTACTATTACAAAATCAAAGTTGCAGGGGCAACTGAAATCACAGATCTTATTCCAGAACACTGAACAAACTGCCCCATCCCTACACTGGCAGCAGTAGCTTTGCTGTTTATTCTGTTGTAATGGAAGAAGTGGCACTCAGACATCCATACAGTCTTATCCGCTCTTCTGCTGTAAAGCTATCCTTCACCTATATTCAATGCAAATGCAATTCACATTTAATTCCCAAATTCACATTTTCCAGAGCAGATGCACAACAATAACCTATGTGCTCTCTTCAGCAGTGCTCATTTTTCTTATCAGCAGAATCAATAACAATAAAAAGGACTGGCTACAGTTTCAGGAGTTTGCAGTTTTAGGCTGGGTACAGGCAGACAGGCTCTGCACTTGTGTCCAAGCTTGGATGTTGCTGCTTTAAAATACATGTGCAACCAAAATCAATGACTGTTTGTTCAGTAACAGGGTAAATGAGAGAAGAACACGTTCACAAACAGCAGGTGAGGCATGCAATTTGAAAAGCAATCAGATTGTCTGCCTTCAAGGGCAGCGCTCATAACCATGCTCCTGATACAGGGAGGAAGATTTTAAAAAATATTTAACTAGGTACCCAGACCAAGCCCCATAATCTGAACATTTAGAGTCACTGACTAATGCTTTCCCTGGTGAACAGTACCATTGATTTTACCTGAGAACTTATCTGTAACATTTATGCATTAATGGACTACACTGACGCCCAATCTTGAGAAGTGTTCCATGCAAATGGACATGAGCAAATAACCTATTGCCTTAAATCAGGCTCCACAGAAGATCCACGTGCTTAGTTTCCAGAGCTGAGTCCAAGACTTTGCATTTAAAGCTCATAGGTTCTGGTCTTTTAAAGCAACAAGAAGTGAGGGATTAAAAAGTATTTTAAACCAGAAAGATACTGCACCTGAATTAGCTCAATCTCTAGGCTACCACATTCTAGGTGCTAAAGCTCAGCAGTTCTGTCTGTCAGCACAATGAGAATCCTCATGTTCGGTACAACAGCAACTTTAGGGAAAAAAATTTTTGTGGAAAAAGTGTTTTCCATAAGGGCTTGTCAACTTCGAAATTTTTTTTCTAAGCTCCACTCAACAAGGTCAAACACTATTTATTTTTTTTGTAAAGACTTTGAAACCCCCGGATCATTCCTCAAAACACCTCTGCACTCTAGCCAAATGCTTTCTAATTATTTTCTCCTTCCATTATCGCCAGAATGAGACAACAAAGCCAAGCTTCCTGCTACAGCCTGTATTTTATAACCCAGTGCAGTCACCCATTGAAGCAAACTGCAGCACTCAGACTTCAGTTCTTTGCACACCTACGAACACATCTCATGTTATGAAGGATGACTCTCATCCTGCATTATTGCATTTAATCAGAAATTAATAGCAGCTTTGTAAACATTGGGGCAATTACAGTGTTTGGTCTCAGCTGTTCCAGAGACCTGAAGTGGGTCCATGCATCAGTTTGTAAAGCACTGGGATACAGACTGCAAACTTCCTGTGCTTCCTTTTCTTCTCATTTGATGCCTCCTTCAGTGTTAAGATTACTTTTGATATCTTGAAGCTATCACAATGAGAAAGTACTACGCATCACACTGCTGCTCTGTGCCTAAGGGAGGCTTAGGCCAGTGAGCTGTTATAAAATACACTCTCTCAAATACCTCCCAAATTAAATCATTAAAAAGGAGCAGCAACAATTTTCAACATTCATTTTAAGGCAGCAGTTTATTTCTGCTATGAAGTATAATTCACCTATACAAAACAAGTACAACTAATTGTAGTACAACAGTCCCAAGATATGTGAAAAGCCACCGTGCCAGAGCAGTATGCTCTGAGTTAACATAGGTCTCTGTCAGCACAGGAGGTCCAGAACACAACCCATAAAACAACAGAAGAGGCCTTAAGGTTATACAATACTTCCGTGCTTGCCACGTGACTATTTCAAGACAGAACCTATTTGAATAGTAGGGGACAAAAACTCTCATAAAAGAAAACCAGACTAAAAAATGAACAAGACCATGTAGAGTAAGATATACCACCAGGTACTGGGAGCAAGTCTGAACTCTACATTCAAGAAAAAGTAAACAGCTTTGCAGCCTGCTGGCCTTATTGGTTCATTTTATTTCCCTCACAAATAAACCTGTGCTTGTTGTTTATTTATTTATTTTAGGAAAACAGCTTGCCAGTAGCTATTTTCTTTTCCATGATGAGTCATTCTACAGACAAGACAACCCTACAAGAGATGAAAAATACACAAATGGATTCACCTCTGTCACCCTCGGGAACATTGTGATAAGGACAACTTTAGAGGTGAGGAAGGCTAAAGTAAATTTGAGACCAAGAATCAACTGTGACAAGAAAGATAATAAAAATTATTTAAATGTACACAAAGCCTTTAAACGCCTTCCATGACCTATGTGCAAAACAGGCTGATAAAACTTTGCATGCTCCACAGTCTGCTGTTTTCACACAGAGCACTCCAGCCACCTTTATACCGGTAGGTAGCAATCTCCCAGAGATGAATAATGTTAAAACATGAACTATGTTAGACAAAGATTCATTCATCCTGCTCTCAATTTGTGGTATTAAAAGAATTCAGTAGCTGGAGCAGTGTTGGGAGTTACTCTAATATTAACACCACCAAGGTTTAGGCACACCTGTGAAACCCAGGAAAAGAGGATACCAAAAAGAAAAGATTGGGGTATGGTGTGAGGATTCAGAAAACCCATCATCGATACACTAAACAGTAAGGGATAAATATTAAAAGGAAGTAGGAGAAAGCATTTATTCATTTGATTTTCAGTGTTAAGATATTTAGACTAAACTCATTGTTAATATCCATGTCCTCCGTTTTACTTCAGAATCAAACTCTGGCAAGAGGACTCAGGCAAGACTGAACAGGTAATTAAATTGCAGAGCACAAATATGAATTGGGTGGGGAGGAATTACCAGAGGAGTCAGCCCTATAATTCAAAAACCAGCTGCGGGTCAGTTACTATAAATTCAAACTTGTTATCACTGGAAGAACCTACCTGTCATCATCTTTAGACATTCAGCCTTTCAGAAACAGCAGGCACTATTCCTCAGTTTCACAATGTCACATTTGCTGCAGAAGTAATTATATGAAACCATTGAGATTATTATAATTTCACTATGAACAGCAGTACAGTATACCATGAAAAGCAATCACAGTAAAGTCTCACAAGAATCACCTATTTGGTACCAACTTTAACTACCTTGAATCCATTATTTGATATATACGTAGAAGACTAAATAAGGATGCCGGTTCTCTTCTCTCTTATGCAGAAGAGTCATCCAGATGCATATTTCTGAACAGATCTGACAAGGTGAACTGTGACATCTGTTCAAAAGCACTTGTCAGCAGAGACACAAGGAGGTGTTGAAAACAGTAAAAAGTTGAAAGTAAGGAAAGATATAAATGCAGGAGAAGAAGGTTCCTTGATTGACACAGGCTGGGATTAGGTAAGGCTGGCTGCTGAAGGTGATAAAGCAGTCAGAGTGAAGAAGCCAGCATGGAGAATTCTCTGTACAGAAGTCAACTGCAGAAAACCTTTGCACCGCCCTGCCCTCCCTCCACAAACAGACCTGCTCCGCTCTGAAAACCAGCTGGGAGGCAGTGACAAACAAGTATGCTGTTATGAAAGAATTAACAGTCCCCTGGCAAGAGAAAACAGAGGAGGAAAGCGAACTTAAAAAGGAAAAGTAATGAGTTTTCTGACAAAGAAAAGCTATACAGTGCAGGAGGGTACGTATTTCTCTCCAAAAAGCCAAAAACGTTAGGAATTCATGGCACTATCAAAGTAACAAGGACTATGAGAGCACTTAGTGCTGCAGGTAATGAAAGCTGCCTGGAATTTATCATTTCCTGAAGACACACATTAAGTAATGTGATACAATATCATGTAATGTGGGAAGGTAATTTTAGCCCAGGTTCCTTAAGGAACAAGGTTTCTGGGATCACAGAAGACCTGCTAGTCCCTTGTAAGGGCTTTTGAACCTCGCCAACCATAATTACATGACAAAGCAGCAGAGGTCTTAGGTGTTACATTCCTAACAGCTTCATGAAAAACAGCAGCTGGAGACAGTTAAGGCACACTCCAAAAGTAAGAGAGGGATGTTTCACCTACCCAACAGCTCAGCAGGATACCCCTGACACGCCACTGGTGTTTAAGACTGGCCTGGATGCAGGAAATGTGGGAGGTAAATCAAGAGGAATCCCAGCTTTATTAGCTCTGCTGTTCAAGGAGCAACCTGTATGCATCAAAGATGTTTGTTAACACAGGGCAGTGACTACATTGAATGGGAAAGAACACCAAGCAGTTTTAAGAAGTCAGAAGCAAATAGCAGGTACAATTAAAGAGGCTCATGATGTACATTCTCAACATTATTACTGAAGGCATAGAAAAATAGGCAGCTTACAGGGATAAACTCCAGTCTTCCTCTGATGATCTGGAGCAGCAATAGGTGGGACCATGGGTCTTTTCTGCAGTGCATCATCAGGTTAATACAAGGAGTAATCCACAAAAATAGAAGACAAACCTTTGTGAAACTTAATAAAAATAAAATAATTTCCAATACAAAGTACCACAGTTGCTAAAACTATTATTCTATTTCCTCAGAGGACCTAGCGTTTGAAACTGTTAATGAAGTCCCTAACTGACCCCCTCCTTTAAGTTAACATCCTTGTGTAGCTATATCTTGGTATGAGCTCTGAGAAGCTCAGATTCACTGAAGACATTAAAGGCAATCAGTCACAGAACAGTGCTCAAGCACATAAAAATGGAAGACTCTGTAGACAGAGGAGGGGTAAGAGAAACAAGACTATTTAAATAAAGTAAGCAAAAAGTTTGAGTACTTGAATCTCCTTCAGTACTAAAACTATCTGAAAACAAAATAACATTTGAAAAATTACTTAAGTCCTTCAATGGATGTCTCTGATAATTGCACTGCGGTCCCCATGTGGCATGGAAAGCTGTGTACTCAGCATAGTAAGCCAGTTTGCAATAAGCTCATTTCTATAAAAATAGAACAAATTCCCAATTTTCAAGAAGGAAACGTACTATCAGAAATATGGCTTAAAAGGATATAATAGCTGATGCTAAGAAAGCTGCGTGCCCTAATGTACTTATTTCACAGAGTAGTGCTCTCATACCCATGTTGCAAAATTTGATTCTAGCCTATACCTACCTTTTTGTGGAAGTAATGTACTCTGATGATTTACTTAGACCAGCTTGGCACCGTTCATTTCCTCCCAGTAATTAACAGATGAAGAGTATGTCAACATGGGCTTACCTGGAGCACCACTCACACAGAACTCAATTTTGAAATATTCCTAATCTTCCAACGCTATGTTTTGCTCATGCTTAGTGAGTGTTTCACAGTGATGTTTTTCTCCTTACACAACTTACTCAGCTGGGATAAGATAAACTGTTTGAGAGAATTTATAAAGACAGTAGTTCTACTGGAATGCTGTCCTTTGGTTCTCTGTTGTTCATGCTTTTCAAACCCTCTAGCACCTGAAGTATTAGGTTAAAAATATATTAACACCAGCTTTGCAAATGATTAAGAACTTGACATTTAAAAATGCTTAAAATGCAGACTTTGACTTGAAATAAAGTAGTAAAAAAAGTTAACATCCACAACAAAAAAAAAACCCACAGAAAAACCCCACACAACAGCCCAGTGCCAGCTCACCATGGTTTAAAAGAAATTATTTGAGCTGAGAATTCAGCTCTTCTAATCTGTTAGCATGATTGACCTTCCTGGGGAGCCTTTTACCACACGTATTGCCTCTTATCATGGGCCACATAGAAGCTCATGAACCCTAAATCAACCCAGGAACATCAAAATGAAAAAGTCTGGGACCAACACAAATCGCTATTCCAGCTGCTCACCAAGCTGAGGGTTCCTTGTTCTGCAGGTTAATTACACTGAATAATGTTATATAATAATAAAACCCACTAAGATTTCCCAAACCATTTAAGGTATTTAACTGTTGGTAATTCCAATTTAAATTAATGGGAACTGTGGATCTTAATCCTCTTGAGATCCTTTCGAGAATTTCAGAACAAATCAAGGAAATAAAAATGCTCTTTCTGGAAAATGTGAATTATTTTCAAGGACCAAACCAGTGAGAAGCTGTTGGCAACATGTTCTGCATATCTCATGTAGCACAATTTTTTTTCTCCTGTGGGTACAACCTGGCCCTTTCCCAGCAGCACGTGCTTCAATTCAAACAGGAGAGGTTTGTCACATTCTCTCAAGTTAGAGCTGAGAAGCCTCCTTTGCCTAATTACTACATGTAACAGCAGTTACCCGTTAAAATGGCCCAGCATGGTAGGAGCTTAGCTGGAATTCTAGAATCCCTACAGGAAAGCTTGTGTCTGAAGAAAGAATTATAAAGGAAAACTGATCACTTTACTGTCTCCTCATTTTGAGTTCACCAAGAAATAAAACAAGAAAAAGCTCACCAACTGGAAAAAAACTTGAGACAAAATTCCTGACTAAACTCTGAACAAGAGCTGAGCTCAAGAGGAAGGGATTTCAGTAACACATTCTCATCACATAGGGAGAAAAACTATGACATTAGTGGCACAATGACTGGGCTCCACACTAATGCTTGAAAAGAAAGCTCCCTGAGGAGGAACAGTGCTGGAAAAAGGGGAGAGGGAAGATAGGGAATACTAAGAGAGTACCAGACTCCAGTAAGACAGGCTTTAGGGTTTCCAGCCTAGCATGCATGAGGTAACCCCTTAGAAACCAGTTGCAGTGAATGAAAATAAGTTACTGTGTTATGGTGAGCTCAAAACAGTCTTTACTTTGAGCAGCGTAAGACATAGGATGGTGTGGAACCTGGCCCTTCAGTCAGGCACCATATCATCATTATTGGAACCTTTTGCAGCAAGAGACATCCACAGAGCTGCGAAACAAAGTGTAGTCTTTAATACCATATTCTTCCAGTTGTTTTGGGAGCTCTGCTTTAAAGGGATAGTATACCATTATTTGTTGTTCATTAATTAAGTGCACCATTATGCAGCATTCATGAATATATTCCAGATGCTGAAGAAACTCCTTAGGCTACAATGCATTGACTTTAAATCCTGTATCCACATGTAGTGAAGCGCACAGAAGTATTAACACATCATGAGATATTTGCTATAAGATGCAAAGAGCAGTCCAGCAGCCAGAACTGTTACACTCTTCTGGAAATGCAAACTGTTACTCCATCTAAAGAAAGCGGTGAAGTAGACTAGATTAATGATGCAAAGCTAATTAAAGAGGTAAATAATTGTGTAGATGTACCTTGAACCAAAGAGGCAACAAATAAGGCAGCAGGAAATAAGAAATATTCCTAAAGGTAGAACGGACTATAAAGTACCAAATATTAATGCAGAGTAGCTTTATTAGAAAAATAAATTATAGTTTAATATAAATTAGATTAAGATTTCATTTTCTCTAGCTAATACTGTTGTACTTAATAGTTTTATCTTTTTTGGGGGTTGAAAAAAGTTGCCCACAATTAATGAACAGACACTAGTACTGTCCCACAAAGATGGGATATCTAGAGTGAAAGCAGCAACTCAGTAGAACCTATATTCAGGAATGTCCTCAACCTAACTCCTGGAGGAACACACACACATTGCTGTGAAGCATTTCAAATATTACTGTGGCTCTGAAACAAAAAGCAGAGGAAGCAAAGAGCCACAAACCTTCTGCCTCCCTGCCTCATCCCACACATACAAAAAGTAGAAGACACAGGTGTTTACCACCAAGTCTCCTCAGCACACAGGTAAACAGGTTTGGCAGGCCACTATAGAACCCAGGAGTTTTCCCCACAGTATACAAACCCCTCCAGTAGTATATCCCAAGAATGTTAGTCTACTGGTTAGAAATTTATTCATCTAATACTACATCAATCTTAGTTCTTAACATTACATCAATCCTAATTCAGCAGCATTGCCATGGTTACACTATTATTACATTTTAGCCTTGCAGGTGTGTTATCAAGATGTCTGGTACCCAAACAATCTCAGTATTCATTCTACATATGTTCCAGACAAACCATTGCGCTAATCGTATCTACTCTATTAACATAAGGCTGCAATGTCTAATCCTTAATTAACAGAGAACCACAATACCATCTTGTGTGTCAAAAGCAAGCTATTGTACATCATCCTTTCCATAGTCCAATCCCCAACACAAAACAGCAGAGCTCCTAATTAGCTGCCCATCTTCGTGAGCTATTTTCCTTCAACTCACATTACTAAGAACTGTTTTTTTCCCCCATCAGCAGAGCCATTAAAGTCTGAAAAGCATCCACAATGCTACAGGGAAAGAAGAGTCAACATAGCTTTCTCAAAATGGTAAGCTCAAAGAGATACTTTGAAAGTTATTTTAAAATAATAATACTTTTTAAATTGCACTAATGAGGATCTATGATCACAACTGAGCCAGTACCTGAGTGCGTAAGGAAGCCTTAAATTATAAAATATACCTAAGATGGGACACAGTCTCTGAAAGTCCAAGCAGACTGTGATGATTTGAGCCCATTTAACTGAACTTGCAATCTTGCACAGGTCAAGCCAAGAACTAGTCTTAGTTTTTATCTTGTGATAGGGCCCCAGTTGCACATGGGATGCCACAGCAGTACAGAGCAGCATGCACTGTGCCCTTTTCTCTAATGGCTTTTACAAAGCAAAAGGAAAGGAATTCACTAAAACACGTAGTTTAAAATTGCCAACATGTCTAAAATGAAGATCCTTATCCTCTTCATTATTAGGTATTCCACTAGCTTCAAGACTTTTTAATAATCCTCTCCCTTCAGTAGTCTTGCCTTTGTATTGCTGTTGCTCTTCACTTAACGTATTTCTCTGTAATGTTTCATCTCCTTGTGACTGTGAATCACAATGTTCATTATCTGATGATTAAGATGAGAAACACTGATTCATTCTCTCTTACTTCACTACACTGCTTTATTTTGCTCCCAATTTATTCCATGTCTGCCAGAATTCACCTGCATCTTCTGGTCTCAGGTTTTCACAAGTGCTATGAAAAAACACCATACTTCATGTTTGAGTTTTGAGGCTGAAACATGTCCCAAGCATGTGCAAGGACTGGTTTTAAACAGGACTAAAATTATATATCCTACTTTCAGCAGAGCAGAGACCTAGAATTCCAGTGAACTAAATACTGTTGAAATAATACAGATTGAGGAAAGTGTTTAAAAATAATACCTTGTAGGGATGTGGGAGATTCAAGTTTCAGCAATTTCTCTGACCTATTTTACAATCTATTTACAGTATATCTGTGAAGTTGTTAACTAATGTAATTATACTGTCCATCTATTTTGCTAGTGTTCGCAGTAACCCATAGAAAAATTAATGTAATAGATAATAATCATAATTTTATTTTGAAAGAGCAAACTATACTAGTGCAATATAGGAGCCCTAAATTGAAGCACCAGTTTAAAATAGCATATAAAATAAAGAGTAATGAATCCAAACCCCACACCCCAGGAAAATTCTGCTATTTCTGCAGCGTCTGTGAACTACAAGCTTTTTCATATCCACCGTTAGCCTCAGAGAAGTTACCATTAAACAGAGAAATCCTAATCTACTCTTCTCCCCACTCCCAAACACCAGTTTTGTCATGATCATCATATACAACATACTGGATTGGTAGAATTTTTTCTTATCACTGTCCACTGAGAACAGGTAACTCACCTTGGCACGTCTGCTGCCCCATGGAGAGAGCACAGCCAATCCAGCCAGCAGCATATATGCACCCACTTAATTTACCACAATGCCCAAGTTTAAATATTTAGTTTAATGAGCCTGTTCTCATACTAGATGTTGGTGGACATTTGAAGCCTTGCAAGAACAAGTTCTAACTTTGCATTTATTATCCAGATGCACTTTTTAAAAATGAAAAATCAGAAAAAAAATACTAGAAGTATGACTGGAACAAGATTCACCTAAGACTGGGAATTCGAGACCAGATTATTTCAATGACTGCACATTAACATGTCCTTGCGTTGGAGTGGAACTGAACAAACGTTTCCCACATTAGAGAGATTTTATCTCCATTTAAAGGATTTCACTCCAGGACTGTATTTCGTGTTCCCAAACAGCTAGGCTTATTTCCAGGATATACCATCCTGTGTGTGTGACTCAGAAGCACAATGACTACAACAAACACAGTATGATTAAAACCTCGTTATCAGACACATTTTTGTAGCATAATAAAAATAAATATTCCTCAGCTAATTTTACTCACAGTATATAGTGGCTGATATTGCCACTTCTCTACTAATGAGTGCCAAGCAAATTATTTGTAATGAATATTTTCCTTCAGAAATTACAGTCTTCTGCCTCTCAATTTTACCCGAATGGAGCATGACTTTCTGCAATATATTTCTTATGGAAAACAAAGGTCACATGTTATATCATTTGGGAAGTTGAAATAACACCTATTTATTGATAGGCTTAGTCCCTCTAGGTATGCAAGTTATATTAGATTTACATATATATAAGCAAACACACACATTCAAATTGACCCACAGATTGTATCACCAAACCAAGTGGAGACACAGGCTTACAACATTTAGACTGTAACTGGCAGGGGAAAGGTCAGACTCACATTGTTTAGAAGAATAACAAAAAATTAGCTTTTCTTATTCCCTGGAATTACCCAAGTTGCAATGTCATGACTAACACAGGTCTTCAGGATGAGATATTTATGTTGCAAAATTATTGTTGTGATTAAAAAAAGAAAACCAGCCTGCTCTTTTAATTATTTCAATGCACTTCAGGCAGTATGGTGACAACGGTGCAGGTTGCCATTCCCTGAAACAGCATTTATTAACCAAACAGCACAGCCAGCTGTGATCTATGGTCAGGAGTGTTTTGCTCAAAATCTGATGCCTGAATACAATTCACAAAAATCGACAAGAGAAAAGCAATACTTAAGAATGATTTTTATTGACTTAGTCCTGGTTGACTCTGCTGATAAAAAGGACAGAATATAATGCTGATATGACAGCAGTAGAGCTCAGATTGGGATGTCCTCCCCCAGGGTAGCTGCTCTGGATTTGATCTGGCATAGCTGATAGTAGAATCAAGGCTTAACATGGACAATTTTCCAGCAATAAGGAATGGATTACAAGACAAACTACTCTATAAAGCAGCAGGGGGAAAACCAAGATAAAAATTGAAACAAGAGCGATAGAAGTCTCACTGCATTACAAGTATCAGGGAAGCAAATGCTTCCAATAAAAAGCTCAAACCAAGGAGTGTTATTTATCAGAGAACATCTGTTTGGCTGACCGATATCTGTGCTAGTGCTGCCTGACGTGCATACTTATAGAATGGAACACAGTCTGGATTGACATCGGAAAGATGCCTATAGCATGCTCTTAAGAATGAGTGACTATATTCTTCACAGGTGACTAGGCAGAACTCCTGAATTTCTACAAACTTTTTTTTTTTTTTTTACACTAAGCTTCACTCATGGCTTCATCCCTGTGGTATATCTCTACCCCACAAGCCATCCATAACCTCATATTTCAGGTACCCTGTAAGATTTCTGCCCAGTCTGGCTCCTAATTCTTTCTTTTATGCAGCTTCCCAGTGACTTGCATAATTCAATTTACAGCGCACACTTCTTCTGGATACCAGTGAAGCCATCCCACAAAAGCTTACCTAGATTCTACATCCAGTTTGGTCTTTGGCAGCCTATACCTGGAAATTACAGCACTACCAAGTTTCCAGAGGATGGTGGGGGAAACACACACATTTAATGATGAGGTTCAGTACTTGGAGACAGTAGAAATCACATGGGTTAAGTGATGCAATTCATCAATTCAGCTATAAGTGAATTCTTTTCTTTCTTAGTATTTAAAACATTAATAGATAAGTGTTTATCTGGAAAAATAAAGCCACCAACAGGACTTATGTCCATTAAGTTCAACAGCCCACAAATGAGATTATTGGAAAACATGTAAAATGGGGAGGGATGGGGGGAGGGGGAATCCAACATGTTAATACTTAACATCAAAGTAAGATGGGCCAATCTGTTCTCAGCGTCAGAAGGAAGTTTAAATATAGGTCTCTCACTCCAGCATCACAGCCTGTATTTGGATACAAGTTGTCACCAGTGAGAATGCGAATCTTCAATCTCATGACCTAAGGAGCCCTACTGCTTTGGATTTCAGGTTTACTGCTGCCATCAACTTCTTAGATCTTGAATGAACCCAAAACATAACTGTCTGACACAAAATTTTATTTGGCTGCAATCTAAAAGTGAGCGCTCCGTTCACAGAATCACAGAACATTAGGAGTTGGAAGGGACCTCGAACGATCGTTTAGTCCAACCCCCTGCCAAAGCAGGCTCACCTAGACTAAATCACACAGGAACACAGCTAGACAGACATTTTTATATTCACTGCCATACATTCTTCTTACAAAATACATATTTTTCACTAGGGATTTCAAAGGGACATCATCACAAACCATTAAGGAAACAGAGGGAATAAACAGCTGAATCAATCACACATTCCGTTTTTAATTCAAAATGACTAACATTTTTGCAAGAACAAGCAGGTAAATAAAAAATATCCTCCTCTGTCCAAACTGCTGGGGGAGAAAGTAATCCAGAGTGATTTCCACTCATAAAAGTGAACCAGTATAGTTTCTGTCATTTCCAGTAAGAGTTGAATCCACACTATACTGTTAACAAATCATTAGTCTGTCTTCACTGACAGTTATTTTAACAAAGCTTACATTCCTCTGGACATCTACATATCTCAAGTCTGTTGCAGCTAGCCCATCAGTGCAAGAGTTGTAACCCGCTGGTGGTGTGTAGGCATGGTAGTCTTACAAATCCAGATTGAGTATTTTACTTCAACAGCATCTCTGACTTTGACCTTGAATTCTAGTCACCCTGACTAGGAAAGAAACAAGTGCCAAGTTTAAGTAATAATATAATTATACCAGCACAGTGGATGCTTCAGAATCAAACTTCAAGAAAGAAAAAAGATTTCATAATTCTGCAGTATCACCTCTTCATGGCAAAGGATAAACTTATACTACAAAAGAAGCTTGTCACCTGCCAAGTGTTTTCACAGAAGCAGAAGTCCCTGCATACCAAAAGCAGTACTTATTTCTTTAAAAATAGTAAAGGAGCAAGTAGCAAAAAATTACATAGCCTCAGAGGGCTGAGGAGTCTCCGTTCTTCTCAGTATGCACAAGGAGCTACACACAGTTGTGACAGCATAACAGCTGCCATGAACAACTACAATGACCGTACCACAAGAATAAACCAGTGCTTAACATATCCACCACTCCTGAGTAAAACACAAACCCAGGTAGAAATGGAAGTGGCATAAGTTGGCTCTTTCCACCCACTGATTACTGGGATTTAGTATTTGATGTGTGGGTACATAGTCTTTCCTTGTAGCCAAAAAGACTAGTGACAAGTCACACTTGGCTCCTAGCTGGCAGCCTCCAAGACCTGGAGTACTGTAATAGGAGTTCCAGCTCCCAGATAATGCTGCTTAAACTCAGTTAGTTTTGCCTGGAATATATAGTTAAATTGCTTCAGCATACTACAGACCATTATAAATCACATCATAAGCTAACTCATCATATTTATGAACTTGTCATACATTAATTAGCTGTCTTAAGTCTAATTATGTTTCACTAGTAATTTAAAAGTATTGTTACAGGCTCATCTTCAATTATATTCTTATAACCTATTTAACATCATAAATATAAAAATGACTTTTGAAAGTTATGTAAATGAACAACTGTCCCCTCATGTATAAATGAAATTACTGTTGCTATTCATGTTACACAATATATTGTTATCTCACTAAGTAGGCGAGGCAGAGACGTGGCTCCTTCCGCACTGAAGAGCTTTTCCACTGGCCTCATACATTCATAGGGAACTAAAGTCTTCCCTTCCTCTTCCTCTGTCCCCAGGGCAAAAATATCTATCTAGATGCTTGGCTGTTTTATAAGACTGAACTTGCTGCACAGGTTAGAGCATGCATTGGTTTGTATGTTAGTACTTGTTTTCACCTCCAAGTTTCCATGTAGGACAGCACACCATCACTCCCTCATATAGTAAGATACATGACAGCATTTAAGTCAGTTTCATGGGGTTTTGTCAACATGAAGAATTATTAGATTGCACCCTGATAGCAGATCTCATATTAGTGACCACAGTGTCCAGTCTTTACACAACCATGGAATCAGACATTCACATGCACCGTTTGAAGGCAAAACTGTCTCTTGGCTTTATGGCATTATCTAACTGCAAAGCTTTTTATATGTATTTATGCCTTCATAGTGGCACTTCCTAATAGCTACCTGTCTAGGACTTTAATTAATGTGTCTGATGACTAGGAGTTTATCGTAGTTTACTTACAAGCACCTAATATAAAAAAAAGCTAGACCTCAAAAAACAGCTATGTGATGCCCCAACACAAAATATTTCAATTGAAACAAAAGGGAAAAATTTCCACCATTATCATCAGCCTCAAGATTGAGGCAGCTTTGGGAGAACCTTCTAATTGCAAAGCACAGCAGGTATCCTGCAATATGAAAGAGGGAACAAACTTCCATTCTCCATGCTACAGAAGTACTTGGGTTCCAGTTCTGTAACACAGCAACATCAGCCTTGAGACAAGATTCAAATACTGCTGTAGTCACATGTTTCTTTAACTGCAGCTGAAATCAATGGGAATGGCAGCAGCTCCTTTCAAGATTAAGTCAGACAGACTCCTTGCCTTGGTCCTGCAGTCCTTCATTATCCTCAGTCTTGCAGAATTATTTATGCCAGTTTAAAAATAATACTAAGCACAGCAGAATGATAACACTGTTATATAAGTGAGGGTACAAAGTACAGGGCAGTACAGATCTATTACAAGCCATCAGAACTTTTCTGTCTTCTATGGATGATAATTTCTTTTATGTGTCCTGGTGGCAGGATCAGACTATTAACTTCTGCCATCTGTGTGCAGCTTGCTCCTCATCACAGAAATTTGACTACAAATTGCAAACCTCTGACTCAGAGGGTAATACCTGCTTGATTGTATTAGCAAAGAGACTAAATGCTTTTCACTCTGTATATATGCAGTGGGTTCAAACCGCATGAGAAGCCACACAAGACTAGTGACTTTCCTTTAACACAGGGCAAGCCAACATTTTGTGTATTTTCATGGACAGTATATGAATATAGTTTAAGCCACAATAGGGAGGAGGTAAAAGTATTCTCATTGCCACTTAGCACATGCCCCTCATGCAGCCTTCCTTATTCCACAAATCCTTAACAACCTCACATCCAAGCATCAGGTTAAGACTTTTTTCTTTTTCAAAAATAGTTGGTAATCCTTGAATCTTAATGTCCAGTTCTTAAATATCTTGAAGCATTCTAAGCTTGTAATCTCAGATTTACCTGGCTGCTGAAGTATCACAACAGTCACTACAACAGATCATTTCCTAACACCATTTTAAATGCAGCAGAAAATATTCAAGCATCTTTTCTGGCAAGTTTCAGGCAAAGCAGTTGCTTGCTTCAGGTACACTTCCCATCTAAATGCTTTTCCGTATTTTGGCCCCAACTAACACATCCTACAAAACCATCTGTGGCCCTCAACTATGCTTCTTCAATGTTGAGTCCTAACAAGAGTGCTTAAATAGAGCCTCAAGTGTTAAACCAAATACCAAAACATAAGGACTGACTGCAATGGAAGTAATGGAAAAATCCCAGCTGAGTTCTACAGGTCATCTGTATAGCCAGGACACAAACTCCATACCTCAGCTTGGTTTTAGCAGCCTGATTCACATAAGGTCTCAAGTCATGATCATTACAACACCCAGTTGGCAGAACCTGACATCAATCTGAAGAGAAAGTGACAAGCAGCAGAAATTCTGCAGGCAGTTACCTGCCCTGTTGTTCCCAGCAAGATGACCATCCGTCTTCGTAACCACACTGCCATTTATAACAATGCTAAGCAGGTCCAGGTGATCCAGGTGTCACCCTTGCCTTCACACCTCAGAAGGTCCAGGATGCATTTGGGTCAGTCATAAAGCCTGTTGTTTGTCACATCTCCAGATGAATGCAGCAGTGTAACTAGCACTTTCACTTCCCTTTTAACATCATAGTGCCTTTCTAGATACTCCAAAACTAACTTAAATGACAGTGTGGCATTTGTGACTTGAGAGTATTTAGTGTTCATCTCAAAATATCCCCTTACTTCCTGATTGGTTTTATACTTCACATTTATTAAAAGTCAGTGAGTTTATTCTTGTTGATTACTACTCCAAAGGCATGCAATACTCCAGTAACTTAGATGAGGTGGAACCAACGGGATCATTTACAGAAGCAAAGGAAGCAGAGCTTGGCCCACAGTTAAAATCAGGCAAGGTTAATAAAATTCAGCTCTGACTTGGCTATCTATTCAGGGAGCTGTGACAATACATAGCGTGATTCAGAGCTCAATACCACAAGGTTCTCAGTGTTGAAGTGTGTGAAGCCAGTGGGAGGTGAAAACATTTAGTAGCTTAAACATATGCAGTCTGCCAGCACAGAGCTTTTCAGGCTTCTTGGTTAGGGACTAGGAAGGACCTTTAAATTGCAGATATAGCAGATTTTTCACTGAAGAGGTTGAAGTTACATTTATCCTCTTTCCCTCTCTCCCCCAGATTACATCCCTACTTCAAGGAAGCAGACTAGCAGTCAGTTGTATAGCCTGTTTGAATTACGGTCTAGTGTAGGAATTGTTCAGATGTTTCTGTTTTGCTGCCTATCAACAGTGTCTGGAATAATGCCAGCAGATGACCATCCAACTCTAGTAGCTGGAGAAGATGCCATTGTTTCAAGAGGAGGCAGAAAGATCACAACCCAACTCTCCTTTACCCTCCTCCAAGTGAGGTGAACTTCTTAATCATTTAAATGTTTATTATTAAACCCAGGTAGAACAAACAGGCAATTTCCCAGGCAATTCAACCTGTCAAATTATGTAGCCTCCTCATTGTTGTGCATATTGATTGGTATGTTAATGATTCATTTCAAGACTTCACCTACTGATTCCTGCAGCTCTTTTCACCACTGAAATCAGCATGTGCCATTTCAGTATCTCTCACATTATTCAAAGGTTGCATCTATGCACTCAGAAAGACGACAGCAGAAGATTATTTTTGAAATCACTATGCCTTTTCACAATATTTGTTTCACTACTTCCTGCTGGTTCTTTCAAAATGGTGAATTCAGAGGTGCTTGGAAGTGTCAAAATGTTTGTGGTTCAGCCTGGTCCATGTGGATGACAAGTCAATATTAGAAGAAATTTTCTCTAATGACTTTTTTTATCCTTCACAATGAAAACTTTCAAGGCAAAAGGGAAAAAATATCAAAAGAAAAACCTTTTTGGCTAGAATCCCTCTGAACTTTTGTGAGGCACATAGTAGGAACAGCAGCCCACCTGAGAAAACAGTAGATCAAATTCATCCATTTTCTTGATGAATGACCAATAACTGGAAAGTCAAACCCAGAGACTGTGTCAGCATTAAATCAGACCTGAAGGACATTACAAGACTTGGGTCACACCATAAATCAGGAAAAATCATTTTTTGCCCCTCTTAGATTTGTATTTACATAGGAGCCAAGTTTTATAAAAGAGCTGACCTTGTCTGCTATCAAGATAAAACGTCTGCCCTTCTATCAATAGGTCCACAGCAGGGATTGATCTTCTGCAGTTTTGGGTATTACGCCAATCTGGCTAGAATAAGGTTAAAAGTTATTTCTGCTATTTCTCCTTAAAACATTCTTAAATCATATGAAGACATTTCCTGTAATTAATAGCAGTCAAACTTCAATCTTATAATTGAAGTGGTGAATAAAGCAAAGCCAACTTTGCTTCAGAATCAATCAATAGGGTAGGTACAGCATAGGAAAGAAGTTGAGCTTGTCTTTATTTTGGATTTGGGGGCCGGCTGTTTGAAGTTCTTTTCAGATAGAGCTTTCTAACTTACTAGCCTCAAATGCAAAATCTCATTTATTTTGGACATCTCAAAAATTAGATGATCTGAAGTTCCCAAAATTTTTAATTGTTTATGAATATTTGATGCAAGCCATATTGACCAAGTCTTCAAGCCTCCTAAAAGAACTGCAACAAAAATAAGTTATTTTACAAATTTCCAAGTATGAGAATTCACTCAACTATTTTACACCATCTACCTTCAGAGAATTCCTGGAAGCTGCGAGCCAGACAACTCCTCATGTGAAGCAGATGAAGTATGTGGCAGAAAGACGTCAGAGTAGTGAACATCTTTCCATTTGTCAGATTAAGGGCATTTCTACTAAGAGGATTTTCTAGATGAATTAATTCTGAGCAATCACCTCTGGGCTGCTGTGATGCATGGGCTTTAGGAAAAATGTTTCCATGTTTTGTCCTTTTTATAGGAATTATTGAAAATCAATAGCCATTCCCAGCTATGTTAAAGTCCAGTCAAACTGCCTAAAAAGTAACTTGGCTTCTTTACTTTATAGAACATTAGTCTAAAAATGCAAAAAGTGTTGGCACATACAGTTCATCTGCAGGTGCCCTGTGGTACATCATTCCGCACTACCCTGCTACCCCTTTTCCAGAAAAGAAATCAAGCTTTCTTTCTGCCATGAAAACACCAGTCTGCCTCATTTTTCTCAGCTGTCATTTAGCAACACCAAAAGGGATGAATGACAAACGTTACAAGTCCCTAACCCACCAGACTTTGACAGCAGTTTCATAATATTTTTCTCTTGAATCACACCTTCTGGTAAGAGGTAAATACATTCAGACATTTGTTCCACTATCCTGATCCTGCTGCACCAGCTGTCAAGCCTGCCTTGCATTCTTTGCATCTACTGCACATCTACATATATCAATATAAAGAAACTTTTCTCCTGGTGAGCTGTATTTTTAGAAATGGTTTCTGCCCCCCTCCTCAGGGTTTCCTAAAATACCATTATTCATACTCAACCAAAGAAGCACCTAACAGGACAGTCTAGAATCTCTGTGAAGGTGCATCAGTGTGCAGCTTTAGAAGATTTTGGGACATTTTCATATTAAAAGATGAAAATCTCCTGACCTACACACTTCTCTAGAAGTCCAGAGTCCTAGTCTTACACCCCAGTCAGAGATCTTCAGTTTCCTTTTCAATTGCAAAAGCTTTGCTCAAACCATCAAGCAGTACAGCAGTCCCTTCCACCCTTTCTTTTCTACAACCTTTACAAGGAACACTCTATGGAATATTACTATTTCTCATTGCCAGAAAACACTCAGTTGTTTCCATTCTATCCTCAATATCTGAGGAACTTTGTAGGTGGGATTCAGCAGCACCGCAGACATGCTTCACAGTAAGCTAGATTTATTCCAAGTCATACTAAGGTCCTTTTATATCCTTTCTATGAACAGAATCAGGAAGCAATCATGACTCTATTGCTCAATAGCAGTTCACTGATCTAACAGCTGCTGTCATGCAGTACAGGGAGGACATCTCTAAGGTATCTTAACACTCACTGACTTCAGCACTACTAGCAATACATCTGCACCAGCTACGCGTTTGCACGAATTCACCTCCTGAGCAGGTACTCATTTCCCCAGTAGCTTTTGGAAGAATTCAGAAATGCCTGTAGTGCTGCAGCTACTAGAAAATAGTTCATGAAAGAACTAGTTGAAAGCTAGTTCATACATATCAACACTGGCATCATAGTAAAGGTGAAGTGAGACCAGTAACTGATCCAAACGTAGCAGCAGACGTAGATGATGTGCAATAGATGCACTCCAAATGCACAGGCCAAAATCTAAGTAAATGCAGTTTTTGACTGACTGCTCCCAGGACCTTAAGGTTGCAAAAGGATTTTAACTGCTCATATTAACTTAGGGTGAGAGACATTTGCTAATCTAACCTTCAACTTTCTTAGCAAAACCAGGCTCACACAATTTACCACAGGGGAAAGGATATTCTCTTAACATCACAACAATTATAATACACTGTTGAATTATCCTTGTGACTGGAACAAATATATTGAGGCAAAATCAAAAGGAACATCAGGAAACTATGCTGTGGGAGAAAAAGATAAAGTACAATAAGGAAAAGGACACTTAGACTTTGAGAATGGGGGAAAGGAAAAAAAAAATAATCCTTCTGAGATGCTGGATATTTTCCCCTGCAGAAACAGATATATTTCTGCAAATAATTCCTAATATCTTCCTGCTCCCATCCTATATCTCAGTCCAAAACAACAGAGCTATCTCCTTAAAGGTTTATGGCATTCAAATGACAACAGGCAGTACTTGTAAGAAGCCTGAACTGCTTCAGAGCACAGATTTCTCAACAAGAGCTCACTGGGTCACAGGGACATCCTAAGCCCTGTGAGAGTCTAGAACTGCCACCTTAAGTACATCATAGATGTACCAATAGATTACTGCTCAATGCAAACTCCTAAACCATAATGTAAAACAGACTGCAATCTCAAAGTCTTTGACAGCAGTATTATGGTAACTGTGCTTTTGAAGACAAAATATTACCAACAAATTCAGCTGTAAGTGCCAATAAAGACCATAAAGCAGATAATCTTAAGCAGACCAGTCACCAAACTAATCACCAGTGGAATTAGACTCTGTACTAAGGAATAGCATTCATATGGATAACAGGAAAGTGAGAAAAGGGACAGAAAGCTGAGCAAGCTTGGATTAAACTCCAGTAAGGAGGGCAATACTCAAAAAGGAGATTTTAATCTAAAGAAAGACAATCTGTGTTTATGGCACATCACGTCCTACAGAATGCTGTGAGTGCTTAATAAAAAGTACACAGTATATAAACACTATTGTATAAGTAGATACATTAAAGCAGGCATAATATTCTAGTTTCTATTACTGCTGTTCAAGGAGGAATACTTCCACATTGAATTAACTATGTTTGCAATATACCAGAGACAAACAAAGGTAAATTGAAAAAAATCCAATTAAATTAGAGAACCACAAAGGACACATTCAGTGACCAATAACACATAAAGCACTACTGGAGTAGGTCGATGAACATTTCTGGCTATCAAACGTTGAAGGGAATTCCTGGAATAACAACAGAGAGTAGATATAATGCTCTGACTCATTAAGGGGTTGCAGATGTGACAAGCAAGGGAGTCAGGGCAGCTTCACAGTACAGGTAGTGGCTGCTTAGGGAAGCCATATTCAGGGCTGGGGTCCCACACTGAACAGGTTTTTGCATCTTAGTTTCTCAGCTGAATAGCAGGGATAAAGTCATCCCCCCTTACTCAGCCTACTGCACTATAGTACCAAGCTCAGCCACCTCCATCACCTACTTAAATCTAAGTTCAAATAATTATTTTTGCACTTTTTGTGCCAGAGAGGAGGTCCCAAAGATTGCTACAGCATGGAGGTGTTGTACCTTCTTTCCATAAAGCTTTCTGCTATTGCAATACTTGTAAGAAGTTTTAGACTGGCTCAATGAGAAGGCAAAGGCACAATGCAGGTTTTATGGTTTCCTTACTTGTAGAGTTCTCCCTGAGTATTCATTGGCTTAACCTTTCAGCCTGAAAGCAGGCATTGGGAAATTTGTATTTCTCTGCCACTTTTTAACTCCTGACTGCAACCTACATACAAGTCGGTGCTTAGCACTAAGGATTTTCATCCCACAGGTCTTCTGAGTTTCCTTTCTGTCACTAGAACAACACTGGCTCTATCAAGAGAATTGGGTTTAGGACACTGAGCTTCGTTTAGTCACCTAAGGATTTTCTTTTTGAATCTCATTAACAAATACTCTTAACTACATATTTAACTAAAGCAAAACAAAGTCTTTTGTGAAAGTATTTCTTCAGAACAGCTTTAAGGAATAGCCCAATGATATATACCACCCAGTGTCTATCTGTGGTTTGATAATAGGTTTTTGCAGTGGTGGGGGGTCTGTCAGATACAAATCCACTCATATGTGTACCTGGGAGTCCAGAGACATATGCCTGGAGGTGCAGAAGTATTGCAGTTACCAATTAAGTGTACACATCTACCTCGGGAACAAAAAGAAAGAACACTGTGTACCAGCAACAGAACAATTTCTCTAGGTAAAGGAAAAATCTCTATCTAGTCACAGTAGCACATCAAACTTTACATCTTCTTAGTAGTAGAACAGCTAGAGAGCAACACAGTTGAACTTGTGTTTTAAAGACACCATTATGAAACAATCTAGTAAACTCGAAGTGCCCTCTGAATCTGACATTTGTGGAGAGTCATGTATTTATAGTGGCTTTCTTTTGTATTTTAGTGTAACATGCCTGTTTAAGATCATATTACTTATATACATGTTTAAGCAAATCAGGTAAATTCCATACATCTGAGTTCTGCTTGTGAAATGTACTTAAAGATGTATGTTTGTTATGTAGGGATTACTTGTTATTGTCTCCAGGTATGTTTTGGGGGAGTTTCTGGTAACCTGGTAAAGAAGCATGACAGGTAATTGTCTGTGCATTTTTTCTTATTTTAAAAATATTTAAATTTAGGAATAATGAGTGGTCACAGAACAAATTAATATTTCAAACTGTGGGAGCAGCAAGGGCAAGGTCCCCTAAGATGTTTTAGAAATATCTTCTCCCAAATCAAAACTCAGACTGAAAAAGCATCTGGGCTGGTCTCTAATGGGCTATAGTCAAAATAGTTCTCACCATTCCTATTATTTTTATTTTATACTGTATTTCTTCCTACTTCATATTCAGATTTAGACATATAACTGAATTTAGAGCTATGTAAAAAAATATAGGTGAAGTAAATGGGAAAAATCTCTTGACTTCTGCAGTCTTTAAATGGCACATCTCTGAAAGCACAAAACCTACTTCTAAAACTATTTACACTGCTTAGCATTGGGTCAGTCATACCCACTGTATTAAGTAGTAAGGTGATCTTTGTTTTACTTAAGGGTTTTGAGGCATTTTCAGAATATCATCTTTCCTTTCAGCCAGCACAACATGCTGGAACATTTCTACAACAAATATAACCACAATAAGTTTTCTGAGCTTCTTCGTTAAAAAGTGAATCATTTTTCTTAGAGAGGATGGAAATAATTTAGAGTGAGCATTGTTAGAAGCCCGTGGTCTTTAGCAGCCAACCTGAGCTGAACAGGTAAGATTGAAAGTTTCTTTGCTTAGTAAAATAAACAAAATTGCTATACAGAAACCACATGCTGTACATTCAAACAGCAGCAAAAGGAACATCTTGTTCAATAAGACACCTTAGCACCATGTCATCAGGTTGGTCTGCTTCACAACTGGAACACAGCCTTGCAAGAAAATCCTTAATATAGAATCAGGTTTTTCAGATGCACTCAACAGCCAATATTGTCCGGAGTATAAAATATCACTTACTAACTATCCATTCCACCCAAAACACATTCTGAATAAAACAAGCTAAAATTATGTTGTTCACTCTGCCTGTGCTAGTACTTAATCTTTTGAGTTCTTTGGAGCAGAACATTGTATACACATCTATATTTGTAATGTGTCTAGTTCAAGAGGCCACTTAACCTGTTTGGTGTATATCATCTTCAAAATTACCCAGTAAAAATATGGTTTGTGCGTCACTACAGACATACAGTATGCCTCTCCCAAACTCATTCTGTGCAGAAGACAACCAGCTACACTTAACAGACACAGCATTTCCCCTCTCTCTGCAAAATACTGTTTTGGGGACAAAACTTCATCAGAATTTCTTGTGGATTTGTGGTTGTTTTTTTGTTGCCTTCCTGCTACAGGACTCAGCTGCTACTTAAAACCTCACAATAAACCATCTATTTTGTTTCAGCTACCATGGTGCTAAGTGTTGACTCAAATGCACAAAGACTGAATAACTTTCTGTGAAGTTAAGCTAATATGATGAGTACTGAATACTCATTCAAGCTTAAAATGTGGTATTCTCTGGGATAAGGACTATTCCATTCAGCTTTATTATAAACTATGTCAAGCTCAGCTTTCCACCAGGAGCCTTCAGTCCAATGAATTCACCACAGTTGCTCTCAGTATTCTTACCTTTCCTTTGCAAATCTGGAAAGCTGAATACTGCTTAATGGTTTAGAAACCAACAGTCATACCAGAAGACTGGCCCTGTGATGTCCTTTGCCTTAACGAGTACAAGAGCTCCGTGATCCAGCATGTATGATTTTTACAAGACTCATAAGAATTCAGTCATTTTGGAGGTGACAGCAAATCCTGAGATCCTTTTGTTTACTTAATCAACCTGGATAATCCTCAATTTGTACAGCTATGTTTGCCTTAAGGGACATCCCCTGCAGTTTCAATAGGATTCTGGTATCTACTCCTCCTGAACATTTCTTTGGTCACACTGTTATCCTAAGGAGCACAGAAAACTGAAAAAAAAGCCCTCCTCTACTTGCAAACACACATCCCCTTCAAGTCCTTACAAGTATTTTCTTTCTTACCATGCCAAATTTTGACCTGTTCTTGCCACTAATCCTGCGCACAGTTCTGCACCATCAACGTTGCATTCATCAGCCACCATCTACTCTCCTGTTTTCTCCTCATTTTCCTTCTCCTATCAACAGTCCTCATAAACCATCCAACATATTTACAGTCTCCCTTGAAATCCATTTCTTTTTATTAGCCTTTTCTTTTGACTTCTAACTCTATAGGGTCTACTTCTAATCTTTTATCACACATTAAAAGCCATCAGAATTCAGGAAAGTCACCTGTGATTGAGTGCAACTCTCAGTTCCAGGAGGAAACCCAGCTGGGTGGAAGCTGGTCACAGGAAAGGGCATGGCTGTTTTGATATTTAAGTACAAGGAGGAAACTGGAAAGAGAGCCTTTCTAATCTACTGTGCAGCCCTAGACCCTGCCCAGGCAGGGCTCAGACAAGCCATACAAGGGCTATACTTCACTTGTGAAGTGAGCTAATCCCACTCTTGCCACAACTGGAGATTTTCTGCTGTTTTAAGAATGCTGAAAATCAGAGAGTCTAAGTTGTAATGCAGAGGTCTGCACTGACACCATATTATTTCTATTTGTTTTCTTTTGTTTCTGCTAACAGCACTTCAGAGAACAGTGAAAGTCCTTTAAAGCTTATCTATCAACTTCAGAGGGAACCAGTTCTCCTTATGCATTTGTTTTGTTGGGTTTTTGTTTGGATTTCTCTGGTTGTTTTTAAGTTTTCACCTTGTTTTGGGGGGCACTGGTAGCAAAAAATCCCCATGAAAAGTGCATTGAGGCTCAGTTGAAAGCCCGAGCAGTGCTTTGGGCACCACCAAAAAAGAACAGAACCACAATTCTTCAGTAATAGCAGTGATATTAAACTTGTTCTGGGTTGAAGAATGTTGTTTTCTTACCACCACCTCCTTCCTATCAAAACAGCCCCGAGTTACTACATAGCACAGTAACATTTGCATTGCAAAGAGAGATTTGTTCTGTTGTTTTCCTTTTATCATCCAAATGGTAAGAAGCTGAGCTCAAGGCAGGGAAAAGGTGCCACATCAGAGCTGGGAGGTTCACGTCATTTCAGGAGCAGACATGAAAAAAATTAATTTAACAGTGTAGAAAGAGTGTCAGTTTAACAACCTCAACACGCAGGAGTGGAAAAGCCTTTAGACACAAACATCTGAGGAAATCAAATTGTGAAGTTTCTCAGGTTCCTGGTCTTTTTTAAAGAAAGCCTGCCTGCACTATGTTCTGGCTGTGCTCCTCACTTGCAACACGGCTTGGCTTCACACAGAAGAGGAGGAGCTGATACCTCCCTATCCTCTTACACTACCTTAAACACCGCCACAGATGGATGAGCACAAAGCTCTGACGGAGGCTCATCATAGCACAGGGAAATGGTAATAAAGCACAAAACTATCACAGCTGGAGAAGAGACGATAAAAAAGTTCTACTGACCAAGAGTTTTAAACTTACAGTCAGGGAGACCATTTTGTTGCATGATATTGTCATTTCTGTTCTCTCAGCAAGCCTTGACTAACTTTGCACCAGTATGTATTTAGGGACAAACAAAGGGTATTAACTAGCACACTAGATTCCAAGAAACCTTGTTGAGATTTCAACCAAGAATTACTTTCAAATTTAAGCTTGGATTGCAAAGCTGACCTGCTGTTTCCTATCATCTGAACCATTGATTTGTTTCAGCTGCAGGTTTATGCACCTTGGCCTTTCTTACATTGAGAGAAAACAGAAACCCAGCCATCCACATACAACAGAGGATTCTGTAAAGTGGTTCAGCCACAAAAGAGTTATACTAAGAGTTTGTCACCAAATAGATGTGTAGGGATTTTTTTTTAAAAAAAATAAGTTAACACTATCACACAGAAATCTCTTCCCTGAGTCACCTGTATAAAGCACAAACATAGAGGAGTACCAACTGCAGACATTTGGAAATGTGGCAGAAACACAAGTAAGAATTCTCAGAATTCTGTTAAAGCACTTTTAAGAGGTCTGATTGAATTTTCCCCATCAAAGGGGCTCTGTCTAAAGCAGATAGCTTTTACCACCAGTCTGGTACTATAAAAGTACATCCTTCTAAAGAAGCATCACAGACTTTATTTAATATTCTGCTATCTCTAAAATAGCAGGTATACTATGGAATAGATGTAATTAAAAAGCCCCAACACCAAAACCACAACGAGATGTGTTAGGAAGCCAAGTGAACTTAAATATACACAACCAACCTGTTTGCAGAAGAGCAGGGGGAGGTTGGATGTGGAAATACACTACTGTTCCTAAAATTGCTTTTGAAAGTCTGTCTTAATCCACATTGGCAGCAAACGATTGCTTTTAAGAGACCCATTCCCTTTATAAACAAAGTCAGGGTTTTTTTAAATTATTTTTTATTAGAGAGGCCCAGGCAGACTGGGATTTTTTCCTCTGTGAAATCATTTCAACTGTTGTGGCTGGTCTCAGGTGTGCAGCCTTAGTATAAACAGGTAATACTAAAAGGTGCCTTCAGGCATAGCCTTGAGCTACAGGGAGTAAAGTGCCCTGCCTTGTATGCAGCCTTTAACAGGGGGAAAGGGGTAGAGAGAGAATCCTGAAGTTCAGGCTCCTTCTTGCTCCCACAGTTCCAGTTTTTTCTTCAATTCCACAACTGCTTAGCATAGGCCCTGTTTCCTCACAAATCTCTACACAAGACTTTGCTAGCCCACAGTGTGGTTTTAAGCAAAACACAGAGGTAATCTACTCTGTCTGCTAGGAACATGCAGGAGACCTGGGGGTGAAATAGTACCTGCTGTTAATTAGAAATAGGTAGCTCAGGCCTATGAGTAGCTCTGCAAAACTACTTAAAAATAAGAAGACACTAAAAATGCCTCCCCACCTTCCCTTATAAGGCATTCCCAGGTTCACATATTTATTTCTTGATTCAACCAACAGGATAGTAAACATATTCCTAACATAGAATACAGGTACCTCTAATGTTACAGCCTCTCCTTCCTCAAGCTACCCTCTCCATTAACATAACCAATCCCACAATTTTCATTCTAAAAGTGCTTTACCCACCTTTTCCTGATGCATCATGCATACTCTCCAGCTCTGCTCAGCCCCTCACCAACACATCTACCTTTGGCGACCTCCCTTGGCCCCTCACCGCATACAGCTGCTGCTCTACAGAACTTTCCCCCAGCCCCACCTCATGCCCTACTTGTAATCCAGTAATCACAGGCAGCCTCTAGAACCAGCTGCTCTGTTTTAAAGGCTCCTTGCCTTTCGTTAAGTTTCCCACCCCATCACAGCTTGTTCTGATAAACTATTCAACCTGAGGCTTGAGCCTCCATCCTGTTACATGGTAAAGGTAATTCAGAGGCCATGGAGCATTGATCTCACTAACACAGGGTCGATACTGTGCTTTGGCACTGTGCAAATTCATGCCTAATGGGTTTGGTTGTGTATAGGCCAAGGGGAGTATAAGATGGATAAATTCTCCTGTGGTGCAGTGAAATTTGTGTTCAGGATATTACTCATCACAAATATATTGTGTCATACACTGACATGACAGATGATTCATCATTGTATTCTATCAGAGCAATACAGCATATCAAGAAGCAGTGGTATCTGGAGGAAGATTTCACCTGATTTCCTTTAAAACCTGCTGAGCACTCTTGTTTCTCAAATGCTTGATCATCAGTGAGAACCTTTTTTCACACGGGGTGCTCTGATTGCACAGTAGATGAAACCCCACTTAGCATTGCAACCACAGACAGGACAAGACTTGTTTTTCATTGCAGGATATAGTAGTTATGGTATCTTCCTCTATGTGCTGATTCATTATCATCTTTTAAGTTGACTTTTACCATAAATTTAAAAGTTATAGTACTGCTCCTTTGCACTTGTGTTTTCATGACAAGGCCATATTTATCAACTCTCAGCTGCAAGTTGAAGAAGTAGGAACTGGAAGTACAGAGATACTGTGGAGGTAAATTACTTGAACGCTCTCTAAAGAACAAAATTAATGTTGATGTTTCATTGAGACACAAGCCCCAGTATCTGATGGAAAAACCCAGGCATCTGGACCACCATCTCATTAATATTTCTTTTCTTTTTCTAATAGTATGTTTGATGCTAGACTACTACAGTCATCTACTTGTGCCTCAGTTTCTCAGGTACAGGATGAGACTAGTAATATTTACTCCTTTAGAGAATGTACTAAGCTTTGCAAGAGAAAGCAAATACACAAACTTGAAAATACAAGCATCACTGAAAGCTGATATCTGAATATTGTGACACATGGTTGTCTTTGACATTAGACAATACATGTTGTGTCACCTAAGGAAGTTTTGATTCATATACTTTTTCAAAATGGTCTTTTTTGTTTTTCTTCAGTATACTGGAAATAAGTTTACTCATTATACCAAGCAAGATCTCGATTCTTCAAATAAGTTAAAAACACTGACAATGTCATTTGTGATTGTGTTTTAAAATCTTTTATATGAACTAGCAGACTGTACAACAGATGCAGGAACACATGAGGATTCAACCAAGACAAACCCACGCATCAAGACATTGTCAGTGTCAAATCTTTGCTTTTTGTTAAATTCAAGATTAAAAAAGGAGAGTAATAATTTCTACAAACAACATGTGTGTTTTAAAAAGGAAAAAAAACCCAAACATGAACTCTTCCCAGTCTTTTCTGTATAAATAATTATGATTATGAAAGTTAGTAACTTTAGTAAAGAAAAAGAAATCTCCCTCCCTGGAGCAGAGTCAGGGCATTACGGGTAACAGATCTACATCACAGGGGCCATCTGTTAAATTTACTTGGAACTCATAAAAATAAGATTTGCTGCAATAAGGACTACTTTCTAATGTTGGTTATCTTCTGTGCTAGGAGAACAGTAATTTTGCCAGAGCACAGCTGTTAGATACACAGCAAACCAGTGCTTACTATAAATGCTCAATCTTTTTTTGAAAATGTGTCTGAAATCCACAGTTGCTATGTAAGATTAAAATATGGCCACTAAAAGTAATTCTGGGGTTCCTAGGCCAAGGCAAATCATTAATGACCTTGGGATAACATAAACTTTTACAAGTGATTACTGTCCTTCCTTGTTCCTCAGGGCATTGCTACATTCTGTCCAGGAATCAAACTGAAGACATGAAGATAAAGAAGATTATCAGGTATTTGACACCTAACCACACTAGAGAAGAGTTCTGCATAAAACAGATTGAGGAACCTAAGAATGAGTTTCTTTCTGCATATCATCATCTACAGAACTGGACTGGCTTGTCATCCTTCTGACAGTTATATCATGTGCAAATAGGTGTTTTACATGCATCTTGAATCAAGGCATGACACTTTCTGATGATGGAATGGAAAGGGGTCTGCATCTTTTCAGCTCCCACAGTTTTTCTACAAGTAGTTTCTGTACAAGGATGAACAGGGTTAACTTCAATGTAATAAACTTCGGTATCAGTAAGCTTTGTAGATACTGCACTGGAATGGACCAAAGTACTCAAAGATGAAACAAGCCTCACATCTGAGATGAGATACACATACAGGTGTACATATGTGTTTGCACTGATATGATGACAAGCTTAAATGACACTCATCAAACATGAAACTGCTACAAGGGGTGGTTGAACTAGATGATCTTTTGAGGTCCCTTTCAACCCCTAACATTCTGTGATTCTTTAATAATGTGTTGAATTATTTTACATCATCTATCTGCCCCTTCTGTCATCTTCTACCCACAAAGGTCAATCTGTACATTTTCATGTATATTCATGAGGATTTTCCCACCAAACTGAATGGCATTCCAAATATATTGTAGTATAAAACAAGTGTGTAAATTAAGTAAGCTTGATATTGATGGGCTATTCATGTTCATGGTCAGAACATGATTTTTCTTTTTAAGAAATGCTTAGTATGTTAAAACTAAATACAGGACTTACCTTCCTTTCACATGTGTCTTGAAATTAAATGCAAGAATACCCAGGATGAACAGTCTTAGAGCAGAGCACCCACTGTCATTCTTATTAAGCAAAAAAGAACAAAAAGGTTAGTATAAATATTGATATTTAACCTAAAGAGAATATCTTCTGTGCCTATGCATGAGATAATAATAGTAGCACCTTTTTGTTCTGCCCAATGAGCTCACTGATAAATAGATATAAAACATGGTTGAACATGGTTATTGAAAATAAAGATGTTCTGGTAGCTAGCCAGCACTTCAATTGATTTTATATGCTTGGTTTTTCTCTTTCATTTTTCAGTTCTACCTCAGGTTATGAATTTTCAGAAGCAAACATGAGCAATTCAGAGTAAATATACAATTGCTATTTGGGCTGGTGTATCATTTCTCTTAGTTTTCTTTTTACAGGTTGATTAAATCAACGCTTGAAAAGCACTGGAATATATGTTCCTCTATTTTTCTTTGCTTTTCCGAAATTTCTTCCTCTACTTTAATGTAAAATAGATTATCAGAAATCCTTAATGATCTCAAGGAGCATGGCTGACTGTATGATACAAAGAATGATTCATTAGTATATTTTATTAAGTGGTAAATTCACTGCTTGTATTATTTAATACTCCCAGAACATGTATGTAAATATTAGCAAATTCAAAGTTTTCATACATTTTAACATATGGTATAATTTAGCTCAAAACCTGAATAGAGCAAATTATTAATTATACACTTTATTTTTTCCAAGTCATCCTGGCATGCAGCAGAATCATGTGATACCAAACAGCCTAATACATAATCCCAGATGAAGAAAACCATTTACAAATGCATAGCTAAACTGCAATTCCTTAGCTGAAACCTATTTAGAAAAACAGGTTTTAAGAGACAAATGTATTTATATAAAAGTTGCTTTATTCACTAGGGAGCAATGATTCATAACAGTAAAATGTTCAGGTGCCAGAACTGGGATATGTAACTCTTTCTGCTAGAATACCTGTGCGGCCATAGTGCAAGCACTTCAGCAACCTGTAGTTCTCTTCCTCCTCCCACCTAGGGCATGTTATATCTACTATATGGAGTCCACGGAGTGGGCACCAATTAAGTATATGCACCTCCTATCTTGAGTGCTGCCCTGATGACACTTGGGGCCAGTGGGTACTGATGGAATGTATGTAAAAATGACCATAAAGCGATAAAACCATAAAAAGTAATTGTCTCATGGTTCACTGGTTGACTTAATATTAATCTATAACAGTATAATTAAGGTAACTTTTACAGTTTCTCTTAAAATAAATTCTGAGTCATAACAGCAGCGATGAGCTTTACTTTCTATCAGAAGGACATGTGGATGTGGTCTGTTTCAGATGCTTTATGTGGCTCATGAAAGCCGCAGTGTTCCAGAACTGGGCCACAGTTTGCATTGTTGTCCAGAGAGTAAAGGGCATGTAATTTAATCTCTCTGCATTGCAGATTGACACCTATTCCGTTAACTGCCCCTGACCCTTTGTTTTGTTATTTGTATTGAGAAGTTGGACAGGATAGGGACAATCTCTATTAGTATGTGCGCAGTATGAGCTGTGCATGTGCTAATACCAGTCACAAGAACACCAGTCTCAGTGCCAACCCCCGGCACTAGCATGGCAGGAAAATACAGCTTAAACTGATGTACTGTTGCAGTTTCCCTTCTTCCCATTTCTCTTTCCTCCTCCTTGGTCTGTCTTTGGTTTACAACTGACTTTGGTCACTCAACACAATGTGAAATATGCCAATTAAAGATAAATTGTCTTGTGGTGCTTAGAGTATTCACCAAAATCATCACTAGTAGCGAGTGACTGAAATAAATACGAATTGGAAAAAACACAGTATTAATTTAATGATGCGGTGAGGATGGAAGTAAAAAGACTTGAAAATCTCACTCTGCATCTTGCAGAATCTAAGTTTAAGTATTAAATTTCTCATTGCAATTACTAATGAATTTCAAGGTTTTTTCTCCCTTTGACACCTAATGCTGCATGATGCTATTACATGAGGTAACTGTCAAAAGGTGGATTATTTTATCATGTATACAGCCTGTCAGTATAATGGAAGCTTGCATATTAACAGAGCTGGAGCCCTATATCCATAGTGCAAGGCTATAGTAATTGCTCACCGCCAGACTGTATGTTCTTGTCTTTAATACATTTTAAAGTAGACATTGCAAATGCAACCAATACCACATAAGGTGGTACTGTCAAAAACAATTTAAAAGCAAGAAGAAAAAGCAAAAGCCTTACATACTCCAATATTTACAGTATGCCAACTCTTTCCATTGGGAAGTCACTTTGCCAGAATTTACCATAATCAACTGTAAACTCTTTCTTAGTCACCCTCTAAGAATGTTTCTTGATCCCCTAGCATCTGTTAGACACTGGGGAGTCACTGCTGTCCCTACCCTGCCTCCACAACTGGCTGCACACTGCTGAGGGAATACAGGCCTCCAGAAGGTCTGAAACCCCTCTAACAGCAGTGCCAAACCCCCAAAGTTTCAGGCAGACACATAAATAAGGGGTTGGTCTGTGCAAAGATATTCAAGAAACAAACAGACAGCTGCTCCAGGGGCTCCATGGTGAAAGAAGAGACAGACAGATAGCCCTGAGACTGCAGCCTGCGGGGACCCAGCCTGGGCAGGGATGGCTCTGAGGGCAGCTCAAACAGGAGCAGGCCCACCTCTGAACTTTGTGCAGAATAGCAACAAATTAAGTAAAATTCCTCAGCTCAAGACTCTTCTTTTTGTGACTTAAACCCACCAGAATCAGACAATTATTGTGCTAAGAACATCACTTACTATGCTGACCAATATTACTTTTTGATCTCCCTGTGCTCCCTGTCTCTCTTGTCTCTGGGATTTTTGCTTTCCCTGTAGTCTGTAAACCTTTCTAGAGAAGTATTTCTTTGTGGATGGCTTTTAGACAGTCTTGGCAAATTACATTCAGGCTGAAGAGTGGCAGTTCTAGCTGCTATCATAAAGTATTAACGTCTGTACTTCTCATTGAGTATAATTTTTTAATGATATTTAACAGGAACTGGATGGGTATGTTTGCCAATTTAAATGCTGGCAGCAATGCTATTTAACGTGGTTTTCTTTAAATGGTACATGCAGTTTACTTTAAACCGTATACAGATTTTTTGCTTCTAAATCTTCTTTTAACATACAAATTACCAAACAATTTTTTAAGAGGTTTTAATTGACAGACTGCAGATAATTTTTTCAATACAATACCTATGGCAAAGGCTGTGTTTTTAATACTAAAGAGCATTCCACCAGCAAGCTCTTGTCAGCAGTTACTGGATCTTACATATTGAATTTTCTGTAGAGCACTCATGAAAACTAAGTTTTTTGCTGTTGTCTCTGTTTTGCACTGCTTATTGGTGAGAAATTGAAAGAGGGAGTACAAGACAGAGAAACCCATGCAGGGGAATAGCAAGTGTCAGACTGTCTTTCAGTGAAAAAATGGATGGTGTCACTTAATAGTGCATTAAAGAATCAACTGAATGTGTAAATCTCAAGTATTGGGTGTCTGTCACCATGTTACACATTTTTCTTCTTAGCCACAGATTCAAATGAACCTCATAAATTGAAATGTGGATGTACAATAGGATGTTCATAAAAGCCCTTAGAGAGTTTCACAGTTTGGTCTATAATTACTTTTTTAGCACAATTCTTTGTTCCTTTCAAACAAGGACTGCGTATCCACAGTTCCTACTGGTTTCATTACAAGCCCACTGCGAAAGGCCTTATGCTATAACAGTGTCAATGGAAAATGGACTAATAAATAAAAATGGCATGACTGAGAGCCAACAAATGCCTAAGTACTCCAGATGATTCATTTTGCTGAACAGTCTCCTGATCTGTAGCCAAAACAGACCAAGGAATGCAAGGTTAAAGAAGCAGTCAGCAGCAGGGAGGAAAAAGAAGCCAGTGGTTTAGCTGGTAATCTGATGGTAAAATGTGAAAATATTATTAATTAAAAAAACTTGTCACACAGACAAAACAGACCTGATTGTCAGATTAGAGACACAGATCAAGTAGGTCTCTGCCTAACCAAGGAGTTGCATCTATACTTTTGCTTGAGCTAAAGCAATAAAATAAGTAAGGATTAAACAATTCCATTTTAAATCTTATTCTTGATGCAAATCACATGTTAAATGACTTCTCTCTCACTCTGTTTTTTTTTAAGAATTTAATGCCAGAATCTTTTCTTCATTTCTGTTGGTTCTACACCACAATAAAATGCCAATAAATACATCAAGATAAAGATGGGCTGAGAAGATACTGATCTTTAGTAGCTTATCTATAGCCTTATCCAAGTAACAGAGACATACTAATTTGGGAATTATTTCTTTCACCTAACTAGGGCATCCTAGCCCACCTTTAGTTTCTCTTTGAAATTAATGGAGAGCACTAAAATAGGCATTTTTAGGGGTGAGATGGTTCATGCTTTGGAGTTGTGAATTTTTCTTCCTCAACTAAAGAAGGAGCTTAAACATTTTTTTTGATAATTTATTTTTACATCATTAAAATTAAGGGAAATTATTATTATTGTTAATGATTGACTTCAGTGGAGAACTTTGTCAGCCAAAACCAAGTTATCATCAACATGGCTCATGAAAGAGAGAAGCCCTCAGACATCTTAGTCTCAATGGCAGGACCATTTCATGACTGCAAAAAAACCTCCTTTTGCCCTGGGCTAACACTGTGGTCCTACCCTCTAAAAACTGTCAGAAGCCCACTTTTTGCCTGAGATCATGAGACAGGCTGATTGCCTACAAGCTGTCCTGCATTGCCGGAAGATGTGCTCATACTATAAAAATGGAAATGTGAAGCTATTTTATGACTTTATATCACTCAAAGCTATTGGGATATGTTATAAGCTCTGACCTGCACTTATAGTTAGAGATATCATCACTCCTTGGGAATGAAACCTGAAGTGATAAATATGTCCACCTATATGAGAGATTAGAAATTACTTCAAAGACTCCACTTTCAAAAAGAAATTATGCACTAATTAAGTAAAACTCTAAAAATGAAAACCCGTTCCCAGAGATAAGTATACTTTGAGAAGACATTTCTGGAAATCAGTGCTTCTGTCTTATATTAGAGCAGAGGAAAAACAGTGGGTGGAAAAGTTTCTTCAGCCCCAACTCATCAAGCAGGCAATCCTGTGGTGCTTGACTGCAAAAGTCAAGTCTCTTCCCAGCCAACCCAAGTGAAGTCCCATAGCTTGAAAATGGAGAAAGAATAGTTCATCAAAATATTAAAATATTCTGCAAAATAATTAATTGTCTAAAGAACCCTATGTATTTAATTTTATTGCATTAAATATACTCCACCAGTTTGCTGAGGTTCTTGATTAGGCTTTAAAAGGTCATCTGCCTAGAACTTTACATACACTAGGATGCAATTCTTGTTTCCAAGTAGATTGCAAAAGGCCATCCATTCTTCCATTCTTAGGCTAATTTCAGAATGTTAACTAGGTATGTTACCCTTACAGCTTTACATAGAGTCTTTTAAAATTGTAAAAGAAATAATTTCTACAACATTATAGGGTTTATGAAAAAAAATTCCCTTTGCAAAATGATTTTTTTCTTTCCATACATATTAGAATGCCACAGCCTAGACATTCTATTAAATTCTTTGATATGATTTAAAATATCTGTAATGCTGTTTTCATTTAAATTTCACAAAATACTTCCATAAAACATATGTGCAAGACAAGACAGTAAGAAAGAACAGAATTTCTATGTCTCTAGTCCTAGTTTACTGGCCTCTAACTGGAACAGGAGACATGTGCAAATGTACCTAGCTCATTTATTTTCTCACCAAATTTTCTCAATGTATTCTAATATTTCATTTTTCTCTTGTGCAAGAAAGAAAAAAAACCCTAACATAAAAAAAAGAAGATAGGGGAGAATTTTATGCAAATCTTTGAAGTAATGCTGATAATATATTCCCAAGAAACCGAATTCCCATTTGCATAATTAAATTGGCCAGAACTATCTAACTGTCCAGCTTGCAGGAGTTCAACTTCTCTGAAATGCAATATCTCTACCCATGAGACACTGGGCAATTACACAGGTGAATTGATAGAAGAATTCAAGGGAAAGCATGCTTGATTCAATATTACACATTAATGGGAAGTCAGTTACAAGTGAGACACTATGCAGCAGCAATATTTAAATATTTTTCTTAAATAACTTGCAACTGCTGAGGACATACAGAATTGTGACACTGCAAAACTGGGATCAACAGAGTTGAGGGTTTTTTTCCTTTTTTTCTTCAAATCAAGTAGGGAATAGACATTAGTGTGTGATGATCTGAGTTTGCTAAAAAGCTGGCTTGGTCTGCTACTACGTAACCACACATTATCTATTGAAACTGTTTCACCTATATTTTTGGTACTAACGGACCATGTAAAACTTAATTAAGCACTGGTCTGCTGGAAGCCTGATTTCCAGAGACACGACTGCAGTAACTAGGGGACGGGGGTCATATTACAGAAATGAAAACTTGTGCCAAGTGGATCACTGTTAACCTCTCCACCCATAAATGTGCGTGAAGAAGAGTGGCACACTGGAATGCCTGACTTTCCAAACCTGCAGCTAGAACTCAGCTGTGTGTAACATCCATGGCAGGTGAGATTGAGTGCAGGAAGGGAAACATGGGACAAGTCATCTTCTCTTCTTGAGACAATATTATGTTTCTCTCTGTAGAGCAAACAGTTTGCTTTTGCAAAGAAAGGCCTTTACTGTATCAGTATCAGCAGCTGCTGGCTAGCCAGCTAATTTTCAGTTTCCTTGGGTTAGGTGGGTACACAAATATTTTTCCTAGTCAGAACTGAACTAAAACACAAAAGAAAAAAAAAAGTCCCTACTTCTAGAAAACATGACTGTGGCTGCGGAGTATGCTGAGGCATGAAAGTATTGCCTGAAAGATCCAGAACAGGCTGAACTTCCCTTAAGGTAACACTGTAGTAATCTCAAGGTATCAGCAAATATGTTGGTAAGAAAATGTCATCACTATGGAGTGAGTCTGAGACTTCAATACAAATTATGGTTTCTGTCTCATGACAACATACGTTCAGGAAAAAAACATAAGATTTTATACTGATGACCTCTAATAAAACAAGAAGAATAAAAAACCCAACAACTGAAAAAAGAACCCACCCTGTATTTTCAACCAATCATAAAGTGGCAGAAACCTATCAGATGTACCTGCTTGACCATAATCAAAAGGTGACCCATATGTTGCTTGAATATCTTTTTAACATTGTATCCATTTATCAAAGACAATTTTCTGTGAACAAAGAAGTATGATGAACCACCTAACGAAAAGTCAGACCATCTGTCTGCCTCCTTCATCATTAACATTCACCTTCAGTATATGCTTGGCTTGTTTTATAACTACTTGAGTGACAGGAGAATTAGTTCATTCCCATAGTTTGGATTTTTTTTCCCGTAGACTTTATTTTTTTTCTAGCATCTATGCATACATTTGTTAAACAGAAGGTGGGGGTGGAGTATGTGAAGTCTAAACTAATTTGAGAAACTAGCATAGCTTCTGCTTGCAGATGTCATGGTGTTTGCATTTTACATATTCATTGAAATGATTATTCCTTTTCGGGGGTAATGAAAATGAATTTTTAGGCTGCCTTTAAGTCTCAGCTATAGCCTGAAGTTGTAAATGTTTTCAAGTTTTCCCTAGTGCTGAGGGCAACTCTTCCTCCAAATGTCTCTGCATACATTGGTGGTCAAGCATCTGCTTGATTTCTGGGCTTTTGTATGTGAGGACAAGGGGCTGCACATACAGATCCTGCATCTGTCTCACACCTGTTTTTCATAAACCAAGAATGGCCTCCACAGAGGTGCCACAACTTGCCATGTACTGCCCAAGGTCATAAACTAGAGCAAAATTAAGAGACTCAAGAATTCTAACCAGAATTTGCAGGGTGTAGTCTGGAGACTGGTATATTACCATGTATAAGAGATTCACCACTTTCTAAATTTAAAATAAAAAATAATATAATTTTAACTCATATTTTTCTGCCTGTTAGGTTTTCATGTGTATCAGAATGAATAAGCTCATAGAGAAAACAGGTCAATCATATTGCCTTATAAGAAGTAAACTCTTATTGGAGAGTCACATGAATGGCATAAATAATAAACTTGGATTAATAAAAATCAATAAAATTAAACACTTTTACATATCTTGACAGCAAGAAAAATTACCCTGTCAGTGAGTGAAGAACACATCCAGCATGCACAGGTATTTGAAGAATCAGGGTTTGCCACTCTACTCATTCCATCTGTGCCACCTTCCGTTGAAAAATGCATGTTTCAGAGTATTAGCAAGTGTTTGATTTTTCTTCAAACTCTTTCAGCTGAAGCAGCCATTACAATTTTTTTAAAAAAAGGTAAAAAAGGGGCTTTATGTATTTTTAATGTACCTAATTAAAGCATTAAATAAATCCCATACAACTCCTCATTTTAAAACTAAACATTTGATGTAAAAGGAGGGTGTTGTTATATTCCGATAGGAAAATGGAAAGGCAAAAAAACGAAGAATTCTTCTCCTGACAATCTAATTTCATTTAAAAGAAGGTATTGTATTTAAAACAAAGCAATTATTCACATAGTATTAATGACAACATTTTGCTGCTATTTCATTCTTGCTTTAAAAAGAATCAACATTTATGATTAGTGCCAAAGAAAAAGCTTCAAGTATATGAAAGTTTAAAAGGAATTTATAATCTAGTTGAGATCTCTTTTTAGGTGGGAAGCTAATCTGATTGATAATAATATCCACCATGCTCTTTACAGCTCATTTCTTCTGAGTGGCTGTAGTATAGATTCATATGGATTCAGAGAAGATCCATCAACTCTTTTAAATATTTGAAATGTGCCTCTTCAGAAGTCTCTGTTCTCTAATTTATTAGACCATCTTTTTTTAGGTGAAGTTTTTATTTATGAAATCTCCTCTACTTAGAAGCTTGGCAAAAGAAATTGGCAAAAGAGAGGCAATGAAACACAACCCAGATTGGGCCATTACTTTGTCTGCAACTCTTCCCTGGTCCACTCTCAGTTAAAATTGGCTTTATCTTGGTTAAAAACTGTTTAACTCACCAGTATGACTAAGACAATGCTGTGCTACTCTCTAGAATTTCTCATTTAAAAGTATATACATGTAAAACAGGGGGATTATCATTTACTACACTAAACTTCAGGTAATTCACTTTATGTAGTTTCTGAAGTATCATCTTGTACCATCATCCCCTCTCCTGCACTATGGCATGCAAAGGGAATCACATCATAATTTGTTGAAAAAAAACAGTGCATTTACTTCATACCATTTCTGTGTTTCCTCCAGTAGGTTATAAAGGTGCCATTAATTTTCCACGTTGTCCTTCCAGTCACACTCTATTTAGTCTCTGCTGTTTTAAGTACAGGCTGAACTTCTGCCACAGCCACCTAACCCCCTAGGTAACCATTAGCAAACGTAGCACTTGTGCTTTTTAGCAGTCAGTTGCTTATAAAAGCTGAATTGTATAATGTTCAGAGGTGGAAATGAGAAAAAAAGGAACAATTAAAAGATAGTGAACCAATACTGCAATCAGATTGAAATAGGAAAATTCTTATTAATGACTGGCCATGGAAAGGAGACTATGGCCTATATTGCAATACTTTGATCTGTTGAGAGTTAATCTTGTCCCAGCACAGTTATACTGACACTCCCATTTTTACTCCCACATTCCTGGCAACTGAGAATAGCCATACAGGTATATCATAACTTGTCAGCTGAATTGTAAAATCTAGAAAAAAATAGCAGATGTTATAGTGCGAGATACTGGATCAATCAGGGTAATAGTACCCCCTTACTCTCCTTTAAATTCAATCTTGCAGCAGATATCAACACTATGTGACAATGATAAGGCAGTGATTTATTTTTTTTATTTGTCACCTTCTATACCAAATCCTCCTATGCAAGAATGGCCTGTCTTGGACTGAACCTTGACAGATTTGTTTGCTGGGCTGTAATGTCAGACCCATCCGATACCAGCTCCCATTAACATGGCGCCTTAGACTCCACCTTAATTTCTGACAAAAGCAAAATTATGAAGAATTTTACCCTAAGAAAATCCAAACAAATACAAAAAAACAAACCACCCTCTCCCCTCAAAATCTCTTACTTTGTTCTCTGTCCTTTCAATTCTTTTTACTGCATGAAACCATACACTCTGTACTTTAGACCTGTGCATATGTGGGTGATGGGGAAATGACTTTTTGTTGCACAAAGGCACATTTTTATTATTTTCCTTTCTTCCTCTCTTTCTCTTCCTATCATATTCTCCTTTGAATGACTGAAAACTCATCTGAAAAAGGATGAATTTCCTCAACATCTGTTTGTTTCTCTTCAACTCGTTATTCGCCCCAACTGCTATTACCCTTCTTTTTGCCTTGTAAGTAACATGCCATTCCCTTTATCACCCTCTCGATGTCAGTGGTCTCCAAGGAGCAAACAAACATTGCAGGGAGATAATCTGCTCAGCCACACCAATGTTAATGCAGAGCATGTCTTTCAGATTTAGTGTAGGAATTCAAATTTGACATTTGTGTAACTGAGAACAGAATTGGTCCTCTCTGTTGAAGAATGTATTCCAGACTGCTTCTGCTAGAAGAACTTGTCTTTAGAAATTATTCTGCTCTGCAAGAAAATTAGATATTGTGCACAGTAGTCCATATGCTGTCTGAAGTTTTGGGCAGTACAGACTCAAAATTTATGGTGCATTTTATTATTCTGCTATTCATGTTTTTCCCTCAAGATGGATGCGTTTATATCTCTAAACCTATCTATCACATAGCATCCACTAATAGACAGTTTTACATGTAAACTCTCTAACACATAAAAGTACATTTAAAGGAGAAATGAAACCCCTTGACAATAGTGTACTTGATCCTTTGCAAATCCCTGTGGATTTATAGTACACAGTAAGTCAAAAATAATTAATAGGGTCAGTTCCAAAAGATGTCAGGTTCACTGAAGCGTTGTTTCTTTGAAAGAGAAACAACACTGACATATTTTTAAAACTTACAGTAAACTAAATGTTGTCTCTAGAGATTGGCACTTCCATGGTGCTTTTGTAACATCTTCTCATTGCTACCTGGGTTTACTCTTAGTCATCTTGGTGGAATGCTTTTCTTTCTTTAAGAATGTGGAAATTTATGTGCTGACTTGAGTGAAAAAGCTGGTATCAATGTTCTCACATTGGTTTGCAATTTATCAAGAAATAGAAACGAAATGGCCAACATCGTTCTAATGCAAAGCCCAAAAAAGGGCTTATTTCCCTGAGGAAGAAATATTCAAAATTCAAACCCAGTGAACACACCAGGTTTAAAACACATGTAAAAAAATGGATTTGGCAAAATATTTTTCTACCTGATGTCTCAAAATCAAATGCCAACATCCTTCAAAGAAGGAAAGTCAATGCTTTTAACAAATCCATTATGTGGGAAGACATAATGGACACTTAAATTTTGTCACCCAATTCCACCTACATTGAGCAACTCTTTTTTTAAGCTAAATTCACATTAACATTTGCTTTTCTGGACACAAACAGTAACACTAGTGCCATGCTGAAATTTCAGTCAATGAGAAAGAATGCAGATTCCTCCTATGCAAATAACAACCTAACAACCTGATAACTTGCCCTGCTCAAGAACCTCCCCTTCCAGATGTGAAGAATGCTTCCCTTACAATAGAAATTTATCCCAGCATCATACATAATACTCTTTTCTGTTAATCTGGAATTTAAAATAAGCCCTAAGGATCTGATGAATTGTGTTCAGAAGTTACAGTGAGTGCTGCTGACTCGAGAGCTGCTTTATTATTTTACTTTTTTCAGTTGGAAGACTCAGTTTATTGGTATACGCTGATTTTAACAAGCAAATAGTAGCTTCGGTTCAGTGTTTTGAGAGTCATGGACAGAGCTCTAACTTCTTAGTGACACGCTGGGGGCTCGGAAGGAAGACAGGAATCATTAGGAAGAGGACTGGCAGTTCCAGCAGCAGCTCTCTCTCGTGGCTATGAAAAGTGACCTCTGCCAAGGCAGGTCATAGCTATGAGAGAAGCCATATAGGAAAAAGAGGAAGAATGAGGCAAAAGAAACTAGTAGACTAATGCAGTATAATTTAAAAGCTGACCCTGTACATTAAGGCTAATGGAACTAAACAACTGTAATCTTGAAAAGAAAATGGAACATTATTGAGAATGTAGCTACAGTACTTGAAATCCAATTAATTGTTATATCTCCCTAAAGATTTGGATCTTTTTTTTTTTTTTTGCCTTTCATTAACTGAAATTTGTTTTTCTTTGATTAAGCTTAATATTAAAAAACCCAAACAGACAGAATGGTAATCAAAAATATGTGTCATCTTAGGCCCACTCTGCATTATTAAAATTTCTCATTTCGCATTTGTGTGATATTTCTCCAGTAGTAGACTTGCTCGAAAAATAGTCAGTCTCACTTAGCAAAATCCTCCTCAAAACCACAGCTTCCACAGTTCCACAGTAAGTATGTTTCTGCCTTCTACTTGGGTTTGACACATTTAACACCGAGAACTCAATAACATTCCAAGCTTACCCAAATCCCAATTTACATCAAAACAGGTGAAACTGAAATCTGAAGGTTGTTGTTACTGATACAATTAATTAACTTCCTTTAATATGTCTGTGATGTTATGTAGTGAAACTACATAGTGAAATAAACTAACAGCTTAAAGAGCTTGCTTTCCACCTTGTTTATTAAAAGAGAAAAAAACTCACTTAACAAGTGGATTTGATTTGGGTTTTTTTTCAGTTGAAGAAAGACAGAATTATACCACTGGGTACCTTCAGAAATGAGAAGTGCAAACACGTTCAGTGGCCATAAAAGAAATGAGATATATAGAGGAGTATCTCAGCACATAATTAAGGACAGACATTCTCTCCAGACTCCCTTGATGCACTTAGCAGAGATACCAAATCTCAAGTAAACCCTGCGGATCCTGGCAGTGTACATCGTCTGTATTTCACAACAAATTCCCAGACCAAATGGTAAAGTGGGATCAATATTTCTCTGCCTACTTTCGTTCTCTTCCCTAAACCTCAAAGCCATGAGCCCTGCTACTCTTTCTCTGCAGTCATCACCATCCCTATCCTGGCTGCAGAAGAATAAGTAAAAGTCTACAGTTTAAAATAGGGCAGGCAATATTTTTGCTATTCTCACAACCTGAAGGGTTTATACAGCAGCATTTTACTGTTCCCACACCACTGCACAAATGAGAGGACCAGGAATAATCCCAAAGTCAGATATCAATTTCTGCTAAGCAGCAGCTACCCCTCTCACAGCTAATGATGGCCATTTCTAAGCTAAAAGCAGTGCCCAGCCATGTAAGCGCTGTTTCTTTATACTATAAAAGAACATAACTTAAATCACCAGTAGAACAGATAACCAGAACTAAAATTGTCAGTCTGTAACTTCAGACAGAATTCCACTGTTGATGTGAAAATGGTAATTCTGAAGATGGGTAAAAGGCACGGAAGAGAGAAAGGAACTAATTAGCACATGCTTGACTTGGAGTGCAAGGCTACAGGGAAAATGGATGGTCCTGTTCCATAGAGCTGGCTACCCGAACATCAGTTAGGCTTTTTGGACCAGATTCTACTCCAGTATCACACATCTGAAGTAGATGAATTGGCTGGGATTGCTACTGTATCACTAAAAAAAGGAGCCTTGTTTAAATGAGTACACTGTATCACATGTGTAAACCATATCTATTGGCAAAAGTATGTTCCAACTCCAGAGCTGTTTACTTAAGTAAAAGATCAACCAGAAAACATGAACTTAAGGCCCTCTCATAAGGGAATCTTTGCATAACCTGGTTGAGTTGTAACATTTTTCCATTAAAACACATAAAATAAATTTTAGTCATTTCTTAACCAATCTTCTATCAAAGACAGTACAGAGAGGACATGTTTTCTCTTGCTTTAAGAAAAAATAAATACATAAATAAGGCTATTAATTAGACTGTTTAGTTCTGTGTTCCTCTCTCATGAAACAAACAGCTAGAACAATTCAGTGAGTTAATAGAGATTTTTAGGAAAATTTCTAAAGCTTATTTCAGAAACTCATTATGTAGTTTGAGAAGGTCAGAAGCTGAGTCTGGGTACCCCCTGAACATATCTCAGTAATCAGTCATGTTTTCAAGATATACTAGTCTCGGTCCTTCAAGCAAAAGAAGCTGAACCATGCAGTAGTGCTGAGCAACTCTGTAGAGAGAAACATATTCGAGCTGGTCCAGAGATGGAATTTATTAGGTCCTTTCCTGACAAGAAATTCCACGCAGGACATCTAAGGATCTGTTGTGGAATTTGTGATTCAACTTCATATCAAAATGGTTGAGAACAAGTATATTTGCAGCCCAAGAGCGTAAGTGAAATCTGGAAGCTAATTTTGTGTAAGATCACAACCTCCAAATTAAATAATAGATGTAGCCTGCCTGCTGCATCATCAAACTTTAATTAGATTCTTTGCAGCTGTATGTCTTTGATCTCAGCTAAATAAATCATAGATGGTGTTTTTTTGGTTGGATTTTGTGTCATGCTAAATTCACATATGAAACAGAATAACGTGTTTGAATCTGTATTGTTAGAAAGAGGAAAGGAGAAGGCGATTCCCCTGAAACTTCACCTAGAGCACTGAATTACTGATATCTACCTTCTTCATCCCTGTTTTCTAAATTTTTTTCTTTTTTTTTCTCCAAACAGTGGTACCACAATCCAACGACTGCATTGTCATAACTTATGAAGAGAAGACATAAGAGCCCCTCTTGAATCAAAATTTAAAACCCCTCTTCTGCTCAATGTTATCAGATGCTGAAATGCATTTGTGTTTTTTTGAAGTTTTTGACTATTCCAGTCTGGTTTCTTGGGTTCATTTCCACAGACAAACTGAATCAGTGGCACCAAAGTACAAGTTCACAGTTCCAGTCCTGTAGCAAACAGCTGTTCACAAATTAGAGCAATTTGATTCTGGGTTAAGAGATGAAATGATAGGCCAAATCCTAAATTATAGGATATGCACACCTCATATTTTACCTGAGGAGGGAATGGATTTATTTGCTAATTATTTGCAGTAGGACTTGGAGCAACACAAGATTTCCAAGAGCTCTGAATGCACATACACACACTTAACCTAGTTCTGAATGAGATCAAAAGGAATTCCTCCAGGAGCTCTGGCTGGGGCTGGGAACTTCACTGCTGCGTCTTTCCAAAAGCTAGACTTTTTAGGCACTGCTTTCTTCTGATCTGATAACAAGAACTAATTAAAATAAAATTAAATTAAAATGAAACTTTATATAAACTATATATTTCATTTGGTAGTGTACAGCAAGTTATAGGGTAGCAATAATCCATGAACATGTCAATTATTATAAGGTCAGGTTCTATGCATGCTTATTAGTATTATGAAAAAGTTGCTTGTTTGAAAAAGAGAATTCAAATTATTTGTAAAACAACTGAAACCAGTTATGTTTTGCCCACAATTTATTAACAGAATTGAAATTGTTAGTCTTTCAAATGAAAATTGTTAACCATGGTCCCACTGTAATGAGGGCAATGTGATTCTTTTAACACTTGCATGTGCGATTGTTTTCAAAAAATAGTAATATTCAAGCAGACAAAAAGCTGTTCTGCAGCAGCTTATATCTTCCATGATGTAAATATGCATATTGTAATTCCTAGGAGGACATATCAAAAATGTTTTACATAATACAAGAAAACTAATCAAACTACTATAGATTTATGCACTGAAGAGAAATAGTCATTTAAATCCAATGACACCTGTTTTAGAAAAAATACCAACGACAGCTGTTAATGAACCCACTCCCAATGTTATTTACCACAGAGAAAGTTTCAAGGAACCCTTTTGTAACCGAGATAACAGCAAATTTTTTTTTATTTCTTTCTTGAACAGACTGAACATTATTTCTGGTATGAGGAAAGGCTGAGAGAGCTGGGGCAATTTAGCCCAGAGAAGACTGAATAGGGATCTCATCAATGCTTACAAACATCTAAAGGGGGTGTCTAAGAGATGGAGCCAAACTCTTCCCAGTGGTGCCCAGCAACAGGACAAGGGGCAATGGGCACAAACTAGGACAGAGGAAGCTCCATCTCAATATGAGAAAAAACTTATTTACTCTGCAGGTGACAGAGCCCTGGGACAGGCTTCCCAGAGAGGTTGGGGAGTCTCATTCTCTGGAGATATTCAAGACCCATCTCAAAAAGATCCTGTGCAACCTGCTTGAGGTGATCCTGCTGTAACAGGGTGGTTGGACTAATGATCTCCAGAGGTCCCTTCCAGCCACTGACACTCTGGGATTCTGTGAAATCTGGCCCATTTTATTTTGCTGTTACTCTGCACGCTTCACAGTGGCTGCAACATAAGTTTTCTCTCCTAACATATAATGAAAGATGTTTTCTAAAAAGAAGTTGGCAAATTGGGAACAATGTGCATTGATGAGAAAGTCAAGTTTCCATGGATCTTGATTGCTTGCCATTTGATGAAACTGGTTCCTTACTTAAGAAAGGAGAATGTTCTTTCTTATGGAAGTAAGGATAGGATAGGCTCAGAATATTTTTTATAGTGTCACATAGCCATTCATGCATTGCCTTTCTGCCTTGCCACTTTCAACCTCATGTTCTCCCTAAGTCAATATCTACACACCAGTTAGACACAGCAGTATTTGCCAGCTGGCTGGCAGATACTGTACATACACAGCATATAAGGGCAGACTATATATCTAGCAATACGCATGCACGCTAGGAGATTTATTTGGTTCTTTAAAGCATCTTCCTCAGTAAGCCGCATAGATTTGATATCAAGTGTTTAGACATAGACCATTTGTACAATTTAACCTTCAGTATTTATACAACTATAAAGGGAATATGGTGTATTTTTATGTCCCAGAACAAGCAGTATATAAAAGGAATAAAAAATGCAAAGACTGGATAGACAAGCTTTCAAAAATGTAGACCCTGCTCTTATGTTGCTGCATAATGGTGTGTAAAATGTACTCCAATTTTTTGGTCACAGGACACAGAGTGTAGCTTGAAAGCAAGAATATTAATCACGTAAATTTTGCCTTGAAACCTTCATATGTCAAGCAGAAGTTTAATGCTCTCCCTAGACTAATTTTTTTCTTGTTCTTTTCTTTTTTAAAACAAAGCACTTTGCATAGCAGAATATCTGGATTACCCACCTCTGTGGAAAAAAGCATGCCTCAAGGCATGTTGAGTTATCCTAAAGCACCGGATTCATTTTTGGCTTAAGAGTTTTCTCATCGTCTCTTTTTTCCTCAATAGTTTCTCTTAAAACTACTAAAGCACAGGGTACAGTCTAAAAATACGTAACTCAATCCATTAGTTTCTTTGCCACATCAAGGACATCTTTTACAAAGTAAGTAACTGTGACTGGCTAAGGAACTATGCTGTGTATTATAAAATACCAAGTGTTTTATTTCACCTTTTGTTATGCTTTTTGAAGCTAGCTAATAGCTGTAATATGTTCCTTTACTTAGTTTCTTTTTCAGCTGGGTAGCTATTTCTCTACAGTGTTTTCTTAGTAAGCTCAAAAGAGCACATCTATAGAAACACCCTCAAACTTCTAGCTTTTGGAAAATATAATGTAAGGGTACAACTTAAGCCATGTCAGAAGATTCTAATTTATGGACTGAGAACTTGGCTGTTTCTAAAGGACTTTTAAGGTTTCAAGCTAACCATGCACAAGGACTATTCAGTTCTAAAATTATAGGTCAACAGGAATTAAGTTTTTGAAGGGAGCCATGGGTTATTTCCCAGAGTAACTAACACTGATACTCTAAGTCACCTATTAAAAAGATACTGTCATTAGAGTTCTAATTAATTTTTAATGCAAATACTCAAGATAACACCTAACTGGTCAACAACATAATTGCTACAGCATGAAGACTTTTTGTGTTAGAAACAGAGACACAGAGACCAGCTTTCCTGCAGGGAGAAAGAGGCTGACTCCACAGAAATGCTCTCAGGTCCATGTGATCACAATGGACTGGAGAGTGGAGAGGATGCTCTGACATCAATGTACTAAGCCAGGGTGACAGCTGAATTTCACACACACAGGAGACACATAAGCACCACCACCAAAGCTACCTCATGGGTCTGTCTAGGTTAGTGTGCCCTGCGCCTATGAAAAAGCACCGAATCATTGTGGTTAAGGTGCCTACAGTACTCAAGCTATCTCAAGTGCTACTTCAGAGCCCTACAGAAAGTAGACCACCCAGTAGTCTGTGTGGGAAGTGGGAACAAAACCACTAGTCTAACTCCAGGGGACATTTTGAAGATAAACACATTAAGAGGCACTCAGGAACAGCTTGAAGTCCCTCGCTCCATCCTCTGCCCAACAGGCAGAAAACAGACATGTACACACAGGTATGCACACAAATGAAGCGACAACTTGCTGCTTCTCCCTCCTTTTTCAGAGGGAAAGCAGGGAGATGTGAGTGACATTACTGAGTACAACATTTTTCTGGGGCTGATTTACAAACAAAGCAACAGTTCTGTGCTCTTTGCTAAAAATGAGATTGCAAAGTAACCATTAGACCCTGAATCGGCTGCACAGCTGCAATCATATTTTGCTGCTATTATTAACTATACGTAGTCAACAATGGAGGCAGCTCATACAGAAAGTTCAAAGTATGAAATTCTTTATTCATTTCAAAGCTTCTTTGAATTGCAACTTTTTAAATAAAAAAAGTAGGCTTCTAATCAGGTCACAGTGAATGTTTCATTTCCTGGAATCCTAGCATTTAGGAGACAAAAATCTTTTTTATTATGTATGTCACATACACAGTTATATTTCCTGAGCACTGCAGAAGCTTTCTTCAGGACAGTCTCGGACAACTAATTTAGTCAACACTTCACGAAAGTCACTCTCAGTTCAGGTCTTCATCCTACCCTGAAAATCAGTTTTATCGTGAGTGCCTGACTGGGGGATGGTGTGAGATCATGAATGCAGTAATTGGGGAAGGAGAGGAAATAAAAGTGTATTCAAAGCAGAGGCCTAAGATTAAAAGAATTGATTATCTGTTGGTTTAGTTGTGCACTCTAACATAAAAATCATTTATAAAATAGACTTGAGAGGTTGTCAAACAAATAGCTAAACATATAGAAGGTGCCATTTTTCTTTTAAAATACAAGGCTAGCCGCTACTGCCATGTGTGTTCTGTACAAGCTGAAAAACAAAAGCATGCTCTCAATAGTTGAGAGCAGCCAATTTTCTCATTAAGTCTAAGAGACTATTATTCTTCCATGTTCTAACTCTTCAAGACCCTGAGTCATTCTTGAGTCACATATTTTCAAAGTAGGGCATGCAAAATAACATGGCTCAAACCACTTGGAGAAAAGATTCTGAGAAGCCTAAAATAGGAACTGGAGTTGTAAACGTGAAATGAGGACAGGTATTAAATAAACAATGCGCAGAAGGCATGAGTATACAGGCCATGTTAAAGATGACACAAGGAGGACAGAAGGGAAATAATGTCATGAAAGTTTTGAAGAGATGTGGTACATTAAAGACTTACCACAATATTTTCATCTCTATTTTTACCTCCAAGTGCCTCACAAAAGAGAGAAATGTGACTTTGGGGGCATAAATGGAATTATTGATTATAGAAGTTTTGTTCTGCTTTAGCAACTGGATTATGAATGTCATGCCTTACAACTGAGAGAAACATGTGCCTATAGTTGTACTGAGCCTATGGATTAAACTTTCTGCACTCTTTCACCAGTGAAGCACAAAAAACCCAGTTCTGGGTTGAAGAATTCAAAGAGACTTTCTGTGAAAGACTTCAGCAAATTCAGAAGTCCAAAACACAGCAAAATTCCTGTGTCTCAGGGCAGCTGAGTAGCACTAAGAGGACTCTGACAGGAATAGAAGACATTCAGTACCTCACAGAAACAGATTCTGAGCAGGGTGTGCAGAAACAAGGAGAGCTTTATGTTGGTTTTGTATTTAGCAATGTGACAGGTAATACCCATGAGGGGCATATTTCAGGTTCCTTGTAATCAAGCTGAACAACAGCACTTAATTCATGCAACTGCCATACCCAGATGGGAGATGTCACAACAATATGAAAATGGAAAATGTGATTGCTGAAAAGAACAGTTAACAATAACTTTCTAAAAATAATGTAATTTTTAATTGTACTCTCAGTTAGAAAAATATAATAGAGATGCAATGAATTAGTCGACAACATCCTCCCTACCCTGGGGCCCCTATGTATTAGCTGTATAATTCTGGAAAGACACATCCTCTTCTAGGGACCTGGCATTACAGATCTGCCTTCGAGGGTGGTAAATCCTAGCAGGTGACTTTGATCACTCTCGGGAATGACCAGACTTAACCAGGGAAATCATTTCAGCACATCTCTGGCATCTTTGCTGTCAGAATATAACTGTGTTTATTTTCACAAATTCTCTATAAAATAAGCATTATCCAAGACAACAAGGAAGGTTCACCCACCCCAAAGGAGTCAGTTTTCCTTGCAGAAATCCACCTTCTGAGGACAGAATTTGAAGGACTTCCCACAGGCCATCTGTAAACGGAGGAGGAGTAGGGAAATGAGTACAGGTTGCTAGAGTCTGCACCAGTGTTGACTATTGCTCTTCTTAGTGATTAGGGTGTTAAACCCCTTGTTGATCGAGGGTTTATTAGTCACTGCTCTTCATAATTAACATCTTGCTTTGGAGATCATAATCTGTGTACAAATTGCCTATGAGTAAAACCAGATCACACAGAAATGAAAGGCAGCATTTCATCCCATGCAGGTATTCACATGGAAGGTATCAGACAACGAATATTATCAGTAAAAAGTAATTGGGATAATCTCACTCAGCTCAGTGGTATGTCAAAACATCCCTTTGACAAAATAAGAGCCCAAGGAAACAAACCAATTTACAACCTTGGATAAAAAAGATTAATCACTCAAAGACAGAGTAAGAACAAGGTAGGCAAACATTGTACAGTCATCATAAAACATGCATAATAATGCCACAAAAAAGAAAATTACTAAAATTATTATCTTTTTTGAGGAACTGAAGAAAAAAAATCCCTTTACAATACATGCAAGAGAAAATTGGTTTTAAAAGGTTCCCTACTACCACCAATTTTGACCACAGAAGACGTACAAATTTACCATTTGAGAGTCCTACCTAGCTGACTTCTAATGATTAACTTAAGCTGATTTTCTTTCTCCCTGGGCACTAAGCTTTCGGTTATTTGTGTAAATGAAAGCATTTTCAATCCTGTACCCACTTGACAGCAGTTTAGTTAGCCAACTATTCATGTTGAAAGAGAAAATAAATGCCATGGTGTACATCACAGCCTTTAACAAAGTCTAAACAGAAAAACCCAGAACCTTTCACAGGGACTGACAACTACCAGCTATTATCACAACAGATTTCCTATCTGTTTTTCTCTATGTCCAGTGGATATATAAGTCTTAAAACCACAGGTTGTCCTTTGACTTCATCCTGTCATGTCTCTGCTGCTGAACGCTCAGAGAGTGGAGACAAAGCTTGTTTCCCAGTTTAAAAAAAATGTTTATTCCCCTTTTGTTCTTTGTTTTCCCATCCCCTAAGTTAGCCAAAGCTGTCTGGTTACCCTATGGCAAGGGTCTGGAGTCTAATGTGGAGACTTGCAGAGTGAAGAAGGGCGAGAGGAGACAGCAGAGTCACTCACTGACTCCATGACAGACCCAGATGAAAACCAGGAATATTTTAGCAGCTTTGCTCACAGTTCTGTTGTATTTCCTCATCAATCTTTTGAGAAGACAAACAGTTTTCCTGCAATAAATGACATTCGGTGACAAATAATTGGAATCTAGGAGAGCACTGACAGCAAGCTCTGGAAGTATGGTTATGGAGTACAAAACAAGCTGCAAGTGATTAAATGACTACGTAACAGCATTTACATTCACCCTAGTTTGTGTAGGAATCAAGATGTGTAGATCTTTGAGTCAGTGTCGTCCACAAAGGCTGCAAATCCAAAGGACTTTTGTTTAATTGCATAACACGTTAGACCCACTGTCACTCCGGTTCTGCCTTATACATTTTAAAGAATTACCATATTTATAATGAATTATTTATTGGTTTAATTAAGTTGGAACAAAATATGGCTCACTAAAACCAAAAGAACCTGAAAAATAGCAATTGATACATATGCATATGGGTGTGTTTAAAAAAAAAAAACACAAGAAAAATCGTTTTTGTTCCTAAACTGAACAAAATCACTACAAGCAAGTTTTCAAATTAAAAAAAAAATCCACATTGTCACAAAGTGTTTTCATTTGATTATATAGAAACTAATACAAGAAACAACGAAATCCCAGGCCTGCTCTTGGGGCTATGTAAGAGTGTAGAAGCTGGAGAACTAGTCCCTGTTCATATCAAAGGACTTGGGTTAATCAAGTCATTTTCTCAAGCCTAAAATTATTCTATGGCACTTGCATTGTTATTATCAGAAGTCCGCACATAAAACAATAGTGCAAGGATTAAATATTACTAGCAAAAAGGAAGAAACAGCACACAGCTTCCACTCTCTCCCTCTTCTCCTTTCCTCCAGAAGTGGTAGGGCTGTTTTTCACCTGGTGTTTATCGGAAATTACTATTAGCAGACACGCTTCACTCAAGCCATAATTCTTAGGCTCAATACCATGCACTTGAAACTCCCATTCAAGTCACTGGGAGTTTGGAGACAGCAAGTGTTATGACCTTTATTATGGTCTGTCAGCATGCCAGAAATACTACTCTGTATCACTGACATGGAAAAAAAATAACTCCATTACCCGAGAGTGGTAGTAGGATCTTATTCCTTTTAGGCTCAAGTTCTAGAAAGAGATATCAGCACCTATTCAGTACACTTGAGACTGTAGGAGATGGTGGCTTATTTATATCGTTCATGTAATACCTCAACATTTTCATAAAAAATAAGCAACTTAGACTGGAAGGTGCTGAACAACACCTCCCATTTCAAATACACATCTGTCTGAAAATTGGGGGGAAAAAAACAGTTTCTTTGGATCAGCCTCTCTCCTGGGAGCAAGTCCTGGCACGCGATCCAATTAGAATCAACAATACCTGATATTAACACATAAAACTGCTCCATTTTTTTGGCAATTGCTTTATGAAGAAAGAAATCCCTTCCAGCTCCTTAAAGTGCCACCAACAACATACTGTGATCAGCAGTGAAACTTAAAGACGACGACCATATTGATCCATATATATGAATCGATGCTTTAACAAATTCTGCCTCTTAAATGCACTTAACATTTCTTTGCTTCCACATGAATGTTTTTTGCAGCTAAAAGACCTGGATGAATTCATTGCTAAATAGAATTTTAATCCCATTTTAAAATTTTCAAACATTGTGCTCTATGCCATAGAGCAAATTAGCAGAGGATCAATGACATTTTGGATTGAGACATGTGACATCTAGCTTAAAATGTTGTTTGAACCAATGTTCTCATATGAAATAGTACAAGTTAAATAATAAATTCCTGTTGATTGCCCCAAGGATACAATCTCCATTTAACATGTTTACTATCTAGAACATTTTACAGATGACCTCTTTTACAGCTCTACAGAAGTACTATTATTATTATTCAGAAAGATTAGTTAAAATTATTAATCTCCCCATTTTTAAAAATACTTTTATTCCATCTCAGACTGTGGCTGAGGTTTTTTTTTCTTTCCTAGTATACAGAGTTAATATCTAAGCAACACGAAAAGAAATCCATCAATACAACTGGAGGCCTCAGAGGTTTGGTAAGAGGATATTGAACCTTTCACCTGGAGGTCATTGTTTCCAGTGTGCCCTTGGCTGGTTGCAACTGAAACGCCTTCACATTTGAAGGCTCTTCAGCAGCCTGCAAACCTGGATCTTCAAAATTCAACTTCTCCTGCAGTCAGATCTGGCCTTGCAGAGGAAATCCCTCCAAACAGGAACAAATATGTACAAAAGTAACGTACTTTTGTTGCTGACAAGTAGAACATATTTAACCTTAACATATTTAACCTTAAATGAAATTTAGACAGTAATTTATATCTGACCTTGTTTGTTGCTCAGAAAAAATAACAATGCTCAGTAGCTAGATGTCTGCCTTAACACTTCTGGGGGGTGCAGTAAATCAAAGGAAATTGCTGTTGAGGTACCTTCCTGTCTGTAGAGAGGGTTGGACCACAGCAGTGTTTACACAGAGTGCTGCAAGTACTCTCACAGTTAAGATCAGCCTACTCAATGAATAAACAGAACTTCATTCTCTAGGGCTGTCAGCCCAGGACATTTCATAAGCCCTTAATCCTTATATGAAGTATAGAGATATTTTATATATGAGAAGTGTAAGAAATAATTGATGGCTACAGTGCCATTGACTGCAGTAGGCGTTAAGCAAGGTCCATCATAAACTACTGATATACAGGTTCCAGAGAGACAGATCAGCTATGACAATGTCTTCTGCTCACTAATGCCCCATTAATGAAATTCCAAGAATTTGCCCAGTGGAACTGCACAGATGACACTATTTTCTTCTCATCTTGTCCCATGTGACAGTCATAAAGCCAAGTCTTCCCTGGTGCTTTATTAAATAACTCGAATCAACTGCATGATGGAATTTGAGAATTATTTATATTCCAACCTCTTGAATCGTTCTCTCTATTGCTGTCTTAATGTTAGATGTCCCTTTGCCATTGCTACCTGGAAGCAACATAAATCAGCAGGAGCTGAGAATTTCCCTTCCCTCAGGATTATGTCCTTTAGCTATATCTCAGTGAGATCAGTAAAACTCCCTAATAGTGCACATGGTTTATTTGAATATATTTGCTCTGTGAAATTAAACAAACATGCAGCAATATCTTGAACACAGCTCTACAGACACTTGAAAATCTGAATCAAGTTGTTGAGGCATTACAAACACAGTGAATAGCATATAACAGATCACTGAAATAGGTGTTTCCATTAATTCTTGGAAATGCTAAATTTTTGGCAGAAAACTTTTCAAGACCCCCAAGGCTTCATCTGTTCAAATTTCAATGAAAAACTTCACTATAGTAACAGAATTCCATTGGGAACCTGTAAGCTTCTAAACTTAAAAGCTGGGTAAGAGAGGAAATATAAATCACAAAAATAAGGGAAGGTATTCCTAAGTTAATTAAAATGTTGCAATTTAATGTACTAAGTCAGATAGGTTTGCTATTTAAAATATACCTTGTACAGTTATAGACTTAGATATAATTAAGGTCAATTTGTGAATTGTGTTTAGAAGCAGCTGCAACCGAATATCTAAACAAAGAGAAAATAATCATTGGAACAAATGTTTCTCACCCTATAAGCAGTTCAGAGTACATTAAAATTCAGCTGCTGCATTATACTCCTCCCTACTTCTTTCCTTCCTAATATACACAGAACTATGCCAGCCATAATGTCCTTATACTAACAAAGTAAGAATGTAATTTCTCCCTATTAATTAGATTTGTGGTTTTAATGATATCTGAAGTATATTAAAATATAGATGGAGCTTGAACCACTGATCATAAAGATGAAGATTTGTAGAATAGGTTCAGCAAATAGCTTCTACATAAATCATAGTGCAAGAAATAGCTTATGGGCCAGATCTTAAACTCCTAACGATGCTGATTGTAGATCACTGAAGGATACATCCTTCCCCTCTCTTCCCTGGGAGCCATTTCTGATGCCTCCTACCTCCTGCCATTACCTACGCTCCATCCCCATCTTCCAGTATGAGGGAGACATTCATCTTCTTGTTCTCTCGCATCCTACAAGAGCCTGCTGTAACAACTGGCCATATGTTTATAGAGCACATGTCACTCAAAAGAATCTCAGACTCTTTACAAAGAGAGTTTTGTGAATCATATTGTTCACTGGTAAAATGCAGACAGCTCTGGAAGGATGTAGAACAGACACATATATACATATAACAACAGAAAACAGCTGCACAACATAAGAATTTAAGAGATGACAAGAATACTCTGTACTCAGGTTTATGGAAGTAAATCATGCCAAACTAAAATATTTCATTGATAGCAATCCTACAAAAAACTCAGATTGTTGTAAACAAACTAAAAAATATAAGCAAAAAGAAGTTGCTTTTAATCTGGCATCAGAGGACCCTGTGAAGCTATACTGGTTTACCTGGGTGTATTCACCCTTTTTCTGATACCAGAATAACTTTTGGCTTTAGACAAGCCCTTAAAACAATCAAAACCATGGTGAAGAGAGTTTTATTCTCCCTTTGTGTTGTTCCCAGTATATTGGGACCTCATTCTTGTTTGACAGCTTCGATATTACCGTAAGAAATATTGTACTTCTGAGCTGGTCACTGTGATTCTTATACAGAGAGGTAAAAATTAATGGTCAACCTGTATTTAAAGATACAACAAGCCTTCCACCTGAGCAGTGCAAATTTTAATTTGCCCCAACAGCTGAGACAGAGTACAGAAGCAACACACAAAGCTGCCTACTCACATACAAAGCCTGTGGTAAAGACATGAATCAAATTAATTTCTCCCAAATCACAGTCCAGTGTGCAAACACAAAACGTTCTTCCCAGTCTGCAGCTCTGCCACTGTCAAACAGTTGAAGGGACTACAGCATAATGCCGACCTAAGAGCTGGTATGTAACAGGATGTTGTGCTAGTGGGGCACAACTATTTCAAAGCGCAACCATCTGCCTTGCTTCATCCTCCACTGGTTTTCTCTCCTAGTGTCTCACACAGACCACGGGCTGCTTAAGTTATGAGATTTGACAAGACTGTTGCCTAAGGTTGAATGTGCATCTGTATCAATTCAGTTCTTGGGTATCAAGTGCTTTTTTTGCAGGCAAATCTTATTTCATTGCCTAATATCTCCCCTCTCCTTGAAGCCACTCACAGCTCTCTTGATTCCATTTTATCACCCCTGAGGAGAATGTTCTCTAGGGCTCATAATTTTTTTATGCGGTACTTTCTCCTTTGTCTGCCCGATAAGGCAAGTTTACAAAACTTTCTGACAAGAGGCTCAGCTGCAAAATAATCCAGGAGTTATGGATTTCCACACCCACCCCCCCACACACACACAGAGTCCCTCCCAAGCCACCCATACAAGCTGATGGGCAGCCTGTGCCATTGATAGGCTCAGCACATTGTGCAGGATGAAGTTCAGTCTTCTCTACTATGTACAGTTTGCAAAACATCAGTCAGTCATCTTTTAATATGAGACACTCAATTTGTTTAATGTCCAAAATAAAACCTAACTAAAATATCTAATCACCTACTTCATTACTTTATGACTTGTTGATTCTTCATCTCATCTGTCAGTCTCCTTTGCAACTAACACAAAAGATACAGTCTGTATTTAGGGGAAAAACACCACCACAAAAACAAAACCCCCAAACATCCATCAGCTATTGAATAGGCCATAAACAGCTGCAAGGAGCCTTACAGGGCTCATTTATATCATAATACCTCTGCTTATATCTTCCATATTCTATTTCCCTGTAATAAATTGAAGAAATACTGTAAGATAATTGAATTGTGAAATGATTGTCTTTGGAACGCAGTGGTTAAATGCTATGGGCAGCACTGCATTAAACCCAAAGGTTCCCTCAACACCCGGATGTACAAGCAAGAAGGATTTGGGAATGTGACAATATCAACCCCTGATGCAAACCCTATGAACATGGAAATTTCCATCATAGTTAGACTTTAAAATAGCAAGCAAGAATGGGACTAGGTAAAGGAGTTCTGGCATGGCCCTCTCTCTGTTTAATTTATGAGCTCAATTATTTGCCTTAGTTAGCATGCAGCTGCAGGAAGGCAGTAGTTCTTGATTATTTTCCTGCTGAGGTGCAGAGCATTACATTGAGCTGCTCGTTCTAACACTGGAGTGTATCTTTAGATGTTTATTTACTTTAAAAAAAGAGGGGGAGAGTGAATAGGGAGACTTTCCCAAAATCAGAGAGAAAATTCTTACTAGACTACATTTCTCAAAGTCCTGGCTACTGGCCCCATGCACAAAATAATACACATTTCTTGCTTTTTGTGAATTATTTTATTAACTTCACAGCTTGTTTTGGAGAATGGCCTACATTGCTGCATGAACATTTGCTGCTCCTGGGAACAGACTGCACACAATTTTGGGAAGAGGACTTAGCTGGGGCAGATTCAAAACAAGGGTGACAGTAGAGGTGGTCAATGTAATGGCCAGCCTTCCATCAACACATGTTAAGGGAGGTGCATAATCAAACAAACATGCATGTGCTGAGAGAAATAGGAATACTTTACTAATGCATCAGTCATTAAATAAGCAGTAAAGTGGATTCTGCATTATTTCTGGAATGGCCTGCACAACTAGAAACAAAGCAGTATCTACTCACTTGTAGCTCTGAGATCTGTGCAACAGCCAGATTCAGGCAGTTTTCAGGGTGGATCAATTTAAAAGTGGAAATTAATTTGCCAGGTGAGAGCCCTCATCTGCAGCAAATTCTTATTCCCCAAGTGCCAAACGCAAAGACTTTGCAGCTGTTGAGCCTAATCCCAATTTAGTGAACAAATCTCTCCAGTGCTGCGTTGCAGATCTCTTGTTTTGGATTTGGTGATGGTGCCAGGTCTGCCTGAATCTACCATGTGGGTATTGGCTGCCTCACACATAAGCAGATGAGTTTCCTCACAGGCATGCCAGAAACAAATGCATCGCTTCTCAGTCTACAACCTCTGGAGAAGGGATTGATGTAGGGACTGCAAGACCCTACATCAGTGACCTCCTGTGTCCCAGGACAGCAACAAACCCAAGTAGCTTTTTCTCTAGAAGTTTCAGAAAAGTTACATGTCCAAATACCAACAGAAAATGCTGCTTAGCTTCCCATGCCTATTCAGAAACTGCAACCTGTGCCTTCTCTTGCTGCAGAGATGCAGTCATACTTCTCAAATTGGCTTCCAGACATTTTCAGCCATTTAAAACAAACACTACTCCAAGGTATCTTAGCAGCTTCATGTTCCCTGATTTGTTCTCTTCCATTCCCTGATGCTAAACCAGTAAGGGCTCCAGTAATTGACTAGTTCACTCATTTTACCATGCTGTGTAGCTCGTACTGCTACTTCTTTGCTCCTTACAGTGCCCATATGTTAGTTTCAGCTTTTCTATCCTCGTTGCAGGCCTATTTGACCTGAGAAGCTTGTGACCACTATAATTCCATTAAATGCATTTCTTCTTGCTTCCTGATTAACTTTTCTTGGATTTTCCTGATGCTTCACAGACTTTGTGGCAAGTCACAGTCTATTCCTAGACAAAATGGCCTCAGCTAGCAAGAAAAGCAAGTTCTCTGAGCCAGACTTTATAATTTACCTACAGATGCTGACTCCCACACCACTATCAACACTAATGGAACTGCCAAAGGGAGACACGTCTCATGCCCAAGCTGGTGGCATTTACGCTTTATTATATGGCATGTAGTAGGCTGTAACACTGTTGTATGGAAGAGTCAATACAAAAATAAATAGTTTGGTATACGTGCAGTTTAATTTGCTTTTGGAGAGTTTCCTCAGACGCTTCATTGTACTGCTCTATTTACTGATGTTGCCAATGCTAGGAGCCTGGATTTCTTGTTTATTAGAGCTGGCATAATGAAAGTTTGCCACCTGATTAATTTTAATAGTTTAGCAGGGAACCTGAGAATAATGTATAATGGCTGCCAGGCTACAGATAAATTTTGTCCATTTGGTTGCAAGGATTTTGGCAGAAATAAAATCTGCTCTTTGCTATTGAAGAGAAACATTTTGTTGGGTGAAAGAGTGTTTTCTAAGGAAGTCACTGTCTCATCTGCTTTTATTATGCACTGAGATTTAACCATCCCAGACGAATAGGTTTGAGATGATACAAAGTCCCATCCCTCACTCTGAGTGCTAATGTAAGAAACATGAGAAGACTGTGGACCTAGTGCTAGTTTAGAGTCTATTTGCCTGTCAAAATTCTGAAAGACCCCAGGGCAGGAGTCAAGAAATCTGAGTCTAGTTCCCAGTTTTTTTAATAGCCACTTTTCTGTACCTCGGTTTCCCCAGTTAAAGTGCACATCATGGTACTCACTTCCCCTGCAAAGCACTTACAAGTCTACTGTTCATTACTATTAGATGTAGTAGAAGCATGTTGCAGGAGAATTTGAGAGATCACTTGGAGACACTATCTGCAGGTGAAAGCGTTACCTAATTGGCTCTGGACTGTAATGCTGAACACCCAGATTCTCATCCATTCTGCAGAGGAACATTTTTATTGAGCATTCAGACCTTCTGGAAGTTGTTAGCATCCTGAGTTAACTTGCTTTATGTGGGTGCTTCTTCCAAAAGGGGGGAAAAGCATAAAAACTTTTTATGTTGCTCTTGTGTTATCCTAAGGTCTTCTCCTTTCACAGACATTATGATGAAACCAAAATTTTTATTACATGTAAATTTTTCTCTGGTTAGGAACTGGGCTGGAGGAAGCAGGTGACTGGTGGACTTGTAGGATGGACAAGTCCTAACAGGTCAGGGTCTGGCAAGAGGAGTCAAAAATCCCCAAAGAAACAACATAAAAGTTGTTCTCTGCTCTTTTTCAAGCCACTTAACTTGGAATATAAATGATTTATACTGAAATGATTAATCAACACATTCATTATACTTGCATGGTTACTGTTTAGCACCAAAGCAAGTAAAAAATAGCCTGCAGTATAGCAGAAAAGATGAACAATCTTAGACCTCAAATCTACAAATTAATATATTAAATGAACATCAAAATCTCTGAACAGAGAGAACTTTAACTCAACCCACACAAAATAGCAGGCAGGATCAAGGCAATAGTGCATCTATTCTAATATTCCATGGTGCAGATCTTCACTTACTAGCTGAACATCATCTATTACAATTAAAGGGAGTTACAGAATTTGTTGCTGACATAATGAAAAAGAACATTTAATTCTATTTAAGCAGCACATCTCTTTAATGTAATTCATATCAGTTTGTGCACTGATGGGTTGCTTGTTTGTATGAAATTCAAAGGGGTTTCTTTTCAAATGTCACCTAAAATGTTCAAGAAATTGTTCTGCCAAAGGCATAAAAAGTACTCTGTGGTGCTAAATCTTTCTAATTTCTTATATTCATATATGTTTATTCCAAAGTCCTCTAAACCTTCATTTATAAAGTAATAGGTTAATAATTTTAATACAAGTTTTTTCCCCTTTTCCTGAATTCTCTCTCTTTTGCAACGTGATCTGCTAAATTCTAGTACCTGCAGTGAAAATAGTAAAATAAGTAACCTGAATAAAACAGGTAATGAGAAAATACAAGTTTGGATCTTAAATTGCCTTTAATTTAAAAAAAATCTTTTCAGACTCCACCTATCTATAACAGAATAGAAAGGGAAATAAAATGGATGAACAGACTTCATGATTATGTCAGCCTGCACATATACACACACACACAGATGCATGGGAGAAGCACACAAAGTACAGTCGCATCCTGCACCATACCTGCCTATGTAAATGTACACATATTAAGAGCTGAGCAGGAAAAACAAACACTCATTTCTCACCATATCAACTTAGTGCACTTATTCCCTGGATGTGTACTCGAAGAAAGCAGGTCATTATAGAAATGTCAAGGGAACTGGTTAGACACAGGGGATGGTAAAGCAGAACAACACAGCAAACCGCAGCTTAAATAGGAAAGGAGCAATAATTCATCAAAAGGCCATTCGCTTGAAGAAAAAAGCTCTGAAATAAGTCATTATCTTATAAACAAAGGAAAATATGAATTTTCTCAAATTACTATTTATAGCTACATTTAGTAAAATATATAAAAATTGCCCAAATCACAAAATTGTCACAGTGTCATCTCCAGAAACCTGGGGTAGCTTTTATGTTCTTTTGTGTGGTTGGTGTTTTTTTCTCCTTCAGGTCTCCCAGCTTTTAACTTACAGTTGGGCTTAGGCCATATTTTCATGCCTGGAATTTTGGTAGAGATTTGGGACAACCAGAAAAAGGGGGTGGGGGGAAGAAAGGAAGCATAATTTAAAACCAAAACCACTTCCTCTTTACTCCAAAGCATGGCCCTTGGTAAAACCCTCAAAAATAATGACTGTCAAAAAATCTTAGTATTGCCCAGGAAAACTGTGGTAAAATACATTTTGAACAATTAACAAAAGCCCATATCCACCCCACATGAAACAGGCTATGCTCTTAGTCCTTATCCGGCTTTAGAGCACAGAAAACCTCACCAAACCTGGTTGGACTGGTTTGGCTCATCAAATCTCACAGAAGTGCAAATTTCAGAACTCTAGCCTGTCTTCAATATTTAACGTATAGTCCTACCTACCCTGGCACACCTGCTTTCTCTCTGTTCCAAATGTCAGTTAAATAAAGTAGCTGTATAACAGTGTACAGAAATAACTATTGCAGAGTTTACAGGAGACAAATAAAACCAAAGAACACTGTCCTTACACCATTGCAGGCCCCCAAAGACCCATACCCAGACAAAAATCATAAGGAGAATTTTCTGTACACATAATGAGCTGCAACATGGCTTCTTTGGGGTTTATTTATTTTTAAAGGACTAAGGACTTTGAGTACACAAAACTAGTTGGAACACTTTGGAGGCTTTCCACAAAGGCTAACTTTAGCCTGGTAATGCTAATCCCTGGGTTCTCTCCACAGGTAGTAGAAAGCAGCTTCTCCTGAAGGTAACTCAGGATGGGAATCCCTGGTCCCCAAATCCAGAAAGCTCCTGAGAGCTAAAACATATGCTGTTATTGTAATTCCAGCACACCTACCTACAATGACTTTGCTGAAACACTCTGCTTTCTTGGAAATGATCCCTCATTCTTTACAATTACGGGCATATCTGTTGCTGAATATTTTTGCCCAGTGAGCAGAACCTGGATCCCTGGAGCCTGGGACATGACAAACAGCACGGAGCACTTGTCATTACCTCGTCTTCCACAGCAGCATGACTGCTTTCTGACTTAGAAGAAAAATAAATATTTGCTTCTTTCATTTGTCCCAGTAGGACTGGAAATGTGAAATATTTGCTACAAGATTGGAGATGGTGGCACAATTTTCTCTCTATCAAAAGAGAAAGAATGATTCATGAATAATCTGCAGCCACTATAGGCTGAACTCTTAATCAGAACTACTCTAAACAAAATCAAGTCTCTTACATAATTAAAGAAGGGGGAGGGTGGGCTCTCAGAGGTACATACAGTAGAAAATGTCAAATTGCTACTCAAAAAATATCTCTGCTGACCCGCAAATTATCCAGTTAATCATCTGAGGGACACAAGTGTTCCATGCTATTTCCACATTAGCTGAGTCTTAGGAAGAAACCAAATACTGTATACTTGTATTTTTAAATGGACTATCAGAGGCTTAACTTTTATCCTCACCAGATTTCTTCCTATTCATGAATAAATAGCCTAAGGCTACAAATATAACAATAAAACAAAGCATATTTGCTTCTATTTTTTTTTGTTTTGTTTTAATTTAAATGTGGCATCTTTTAATCAAGTTTCTACTAATTCTTAGGAAAAAAGACAAGCTAAACTACACGTGCAAGATACTGGTACAGGACTCTACACCAAAGACTTGTACCCACGTAATTCATACCTATGAACAATTCTAACCTAATCTTTTGGGCACAGCAAGCAACCAAGGGCAAGGTAGGGCCTATATCCCGATCCTCCATCCATACAGGAGCAGTAGACATCCAGCTTAAGAATAGCTCTTCCCAGCACAGGAACCAACAACATGTCCAGACTGAGGCAGGAGCAACATCCACACTCCACATTGGGACCCACCATGCATGTGCTTCTGCCCCAGACAGTCACTTGTCTCACTGTCCTGGTGCCCCAGGGCAAGAGTAGAGAGTTTTCCCATGGAAATCCCCTGATAGGAAATGTTGGTAGATAGATATTAAGCGAAATCTCAGCACAACAAAAGTATACATCCTTTCAGACATTTGATTGCAATCGTCGAGCCTGTGTTATTTCTTAATGCACTCATCAATTTCAGAATGCACGTCACTACAAACACAGCTAGCACTAACAGGACAACATGTTCTGATGCTGTGAAAAGCATCCAGTTTTCCAGCTAGCTCTTCCATTATAGACCATTAATCACCCTGCTGGAGTTTATCTGAACTCCATGAAGAGCAGCAAACCTGTTCAGGTGTATAGGATAAAGGTCCAGAGTTCATATTTCATTTTGAAACAACATATAAGTAGCAATAAATTAATCAAATCTCTGGCTATTTTAACAAAGTTGTGGGCAGCTCCAATAGGACTTCACATGGCTTGAAAAATCTCAATACATAATGGCAACCTGACTTTGAAACTGCCTGTTTACTCTGCAACACAGGGACAGATTAAACAAATAAATAAAGTTTCCTGCCATTTTCCAGTTTCATTAAAATCTTTGTCTTTAAAATGAGATATTAGAAATAAAATGCTTAATATATTCAGTGAAATATAATACAGCTGTTTGCCATGGTGACCTTTTCAGTATTCCGTATTTCATATTTTGATTAGCCATGAGTACATGAAAAAGGGTATGGAAGGGTAGAAAATCCCTTCCATAGCTTTCGATAGCAGACCTAACCGGTAGCTCTGCAATGCTTTTTTGTAAAGTAAAATAATGCAAGAATGTCAACAGCTAGCTATTTCAGAGCAATAGTATCTCATACCTAAAGCCATATTTCCATAAACTCATGTGCGGGGTTTGCAGCACACAGGGAGTACTGAAGGAGAGTCTCCGCTCCTGCAACCTTTATGAAAACTACTGCACCAAAAGCAGTATTAAAGATTGATCAAAAATACATTTGTTGGAAAGAAAAAATAAAGCACCTGTCTTCATATTCTTCCAAGGAATCTGCAACTTGGGAATATTTGTACCCACTTCATCCTTTTCTCCATGCACAAGCAGAAAAAGAGGTGGATTAAGTAACATACAAGCACAGATCTAAAGCTGACACTGTACCCTCATAAAAATCATGAGATTCTGCCTAAAAATCGATCCCAAATCATTCAGATTTTGATGTAGGCCATTAAAATTATTTGGAATAGATAGCAACCTTAAGTGCAAAAAAAAGTTTATGACAGAATCAAAGAACTGTGTTTGTATCTGTTGCAGATAAATATGGGAAATGGAGATGCAACCTGTGCTGTAAATATTCTGCTTCTTCTATCCATGTTCAGTAGAAAAGTTTATTACAAGACAACTGTCTAGAATAAACAAAGTATATCTTTTTTCAAGACACTTCTATCAAATGCAAAAATAAACATGCACATATTTAAAATAATGCAACAGTTGTTCTACAAATTGTCACAAGACATTGAACTCCCAGTTCCAACACTCAGTTACTGACAGTGATCTGAAAAGCTTTTGCCGGTTCAAACACCCTCTATTCTATATCCGTGTTAGGGTTGAAACTTACACACACCCTCACACTTTAAAATTAAGCATTTGACATGTTCCTCCTTCTTTACAGTCCAAGATTCTGAGCTCAGAATTGCACCTGCAAGGCTGAGCGCATCCTTGATGTGGCAAGAGCATGCAGAGCTCCTGTTGGGTTTAACGTGAATCCAAGAAAGGAAATTATTAGGTAGGTACAAGAAATTCTCTTGTGGACAGCTGTGAAGTAACCTGCTAACTGAGATGCTCCAGGTAGTTAGATTTTTAAATCCTTGGTTTTAAAATCTATCACTCCTACTGACATCCCATTCTTTAAAATATGTTTTCAACATTACTCTATGGTGACAGGCTCAAGTCACTGCTCAGAATTGCATTACACTTATGAACTTAGAAATTTGCATTTCCCCAACATGGGGTACCATGAGCCTAATGCTGAAACTGCCAGGAAAGGTCTGTGGCTGTAGTATGCAAGAGGGCAGGGAGGGCTTTAAGTTGTGTGAATCTATGAAAATAAAAGTCATCAGAGTCATTATACTCTCCCCCATGTGATGCACACAGCCTAAATAATTAGGAAGAGACATTTTGGCAGGAGTTTTCTTTGCTTGCTTTAATAAAATTCAGTTCATAAATTTGTGTGCATTTGAATTCATAACCTTATTAGTTGCATCCACAAAAGCTTTTCACATTTAACTATATGGCACATGCCATTAAACATATAGACCCTTATGTGATATCACATACTTAACATATGGGTGTAAACAAAACTACACCACCACTGAAAGAAATTCTAATATTGAATAAAAGACTTTATCTAACACGAGACTGTATTATGAAGCCACAATTTTATTATTTAGTTTTATTGTTTTAAATTAAATAGAACAAAGTGGCTATTTCATCTTGCTGATTTAATAAGTTAATAAAGTCTGCTAGCAAACATATATTTGATGTATTGTAGAACACAATAGCTCCTTCTCATGTTGAGGAAGGTATTAAAAATCGGCCTAGAAGATGCTGCATCCTGCAACGTACTTGTAAGCCAATATTTACCAACAATAAAGATTAACTCACTCTCTGACCCAGCCCTTCCTCTCAGTTTACTTGTGCTTTAATGATATTATGGTAAGTTCTCTCCTTCCTTACAAATATCTTCCTCTTTGTAACACTTTCAGGTGTGGCTGTGATTGATTTATTTTAATCCTGTTAAAGCAGCAGTGTTTTTCTCCAGTAGGCAAAATACTGTAACAGGAGATGCAATAGAGCATTCCTTGAGGGACGAGAAAGCTAAGTTCACTACTACCAGATTGCGAAGGGATCACAGAGCCCAGTTCAGTTGTCTCATGGCTTTATACTCAAACTGTGCCTAGGTCTGCTTTCATGCTATTAGCTAATGAACTGCAGAGGGATGTTGTCATGAAGGTCAGCATTAGCAGGGAAGTCTACCGTGGTCTGACAGCCACGATTAGGAGACACTGAGTTAAGTACAAGCTTTTGTTTGAAGAAAGATGATTTATCTGAGAGACAGCACTGCAGAAGTCTGCAGGTGGTCTTATTTTTCTTCCCTTATTATAAGGCAAAGCATGCTGATAACTAAGATAATTAAAATAGTTAAACTTACCAGATGTATCTATGAAGCTTAATTCTGCAATATATTGATGAAGTATTTATTTGCATGTAATGATTTTGGTTGGAGGTTTTGGAGATTTTTTTTTTTTGCTTGTTTTCCTTGTTTTCACATCAAAACACACGGCAACTTTGAATGTCTATCAGAATATAAAGCAGGACAGAATTTTGGGAGAATCTGTTAAATGGCACTGAATGATCAAATTCTTATCAGTAGTGACAAAATATTTTAATATATGTAAACTATGACCTGGCATCTTCATAGTTAACTAAACAGCATCATACACACACTCCCACTTAAAAGGGGAGCTGAACTTTTCGGGGTTTTATAGTTCAAACTAGTAAAACCATCTAGAATTACATACAGAATTAGAAAATAACATAAAAGAGATCTGACAAAGATAGCTCAAAAATGTGGAGACTATTTCTCCACAGACTACAGCAACTCAAATCTATGGTGAATCTAAAGTACAAGACCTTGAAAATAAATCTTGACCTGCCTCTGTACCATCTAGCATTTGTGGAGGTACTAAGTTCCTCAAGAAGCAAAGTACACCTTTCCATAGGCTTTTCCATGGGCTGATATGAGGGTCTTCATTCTACACAGGACTTAGGTGATGAAAATTAATCAGTTAGACAATAGTTGCCCAGAAACGCAAAGCCAGACAGAAGAAAGAAAAATAGAAACAGACAGCCTCATACAGCCACATGAGGAAATTAAAACTTGACTGGAAAGGAGCAAAAGTCAATTAGAGAGGAGATAATCAGAAAGAGAATTTGAAACAAAGGCTTTCATTTTCTCTGACATTGATTTTAAAGGCTGTAAGGGATGAGCACAGTTTTAATGAATGTTATTTAAAAACAATTAATATATCACAACCAGACACGCCAGAGAAAGATGAACATTACAGGCTTAGAAGTATTTTCCTCACTCCCTGCAGAGAAGTGCTTGATATGAAAGAAGCCAGAGCTGGAGGAAACTATAAATATGTGTGTGAGGTACTTAGTAAATAAAACAAGACTATAGATTCCTAAGTTTAGGTGAGTGAACACAATATGAACATTTGCCCTTACAGTGCAGTGACAATAATAGAATGATATCTGCTCAGTAATCTCCCCAAGAAGAAATGCAGTTTGGTTAAGGCAATTTTATACACCTATGTTAATTAATTCCTGTAACTTTAAGGACTTCAAAGAGGCCAAAATTAAGATACTTGCTATGTACTATGCAGCCCATCAATCAGAAAAAAACAAAGCAGTAGGACTGGAATATGGTTAATTGCTAACTCGTGAATGAAAACAAAACCCCAAAGGATCCTGAAATGAAAAATCCCTTTGAAAATCATGTATCTGCCATACAGTTGCCACCAGACACCAAAACAATAAACACACTGGTAAGACTGGGATCAGTCACGAAGCTTTATGGGAAACGTGCCGCAAATCGCAAGAGATCTCGGTATTCAGCCCACATGAAAAGGATAAACAAACTGGGAGGGGGCAAGAAGTGGAATAATTTCAGACAGCCTGGAATGACTATTTAAATATTAAAAAACAGAAAAGAACCTCTCATAAATTAAAAAACCCATAAATCAAATAACCTGGCTGAGGGGGTCAGTAGATTCCCAGAGCTACAGATAAACAACTTAAGAATGCTGTGAAGACTGCATCTAATTAAAGCATGCTGGAAAATACACTCTTATTCAAGTTGATCTCACAACTTCTGGAATGAGGCTAAAAAGACAAAGAATGATCTTTGCAGGATTTCCTATAGTCAAGGGATCAGGCCTACAGTTTGGGAAGGAGGTGGGGACACACACACACACACGACTGTTCTTAGTATTTTTTTCTTTTGCTTTTTTCCACTCCTACCTTTTTACCATTTCCATCATGGCTGCACAATTTGGTTCCACATAAGTAATTATGGAAATGGGCTGAGGAAATAACATCTGAGATTTCAGAATTAACTGAATATATGCACAAAACCTTTCACTTCTCAGAGCAGACAGCGTAGGAAGCTCCCCGTGGAGTACCTGTGAGGCATGAAGAGACCAGAAACTGAATAAAAACTATGTTTGTGACAGCTATTGTAGCCCCTTTCCACGCCAGAGGAAAAATTCACCCCTGTGCAAAGGACCAGCACAGGACCCACAGCACCTTTAAGTTCCACCTGAGCCATTAAACGCAGTGCTTGTAGGATGTCTCTGGAGACAGAAAGCCGAAGGCCTGCTTCATACCCCTCCTCCACTAGCACACAACCTGCATTGATGAAACCCAGGCTAATTTCTCTCCCTCCTCTCCTTCCAATCTGATCGTACTCTTTTCTGGACAACTACAGAATAATCAAGCAGTACAGAATGATTTATCCAAGGCAGAGCCACCAGATGTAACTGAGCAATGGCCTCTATCCTTTGGTACACACAAGGTTATCCACAGCCTGTATAGCACAGCTGTCTCCCAGACAGAAAGCTGTGGCACGTAGCCTCCAGCAGAGTACAGGTACCTAACAAAAATAACTTGACAATGTTTGTTGTGGCTATATAGGGTGCATTGCATTCCATACCACACATTTACCAGAGTCCAACTACTTTCCTAGCAAGTCTCTAACCCAAAACATTTTCGCAGTAGAAACCAGCTACTTTTCTATAGCAATTCCGGTTCAGAACCAGAAGTGCTTTAAAGAAGAAATTGTCAAAGTGTCTGTCTTGAAGGGAAACAGAAACCCAAACATTTTTAGCGGGGTCAAGATTAGCAGATCCATAATTTTCAATACCTGTGTCCTGTGGTTCTACACTCTCTTCTTGAATTAGAGTCTTGGTGAGTATAAGAGCACTCAAGAGTCTCATTAGATCTCACAGTAAATCATAGTGAAATATGGTATCAATTTTTTGTTCTTATTGAAACACTATAATAATTTTGTAATTAGAAATAAAGAAGTTTCATGAAGGAATTAAAACCAGGTATCACACTACTTATTAAAATAAAGTATACCAAAGCCAGAATAAAGGGATAAGAAATAAAACACAATGGTTTGAGAAATAAGAAAACTGTTAAGGAGTGCAAACACATACAGAAAGTTCAGATTCAAATAATTTCCAGTTGTGCCAGATTTTGTATTTGAAAAAGTAACTGCTGATGAGCATGTTCCAGACTAAGTGGGTAATATGGATTAAGGTACATCTCCAGGGAGCAAGTAGCAAATACTGCGTTCTGTGACAGTGCTGTGATGGCAAACATGTGCTGTGAGCATAGAGTACAGCAAGGCGCTTAATAATTGTAGAAAAAAATAACTGCAAAGCGGGTCAATTACAAAACAGGCAAAACTGTGCCTGACATTATGTATGTGGGGATTCAACTAAACTAAAAAAAAATACATCATAGTAACTAATGAGTTACAATGACTGCATCAGCTGCACCAAAAATATGACCATCTGAAGTCATTAAATCAGTTCTACTAAAGCAACTTCCAAGACTTTTTGGTTTCAAGAGCACATACTCCTTTAGCCAGTCCTTCTCTGGACTGTAAAACCAGTACTTGTAGCCTTCTGAATTTATAATTTTTAACATGTAAGAATAGTAGTGGCATTTCTCTGTCTCTCCAAAATCACTACAAATATTTTGCAAAGGAATTTTAATTTAATCAGCAAAATTTCTCATTTTAAGGCTCTTACTAACTATTTTTGGGCCACAGGGGTTATTTTTCCCTCATCAAGTCCTGTATCTACTTCTGGATTAGGGTGGAGGAAAGTAACTCAATACAAAAAAAAAATATACCCAAACATGGATTGTTCAACAAAGAGAACAAATATTTTACTGCACAGAGCTCACTGAAAACTCGTAAGTTGATATAATCTTTTAGATATTTGCAGAATTTAGCTTAAAGACAGTATTGCCATTTTAGAGGAAAGCTAATTTTACTGATAAAGTGCTGAACAAGCGTTTAACTAAAATCAGATCTCACTCAACAACAATGGGGGGGGGGGGAGGGGGAATGAGTCCAAATTGGGAACCAGAACAGAAAGAAAACTCCTGGATCAAGGAAGTACAGCCTAGTAAAGAAATAGATTTAATCATGGCTATTAGGTTATGTGAGTTTATTCGTGTCAAAGAGATAAAGCCACTGAAAACTTTATGCCCTGCTAAGTCTTGAAGGTTTTAATTTTTTTCAAGAGACTAAGTGCTACGTGGCAGAAATGCTGTTGTATGTTAATCTCAAACTGACACTTATCAAAATAGTCGCTTGGGTAAGTGACAGGAGAACATTAATCTCAAATGTAACAAAGGAGGAAAGATGACTCTCAACTGCCAAAGAAATGTCAAATTGGAGAAATGGAAATATTCTGTGAAGAATACACAGACTATCTATCCTTTCCTTTCACATGTGTCCAGTATTTCTGACACCTGATATACACCAAAGTGAAGCTAGATTATTTGTTGAATCTCTAATTCCGGCAAGCTCCAAAGCAGCAGGTCAGAGGCACCCCCACTTCACATTGCTCTGCAGGTGCAGAGCTACTCTCCCAATCTGAAGAGAAGGTCCGTCATACCAGGGATGCACCAGAGCCGCCACACCTGTGGCACAGAGACATGCTCTGTAGAGGGACAGGCCCAGTATTTGCAGATGCTTCCAGAAACTCCGTTTGAACAGAGCAGCAGGGCAGTACATCGGTGCCACGCACACCGCGGTCTGCTGCAGCTCATTCAGCCTCAGCACACGCCCCAGTCCGCTCAGTACCTTCTCACAATTAGGCCGTGCACTTTGCTGGACTGTAGCTGTGTAATTTAAATGAATCAGTTCACAGAGCAACTCAGGTTGAAAGGGAGTGAAGCTCCAGAATTGGTTGAAAATTAGATTTTGAATTAGTGTTAGTAGCATCCAAGCAGCTATTCACACCCTCACAGCAAGAGATGAGACTTCTCCAGAAAAGGTCAGCTGCCTCTGCGCCTGCAGGAGGGAGCACCATGGCTTTCATCGCAGCCATGGCATGCCTTCCGCTGCTGCACATCTCTGAGAGGGATTAAGAACGAGGCATGTTACAGAGAACTGCAACCAAGTATTTCTGCAAGCTTCAAGGGTTTTGTTCCAGATTTTTTAAATATTCACTTATGAGCAACAGTCAACTTAGATTGTTAACCTTTTAATTCCCAAATGAACTCTCCTCCCAGGGAAGGTTTGCTCTTCATAAAAATTATTGCTGCATGCATACATTTGAGATTGGTTCTGCAGCAAACAGCTACTCTTCTGTCAGATGAATTGTAATAATGAATATCTGCCTTCCAAGGTAAAGCTGGTCCAGGCATTACACTTCCCAACTATGTAACACAAGGGGAAATCTATCTGCAAGACCAGATGGCCTTCAACATAAGTACCGTATCTCCCAAAGATGAAAGCGAGCGGATCCGAGCTTATTAGATACTTGTCAATAAGGGGGAAATGCACCTGATACAGTTGACAGCAGAGGAAAAAAAAAATGACTTTAATATTGCTTGCTTCCTAGAAGCAATCCAGTTAGACAGGGAACAGAAAGATTGGTATGAGCAGCACCGCTACACACTAAGTTGGCCTTCAACTAATTTTCCATTTTTCTATAGAATGCAGATTTTTTCACACTTTAGGCCAGTAATTACTGCATGATACATGGAAGCTACCTCTAGCATGTGTAAGTATGCTTTTTGTGCATACAGTACCATTAAACAACCCCCATCAGTGCCTGCAAACTGAAGCTGCACCTGATTTTGCACAAGGATTTGTCAGACTAAGCAATTAAAAACTTGTACATGAAAGTGGGGTTTATAATTCCATTATTATTGCAGAGTCCTTGGGCAGCTGCTTTTCACAACCATTTTATCTTCTATGTCTTGAGCTATTGGATTTTGTCCACTCTTGTTTCTGTAAAGGCTCAAAACACTTCTAGTAATTTGGTGCAGAACTTCCTCCTCCACAACTGTTCATCCAGCCCTTTACTAGTCTCTCCTTTACAGTAGCTTTCTCTTTCCATGACTTTGTGGTGTTCTGTTTCTTTAACAGGATCAAAACAAACCACCCAACCTAGCAAAAATCTCACTCATTCGAGCTCACTGACTTGTTCATGAGCAAAATTCATATAGAAATCTTGAAGAGCAAGATAAGATGCTTTGGAAGGAGGAGGATTCTTGGGTTTAGTTTCAATAATTTATAGATGTTTATAAACTATCTATCTGTGATATCCTAATGGATTATAAAGCAGGCATGTTGCTACCAAAATATAAATAAATATTTAGATCCCTTTCACTTTTTGCTTTCACAAGAATGTATCAGTAAAGGAGGAGACACACAGGCAGGTGTAACTCACAGCACACTGCTCCAGTATTTACTGCTGTAACAACAATTTAACAACCCAGAAAACAGTGGGATAATAATCAAATAATCTAGAAAAAGGATATTTTATATTTCATTACACTCATTTAATTTTTATTTGTAAAGGCATTTCAAACAAACAACTTCAATGATTCAGCTTTCATCTGTCAGCTGTGTCAATGTGGGGTTTTTTCCCCTTTGGGAGGAAGGTTGCACTCTAAAGGAACATGAGCCTTTTGGAATGACTTAGGCAGCAATGGAACTTAGAGATGATGCTTAAAAAGGAAAAAAAATATTTAAAAAATATTCCATTATGCTTAATTACATTTTTTGACTAAGTGAATTGTGTTTCTTTTTCTCTGTCAGAAATCTACATTTGGAATTGTATGGTGAACACTCTTAATTATGATCTTGCTCAAACTTAATTGATTTTCTCTCTGTCTCTCTCTTTCCTTTTCTCCTGCTGCTAATTAAGATAAATACGTCAGAAGTGTTATTGCTGAAGGGAAAGCTGTAGCAAGTGTCATTGGTCCCTGTGATATTTCCCATTTTGCCATGAGCTGTCACCAATGATTTAGGACCAAGTGCCAGGGATTATATTAATCTTGATGAAATTAGCAAATTCTCTGTGATGTTGGCATCCTTTGGTACTAAATGACACTCCCCTGTCTGTACCATTACCTCTGAGGAAAAAAATACTTTCTTCCTCACAGGATAGCAAATGAGGGCATTAAGCATGGTGGCTTTGTTCCCCCACACTCCCTCCCCCCAAAGAAAGAAGGAAGGAAAAATTCAAGTATTGCTTGCTACAAATGTTTAGCCTTTATTTCAGCATCATTGGTGAAAATCTGTGACAGACACTGAAAGGATATGGAAAAGCCCATCTGAGGCCAAGGGATGAAGGAGAAAAAGAATTCTATTCTATTTCTGCTTGATAAAGGACCACTGTTATATAAGTGAGTGCTATACAAGGAAGATTATAGCCAACGTATAATAGAAGCAAAAATAGGTTTTTCTTATTTAAAAGCACATTGCATAACTCTACCTGCAGACCAACACATGCACATGTCCCCCTGTTGTACATCTTCCTGGATACAGGATTCTCCCAGTCCTTGCCTGGACTGGCTACAGACAGCACCCACAGACAGTCACCTGAATCACACCTCCTCAACAACTTTGGTAGCTAGACTGCATCTGGCTGACCAGGGTTGTCTCCTTGCTTGTTTTCTTTGCTCATTCTCCACTTGTTCACAGCCTGACAAGGTAGTTGCTTTTGTTCAGTCTCAGGGGTAGGGCCCTTCTTTTAATTCTCCATATGTAACCTCACCCAGCCTAGGAGAGCACTGGGTTTATTAGCGAATAAACCAGAACTTTGTTGTGCTTAGGTTAAAAGCTTCATTAGCTAGCTATTAAAGTCAGATTTCTTTGCACCCACAGGCAGCTAGGAGGTCAATTTGTGCAATTTGCTCATCTGCCTGATCATCTATGCTCATTTATATGCTCATAAACATGCCTCTAGTGGATATTTCTACTCCCAACATGGGCATATTTGTGACCTAACACATGACCACATGACCAGAGCTACTTACACACGGGACCAAAGACACCAGTGCCTGCACAAGGTACTAAATAACATATTGCACACTTCCAAAATTGACCCTAAGCCTTTTAATATGGTTCATATATGAGCTGATGGCTAAATTAAGCTCCAGTGAGGTCAGTTCCTACCTGATCTTTAGTCTCACTGAATAAGTACGCTGATATTCAAGGAGGGCTAGTGCTGAAGCCTTGCCCTTAGAAGGGCCTCATGACTTCTCCAGAACTTCAGCTGGTTGACTGTAAGCACAGGCATTTGCAGGACCAGGGCTTGCAATTGCTGTGCTGATGCATCTTAATACTGATGTGACCCTCAGTAAATTCTACAGTTTATGGATTTGCTGCCACAGAAATTTAGAAGTAGACAGTTCTCAGCAAGGTTGAATTAACATGTGTCAGCACAGATTTACACAAGGATAGCTGATAACTTCCTGGCAGGAAAGGAGGAGAGAGTTATTTTTAAATGAAAGGCTGGAAGTTGTAAGGAAAATGCAGAATCAAGGGAGAGGCACAGACACCTTTTCAAAGGGAACGCAGCACCAAGTCTCATTTTTACATTTCTGGTTTTCATCAGTACGGTACCAGGAGAGAGTCTGTTAGTTATTATCCTGCCAATACAGCCGCCCATAGAAGAAAAAAGGCTGCTTCTACAGTTGCAGATACCTCTACTTAACTGTTATTTGTATAAATTGTTTTCTGCTTCACATCTTTAGGAAACAATCTGCATTGAATTATTCCACATTTTAACATAAAATACTTTTTTTCTAAAACAAGTCTACATGTAGCTGTAGTGATACATAATCTATCATAAAAATTCAGAACACTGTAGTACTTGAATAATGCTGTATTCATTAGGAACCTGAATAAAAAGGATTTCTAAAATTGTTGCTGGGGTTTTAAACATATAAACACACAAAAAATAATGTCTATGTAAAGACCTCAGAATGTGAACATGAAGCCCAAGTTAAAGCAGATTCATCTTGTTTAGTAAAAAAAAACCAAACCAGACGGTGCTATGGTCTCACTTAAATTGTCAAATGAGACTACATATGGTATATGAAAGTATTTAACAAGACACATGATCCATCCTATACAGTTTATGTACTCTATTGACTAGCTGTTCCTTAGTTTGATTTTCACTTAAAAAATAGTTAATGTGAAATAAAATATCTCTTCCCATTTAAGGCTTTCTGCTGTGACTGATTAAAGATACCACACTTGGTTCCCAAGTACATTAAAGGATGTGATGATAATTCTTTCTAGCAATACTACTTTAAACTCAAAAGAACTGATTTTTCACTTTACATTAAGCAGAGGAGAGAAAGCTGTTCAAAGAAACCAGTCATTCAGGGACATTCATCTACAGATGCAAATGTGCACATTGGTATTTAACTTTGAGTAAACTTATGGATGATAATACATACGCAGAAGTGTTTGAAAAAGTAATTATGCTGTTGTCACACTTCTTATTTTCAGTGGAAAAATGTGTGCATGCAGCTTTTATAATTCCTGGTCAAATATGAATGAAAGGATCATATAAGATTTAGCTTTTGAGAGCTAGGTGCTGTTGGAATAAAATTTCTGCCTAGGAAAAGAAAAATATGCTCCACAGAAAAATAATGGTGAAAAAGAACTCATCAGCTGGGTGGGGAGGCAGGGGGAGGAACCAGCTGTCCAACCTGAACCTATCCATCAAATCCCATAGGAAGATGCTCCATAGGATCTCCATCTGCTGAATAAGACCACATGCCACTACAATAGGATTGAGCACATCAAATGTCTCCAACACTATGTTCTCAGGATGCAACCCATAACCAGGATTTTTAATGTTGACTGCTGAGATACCTTTACTCTTCAGTAGAGCGTGTGCCTTAAAACAGTCTCCTAAGATTTTTCAGTGGAGGATTTTAGGAATCGCAGCTTTAATTCTCAGCCACTTTGGAAAAAAAGCCTCATATACATTTGTCTTCTGTTCAGTCTATTGATGTTACTTGGGTACTTTCAATCCCAGACCATTCCTGCTCCAGCAGACAGAATATAAAAGGCAGATATGGGATAAGTCTCTGTCCTGGTTTCAGTCAGGATAGAGTTAATTTCATTTGTAACAGCTGATGGAATGCTGTGTTTGGGAGTTACAATGAAAGCAGTGCTGAGAACACCCTGATGTTCTTAGTTGCAGTCAGACAGTCAAGGACTTTCTCAGCTTCTTCTATTTCTCTATTCTTGAGAAAGGAGGGGCGAAGCCAGGACAGGTGACCCAGATGGGCCAAAGAGAGTATTCCATGCCAATTACGTCCTGCCTAGGAAAACGGGGGGGCTGTTGGGAAGAAGAAGAGGGGCGGTCTCGGGACGCGTGCTGCTTGGGGGGACGGTCGGTTCCGGGACAGCTCTGGGTGGTACGGCCTGAGTTGTGTGGGTCGGGGAGAAACTGCATTGGGTATCAATGGTTTCATATTCTTTTGCTCTAAAGTCCTGTTAGCATTGTTATATTTTATCTTTCTGTTCTCTTAGTAAACTATCCTTATCCCAACCCACGGGCCTCTTAGTTTCTTGGTTTTGGAGTTATTTGCCCCTTCCTTTTCCCTTCCCTTGTTTCCCTTTCCCCTTTTTCCCTCTTCCCCTGCTCTTTTACTTTAAGAAGCAGGCAACTGCGTGGATCTCGGCCCACAGCCAGGGTGAAACCATGACAGTCTCTTTTTGCCAAGGTTAATGCCAGCACATCAACAGGCTCTTGCAGAAAAGGCTTGCCTTGGTTTGGCAAACATTTGCAGCCCTGGGCAGCATCCCGTATTTTCTGAGCAGTGAAAGTAGCTACATACGGTCAGATATAAACTGTGTGCACAGACAAGTAAGAGCAATTGTCAGCTGTTCTTTTAAAGAATTACTAAAAATATATTTAAGTATAAGGATTCCTTCCTTGTTCTTGCATAAGAATTAGAGGCGTCTTGGAGTTTCTTAGCAGGGAATTGTTTCAATTACCCAGGAAAATCTTAGTAATAAATAGCACATCGCTATGGAAAGGAAAATGGATTGTCAACCAGGGTGAGGTAAAAGAGGTTTGCCAACATGTGAAGTTTGCCTCGTGTCTGCAAGTGAGATTTGTGTCAACTGTTTACCAAGGAAGAGTTTAAAAACATTTAAAATGTGCTCAACTATTGCTATCAACATGGCAAGAGCAAAATGCTTTTTAAAATTACACTATATACAATTTGTGTTTCTGTCCATTGTGAAGACGATAGTCCATCAATCATTCTATCAGAAGGAAACCCTAAGTGAACTTGAAGACTCTACTCCAATAAAAGGGTCTCATGTTTCATTCATAGTATTAATATTTATACTAACGATCTCCTTGCTTAACTACTTTCCATGGGCACACCTAAAAGCTATTAGAAAATTCAGTTTATCAGAGAAAGTTTGTCAGCTTCTATTAACTGTTTTACTTGCAAAAAGACCGCAGTCATCATAAAGCAACTCAGCTCATGCTGCCACGCTTGAGGTGCAGTAGTTTAACAGATACCATTATCTCAGAGCCTACATGCCCATATGCAAGCACACACAGGACAGCTCCTGCAGAGATAAGGATGCGCTTCATCTTTAGTCCCTGATTAGACCGCACTAACCTGGGTAGTAGCTAATTCTTTAACTTTCTCAACATCAGTCACTTCTAATTCTCGTAATTCAAGTCAGCAGCAGATTGGTGAGCCAGCTGATTCTCCTATTAGTCTGCAGCATGTGCCATTGCCTCATGAGCAGCACACAATTCACAGAGCGAGATCAATACCATCGATTGCTTACTTAGGGGGTGCATCAACAGTCACTCCCAATGAGGCCAAATCTACCTCACCGCAGCAGCACCGAGTCCAGCTCATTCACAACACAGCAAGTACAATTTTGATGTCTTGAGGCACCAAGTTCAGAGATTGAAATTCTTTTGTCCAGCAGCAAAACGAAAACATGTTTTAACACAGGCTCTTCCATTAAAACAACCAATAAGATATTTCTAATGATGCTGAAACACTGGTGAGTTGATCATTACTATCAAGGGCAACTTGTTTTCCTTATAGATCAAGAACAGAGAAGTTACCTGTCTGTCTAGTCTGGATCAATTCAGACGTAGTATGCAAACCCTCTCACTTTGGTTTTGGACCATCCAGCTGTCAAAAAGAACCTGGAAATATTTAAGAAGTTCTCAACCAAAACCCAGACCTAAACTTTGCAAAGCTGAGTGTGCTTCAGTATGGAAAGCTGGAGTGGTCTATTGTAAGTAGTAACAAAAGAGTTGGGAAAAAAAGAATCACTTCAAAACTGAAATCACAATTCAACTACAGCTTTCAATGTCAGAGCTATGCTTTAATGTTTTTTTAGATTCCAATTATCATAATTAGGAGAGGGGAAGAGTTACTAAGATTCATCATTTCATTTTCATTCATAAAAAAGGCAAATCTCTTGCTGATTGACTTTGTTCTCTGTTTGATGCTGTGGTGGTGAGACACAGTGAAAGAGGGTAAGTGAACAGAACAAATGGAAGGAAAATTGGTTTCAAGCCCCTACAAAGCATTACTGGGTGACGTTTATGATTGTCACAACCCATTTGTGGTTGCAATGTCAGGCTTTCTTTTGCTGTTTGAGTGCTATCTTTTCCCTTTACAAGCATTATCTTTCAGAGTTGCCTACCCAAAGTTCACAACTACTGCATAAAGCCTGGCAGCTTTGTTTTAGTACTGGTTTTGCTCTGCAAAAACTAGAGAAGCTCCAAACTCCACACAAGTCCCACCAGGCACAAGCTCCACAGACATGAAATGACCTGAAAAGTTTGAGAAATATCACACGAAGCAATAGAACTGAGTTTCACAAGGCAGTGTTTAAAAGTTGCTTTGAACAACAGCAAAATGTAAAGAAAAAGAGGAGAAAGGTGGGAGAAAGATGATGCTGACGAAGCAGATGCCAACTGTTTGGGAGACTTCATCCTCAACAGTTTAGGATACCCAATGACTTGGTGATTAACTGCAGTCTGGAAAAAACTTCTACTCCAGGAAGACATTGGCAAATTCATCAGGTGGAGTAGCATAATCCAGTAATGGTGATGGCCCAACCAAAAGGCCTAAGCTTTCTTTTATACCAAAATACTGCCTTTATGGATTGAAAGCAAGAAAATGGACAGAATTCACAGACTTAATTTTAATGGTAGCAATCAAGTGTCAGACAGGAAAGAATAATAAGTCCCATAATTAACTACTACTAGGCATTTTAAAGCTAGTAGTAGATGGATACATAGAACTTTGCTGTCATTTGCAAATTTTATAGTCTACACAATCCCAAACAGCCTACAGCAGCGTCTGGGATCTATTCTTCAGAGAGATTAACAAAGCCCCTAGCTGACCTCCTTCCCTCGTCCTGGCACTGCACTTGGGTTATATTTACTTTATACAAATGAGTAAGTAGAAACACTGCTACATTTGCCATATTAGGGGTTCTGTAGGGTTGAGTATATTATCCAGCATGTACCCTTCAAAAAATGTTTCTGCAGCCTTTGGGAACAGTTGTAAACGGTATTACTGGAGGAAAATCCTAGTTAAACCACTTTGTAATTGTTCTGGAATGTTACAACCATGTGTGGAAAAACAAGATTTTGAGGTTTGTACAACTAGAGAAAGGGAACTCCTCACAAACCTGATTAGTAGCAGCACAGACGAAAACAAGGGAAAACCCATTAATTCTACAAACAGAAGAAATGTCAGTACATAGAGATAAAATTTAACTCCAATAGGAACAACATACTAAGTACCTAAACTACAGAGTGCAGTAGCTACATGGCCACTAATGCTAATGCTTCTGGGCTGTCCTGCAAGAGCAAAATAACCTCACATAATGGTTGCATCTCTTATCTGCAAGGCAGCAAGTCCTGCAGATCTTCAGAACTTTAATTATTTAAATTTACTGCTTATCCGTTGCATCAGTGAAGTACTATAGAGCTGCATGGATTGACTGGTAAAGTCATCTCTATGCAACCCAAAGAACAATGAAAGCTGGCTCTGCTCTGGCCCTGAAAACCAGTTTCTCTCACTTCAGTTCTTAATGATTTTTCCTTTTGTAATAAATTTCATACAATTCAGTGAAGCCTAAGGTACTTCTTTTACCCCTGTGATGCAGTGCACAATAATGATTAGGAGCTCTATCATGACTGTAAAACGTAACACTTCAATTGGGTTTCTGGTGTGAAAAGTTTTACTTCCACAATTAACATTTTTCTCCACATAAAATGGCAAATATTTGCTTTAAGTTCCTTGCTACTTTGTATATTGTTTTGCTAATAAACCAATTTGCTGTAACAGGTATGAAAAAACAAGCTGTTTTTTCTTTAAATAAAGTTGATGAAATTTAGTCTTTTTCATTTACAAAATTAAAAAAATACACAACAACCAAACAGAAAATACTACTAAGCCATAATCCTGAACATGCAGTGAAGTTTGCTTATTTGTTAAACAAACTCCTTGTCGTGGTTTCACTCCGGCTGTGGGCTGAGATCCACGCAGCTGCCTGCTTCTTAAAGTAAAAGAGCAGGGGAAAAGGGAAAAGGGGGGAAAACAAGGGAAGGGAAAAGGAAGGGCAAATAACTCCAAAACCAAGAAACTAAGAGGCCCGTGGGTTGGGATAAGGATAGTTTACTAAGATAACAGAAAAATAAAATATAACAATGCTAACAGGACTTTAGAGCAAAAGAATATGATACTATTGATACACAATGCAGTTTCTCACCGAACCACACAACTCAGGTACCACCCAGAGCTGTCCCGGAACCCGACCGTCCCCCCAAGGAACACGCGTCCCGAGCGGAAGCACGCGTCCCGAAACCGCCCCTCTTCTTCTTCCCAACAGCCCCCCCGTTTTCCTAGGCAGGACGTAATTGGCATGGAATACTCTCTTTGGCCCATCTGGGTCACCTGTCCTGGCTTCGCCCCTCCTTTCTCAAGAATAGAGAAATAGAAGAAGCTGAGAAAGTCCTTGACTGTCTGAGTGCAACTAAGAACATCAGGGTGTTATCAGCACTGCTTTCATTGTAACTCCCAAACACAGCATTCCATCAGCTGCTACAAATGAAATTAACTCTATCCTGACTGAAACCAGGACACTCCTCAATTCTAGTCAAATAGACTGGTTATTTCACCAAAGAGCAAAATAAAATACTGTACTACTTTGACAAATAAGATTAGATTTAGAAATAAAATAAAGTTTGTGTTGCACAGGTAAACCAGTCATTTCAAAGTATGAAATTAGTGTGAAAAATCTGAACAAGAATTAAGTTATCCGAATAATTTTGTGGTTAATCTCAAAATAATTAAATGCAAAAAAATTTTGAAGGTATTCTTTTGACTTTGCTGGGAAAAAAAAATCAACATGCTTTCTGAAAACATTTTTTGATTTAATTGCTATTTGTGATCAAACAGTTCTTAAGATTTTCAGCTAGCTCAAACAAAGATGTTTTCAAATATGTTCTCTGCTATTAAATTCATTACTTTGATTTTATAAGACGACAGGCAATAAGATTTAACAGATAATTATTTAAATTAGAAAGCCTTTAAAAAATGTAAATTGATATAGCAACTTGGAGTCAGAAGAATATGTTCAGCTTATTCTTTTGAATGCTATTCATTTTGCCATTCAGTTTAATGTAACTATCAAGCAGTTAACATACCACTCAGATTTTTCTGAAGTTTTCATTTATTCTACCAGACCTCAGCTGAGACATTCAATTCCTTTCCTTTACAGATTACATTAAAAGCCATTAAATGTACCATAGAAACGACCAGTAGAGACCAATTCTTATATTGTGAGTACCACTACAGTTCAACTAAATGCTGCTAATTACTCTATTTTAGCAACAGTAATTACTATTTGTAGCCAACATGAAGAGTTTCATAAAATTATTGATTTCTACTTTATGAGTAATTGCACTATCCATCAAGACATCAGACATCGCCAATGGGCCCAGTATTGTATTTGGGCAGTAACAGAAGTTCCTGCTTTTGTGGGACTGGGAAAGTCACCAACCTTGCCAAGTTTCTCCATCTTCTCTGCTCATTACAGATTTCAGTCTGTGCTCTGCTTCCAATCTTGAAACTGGTAGTTCATAAGGCCTGAATGAATAAACACCAAATAATCTCCTACGCTACCTCCTTAGATTGATTACAAACGTGAGAATTACACAATACAATTATGCAACTACTTAACTAACAGGTATTTTTACTTTAGGCATACAAAGATCAGAAAAACCCTGTCAACGCTATAGAAAGAATCTCTCAGAGAAGACAAGCAGCTGAATCGTATGCATCAGTCCTATAGATAAGCCAAGAGATAGTTTGAAACAGACATTGGTTTGGTCCTCTCACCTGTTTAAAATGTGACACCGACACAACCTTCTTTATCACAAAATGACAGCCTAAGAGAGGTAATTTTTCCATCCACAGATTCCAGAAAAAGATGCCTGGGGGAGTTTTAAAGGTAAGCAAGGCTCTGAGGATGAACATTGCTTTCCAAGAAATAATTCCTTGTGAACAGATGTGTTCACAATACATGTAACTGTGAATACACTGCACAACATTGCTGAGGAAAATACCTCCTTCCCCTCCAAACACTTAAATGAATGCAACTCACCTTCAGAGAATTTGAGACCCTTCTAAAATACATATGGAACATTTGACAAATCAAAATATTTATTTAGGTGTCTAAATTAATGTTTGTGAGATCTGGCATCAGGCTTGATTTTTTTTCCCCTCTGTTCTTAAATTCTTAAATAACAAGTAAGAACAGGGAAAAGTACCTTAAAAAAGAACATTTCCAGCAGCTCTGCTCCATGAAGCAGCTAGCATGTTCTCTGATGACAATTAAAACACAATAACAAAGCATGTTAGGACAGAAGAGCATGAGAAAAGTCCCCATAGGAATATTCACTAGGAAATTAAAAAAAAGCTTCAGATTTTAAAATCTTGAAGGAAGTGTTTTAAAAATTCCTTTCTTTTTCTCTTTTATTTTTTTAACTTGCAAACTTCTTTGCAAAAACACAAGCATATTGTTACAATTGGAGCTTATGGTACAGTGTGATTTTACCTTTGAGACACAGATTGTCATTGCTCTAGGAAAAGAACAAAGGGTCTAATTTTCAGAAGAAGTGAACACACGGAATTTCTGCTGAAGTCAAGTATAGCTGTGGGCATTCCAGATCTCTTGAAACAAAATATATCATGCTCAGCCATTGTTCACAGTGTTTTGTCTATTTATGCATAAACAAAACAGAAAAGGGCTATTCCCATAAGATGGGCTAGTTTCTTACTACAAAGGAGAATGTTCAGTTTTTTAATTATTTTATGTGAAGAACAGACACTTTTCAAAATTCCAAATAAAAGTCAAAAATTCCCTCAAGTAGTTACCTGAAAGGAAAAGTGAAAATAAGCCCCTCACCAATATTCCAATTATTCAGTCAGAAATAGGAAAAGGTAACACTGTTCCTATCCTGCCTCTGCCCTTCCAGCAGTTAATAGCGCTTCTTCCAAGCACAGGACAGGTGCATCCCTTTGAGCAAGAAATCGGGACAGAGAGGCAGAAGACCTGCGTGGATGAGCAGGGAGCTAATGAGTAAACTCAAAGGGAAGCAGAAGGCCTATGAACTGTGGAAAAAGGGTCTGAGCACCTGGGAAGAATATAGGAATGTTGTCAGGGCCTGTAAGGACACAATTAGGAAGGCTAAAGCCCACTTGGAAGTGAAGCTGCAAGGGACATAAAGGACAATAAAAAGTGTTTTTTTAGATATGTGAACGGTAAGAGGATGACCAGGGATAATGTAGGTCCCTTGCTGAATGAGGCGGGTGTCCTGGTAACAGGGGATGATGAGAAGGTGGAGATATTGAATGCCTTCTTTGCTTTGGTCTTCACTTCAAAGGCCCCCCAGGACCCTCAGACACTGGATGAAAGTAGGAGTGTTTGGGAAATAAAGATCTTCCTTCTGGTTGAGGTGGGGGCTGTCCAGGAGTATGTCAAAGGGATTAATGCACACAAATACATGGGCCCGGATGGGATGCATCCACGTGTGCTGAGGGAGCTGGCAGAAGTGATTGCTGAGCCGCTCTCTATCATCTTCCACAGGTCTTGGAGAACAGGAAAAGTGCCTGAGGACTGGAGGATAGCCAATGTCACTCCAGTCTTTAAAAAGGACAAGAAGGAGGATCCAAGCAACTATAGGCCAGTCAGCCTCACCTCTGTCCCTGGAAAGGTGATGGAACAGCTTGTTCTGGATGTCATCTCCAAGCAATTGGAAGAGAAGAAGGTCATGAGGAGTAGTCAGCATGGATTCACCAAGGGGAGATCGTGCTCGACCAATCTCATAGCCTTCTATGATCTCATCACCAGCTGGGTGGATGGAGGAAGAGCAGTGGATGTCATCTACCTTGACTTCAGCAAGGCTTTTGATACTGTCTTCCATGACATCCTGATAGCAAAGCTGAGAGAGTATGGAATAGATGAGTGGACAGTGAGGTGGGCTGAGAATTGGACCGAGATCAGAGGGTCGTGATCAGTGGAGCAGAATCTGAATGGAGGCCTGTGACTAGCAGTGTTCCCCAGGGCTCGGTGTTGGGTCCAGTCCTGTTTAATATCTTCATTGAGGACCCTGATGAGGGAATAGCATCCACCCTCAGCAAGTATGCCAATGATACAAAGCTGGGAGGAGTGGTGGACACAGAGGAACACTGCGCTGCCATCCAGCGAGACCTGGACAGGCTGGAGAGCTGGGCAGGGAGAAACCAAATGAGGTTCAACAAAAGCAAGTGTAAAGTCTTGTACCTGGGAAGGAATAACCGCTTGAATCAGTACAGGCTGGGGGATGACCTGCTGGAGAAGAGCTCTGCGGAGAAGGACCTGGGGGTCCTGGTAGATGACAGGTTGGCCATGAGCCAGCTGAGTGAGCTGGGACTGTTCAGTCTTGAGAAAAGAAGACTAAGGGGAAACCTTCTTAATGTTTATAAATATCTTAAGTATGGGACGCAGGGGGAAATATTCAGCACCTTTTCAGTGGTCTGTGGAGACAGGAAAAGGGGCAATGGCTGCAAGTTAGAGCACAGGAAGTTCCACACCAACATGCAGAGGAACTTTCACACAGTGAGGGTGATGGAGCCCTGGGACAGGCTGCCCAGGGAGGTGGTGGAGTCTCCATCTCTGGAGACATTCAAGACCCATCTGGACGCCTATCTGTGCAATATGAGCTAGGGAGCCTGCTCTGGCAGGGGGTTGGACCAGATGATCTCTTGAGGTCCCTTCCAACCCCTATGATTCTATGATTCTAACAGCCATGGCCCTGTGTGGCTCAGAGGTGGTGTTGGTTAGAGCCCATCTTACCTCAGCCCATATTCAGGGCTGGGCTATGGATGTCCAATCCACACACCACAGCCTCAGCTCAAGTGCTACCATCTGCAACTAACACCTGCAACTCTCATCTTCCCTCTCAGCCAAGCAGAGACGCAAATACGTACTATTCACAGTCTTACCAGATCAGACAGCAAACCATCAGTACAATTACTGCAGTTTACATCTATTTTTAAAGTGTTATTAAAGCTGGAAGGCTTTTTACCATGGCCTGCATATTCCCAGAAATAGTGTCTAACTGGGACACAGGTTAATCCTCAGTAACACAATTGCCTGCGAGGTTGAATAAAACAGGAGACTTGGATTTTAGACAGAATCACTAGAAACAGACAACACTGAATTGGATCAATGACTATTTGTTAAATTCACACAATATAATAAAAAGATTTATATGCAATAACACATTACAGGTGATATTTCATAAGATGGTATAAAATGAATCAGTATCCGTGGTTTGTATTCATGTTCAGCTCTTGCCTTTTTTTTTTGAGGAATATGAGATGATGGGGGCAGCGGAAACACAAACACCGCCTACTCCCTTGACCAGGACTGTTCAAGGTGGGACAAGAGAGGGAGCACCACAAACTGAGCAAGTTATAAAGGGAGAAACCAGGCTACTCAGAGGAGGAAGAGGGATTCTCCACCTGCCTTTCCTTTGCTTGCCCACCTCTCTCCCACCTCAGAGGAGTGCAAGCTTTACCCTCAATTTAACACACAGCGGGATGTCAAGGCAATTCTTCAAATCGATTCTGGCATCATTCCAGGTTGGCAGCAGGGAACAATGAAGTCTTTTTAGAGATTTGTTTATTTGTTCAGTTGGCATAAAATGATGATATAAAAAGCTAAAAATAAGTGTGTTGAGAGAGCCAAGTATAAAGACTGCAAGTAGCATTCTGCTGCAAGCTCTTGGCTGGTGGAGGGCGTCAGGGGAAGGGTGCTGTGGCCCTCTCAGCACCATGCTGCACAGCATTACTCACTTAAAAGGAAATGGGGAGACAAGGAGTGAAAGCCTGTCTCCCTCACTGCCATGCCAAGGAGACTGTGCAGATCAGAAGGATGCTATTGTAGATTTACTACCATTCTCTTGAAATAACAGTTATAAAATGCCATAAATAAAACAGCTTCTCAAAAGAGAGTTGATAATACAATGTAATGACAGTTTTACAGCTGTTTGTTGCTGGCACGAATGGTTGTGTATGAAATTCAAATGCTGGGTAGATATTAAAAAGATGACATCAGAGACCTGTGTAAGAAAACACAGCTTCAGGTCTGCATTTTAAGATCCTTATGAAATTACTGTCAAAGTCTGGTGCCTCGCCCCCCAATGCCTTTCATCCCCTGCTGTTCCCCCAACCAGTTAAAATAGGACAGGACTTTCATACAGGCATTATCACCACATGGCAATTGTCATTTAAATCTGTTCCCTAATTTGCAGTGAGAGCCTTCTAGGCACAGGTACCTTTCTTGCAGTGTGAATACTACATCATCATGTCTCTGTTCACCATGGTCATAATTTCACTTCCTTTGCTTTTAAGAACTCAAAATTTGTTTCAAGATCTAAAAGAAAGGATGAATCAGTACAAAAAAGGTTGAAAAATACTGTTTCCATGAACATCTGTAGTTTCCTTCTTTTTAAAAGTAATTATCTCCAAAGTCTTCTAGCGTTCTCAAAGCCATTTTATTCAGAAACAGAAGCCCAGATGTTTTATTGCAGCCAATGTTTTATTTCAATAAGTGTTTAATTTTCAATAGCTTTTGCAGAGCTTATCAGCTTTGATACCTCCAGACACCTACCATGCCCTATTGCTAACAGGCTCACTGCACTCTCACTTTGGATAGGCACTGGAGTGCCTATGTGGAACTATTTAGACTGACGTTTCTCACAGCAAGCTATTCACCTTTAATTCACGGAGAACAATCATCAATGCCAACAAGTCACTCCAAGCAGAAGTTGTAGGTGGTTTATAACACATATGTTAGATATTTTCTTAAGGATCTGGGTTAGTAAATATTATCAATTAATATGGGGGCGGGTGTGAAATGCAAGTGGGAAGTCAGAATATTATTCAAATCAGAGAAATGTAAGTCAGTACTTGTTTCATTTCGTAGCATTCCTGGTGGGTTGCTAAAGTTCCTTGTATTCTCACTTTCCATCTCTACCCAGGGAAAAGCTCAATAAGTCATCAGTTTGGGTTTTTTTTTTCTAAATCCTGAGAATCCCAAAGTCTTACTGTTAGAAACTTGTGGAAGATTTTTCTTTTCTCTTTTTGTTATTAGTGTGGGTGAGGACGCTCTGTCCACAGAACTGGAAGGTGTCATCCTCTGCTGATTGCTTGGCTTCTATAACCACTACAGTGTCACCTAGTAATTTTTCACATGGCTATGGTGTGAAAGGATGTTGCATAGAGAAAGATTACACTCCTTCACAAGGAGTAAGGAAACTGAGCAAAAATGGTACTTGTGCAGAAGTGCTTGTAGAGGAAACCCTTAATAGCTAGACGTTAGTTCACATAATATGCAGTAATGGAAACTGTCACCTCAGTATATTTTCTTCCATTACTCTATTTGCTTTCATACCTGAAGACTTTTTGGTAATATCAACTTCAGCACACCCTTCTCTAGGGTGTCAAATTTTCCCCCTGCATGCTAATAAACTCAGTAAGCTAAGTCTAATAACTGAACTCACCCAGAAATGTGCAAAAGTAATGAGAAAGGTCAGGTTCTAATCAGGATATGCTTGAATAAAGGCAGAACATGCAGTATACGTAGCCTTCCTGAAGCTGAGGAGCTCAGCGTACACAGAACACAAGCCCAAGGGGTATGGACAGCTTCCCCTGTACTATCCCTGGAAATGCCTTCCTTCCAACCCATCCCTTTCCAGTTATTAGTTCATGCTATGAGTGCGTACAAATACCAACTGAAAGAGCAATTTACCAGAACTTTGAAAACACAGACAGGGGGTTTAAATCTGATAAAGTGAGCTCTGCATTCAGTTAAGCTCTTGCTTGGGGCATGTCTGATTTTCAATGATTAACAACTATTGCAGTGATTTCTATAGTTCAGCATTTGCCAAGAGACGAGGGAGCAAACACTCCCCACTGCACTGTGCATAAGGAAAGTGATGTGTTGAAATTGCTGGCATCTCTCTCTCTCTTATGCCTTGAATTACACCCTACTCAAAAGGCACAAATGCTTTCAGCAACGGTGCAGGTAGCAGCTAATGCAAAACATTACCAAAGACATAATCTTATCTTGCCATACTATGTGAAGACTCACAGAACTTGATTTCCAAAGGGGCTGAGATGGTAATAAACTCACACCCGTTCACACTGCCCAGTTACGAACTTTTCTATTGTGCCTTACTGAGATAGAAAATAATTTAGCAGACTCCAGATCACTGGTTCAGAGGTCTGTTATTTAGTTCTAGTACTTAAAAATACATTTGTGTTGAACATTTCTGTTGGATCTAAAGTCTGACAGTGTGGTCCTGCTGGCAAGGGCCTTGCAGGATTTAAATTGATTTTTCAGATATATGTGCCTTCTCAGCTAATTTATATTTTCTGCCTGGTTTGCTTAAGGGCTTTAATTCAGTTACTGTGCAGTGTGCTCCAGAAGTGTACTGTTTGAGGCTATACAACTGCATCATGTAGAGGAGATATTGTCTCCAGTTCCCTACTCTGCTGGGAGCTGTTTTACACAGTTAGTAACACAAGCTCTCTCAGCTTTGCTCATGGGCTGCTTAGTACATTAAGCCCACCTGCTAGGTATTGCAGAAGAGCCAAGGAGTCACAGGGATTAATTGGATAAGCCATATGACGTTAAAGCTTGCCTAGACAACTGCCAGCTCCTGCTCTCAGACATATTTCTCCCCTCCTATCCTGTTTTTCCCTGAAGTCCTAAGAATCCTGATTGTAAATCATGATCATTACCTCAGCTATTTGCTTCCAGGGAGGTTTGTTAACTCTGGCTTTCTAATCTAGTTGAAAGAGCCAAGCTAATCTCCTGGTCTGATGCAGGGTGATTCCCATACACCAACAGGATTGTTCCATTTTTGGAGCTTCAGGAACTAGAAATTGGACATTGCTTTCTTTTCAAGTTCATATTTTAGGCTAGATATGTACTCACAGCATCAGGAAAAAAACCAACACACTACCCCATGTGTCCACCTGCTGACCTATATGCTTGCTGCCAATATAAAATTTAAAACCACTGAAAAAAAAGCCACAAAACCCCCCACCCAGCCAACCAACAAACCTCCCTAGCACTTTTATGTGATATAATGGCCCAGGAGCACCTGTAGGTAAACGACAGCATTTCCATTACCAACTCAGAGAAGCACTGATGTGAAATTAGCCAAACTCTGGTCATGGAGCCAGCTGGGTTCCCTCACTCTCCAGTGGTCTCAATGGATTTAATGATTTACCTTTAACCTCGCAGCCAAAGCAGGGCTCCAAGCCCAGCCTGCCTGCACAAAGCGGGCACTGACACAGACTATCCAGCTTGGTAGAAGGCCTTCAGGAGACAGAAATAGCACACCAAGCTGTTTGACAACTCCAGACTTTGCACTTCAAATGTTATCAATATTTGGCAGCAAACTTCATTTAATTAACAATCTCTTACTTTAAAAGCAGATATATTCCTTTAATGAAACAACAGTCCTGCTGCTTTGAAGAATCCTGAGCAAGATGAAGCTGGCACCTAATGATAATTCTAAGAAGCCTCATTGCACCTTCTTGGCAAAGCTGTTCAAAAGCCTCATTTCATTCCTCTCTCTGATCAGTGGATCGTATGCTGCTTTCAAGCTATAATACACATTTTGCTTTTTGATGATGCAATGAAGAAGCTGATGTAAATAATTAAAAGGCGATATCTTTAGAAACCATACTTTTAGAGGAGAGGGAACTCTTAAGATCACTTTGTAGGAAACTGGAAAGTCTTTAAACTATATCATGGCACACTTTCCTGATGGAATCTAAGATACACAAAGCATCTGAGAGTAAAGTTTCAAAGTTTAAAAAATATGCAGATTTGTATAAATGTTTCTGAGAGATTATGCATCAATGTTGCTCTTTTTTACTCTCATTTAATGTGTCATTAAGGCACGTGAAAATTATCTCCAGCATAGCGGGAGGCTTGGCAGACATAGCAAGATGACACTGAGTGACTGAAAATTCTCAAAGACATGCAAACAAAAACACCTGCCCACCAAAACCCAAACACCAAACAATAGCTATGATCAGAGAAGTAAAGTAAATCTGGGTTTAAGAAATCCAGCTCATGAAATGCTGGTAAGCAGGGATACGCTTTCTACTCTTTAACATTCAGCTTTTAATATGGATGAAAATTCATTACAGTCTAATCTTTTTAGAGAATTAAAATATCACAGGTTTCTGTCATCATCAGTGTGGCAGATAGCTTGGTTTCCTAGATAGATGACAACATCAAAACATTTAAGAGTAATATATTCACATAAAGCTCTAGCACTCATCAGATAAAAAGGTTTACGCTTCCTTTAGAAGCTGCTAGTAACTTCTCATAAAATATAAGAAATTATTGCCAAATACAGGTAAATTACCAAAAGACATTTAATTCCACTTCGATCCACATTAAAACTTGGTATTGATTTCTCTTAGGTTCTACATAGAGAGTTTATGTTTAAAAAATAAGATAGACATGATTGGTAATCAATTGACATTATACTGAAAAGGCTTGAATTCTCACAGAATTTTGCCTATCTCTTAAATAGTTATAATGATTTCAATAGAGTCACAAGAGGTGTTTTCTTACTCGCCCTTTGGAACAAACAAGTTTGAATTCAATCTCAGTTAAACCATAGTAGGTCTCAGAGGCCAGTTCTGAAGTCCACTTCCCAACCTATAAGGTCAAATACAAGCAATTAAACTCTGAAATGTAGTTCCTCAAGCCTATCCTAAAGATACTTGGTGTGTATACAACTGGTGCAGTTCTGTATTGCAGCTTGTTCAATTTGAATCCTAACACCAGCAGAGAATACAGACCCAGCAATCTGCTCAAAGCAGCAAACCCCCTTCACAAAAGCGGTCCTTTAAGTCAGGTACCGAGGATGGGGTGGGGGTTGCAGCTGCCTCTCCCTTTGGGTTACCTGAGGGTGCAGTAATCTATAATGCAGAGAACCCTCCGTTCATCTTGGGAGCTCAGAGGTACTGCTCTGCCATACAGAAGGTTAGGGTGGAAAGGGCGGAGGGGTTCAACAAGGTTTAACCCACATTCTGTCAGCTCAAGGAGGAGTGTGAAGTAAACTGGTTTTCACCTCCTCAAGTAATAGATTGTCAGAGGTAGAGTAGCACAAGGATTTGTACAGACAGCAATATAGGCGAGGCGAGTTTAATTTTCAGCTTCTACGAGAAAATTTGCTAATTTGCCATACTTTCTTCTCATGGGTATTTGCTTTATAGTTCAATAATGTCAGGGCACAGGTCAGTCACTAGTGCTCTACTGAACATTTACCAGGAGACTACTAATTAAATTAAACAATTTACATAATCTCACTTTCCAGTTCTCAACCTGAGCACAGAGGCAAAGCAAAGAGAAAGAAATTAACTTCAAAACAAATGCCTCATAATTAAAGTTTAATTTTCATAAACATGAAGAAAGTTAACAGCATTCACTATCCTAAATTAAGAAGTCAGCCTATTCCCTTCAGTGCACACATGCACATCAACCATTAAATTTTAATGTTAATGCAGTACTAGCAGTTCTCACATGCAGGGGCTCTAATCCTCACTCCAAGAATCATCTGCTCCTGCATGATCCCCTCTACCACCATTCAGGAAAGTCTGTGTACCCTTTACACTTGAGAAAAGCAGGGAAGAAAATAAAGTTTACAAAAACTATCAAAACAATCAAACATGATTCAGTTAGGTTGAGCAGAGATAAAACACACCATCATTTTTAAGCATTAATTCAAATTAAGAGTCAGTCAGCATCTGCAATGCTGATTTGCATTTCTTGCTTTCTGAAACAGTTTTGTAAGCAGAGATTAAACTACTTACAGAAAAATTACTGAATGACAGAAACAGGAGAGCATCTCTCCAAACCACAAGACTACAATGCAAAATTCCACAGGGTGTCCCAGACTTGGACTACAAAGAACTGCCTGTGTAAGGGTGTGCTACCAAAGCAGGATGTTCTCACAATCAAAACAGCCCTCGAAGGACTGTACAACTCCTCACTGCAGGTAAAAGGCTGGAGTATCCCCTGCTTAATCAACCAGGTAATGGCAGGATGAAAACAGAGTAAATCCACCAAATGCATTTTTCTAGAAGGACAGTTCTTCTAATACGGTCACACAGCATAACTTTCCAAATCAATGGAAGTAGCCAGACGTAAAGCTTTTTGTTGGAGATACAGACTTGCCTTCCAGGTCAGAGCCACGAACGTGACAATGAAGTGAAATACCAAACAGCAGAGGAGAAACAGAACTGTATAGAAAGATTTTTCTTGTCGAATATGGACAAAGTACATACATCTGACACTGACAGCCAAGCCAGTTTGCCTGAATAAGAAAATCTGGATTCAGTTAAGCCACGACTTTTCTTGCCTTTGATTTCTAAATCTGTAAACACGGACCAATGGCAATTCTGACTCCTTCACAGAGCAGCAGTGCAACAGGAGTTCCACAAAGTTCTGAAATCATTGGGCAGTTCCTGTATCAATACAGAATCAGGGCAGTGAAATCTAAAGATACCTTAAAAATTGAAAAATTTCAAGTTTTCTTTTGACTAGAATTAGGAGATAAACTGAGAACTGCCATATGGTATGAGCCTCAGTTGTGGATTGCTGCTGACTGCATGAACATCAGGCTGGTATGAGACTCAGCAAGGATCAGACCAAAATAAGGGCATTTTTAGAGAAAAATAGTAACCAAATCACTATGCAAGATTAGGAAAATGGCCCCTCCACTAAAGAAAAAAAATTTCAAGTCAAAACACCATAACAAGTCCAGCAGGAAAAGTTGGACCAAAGGTCAACATAATTTCAGCAACAAACAGTTTCCAGGTTTTTATCCAAGAACAACAAAACAAGTAATTCCACTGAAACCTAACATAAAATTTACTTATTTCAGTGAGTCAAATCTCCAATTTGTTTTTCCAGTTCAATCCATTCACACCATTTGAAAATGAAAATCTGTGTTCCACCCCCTGGGGATGCACAGTTATGAATTAGGAAATTATGCTCTAATATCTCTAATGTATGCTTCTGGTGCAGAAGTCAGCCTTTTTGTTGCACTTCATCTTTAGCGTGACTACAGGCCCTGATAGAATTCTGCATGAGTCCCTATTAAAAAAAAAGCAGTAATAAATTTTTTCCCCCAAAACGCAGGTAGGACTTCAGAGTCAGCTGTTTTAAAATTTATGAAAAGAAGCAGTAATTTAAATGTGAGATGGGAGCAATTTTATTCCCATTTCAACTAATGCTAATGTTCAGGTTTTAGGTATTAATTTGCTTCAATTATATTAAAATCAGTGGAATTGTGTGCCACCGTATTGATGGATAATAGCAATAAGCACTAAGTATGATGTTTGAAACCTGTACTCACTGTAAGCAGGAAGTATAAATGCAGCCACAAAGTCAAGAATAGAAAGAGGAAAAGAAAACTCAACCCTTTCTCTAAAGCAGAAAGCTCCACACAAGAAAACTGTAAATTAAAAGTAAACCTTTGTTTGCATTTTAGGTGAATCATGTTTTTGATATTGCCCATGATAACCATGGACTTAGTGAAGCCTTGCCAGATCTCAGCCTTCATCCCCTACAAAGTTCTCTCATGTTCACCTTAAGACATGGAGCTCAAACAGTGCTGCGCATTTCCTTTATGTAAGGTAAAGCCAAAAAGTCTGGTTTTCCCTCCACCCTCATTGAAAAAAGAAATAAAAAAAGAAGTGGAGACTTAACTTCCCAGAAAAATGTATGTATGGGTAGGGCTGCATAGCAATACTTGGAAAAAATGTCTTCATCATCTTGGTAATAGCTAAAGAAACCCTGACTGACCTTATTTACAAAAGGCTCACGTGAATCTATTTTTACTTAAGATTGGAAAGCACGTAATAGGAGACCATAAAGCTAATGGAGGTAAAATTCTCCAATATTGCGATCAATTACAAACTACCTTACATTTATCACAAATGACTGTTTTTCTTTGAACTGATTCAAAGCCCTTTATCTTCTAGATTTCTCTTCTTCCTTTCTTTTTTAATACATTTATTGAGTAATTAGAAAACCTTCAATAAAACAGAGAAAATAAATGAGCTAGTAAAGTATTTGTGCATCAGGAAAATCCAACTGAAAGCTGAAACCTCTCTTCATGGATGCAAAGATCCTTTTGTTCAAACATGGAAAAGAACTGAGTATATAGGAATGACCTGACACAGGCATAAATAGCTCTGAGGAGACACTTTATTCAGTGAGAGCTATAATTCAACTTCAGGCACAGACCATTTGAGGAGGATGATATTATGGGTCAAGTAGTCACATCGTCTCTAGCATTCTTTCTTGCTATCTTTTGAGCAGCAGCACCCAGAGATCCATGTTACTGTGAAGCCGGAACAGACCCCTACTGACTTCACCAGGTAACAACACCTCAGCCTTCCAACGCTCCAGTAGAAATCACAGCAGTTCTCTGAGCACGATGTAGCACTTCATCATTGACATTGATTAACACAAAGAATAAAGCCCTTTGAATCATTGGACTCAGGTGTGGCATACGGCTTGAAAAACAAAGCCTCAAGCACTGCCATGTTAACATATAACATGATGGAGCCTTTAGGCCATAAACCTTGGGGAAACTAAACAAGAGGTGGCAACTTGTTGCATGCCCCCTGCTGGGTCAGGCACCAGAAGAGGCCTGAAGAATCATGTCTTGAAAGAAAAGGTATTTCTTCTATCTAACGAGGTCATAGCATGATAAATTGGCATGAAAGTAGGTCATTGACCAATCAGATGCAGCCCGCAACCAGTGTACGTATGAAAGGACCAATCTGTTTAAAGCATGCCATCTTCTGAGCATATTTAAAGGAATGATTTTATACAATAAATCGACTTTTGCTTGCATCAAGCTGTGTCCTGTCTCTCCGTCGGGGCACTCAGGCAGGAATGCTTACTATCTACAGCTGAAGAGACTCTTGAGTTGTAGAGACACAAAACCAAGTTGTGACAGTTCAGTTTACTGAATTACTTATGCAATTTTGAAACAACACGTGGTACACAAGGTATGACACCAAAGCTATCCCTGGAAGAAAACTGAGAAAAACTTGCAGATTACCTGAACAGTTAAGAACTTGCTCTTCTGAGTTTTCGTTCAATTGCAAGCCAAGACAGCCTTTAGACAAAAGGTAGTAGTCCAGAAATTAGAATTTCAGACTTTGGCATTCATTAACTGAAATATGGTATTTTAGTTTAAAAGAGTGTTTAAATATGCAGGTTGTTCCTAAGCAACATTGGCCCCTCAGTCCCTAAAGCTGAGAAGAGATCTGCTAGAATGTAACTGTCCCCTTTGAAATGATCATTTCTTGCACAAGGGTTTTCAGGCCTAATAAATTATTGCAGTACTTAAGTTCACATGTGCCCTTTTTTTTTTGGTGGTTGTTGTTGCATTTTACTTCTCCATGGTAGCCTTAAAAGAGTTCTCTCTAGGGTTTGAGCATTATATTTTAAACTAATATAGACCTCTGGTAGCATTTTCATTTATTTGTAGCATGAGTTATGAAGCCCTTCAGTGATATTGAATAGCCAAATGATATGGGGTCAAATGGAGTTTACCAAAAGCTAATGCATATATCATGTGCTAGAGAGCATATGGGACTTAACTGCTATCATTCTTCCACCATACTACTTTTTTCTTTAATTAATTTTAAATTCTACCTTTGGAGAGGACAAGACAGTCAATAATACTGTGTGGGGTTCATCACACAATAGGCAGGCCTTCTTTGAGCTAGGAGCTTGCTAATGAAAGTATTACAGAATGATCTGTATATTTTAGTGGACCTTGAACAAAGATTTGAGCTTTCCTTTTTTTTTTTTTTTTAAAAAATCACCACATGAATTTTTATTAGTATATTACTCCAGACTTGTTTTGAATACTTGGGGGTCACCTTTGTTGGAGCCTGCATAATGGCAGAGAGGGCAAAGTGGAGTGGAATAAATAAATAAGGAAAGATTACATCGTGTCTTTCAAGGACAGGAACTCCACATAAAGTTCTGGGGGTTGTTTGTTTTGGTCTTTTTTAACTTGTCAACACCTCATGCACTATTATGCATGGAAAACATCTGTCATACTCTGGGACTGGTGATTTTTTATATATATATAAGATTACAGCTTGTTGTCAACGATAAGCAGTCTTGATAATTCAAGCTTTAAATTAAGTTTGCCTAAGGGTACCAAATAAGAGCTAATGACAACTTAATTAGAGATCTCATTAAACATTTAACCTTATCACATTAAGTAAAGCCCATCCCACATTCTTCAGTTCAGCTCATAACAGCCAGCCAGGAGGAAAAAAAAAAAAAAAAGAAAACAAACAAAAAAAATCCCTTCCTTGAGCATAAAGCTTAACATATCCCTCAATAATTAGGGGTTAGTGCAGAAAAGGTCAAGCTGTACCTCTGCTGCAGTCACAAGTCTGTAACCCTGCCTCACTGCAACTGGAAGGCTCATGGAGAGAGATGAATCAACCTGAAATGCCAGAGCACTGAGCACCTTTGGCTACTGCTGATGCATGTGTATGTAAAGATCCACAGCATCCTATAGAATGACCTCCTGAGGTCATGGACAGGTAAGGCTCAGGGCTAAAGGATGTTGTGTTCTCTGGCTTAAATATTCTTTCAACAGAAAGAAACATTAAAAAAGACAATTTGCTTTCAAGAGCATGTTGCACTTTTAGAGCCTGATGGGATTTTGGGATCTGGGAATAGGAAGGAGGAAGCACACAAGAAAGTGGGGTTTGGCTTTTTAAACAATAATCCAGATCGCTAACATCCCTACTGTCTCCATGACAACTGAGCTGGATTGCTTTTGGATGTGATTGTGGATTGCCAGGTTTTAACCTTCATGAATAAAATGGCATTGGAGGAACCACTTACATGGTTTCAAAAGTAGTCTTCAGCAAGGAAGTAATATGAGGTACATGTAGTTTTATAAAATATAAAAATATTTTTATTTATTGTTTGAATGAATAAACACAGAAGATATTCCCAAAACAGCTCAAGTAAAACATTTTTCTGCAGAACAACCAGACCTGGAATGTGAAAATCCCATTAAACATGGGCTTAGCATTTTTGAAAGTCATTTTGCAGCCACTTATAAAACAGAATTTCCCAAAGACTTAAATTCCATTTTATAAACCCCACACATTAGGCATAAACAGTATTATGACATATCAACCATATGGAGGTACGAGTACAGCATATTTGCTATACAGCCACAAACAAATCCAAGCACCCTGTGTACCACCTGTACCAGCGGTAAATAAGGTGGCTGTGTGGTGTACTAACATCAGGGCTCCAGGAAACATTGTCCCACATTAACTCAAGCATCCATCTGTACACATGAGATTAAGAATCAAGGTAACCCAGTCCCTAGCACCAAGGTTCAGCCCTCAAAGTCCTGGAAAGGAAGGGCCCCTCTTACCCCTACACAGGCCTAGGTAGAAAAGACAATTTTGGCTAGGCTTTGTCCTGCCTTTGCAGCCTAAATTAAATTCAGTGCTTGTCTAAGCACATACAGCAGTATCAGAAGCAAAGGCAAACACAAGTAAAATGAATATAGGAGGGACAAGGAGAAAGCGCTTGCCTGTGGGCACATATCATGAGATGCAGAAACAAAGCCTAGGCATGCTGGTTTTCCAGCAGCAGTAAGTAAAATGACATTTCCCTCACTCAGTACAGAAGCAGAGCCAGGCTCTCCACCAGGCTAAAGTCTACAGCACGTGGATAACCCAGCACGATATTGAGCATAAATACCACAACATCACACCTGCTCTGAGCACAGAAAGGGAAAGGTAGCACAAATGAAGCATCCCTTATTATGAAACACTCCTTAATAAATAGAATGCCCACATATTATTAAAAATGGCAATACCAGATCACTTCACCAATAAAACCCACATTTCTATGTGCTTGTCTGCCGATATCAACAATTGATAACAATGGAAAAATAAAAGTTATAGTAATTCAATGCTCAGAACTTTTTTCAAGTCAATAAGGGTTTTACATCTATGATGTCTATTTTTAAATAAATACATATATTTTAGTTTTCCTATTCTTCCTAAACACCACTCAGTTTTGTCTTACACCATTTTTACTCCATTAGTGCTCAGCTGACTTCAATAATGCTCCTGTTAACATGCATTAGCCTAAGTTGAAGAATAATCAGGCCTGGAAAACTGATTAAAAAAAAAATCAGATTTGTAGCTGTGGTTTTTAAGATAATGCTTTCTGAATTACAACAGACATTGTAACAGTACAGGTAAACGTGTCCCATCCCCCTGGCTCTGTTAGCATGTTCCCTTGATTGGGCTGTACATATCAATGACTATCATAAGGACACAGGTTAACACATGCAGTTGTGGAAAAGGTCCACAGACATTAAGTACTAAAACGTGATATTTCTTGTAGGAAGGTTATACCAGAAACCTATCACTCATTTCAATCTACAAGTGATAGAGCCACAAAAAACATAACAGAAAAAAACCACCAAGACTATAATAATGTAAACACTTGAAGCTGAAGAGCATGGCTTACTGTTTCATTTTTAAATGCATCTTTATGGATTTTAAAGTGCAGGTTAAATGCTGAAGTTTTCTGAGCATATTTGATGACATATCACCTTGCCATTAGCACACCTAGCCCAAAAAGGCAGTAGATTCTTCACAAGAGGTAGATTTTAAATAAGATTAAGGTTAGATCTGGCAGAATTCCCATACTTGGGGATACCTCACCTAAACCAAGATCTACTAAATTGGCCATCATGTCTGTCACTGAAATCTACTTCCCCTTGCTTCAGGGACTGATCTACTGCATCTCTAAATATCTGGTGTCGAGAAAGGTGAAACCACCTAAATGTTTATTGTGGCAAGCAGAGCTCAGGCCCATGTATGGCGAATGCACCCCAAGTCTGAGCACGTGTATGAGCTGCATGTCACTCTTTGCTTTGCTCTGGACATGTGTTAGCTTCTGGAAATCTGCTTTACAGCTGAACATTTTCTACTAGAGGAAAGAAAGGCAGTCCAGTTTTACCCCCTTAACCATCAAAAAGAACTAGGATCAAGTTTATGTTTTGCCATATTTTCATTTTAACAATCCATTGAACATCTCTTCCTTGGTTTCATGGAAATAGAGTCAGGAATTTTCTGACCCATGAACACAAGATTTATAACTATCCATCTAACTTGGTCTTGACATTGATGGGAATTGCCTGATTTCACTCCACTGATGTCAACGTTTCTGCAGCCATTTGAAATATATAGTAACAGACTCCTGACTTGCTTCAGCAGTGTAAACCAGATCCACATGAGAGTCTGTTATTTTGCATCATAATTTATCAGTTCATCAATATAAAAAGCCATTATCAGAAAACCCATAATACATCATGTGGGCTGTGGTACATGTCAGTGTTGCAGTAATTCTGTCATGATTATTATATTAAGTGCATATCACCATCAGCCAAGTTTGCCTTGCAGTCAATCATCTGGGGCAAAAGGGGAGAATATAGCAAAAAATGAAAACATGCCATAGGCATCTTGTCAACCTTAACAAACTGTGATTAGCAAAACTGCCTTTTTTTGCTTCAGAGGTGTCAGAATTTATATTCTTTCTAGACTCGCTACTTTTAAAACACTACCATCACTACATGGCAGCCTCTCATTTTATATCATTTATAAGCAAAACATCCTTTGGCCTATGCTGAGGGATGAGCAGCTATAAGAGTTTGTGTTCCTCTTGCATTTCCTTGCAACTTCACAGAAAGTCTGTCTCTATTATGAGACTTTAAAAAATCAAGCCCACTTCATTTTCACAAATGAATTAGCCTCAAAAAAATCCTCTCTTAAAAATAATTGAGGATGCCACACAGAATTATTTAAGACTTCACTTCTTTTGCAATTATAGTTCAATAGCTTCGCTTTATGTGACCTCTACGGACAACATTAAAAGCCTTAATTTTCAAATACCACCTTAATGTTGATGGAGCTTAATTGAAATCTGTGGTGTCACAAATTACATACTACTTACCATAGGACTAGAATTACCCTAAAACTACAGCAGAGATGTCCATATAGAACTGCCAGAAAAGCTCACACTTCTTTTAGGCTGCAGCAACACCATCAGCTCACGGCTGTTATAGATTCATCTGTCATTTTTTCCGGCAGTTTTGCATATTAATTTATAGTATTGATTGTGCAGAGCACTGGGGTGTGTAAGGGTTAGCTTTGAAAATGAAATCCATTCAAAATATTTTAGCAATGCCTGTCACTTAAAACTTACATTGTACTGTCCAGAGTTCTTGCTTATAATATTGATTATTCTGTTAGTTTCTGCTATGACTTATTCTTACAGGAGTCCTAGAGCCATAAAATAGCATAACATTTCATCCACATCCCATATAGCATCTTCATAAATTCTGCCTTCTAATCCTGCTCATCAGGAATTATAGAACTCAGGTAAAACATCATTACCCATTCTATTTGTTTTCAAGAGTCTTAATTAAAACATTGAGGTTTGAAAAATGTCAAAATCACCTCTTTATAGATCCCTGAATGTAGTTGTGATTAAATTTTAAATAAATAGTTGTAATTTTAATCAACAGCATAAATTCCTGAGAGTGGAACAGGAAGCAACATACAAGACACACCCTAGGCACAATGCATCCTGTACAGGTTTCTCAAGGATGCCACCACCAGGCTCTTCTCCCATTCAAGGGTAAATGGACCAAGAAGTAAAGGGAACTGAAGTCAGCAGCTGAAATGGGCTGAAGCTGCCGGTAGCTTGCTCTCCAGAAACTATGAGTTAGTATACACTGTGTGGGATATCTAGTATCTGCATATTCTTGTCAAAATACAAAGCGATGACTACTTGAGTCTGACAGCAGTGTGAAACAACTGAGACACAAATTCTCTTGTCCATCATAAAGAGATAGATATATATAATTTTAAAGCTGTTGAGAGACACAGATTTAAAGAACAGCATTATTCAATTCTCAGTGGGTGTAGAGAGTGAGTATCAAAACAGGCATCTTGTCTGATGTCATAGGCGGGTGGAGCTTGCCAGTATCCATCACGCCCTCGTAGCTCATCAGCACAGAGATGCTGAGTAACTCAGGGTGAAGGTGATACAGGAACAGGCAAAGCTGCAGGAACACATACGCATCCTCCTTGAGTACACGCACAGGACATTGTTAGATAACACTTCATCCAGCCACTGACTAGCTCTCATTTACAGACCCGTACCACAATCTTGCACTACTTAGTTGATATTTCAGACACAACTGCCCCCAATCCATCTCTTATTCCACTCATTCTACAAAAAAAGAATCCACCCCAACAAATCCAAAACACAACTTTAAACCCTACAGCAATCAATTAAGTCACTTAGGTTTCCTCTACAAAAACACAGTACTGTAGCTTGAATATGCTAAAATTATTTAGTCCTATAGCATTTAGGTTTAATTCTGCAACCCCTTCAGAATATGAAGTTCTTCAAAGTATGAGCTCTATTCCAAATTCATCATGCTACCTCTATGAATGGCAGACTTATTAATTGCTGATTGTTTCACTGTCATCTTCATTTTGTTAACATGTAAGGACAAATAGCCTTATTGAAGAATGTTTTTAAGTCTCTAACTTCAGTCAGTAAATCAATATATTGTATTTTGTAGGACTGAGGAGTCTGCATAGTATCATACAATTCTCACACAAGCAAACTAAGTGTAAATAAGCTACTAAAGCAGATTATCAGTTACAGATATGAAAAAACCCTTTATTAGTTCCAGTTTTAATATTGTTCATTTGGCTAGAAACCTAATAAACAAGGCAGGTAATGGGCAATTCCACTGAAGTAACACAAGTGCCATCCTCTGTTACACCCCCTCAAATACAGTAAATATAGGTTGATCACACAAAGGAACTGGTGTTCAAAAGTACAACTCTAATAATCAGAAATTAATTAATGCTCCTACAGTGCTTTAGAAAGCATCCCACAAATACTCTTAAAAATCAATTGAGCTGTGCTCATATGCCATAGGCAGAGCACTTTATGCTTAAAAGCACCACCGGCCATTCTGAAAGGAATGACTGCAATTAAAAAGGTGTTAAGAACAATCATAATCTGGTTCAGAATTAAATCCATCTTCATACCATGGTTAAGGAATGTAAATTAAATAGATGATGTAAGATTTGTACTAGTACTTGTGCCATGATTAATGTAAACCAAAGAGCTCTTTTAGTACAAGATGATTAGAAATGCCCCCAAAATCCCCTCATCAGTTCCCACCTGTAGCTAGGACACTGCTCTGTTAGAATGAGAGATGCCAGCACATCCCTAGGTTATACACAGCCTTCCCCAGCACTGTAACCTACAGCAAAACAGTCCAGTAGCTTACACATAACAGCAGTTGAGGAGGTTAATAGCTATCCTACATCTGATGAAAAGGACAAGAAGAACTGTCGTTCTTACCAGGAAAATAACAGGAGGTCAACATAAACATGAATTACTCAAATTACAGGAGGTCAGGCTAGCCAATCTGAATGGCCCTTCTTGGCCTTAAGATCCATAAATTTTCTTATGCTTAGACTCAGTTTCCTCTGGCCTATATTCAAGCGTGCTTGTAAATGGGTTTTCATTGTGTCAACGATCATACTGATAAATGGATACAGTGCACATAAAATCTGAAGCATTTTCATCTATGAAAGTCCACAATATGTGAGCTTATGCAGCCTGAGATACTTAAGTATCAACACCAAGAATATTTACTGCAAGTGAACACAAAAACAGTGTCAGAGATCCCCAGGGCATGTTTGCTTTCTTCAACCACACAGAGAATAGATGCCTTTAGATGCCCAGTTTTCCTCAGCATTCTCTGCAAACCCAGCAGGCCCACTGCTCTTGGACCTGGCCTGGAACTGTTATGATAATGTCATAAAACTGAAAGGATAGAAGCAGTCAGAGACAAAGTGGAACAGCAGTTCTGAGGTCAGACCCTTGTGTCAACACACAGACTTTGTACTGGAAAAAGAAATGAGCTTAAGGTCTTTTGAATAAAGTTACTGACTTCTCAGAAATGCTGGTCAGAGGCACACAGGTTTTTCCTATGTGTACATGATGGATGCAAATCAGAGGGATGAGGAAGGCATTTACTGAATCATAGGCAGCTGGGAAAAAAATAATCACAGTATCATCCTTCTTTTAAATCTGCTTTATAATTCTGTATGTATGGGGACTAACTTCATCTTCAGAGTACAACAGCCAGGCCAATTAAAACTCCATAAACATCACTCTGAAATGGAGACTGTCTCCCCGGCAAACATCTACCATAATATGATCATATCTCAATGCAAAGAGGGAAGAATGGAAAAGAATGCCCATGTTTGATTCATTTATAAATTTAAGTTTTAAAGACCCCGAAATAAAAGGATGTAGCTCCACAAAGAAATTCAGCAGTAGGGAACAAGTTGATGTGCGAAACCTTTCATCACTGCACAGCTAGGGGTCATTAACACAGAGGCCTCAGGCTAGGGCATTAATTTCCCTACCTAACTAAAAATGAGGCACGTACAAGTAAGCTTTTCATTGCATATATAAGCAGTGTTAGAGCCTGCACCAGGGATTTAGGGTTGGGGGGGATTGGGTTATTTGGAACTTTTTGATGTTTTTTGTTTGTTTGGGTTTTGGGAAGAGAGCGGAGAGGCAGGGATTGTTGGGGGGAGGGGTTGTGTTTTTTATAAGGTCTATTTATTTTTATCTACTGGTATGTGTCCTGCATTCCAAGCCAGTTTTATGCAGGTCTGACAAACAGCACAACTGGATTGGTTGCTGCTGTTCACAATAATCAAGCTCAGAATTTGCTGAACAGAAGTGTGAAACATACTACTTGTCCTAGTAAGGGAGGCCCATAAAGGCATGGATGGTGCTTCAGTCACAGCACTACAGGCTCCCACTAGCACACACCTGGCAAGCAGCATCTGCAGCTCAACACTATTCATAAAGCTCCTGCTCATCAGTGTGGTGTAGGAAAACTGCTATGCTGAAACACTTCTGCTTTCTTTCCATTTAAAGTTCAATGTTTGTCCAGAAGTGATTCAAGAAAGGTTGGACTCAAAGCTGTTTGCATGACAGGTTTAAATGTCTGGCAGGTTGGAGATTCTAAAGATAAAGACAGGGTCCCCTGACACTGCTGAAATGGGAGGAGTAACTTGCTTTTCAGGAGATTGCATTCAGCATTTCACCTTATTCCTAGAAGGTTTTAAGGCATTGGATCTTAGCCCTGTATCATCATTAAGCATGGAACAGCAAACTTTTTTTTTTTTTTTACTTTAAGGTTGCTATCATCTTCCCCTCCTCCTTAGAAATGTAACATGTGGTTCATTACCAATCTGGGTTAGACAAATTCACTTGAAGCATTAGAAGATAAGTCAGTGTGGAGCTTGAAATGAGCCCAAAGTTGAGGGTATTGCCTGAGACAGGCTGCTGGACATGCCTGCTTTGCACACTGCAGAAAAGCATGAAGAAAATTAAATTCATTATTGATAGAAGTAGCTTAATTTACATTCTGAAGTGTTAAGTTTGATCATATATTAACTGTAGTTGAACTAATGGGAGGTGGCTGGAAGGAACATGAGAATAATCATATACTCATTTAAAAATAGCTGCCAGCACTCCTGTGAGGAAAACAAAGTTTGTACTAAGACACATAACTGACACCAGAGAGCAAAAGACTATGAAAACTAGCAATCAGGTGATGCAATTTCCAGGAAACACCACAAAGTAGTTTCTCCTTTCTATCCTAGTCCAGCTTTCCTTAAAGTACTTCCTCTCAAAAATATCAAATAATGTAAAATTTAAAAAAATATATATATTAAAAAATAATAATCAGAAGCGTGAGGGTTAGAGCTTGGATTATTTAGGAAACTGGAAACAGCGCTCAGTATAGACAACATACAACGCAACTCAGAGCAGCACAGAACTCAGATGTTTCTAAGACCTTAATCAGCACAGATATTTACATCACCACAAAAGTCTTCTACTAGTTTCAGTGAATTCTCATTCAACAGCAATTACAGCAAAAGAACCAGGTGATGCAAAGAACAGCTACTGTTATTTTTAAATGCACTGGTGCGTTAAAATGCAAAGCAGCCAGTAAGGCTGTATGCAAGTAGAGTGCTTAGAAAGAAAAAGGGAAAGACACTTTGGACTAAATGACCTTTTTTAATTGCCCATCCTCCAAGAAACTTTAAAGATTATATTCTCTAATAGCGTATTCCTTTATCATCCTCACCCTTGTTAATTCTTCAGAAATACCCTCTAAGACAGAGGTTTGTCAGATGAGCCAAAAATTAATGGCAGACAGCTCTATTATGTGAGTCATTCGAGTTGCTACTGCCATCCATTCCAGATTTGCCACATGAACCCACACAACTCGGGGGCATAGATTTTCCGATAATGCAGTAGGTATTAGCTACAGACATTAGCATTTATTGCATCTTGCAGGCAAGGAAGATAGCTGAGCAGAAGCATTAGTAGCACTGCCTCCAAGTGCTAGACCACCCATGCCCAGATAAATACGGCACAGTCTTGAGTCACTGCCTTTCAGCCTACTTGGCTGAATCAGTTTGTTATTATAGTTTGAGTACCTAATGAAATCACAGCATTCATGACAGGTACCATGCATCTACACTTCCCACAGAAGTATGTTTTTTTGGTCCCAAAAAAGGCTTACAAAGCCTTATAGTAACACTAATGTAAAGAAATCTTTTACAATTCGAGTAGGGGAAAATGTGTAGGTAATTTTATCAGGCTTTTTTTTTTTTTAAGATTCTCTTTGAGAAATAAGTTGCAGTAATATTTTGAACGTGTTGGCCAATTGAGGGGGTATGCAAAATAAAGACAGATGGCAATGGATTGCCCAAATGTTTCATTGTGGGAAGCCAGCCATTTGCTGTGCCTCCAACATGACTGTTTAGAAGATCCTACCCTGCTCAACTGCCCTACACCTCACACATTACCTTCCGTCCTGCTACGGGGCTATACATTATGAAAAGGCATGCTATGGCTGACCATTGTTCTATCAGCTGTAGAAAGAGAATGGCATGGGAAATCCTACACATACACTTTCCAGGTTGTGTGAGTATGAGTAGTCAAGTCCCATTCACTTTGAAGACAACAGAACTTTGAAAACACCAGCTTGAAGACATTGTCAGCACCCTGTGTGATTTCTGATTTTTCCCAAGCATGAGGTGAATCAGGTCAAAAGCTTCTTAGAATGGTCTATAAGCCTAGTACCCCTGATTCTTCACTCAAAGTGATGCCAGACTGGAGCCAGATTAAAGGCCAAGTATCCATGTCTGGCTAAAACAGAGAACTGCAAATCACAACAGTAATGAAACAAACTTTCTAGTTTATTAATCACTCAAAAAGCAGCTAATACATCCACTGCCTGGGAAAAGAAAATACCAGGGAATACTGTTTTGAGAACCAAGATCTTTGTTACAGCACTAAAGCAACCTCTTTAAACAAACATATTTTCAAAAGGAATAGGTATTGGAATATCAGTTCACATATCTGGCTCTCTTCCACTGCAGCATCAAAGAGGTTCATTTCCAGGACTGACTGGTAGTGTAACTCAGCTAAAGTTTAAATTGGACTTGGTTTTCCCATCCTTCTTTCCTCTAAACAGACAGACCAAAGGACCAGAAAAACGCTACCAGTCTCTACAGCCGCATTTTATTACAAAAATAACTGAGTAGAAAAGATGATCTTCTGAGGGAGCCAAGGCAAATAAGACTCAGAAACAATGTCTTCCACAGCAACACAAAGGACAAGAAGCCTCTTGCACCTTGCTTTGAAGCACAGCTTCCCTCCAGGAGTTGCTTTAAGTTGGCTTATATGACCCAAGCTGAGCCCCAGATTCCTCTCAGGGATCATGATCTCTCAAAAAAATGACGTATGGTTTAAGTAAGCTGTGAACTAACTAGGTTGAAACCTAACTTATAGATGTGGCTGCAAGAGCATGACAGACTCCTTTCCCTCTCCTCAGGGCCACACCCATTTACATCCTCATTATATCCCTACCCACTGGATTTTCCCCAATTTTTCCACACGAGCTTATATAGCCAACTCACTACACCAACTCTGTGCTGCGGCAGAGCTGAAGCAGCCAGATGGGTTCTTTGGGCAGCACATTTGTGCATAGTTTGCTCTGGAAATTTCTTCCTTTAACGTGGCTCTTCCCATGTTCGGGTATCACAATTTTCAGACTGCATTTCATTCCTCACCTGCTTTCTATCATCATAACAGGCCACACTCAGGCACGTTCAATTTCTTCCCCATAACACTGAACAGTTCACTTTATGTTTTAAAATACTATGGCTACTTAAAAGATTTCAGCCTGAGCTGCAAACAAGCCATAGAGGACACTGTTCCTCATGTCCCTGTCCTTTGCCATCTCCCTAGTGCTGCTGAGCCCAGGGAAGTCAGGGAAGGAGGAGAGATCACTGCCATCTCCCTAGTGCTGATGAGCCCAGGGAAGTCAGGGAAGGAGGAGAGATCACTGCTCTGCAAGCCAGGGTTCTGTAAAATGCACCTAGTCATCCAACAGAGCCTCACGGAAATATGTTATTAGTCTATTTTGGTATCAGTTTGTACAGATAAGCTCCAGCAGCTTGTATCTTTGTTACAGAGCTAGCATTTCTGCACTATAGATGTAGTCTCAACTTCACACAAAATTCATGCAGACTGGTATGGTACCCTATTCTTTTATTCTTTCCCCCAGCTTACAGAAAAAAGGCTGTCAAATGCAATAGGAAATCAAGAAAAGCACCTTCATACTTAAATTACTTTTATGTATCATCAGGACTGCTTTGCAAATGTCTCCCTCACAACTTCAGGAAACCATTAAAATCATCACCTTTCAGGAGCACTAATTCAGACATTCCTTCAGCCAGGTATGTCCAGAGTGAACATCTCAGCTTTGAGTGGTGATTTTAGAGCAGCTAAGCTATAAATCTATTGTTGCATTAAGGGATTTTCTTTTAAAAGAAAAATTAAATAAAGAGGCTTATTCCCTTCCCCCCCGCCCCCGATATGACTGAGCACGGGGATCCTTTACACTTAGGTAATTAACATGCCAGTATAAGTTTTTGTCAGTCTCACTCATGATCCCTGCAACACAAAGTGATGATTGGAAATTTCAGGATAAAACTGTCAGTCAATTCAAACAAACTTTAAAGAATTGCAGAACAACAATGTTGGATTATAAAATAATTTTTAAAATGAGTTCTCAATGTGCAAACATTATTAAAAACAACAGACGCGCAGCTAGTTTATGGAGCATAAAAATCATTCTGCCTTTGAGAAGATTAATGCGAGGGCTGAGACTTTCATACAAGAAAGACCAAAAAGCCTTCCTATAAAAGTGTCAGGTACACTAGAATAACAACCAAATATCCCCAGTACTCTATTCTTTGGGAAGGACAGAAGTTAAAGATACTGAATTGCCAGATTCCAATGAGATGGGGGCAATCAGAACACTTTGCCTATAGTGCTTCAAATTCCACTGGATTGCGCCCCATGCTCTATGGTCACATAGGCAAACAGCCACATTCAACTCCTCTGACCTTTGTCAATGGTATCAGAAGTCATATTACTATATTTTTACATGTGTTGCAGTTAATCAGATGAAATTAAGAGGATCATTAGGTTAATTAGGAGGACAAGGCTCGCTAATGCTAATAAGCAACAGATTGTACAGAGCAGGTTTCAGTGAATAAAACAGTGGCAGCTATTGGCACAGAGTATCAGCCTTGGTTGAAGAAAGGCTAAAGTTTGGTCTAGTAAAGCACATAACCCACACATAGCCATCCTACCCTCAACACTCACATACCAAAGCCAAGATCTGGCCTGAAAAGAATTCCTGAAAGGCAATAAATTACCGTCTTGTTCTGCAAACCTCTTCGTAACTTGGAGACACCTCCTTTAAATTTCATATTCAAAATTTACAGTCCGAAGTTATCTCAAGGAGAAATTAAAAGTTGCCTAATTTGCCATGTGCAGCTCAGCTTTGACTCAGACTCTATTCTTGATCATTACATTATGCAAACTACTTCATAAAGCTCCATAATCCCCTTAATGCAGCCCACACTGGTTTAAAAATTAAAAATCACTATTGTTTCCATTATCCTTTTAATTGGATGATGGCATGACTAATATACAATATAAAAGTCAACTATTTAATCACAAATAATCATCCCGTTTTCCATTTAATTCATGCCAGGTATTTCTAAATTCAGATGTTATGTTGTCAATTAACATAAAATTTATAGCTTTCAGCTTTTCAGACACACATTACCTCTGACTCAGTAAAATATTGAAACATGATTGATTTGCATGGTAGGAATGCAGTGTAAAGATAAATAATTGCATACCAGACACAAGATGTTCTAAACATTTCATTTCAGATTGTTGTGATTCCTCTACGCGTGCGAGAGAGAAGAGAACGTGCATTCGCCCTAATAACAAGGCTTGTTGCATTGGCATCAACTGCAGCACTCCTGGGAAACCAAGAAATTCCTTTCTGCTTCTCTTCAAGAGGATGAAGGAAGAAAAGAATGACAAGAGCTTCTACTCAGCAGCACACAAGCACCTGCCTTACTAAGTGATTTGATGAGCTCATTCCTATGCTAAATTGAGCGCCATATACTGTGGCGGAAAACAAGGCATCAGAAACTCTAGCAGTGTTCACTCTTCAAGAGAAATTCTTTCTGGCTGAAGCAATTCCCCATGCAATATTACATTGATTCTGTAAAGTTAGCATCTGGTATTTTATAGTATTTAAGTGACTGGCTACATAAATTATTTGGTTAGAGAAAGGACTACACACGCATTCTAGCAGACAATATCAAAACTCTGCAAAAATACCCGAGATTAAAGTACACAGGCAGTTCCTTCCCAACTGCCATAGGAGAGGCTAGAGAGTAAATCCTTACTGCTCATGTCTTGTCAGAGTCATTGTCTGAAACATCTCAACAAGTGCTGCTCATTAATTTTTAAATAATTCTTAACTATTGAGTTGCTAATTATTTTGCGGAAACAGTTCTGCCATGGGTTTTATGTATTTTGTTGTTTTGATTAATTTTCTGATCTGGCAGAAAGAAAAAAAAAACTTTACACTCCTGAAAAGCATGTTTTAATGTTTTCTAAATGGATGTCTTCCTTTAGACCAGAATTATAGTATCTATGTTGTAAATCAAGAGGTCAATATATCAATGAAATGTCGTGATTATCCTAGCACATACTTTCTTGGATTCAGTTCACAAACCATTCAAATATTTGAACCTTACAACCCTGGTCTGAAAAAAGAAATATTTTTCTATTATCCAGAAACCCTTTTTATTACTCATTTTAATTCCACCCCATCTTCATATCATAGAATCATAGAGGTTTGAAGGGACCTATAGAGATCATTGGGTCCAACCCCCTGCCAGAGCAGGCTCCCTAGCTCATATTGCACAGATAGGCATCCAGACGGGTCTGGAATCTCTCCAGAGAAGGAGACTCCACCACCTCCCTGGGCAGCCTACTCCAGTGCTCTCTCACCCTCACTGTGTAAAAGTTCTTCCCCATGTTGGCGTGGAACTTCCTGTGCTCCAACTTGCAGCCATTGCCCCTTGTCCTGTCTCCACAGACCACTGAAAAGGGGCTGGCTGATTCCCCCTGCATCCCCTGCTTAAGATAATTATAAACATTAATTAGGTCCCCCCTTAGTCTTCTCTTCTCAAGACTGAACAGTCCCAACTCATTCAGCCTTTCCTCATAGGGGAGATGCTCCAGGCCCTTCATCATCTTTGCAGCCTCCTCTGGACTCTTTCCAGGAGATCCCTGTCCTTTTTATACCAGGGAGCCCAGAACTGGACACAATACTCCAGGTGGGGCCTGACCAGGGCAGAGTAGAGGGGGAGGATCACCTCCTTTGACCTGCTGGCCACACTCCTCCTGATGCACCCCCGGATCCCATTGGCTCTCTTAGCCACCAGAACACACTGCTGGCTCATGGCCAACCTGTCATCTACCAGGACCCCCAGATCCTTCTCCACTGAGCTCTTCTCCAGCAGATCATCCCCCAGCCTGTACTGATACGAACAGTCATTTCTTCCCAGGTGCAAGACTTTACACTTGCTTTTATCAAACTTCATTTGGTTTCTCCCTGCCCAGCTCTCCAGCCTGTCCAGGTCTCACTGGATGGCAGCACAGTGTTCCCCCTTTAAAGATCCATTTGTCTGTTTTCCTCATGGGTTGCAATGTATGCAAAGGAATCAGTTTAAACAGAATGCTTCAAAGTTACTGTAAGATACAGTAAACCCTTTGAGTGCTAAAGAACACAATCTATAGTGGACTGATTTGTTCGGGAGGACAACGTATGAAACATCTGAAGCACTACAGTACTTAATAAAAGAAAGTTGAGTTTTAAGTATCAGAATACAGTTTGAAGAGAGAGAAAGTAATATTTTTCATAATAAGGTTAAAATAAGTTACATGCATTAAGAGCCACTACAGAAAACACTAGTTATTAATGTCTGTATACCACCGTTATTAAGAAAGAAATAGTAACTGGCCCTGTTATTAGAAATAACTTGTCACTGGTTGAGCTGTAAAATTCCAAAGCAGTCAGATGAAGTCAGTCATCACCTAAATTAAATAGCTGCCACCTACAAAACAGATATGAAACCACATTAGAAGTATGGTAATCAAACTGTAATCTGAAACAAAACTGGAGGAGGAAAAACAAAACACACTATTGAGAAAATTAGACTGTTGAAGATCAGAAATGCCAAGAGCCCACAGTATTTGCCAAGCATAGTTTATATAAGATCCCGTCAGCCCATAACACAGTGAAACAAAAATCTTAGATATCACCAGAACTAAAAGAATGAACTACATAGATGGAGCTGACATTTAATAAGAAAAAAAGATGATACTTGATTGCATTTGGGTTTCCAAAAAACATAATAGGTATTCCTAAAAACAGCGCTGGAGGATTATTTTTTTTTTTGCAATAATTGCATAGCATGGCACACAGTTTGTTCTTGAAAGGTTTTGTACAGTTACATGATAGTTGCCTTGTGAAGGAGAGGTTTATCCTTCATCTGTAAGATATTGTCGTTAAAATCTAGCAATAGCTCTTGCAGAACCTAAGAAATCTGGTTTATCTTTTAGCTCTAGTTGTGCTGGAACTTACAGGCTGGTTCCAAGAATTATTTTGTGAAATCTATGGTCCGTGTTACACAGGAGGTCAGATGGGATGATCAGAGTGATCCCCTTGGTTCTTAAAACCCATGACCAGATGGAAACAGCAAAAGCTACAGAGCCTCAAGAGTTCAGATTTTACCCTGACACGAATACATAATGCAGCCTACACTTCTCCCCCTGCAGAACAGGGCTAAGATACAGTAGCCCACGTTCCAGTAACTGAAACCAGGGCTCATTGTAGGTGATTACATTCATCTATGATTCCAGCACTGCTTACAAACTAGACCAAAAGCCCATATTCTTTTTTCATTTTTGATTCCAGTACAGGAGGGTTTGGGTATATGTGGACATAACAGCACTCAGGTCAGGCCCTCTGGTTACAAGGCCACGTCAGAGTGAGCGGTCAGAGCTTTCCCATCACACAGAGGTTACAAATGAGCTACTTTCCGACCGCATTCTGCCCTACCCTCTGAACAGACCAACAGAAGGAAATTTTCTTGTGCCTGTCTGCACTCATTCATTTCCTCCTCAGTCTGGTGCCCTCCCTGCTCCCCATGCTTCCTGTCCACTGCTTTGATCATCTCTCAAAAAAGGGAGGTGAAATAATCGAACTTTGTAGTTTTCACACAGAATGGTTGCTGAACAACCCCCCAGCAATGTCCTCACCAACCTCAAGAATAAAATAACTTCCCTGAAGTATTAAAATCCCCCAAAATCCCCAACATGCTGCAACAGGGTTCCTGCCCTGAAGGTAACTTGCAGAAGCTTGGATGAATATAGATATAGTACCCAAGAATGAATAAAAGCTTTCCCTGAGACTGAAACAAATGAGTGTCAGCACCGCTATGGCATAAAAGAACATACAATTCTTTGCCCATATTTCCTCTCTTTCAAGTGGGTGGAAGGTAGCCCTCAGCATCCTTAAGTACCTTTGCAGACAGTTTCTGTTTGCTCATTTGTTTTTATAGGTATGGTGGTTTTTTGAGCTCTAATGTGTTTTGTACATGCAATAAATCTAAATAAGTATTCATAAAGGCTTCTGTTTCCCCAGGATTACTCCTTTACATGACTGCGCAATCTCTACTAGAATCATTTTGCCTTAATTAGTATCTTTTGCACAATGCTACCATACAGTGTTAAGAACTACATATATCATTGACTTCTTCCATCTAGAATGAAGAATAAAAAGCTCATGGCATTGCCCATGTTGAATCACAGATGGCTTAAAACTGGATCTTGTTGAAAAGAAAGCTTTTCTCACAAGTCTAGAAGTATTAAGTGTTTCTGTGGCCCAGAGAAGCTGTGGCTGTCCCCATCCATAGAAGCATACAAGGGTGGGTTGGATGGGGCTTTGCTCAACCTGCGTTGGTGGAAGGTGTCTCTGCCCACGACATTGGAACTAGATGTGCTCTGAGGTCCTTTCCAACACAAACCAGTCTGGGATTCTACAATTTCTTTAGCTTAACAGTAAGAAAAGATTCAGCTTTAAGTTTCAGACACTGTATGTTTCGTAGGTTTGCTTTTGTTTTGTCAAGACTAATTTAAAAGTATATTTAATTTTTAAAAAAAAATTTCAGTTTGCTCCATATAATTTTTCCTTTCTTTTCGTTTCTCACTTTGCAAAGTCTGTTGAAATGAATAATTCAACTGTTTTCTTTAAGATTTTCAGTAGGGAAAAAATAATGTAGAATAACAGAGTTATGCAGAAACAGACCAAAAAATACTTTGAGTTTGGTAAACAAGCACTGAAATAAAGTCTGCCTCAGCATGAAAAATACATGTGAGATTTTAATAGAACTCAGATTTTCCTGTTTATTTAATATAAAGTTAATGCCAAAGAGGAAAAAAAAATACCTAATTTCAATGTGAGTCAACACTAGGCAGTGCCAGAAACTCCTAGTTCATATTTTAAGCATTCTAGGTCTCCTCTGAGCTTCTGAACTGGCATATCTCAAGAGTGATATCACATTAGCAATCCTGCTGGGAATAACACCTAGGCCTACAGGAGATAGCTGAAAAGCCACCTAGCAAATATCTCATCATATTGAGATAAAAAGGAATTTGGGTGGCTCGGGCTTGCCTTTGCCCAGGACATCCACTGTGAATTTGACAGGTTATTTTGGTGTTCAGGTTTTGCACAAAGTCTTCTGTGCCCTGGGCATGTTTCCCTCTCTTCCCTTAGCCAGGGGCAGGCACAGTGTCCCAGCATTACTGTTCCTCTGGGATTATTCAAGGAATTTACTGCATAGTAAACATTTGCATCTGTTCAAGACATTTCTTATTATGCCCACCATCAGTAAATACATCGGCCCATCTCACATCACTCTGGCTTGCTAAATTTCCAGATGCTCTTTCATTCATAAAGACACCATAGACATTCACATATCCCATGGCAGACCTCAGGAAAATCTCAGTTCTTTAGGCTTACTTCTCAAAGTTTAACTTCAGTGGCAGTTTTTTTGCACTATTTTCCATAGAGCACCAGGAGCACATGAACACTACTGAGTGTGCTACAGTGGACCTAGTATCCACTTGTATATGTAAATTTTGTGAAAGCCTTTACAACACCAACAAAAAAGTCAAGTTTCCTATGGTATGGCCACACTAAGGGTGTGCTTTCTGCTAGAGAAAAAAGAAAGGAGAAACATTGCCCATCTCTCTGCTATTTTCAAAGTGGCCTTTCTTCAGCTGCAAGTAAGAGGATTGCTTTGAGGAAAGCAGATTTTGATATTAATAAGGGTTAATTTTTTTATTGATTATTGAAGTCAAACTGCTTTGTATTCAGGATGAAGAAAATCGCAGAAATACATACTGCTATTTAAGCCTTTTAGCAACACACACATTAGGGCCACTCATTATTAGCTACCATTGTGCTATGCATACAGGGAAGTGAATTCCTGCCCTGAAGAAGTTTTGTAGAACAAAAATAAATAAATTAAAGTACATTCAGTGACTCTAGGAGAGATCAGCTCTCTCGGATGCAGGGAAGATTTAAAGATCAGGTGACGGAATTGAAAAAAATAAAATCCAAATAGAAAAGGCTAAGTGAAACAGAACTGAAGGAAGAGCTAGTGGTATGACATGAAAAATAATAAGGGAATACTCAAGCAGCCAGGAACAGGGTAAAGTCCTGTCTGAGCTGCTGCAAGCACTGCCTGGCCACTTCTGCTACTGCTCCTCCCAGCCTGGGTCTGGCTGGCTTTCCTCTGAGCAGCAAAAAACAGCAGTGAAAGGAGCACAGCACAGCCTCCTATCCAGAAAGTCTAGTACCCAAGCTAGCCTTAGGAAATCATAAAGCATATACACAATGGAACTACCACATATGTACCTTTCATAGTTTATAAGCTGTCTATACTAGCTGGGTTCTGAGTACTATGAGCAAACTTCAAAGAATCAGTTTGGTCAGTTTCCCTACAGGATTGCAATTACCCAAGTATGCCTTCTTTGAAAACGAGAAAGGATTCCTCCTACTTTTCCAGGCACAATTCAGAACAAATAATTTAAAACAAAGCCAACATGCATATTATATGAATCAAAATGATCCTTCTCCTTCAACTGATCCTAAAGCACCTGTACACTGAGTGCAGAAACCTCTCTTTATTCCAAGGATGGATGTGTTTGCAGGCAGGTGAAGTTTCAGCAACTTACTAATTCAGTAAATTATACAGTGGAAAAAAGTGATGGTGACAACATCCAGCTGTAACAGCAGGTACACAAATATAGGTAAACAGCTTAATTACCCAAACATTGTCAGCTCCACAGAGAAATTGATGAAAGATTAAATTTCTTTTTTAATCCCCTTGTATTTCCCCCACCCGTACATTTGCCTCTCAGTAGTTGTCGTGTTTTCACCCCAGCTGTGGGCTGAGATCCACGCAGCTGCCTGCTTCTTAAAGTAAAAGAGCAGGGGAAGAGGGGAAAAAGGGGGGGGGGAAACAAGGGAAGGGAAAAGGAAGGGGCAAATAACTGCAAACCCAAGAAACTAAGAGGCCCGTGGGTTGGGATAAGGAGAGTTTACTAAGAGAACAGAAAGATAAAATATACCAATGCTAACAGGACTTTAGAGCAAAAGAAGATGAAACTCTTGATCCCCAATGCAGCTTCTCCCCGACCCACACAACTCAGGTACCACCCAGAGCTGTCCCGGAACCCGACCGTCCCCCCAAGCAGCATGCGTCCCGCCACCGCCCCTCTTCTTCCTCCCCTCAGCCCCCTGTTATCCTGGGCAGGACGTCATTGGCATGGAATACTCTCTTTGGCCCATCTGGGTCACCTGTCCTGGCTTCGCCCCTCCTTTCTCCTGAATAGAGAAATAGGAAGAAGCTGAGAAAGTCCTTGACTGTCTGACTGCAACTAAGAACATCAGGGTGTTCTCAGCACTGCTTTCATTGTAACTCCCAAACACAGCATTCCATCAGCTGCTACAAATGAAGTTAACTCTATCCTGACTGAAACCAGGACAGTAGTACAATTCTATTGTTAAGTTAAACACAAATACAGCCCAACCGTTTCTCCACAGCTTCTCGTCACTTCAAATCGACCTTACACCAATTCCTGAATTTTGCTCCTTATCTTTTGGATGAACAAACGTGTTTGAGGTAAATCAGATTTTCTTTTTCTTGTATGTAGTCAAATCAAGGGGAAATCAGCCTCTGTAGAAGATCTTCACAACCAATAATCGGAGTTTAAAGCTTTAATAATTATACACCCTTCAAAACGCAACAGTGCCACACGACCTGCAGCAGCCACTTTGGGTTTGTTTCAGTTACAAACAGCAAGGTGTCTAGCAGCTTCAGCTGACACACAGTTAGCCCCAACTTCTACATCTTGCCATTTGCTATGCTGGCTTTCCCATGGCTCCTATCAAACAGCAGCAGGTTGCACGCCACAAGTAAGCAAGAACCAGTTGTTCAGTAGAAACAGGGCTTATGGCAAAGTTTCTGCCAAGCTGAAGAAGTAGATTTTATTATGCAAATGGATATTGCAGCAATCCTTAAAGAGAAATTGTTGACAAGCTTTAGGCAAGGTAAAAACAGACAGAAGAAAGCAAATAATTTATTATTTTTCCCAGTAAAGAACAGCATATAGGTAATGGCCCATTGTAAACATGAATAATACTGAAGTTGCAAGCAACATGGTATAATTTTAACATTCTACAGCCTGTTTTAATCAATCTTATTGATGCTCAACGCATCCATAAAGCTCAAAAGAATGGGTTTACTAAACTTAAGGAAAATATAAGATCTCATTTTGCTCCTTTCAGTTTCTTCATTATGTTGCCATAATGTCATCAGTGTAATATATTTCACCCTTTTGCCTCTGTTTTAGCACTCATTTTTTTGATTCTGCCTGTGATCATATCTGGTTCTTTGAAGCAATGAGATGAATTATGAACACTGCTTTAACTCCACTGCCACACGCAGGAGAGGAGCACGATGCGCTGAGAGGAAAATAAATTTACGTGCTTTAGGACTGGGAAGTTACCAAGAAGCATATCTCTAACCATCTGATACGCTGACCTACAGAGCCTGTGGGACATCAACAGAGAGAGCAACAGCTGGGACTGCTGGAAATCTTATTCAAAGAGCAAAGTGAAAATCCCCACACCAAATCAGGCAGAAAAGGAATTTAAATAGGTGACTCTTAAGCCACTGAGCTGTAGGGCAGTGAGGAAGAGCTTCGTAAAGATACTTTAACTAAAGTGTCTTTCAAAGCTAGGTAAAAAAACAAATCTTCCTAATGTGCTAGGGTTAAACCCATGTTCTTAAATCTTCTTTCCAAATGACATCCTCCTCTCACAAAATCAGTGCATAAGAGCTGAGATCTAATTACAAAAATAAACAAAGTTTCAAAACTGAAATATATTAAACTTTGTCTAAGTTTTCTGCATGAGGGGAATATCAGAATCATTTTAGACTCTCCTTGCAATAGATATCATGACAAAGGGAAAGAGACAAAACAAAACAAGCATGCACACATAGGGAACTGTTGATCTGATAGATTTTGTTTTACTTGAGAAGTTTGTGTTTTACCTGCAAAGTTTTCAAAGTCATCACTAGGCTTCTGAAAGGAAATTATTCAGAAGTTGTTTGTAACCACATGCTTGTCCTCAATCTGCCTCATCTTAGTTTGTAATTCCTTGGGGAGAATGACAGGGTTTTTTAAAACCAAAAGAGCAGAAAACAATGGCTTGGAATCTTGCCACTTTCTTGTTAAAAATGAGTATCTATGCCCAAATAGTTATGTGCAGACAAAAAAAAATCTGCGAAGACATAATTTGAAGCACAACAGCATGCAAATATATTCACCAATTCATCTTGCTTAAGAAGGAAAATAAGCCTAAGGAAAAAGGCACACTAAACAAAAAGCGTGTGAAGCATTCCAAATGCATCTTGCTATGTTTGCAGTGATCACAAAAAAAAAAGTCTAAAGGATGAAAATTAGATTACCCATTTCATAATGACTTCATAAAAGAGAATGGGACCACAGTTAGATGTTCACCATCAGCGCTGCTTACAACAGCTCGAGCAGCTGCTGCCCAACCCACCCACTTCTCCAAGGCCCTGTACAGCCCCACCATGAATGCTACAGATGCACACCTGAGAGAAGGACAAAAAAGGCAGGAACTATTTAGCTTAGCAAAAAAGTTCACGTTTAGCTATAGCCTAACAATCTACAAATAAAATATTAAACCCATGAGTGCAGATTTGGATAACTTAAGCAATCCAGATTTTCAAGTTAATTTATTTTGATGTAAACTTAAGTTAATAAGATTAAGTTGTAGATTTTGTCATCACTTAATGAGTTGTAAAGAAACATCATACAGTTTCAAAGTTTTATTTTCTTTGCTAAATTGGGTAGTCTACTTTTAAATAGTGCAATACACAGAATGATATGCTTTCCATAATAGGAACAGTTTTACAGAAGAGCCACCTTTGCACTAAAGGTACACAGGCACAGCAACACACACTTATCTAGCCAAGAAAAACCCAATACATACACATTTCCAAATTAGTAGGTGCAAAGAACTAGCGCCTATCCAAACTCAAGTAGAACAGCAAGCTTTGGATCCAGCCTTACTACAAGCTTTTTATCCTGTTCAAGCTTTTTATTTGCTCTCAGGAATCCAACTTTTGATAACATTTATGTACCTGTTACTTTAAGTAACCAAGTAAATCCTTAGAGACCTAAGCAGCAATTTTCATCTCACTGCCACATGCACACTCTCGTAGCTGGGAAGGAAATCCAAAACCAAGGTCAGGTAACTCCTATCACCACCTACACTGGATTATCATGGTAATGAAATGTTCCCATAAATTAACAGAAACTGTTCTTATTTAATCAAAATGCATTACTATTCCCAAGACTTAAGTATTCAGCATACGCTTTCAAGAAATCTTTCTCATTTAAAGCAGATGTTTGTAGGAACGTTTTTCATTTGGATAAAGGTCACTAGCTACAGTTGGACAGGTCATTCTGTGCCACACAGCAAATTGTATCTTTGACTCCACACAAGATTTAATATCCTGTGAATCAAAGCATAACATGCTTTTTGTTTGCTTACAAAGACCTTTATCGTAAGCACACACCAGTGATGACTAGTAGAATGGACCGTAACTACAGCAAGACACAGAGACCTCTTTGTCCAAAGAGCTCCAGGCAGAGGGCAGCATCTAACAAGTAGCCATAGTATATGAAAGAAAAGGAATGACTTGGACCAGAGCAGGAGGATGTCCTTTCTCTGCTGCTCATATCACTTTGATTTTGGCTCTTTACATCTTTTGCCACTTCTCCATCCCTGTAACCAAAGACAAAGCCACAAGTACCCACCTGCCAAGGTACCTGTTTTAACCAGCATTTCCCCTTCCTTCACCGTTCAATGGCTCTAACCAAAGAGCACCACTCACAATTTCAGCAGAATTGGGCTTTGTGGCAAGGTTTTGGTGCTATAGGGGTGGCTTCTGTGAAAAGCTGCTAGAAGCTTCTCCCATGTCTGACAGAGCCAGTGCCAGCCAGCTCCAAGATGGACCTGCCACTGGCCAAGGCCAAGCCCAAGCCCATCAGCAACAGTGGTAGCACCTCTGGGATAACATAGTTAAGAAGGGGGGAGAACCCAAAACCCACACAACTGCAGCCAAAGAGAGGTGTGAGAACATAAGAAAAACAACTCTGCAGACATAAGGTCAGTAAAGAAGGAGAGGGAGAAGGTGCTCCAAGGGAAGGTTTTGTTGAGATTTGGTTTTATTATCCTACTTGATTGGTAATAAATTACACTGAGTTCCCCAATTCAAGCCTCTTTTGCCAATGACAGTAATGAGTGAATGATCTCTCCCTGTCCTTATTTCAACCCATGAGCTTTTCATTATATTTTCTCTCTCCTGTTGAGGAAGGGAGTGACAGAGTAGCTTTGGAGTCACCTGGTGTCCAGCCTGGGTCAACCACCACACTGGAATAGCCAGGTCTGTACATGACAGGTGAGATAACCAGGCACGAGATTCTTCTTGCTTGCTTCATGACGTTAATATATGAGTTTAGTTAGCCCTGTGAGTCACAGAAGCATGGTAAGTAGATCCATAAAGTGTAAACAAATTTCACACGTGCCTGGATATCTTCCAGTCTGACTTTAGGTTAAAAGATTAATTTAATACTCCACAAAAATCTCTCTATTCTGGCTTCTACTGTTGGGATTGTGCTGGAAGAGTGGCTGTGAACAAAGGAGAGTTTGTGCTGCTCTGCTACAATATCTCAACACTATGATCTGCTTCCATGAACCTATCAACTTTTATCTTGATTGGATGGTTACATGGATGGTAAGACATCTCTCTCACCTGTCTGACCAGTTTGAGATGTATTCATCTGAACAGCATCAAATGAATGATTAAAACTCATGGCAATGACATTTGTAGTGTAGGAAGCACACAGGACATCAGAACTTGATCTAACATATCCTGACAGTTGTGGCTGATTAAATACTTAACCTCTCAATTCTTTTTTCGCAGTTGGAGCAAAATGAACATGAGAACCTTGCTAACAAAGAGAAAAGACAGAACTCATCCCAGGGTATTGCAGCTCAGGTAAAAACATTTAAGCTTTACTGATCATTTGCTGCCATTTTTATCCTGCCTTGGTCTTCCACGTCCAGCAAGAACCCCTGTGCTGTTGGCACACCTTGTGGAAATTCCAGGGAAAACACACTGGTAGCAGAGGCTAAGTCCGCACCCATGGAAAGGCCGCAACCCTAGATAGTCTTTGAGGTGTTACCAAACCTGTTACTGAAAAGCATTAACATTTTGGTGAGGTATTAGTAAGAACTGAAATGCAGCTGCAAGAGAATGCTTCCTAACAATTCCCAGATAAATGCAGCAAGACCTGGCCATCAGCAGCTGCAAATGGCACACACGGAGCTACAAACACCAAGTGCCTGTTGTGAAGCTGAAGGCACAGAGGTCTTCACAGGCAGAAAGCTGAAAGACATCTCCTCTGACTACTGCTTAGTGCAGCAGAGCTGAAAAGCACGCCAGTACACACACAAGGAAATGGTTTATAGCGGGATGGCAAGCAAAGTCATAGGATCAAATTGTCCTGAAATTATTTTATCACAGAGGACACCCAGACAACAGAACAGATACTTAGTTTGGAACAGTTTTGCAAAAGACAGTAATAATAATCCTATTATTTCATTAGCAGTGTTCTTTAATGATTTTTTATTCCATTTCAAGGTGTTACTTTCACACTGTATTCTAGAAGCCTCAGCTACACTCAGTCCTCAGACATTTCATCTCTGGCATTTTACAAGCAATCGCTGATTTAAATTACACTTGAGTTATTCTTTACAACACCACATACTTGAAAGGTATCAAAGTATTAAATATAGTACAACAAACACTGGTATTTAACTCTGTTATATAAAATATTTTCATCTCCATTCAAAAGATAATGCAGATAGCAATTATGATAATATTGGAGATTATACACTACAGCACCCATAATTTACCTGCCTCACTTTTACCAAAGCAAGAATCCCTAAGTCTCCATCCTGCACGTCTATTCACAAGTTCACTGTTGGACCCGCTCTGCCTGCTGTTAGATGTCTTATTGCATGTTCAAATGAAAACCAAGAAGACTATATGACCATGACTGCCTATTAGAATGCACGTCTCGTAGCACATATATTAACAGTGAGATTTTCGTTATTAGTATTACCAGGGCACTACTGAGGAGAGGAGAGCTGTTAGCCTCCCTGTTCTGGACAGGTTCCAAGGTTGGTAATTGCCTTCTGCATACTGGAATCGTCCCTGCATTTAGAGTCAAGACCTCAAGTTCCCAAACACTGTAAGCTAAAAACGACTTTCCACCAGCTCTCTGGAGGGACTATTATGTGTTAAATGACTTACTGTATTACAATAGAAAGCAGTGTCACAAGCCACTGTAGTGTGTACTGCAGAGATCGGAAGCCTCTAAGCTTGATTTAAAGGTGACAGCCTGCAATAGTTCTCACCAACAGCTGTCCTTAAAATTTGTATTATTAAAACAGAAGTAAATCCACATAGAAAAGGGCTTGAAGGAAAGCATACACTCCTTAATGATTTGATGGACAATCATCATATTGGTCTTCTTGATTCATTCTCTTGATTAGTTTTGCCTCAGCACAGAGGAAGAAAACTAAAGGACAAAAAGAAAGATTTTACACTTTCAAGACATCTTGTTAATCTCAGGGCTTTTGTTTGGGGATTTTTTGTTTGGCTTTGAGATTTTTGTTTGCGGGTGTTTTTTTGCTTTAGTTTAAAAATAAAAACCCCACAACAAACAGCACCTATGAACAAAGAAAATGTCCTTACTCCACATAGCTATGTGGGCACCAGATCCTGTCGAAGTGATGTATCAAAGGATTTGTTACAGAAATTGACACTTCAACAGGTTTTAAAATAAATGTTAAATAAAATGAACTGGAAAAAGAACACAGATATTGCAGGGAATGATCTTCAGACAGATGAGAGCAGGACCACCAAGGATTCCAGATGACTCTAAGTTTCCCTTGAGGTAAAGGTTCTGCATAGTATTTTTTTAAGGCAAGAAGAATTCACTACTCAAAGAAAAAAACTTCACAAGACTATTGACAGCAGCCCATCCGAGCCATCTACTTGTTGATGCAGGATGGCTCAATGCAGCGCATCTCATCCAATCCTAGAAACTAACTAATCCTAGATGTCAGGACACTTCATCTGGCATAGAAAAGCAACACCATAGCTTAATACACCTGATACAATTATCAATCCTCTCTTGGATTCCTGGGTATTTTTAAATAATCTTTTTCCTCCCTGGTATTTGCCAGGATACTTTTATTATTTTTTCTGTCTCTTTTTAGAGGTTTTAGAGTTTGTAAATTCACTCATGTTGGCACACCGGGTTCTCACATCAGACATCTCCTGTGTGTACACAGCATTAGTTCAGCAGAACACCACAGTGACCTCTCTGTTTATCTTATTTAGCAGCAAATCAAGACACTACAGGAACTTGGTTCCCTTGTCTGGGGATGGAAGGGAATGACAGAGAAGGTTAATGCTTTCTGTCTTTTTTTTTTTCCCCCCATCTGAAAGATTCTTTCCCATTCCTTCCCAAAGGATCTTGACTATATCCCAGGAATGAAAGAAATGCAAACATAAACCATGAATTTAAAAAAAAAAAAAAAAAAAAAAAGAGGTACCAAACCAATTCTTTGGGAATCAGCTTGGGATATGATCCTAATTAAAATACCTACCATTTCCACAACTAATTCAGGTGCACAGACCATGCCTTTTTGAGTAGGACTGCTTTAAAAAAAAAAAAAAATAAAAAAAAGCCTCCTTTAGAGGAAGTATCCAAACACCTGCAGCCAGTTCAGCAGCACCTGTTTTGGGAGCTCTATCACAGTAAGGAAAATTAAACTCTGTTTTCTAGGCACATTTCCTGGCTACCTGGATCTACCCCTCTGAGTAAGAATAGAAAGAATTTACCTAGTAAGTGGTCATATATAAGATGATTCAGTATGTGTATTGACAAAAACTATGCTAGGTACACATCCCTTCCATTACAGGGAGAATTATTGATTTTTTCCCAGGTTTGTTTCATTTTCTTCCAACTTTATCAGACAAAGTAAGCTATTATCCAACCAAGACAGCTGCTGCTCAGAGCAGCAACCGGAAAAAAGCATCTAATTTGGTACTAAGTATTCAGGAGGATAACAATCACTGTACTCCCAGCACATCTAGCAAAGGAAAAAAAAAAGCCAAACCCAAAAAGTGCATGTTATTGGAGGGGAGAAAATGCACATACTGACTGACTGCCAAAATGTAACATCAGAGCAAGAACCCATAATAATCAAAGAAAAAAAATGGATATAAAGTAGCACTGCAACTATGGTTAACCTCTTCTTATCTTCATGAAATCAGACTATATAACAGCTTTTTTATTTGTGTACATATGTATATCTACATATAGAAATACTACAGCTTTCTTACTCTTCTATACAAACCTTTGCAGCCTTCATAATCTAACCTCTCTCTCCTCATCCCCTCCCAAAGGTTTTCTTCTGTTTTCCTGCTTCCAGTAGGACAAGCTCCCTGTAGAACAGGCAAAGTATTGCAGTGAACTGCATGCTTAGCAAAGCATCCACAAGGACCTTGACACAGAATGACTGTACAGCAGTATGCAGCTGTAGAGCAAAGAAACTATGCAGTTCTCTGGCATGCTACACCAGAACTCAGAGCTCTCTACTTGAATTACACACTCTCAGATTTTGCATACTGTTTTTTAACTAGCAAAAATACACATTTACAGAGGGAGCCTCATTTAATGGGACACTGCAACCACCAACACAGATCTCTTGTAAAATAGTCTTGCCTCCTGAATATTAATTTTTGAAGTATCTGTAACAACAAAATGCCATTGTCCTCCCCTCATCCCCAGTAAAAGCATCCACCTCATCAACTTGCTTTTTTTCAGCCATTAAATCACTTCTTATTTCTGGTTACCCATTGAGCAACTCTGATGCAGAGCGGAACTCCATACCAGGACACTGAGACAAAAACTTAAAATGAAGCATTGTATATTCAGTACAGAAAGCTTTCAATAGAGTTTCAAAATAAATACAGACCCAAACCTCTCCGCTTTCAGCAGCTTTCCCCATGGAGGTGGTATAGCACTCAGGACACACCTGAACCCAGACAAAGCTTTGGGGCAGCTCCTCAATTGCTTTTCTCCAGGACTCTGAAGGGTTTGCACCTGGCCCAGGAGATAAACTCTGTATCTGCCACGATGCTTAGGAACAAGTGTGGCACCAGCTTTTGTCTTAACTGTCTGTTCTACTAAAAAGGTCGCTGTTTCCCACAGTGCAGGTGGCCATGTAGGACTGATGGTTCCACTCTCCTTGGTCTGTTTTATAAAGGAGAGTTTTACATTCCACAGGCTGTGACATTAGATTGTGTTATTTTTCTTTGTGATGTTGCTGAGTAGAGGAAAGAAAAAGCATTTAGTGCAACTGATACCCTGTCTATTCTAAATACAAAGTGCTTGTCAACTATTGCCTTAAAATTTAAAATATTCAAATAATCTGAATTTCCTTCCAGCACATACAAAGGAGGCACCTACCAATTTCAGGAATAAACCAAAGATTTATGTTTTCTTCTGAAATACAGAGATGGGGCTATTCTGATATGTTCTTGGAGTGGTTTTCACACAAGAAGAAAATTACAAACTGCCTGTTTCTCTGTCCGTAGGCATCACATCATAACCTAAATTTCCATTTTCCAAGAGAAAATATTCGCTGTGGGATATGTAGTGAGAAGAATGGTTGCAGAGCTTACAATAAGTCCACAAAGAACAAAAAAACCCAAATCTGAATTTCTGTTATTTATTATTATTTCAGACTCCTCTGCAGGACCTGTATATGCACTGATAAACAGTTGAGTAGGGAGGAGTTGTTTTAAACACACCCCTAAACTGAAAACTTCAAACAGCACCTTATGTTACATGAAGTCCCACACAGTGTCACCCTACTACTCCCTCTGTCATGTCAGGGCTTCCAAAGGTTGTTCATCACCCTCAGACCAGCTGCAAAGGGGGAAATCCCCTCCCTCAGGAATAACTGTTTCTATGTCTTCCAAAGAAACCAGGGCAACTCATTCCAAAACTTCCTATTGCAAAAAATTTCAAAAATCTTACATGCCAGGGAGGGCCAGATAGTAAAATGGCTTCACAATTTCTTTTGCAAATTTGGTCTGTATCTTTAAGCATTGCAAATAGTGAACTTGCAGTTTAGACTGCCAGAGAAAATTAGCCTCCTAAAGACGTAGGTGGGCATTCCCTTGGGACTGATATAGCCACCCAAGCGTGGTAGGTGCCTGACTCTACTGGGAGCAGATTTCCAGACTATTTATGCAAATTGCATAAGGTGCCTGTCTGCATTTTTCATGTTTTGTAAATGCCTCTGTGAATTTAGCCTTGGGTACAGTACAGGAAAAAGAAAAACAAAACAAAGCCAATTAAAATAAGGTTTCCAAGAGGGGCTTTACTTTTCTTTCTTTTCACATAAAAGTGGAAGATATAATGCTTTACCTTCCTCAAATGAATGTATTCTAGAAGGGCAAAGCATTATATCCTACACTTTTATTGGACTGGATTTCAGAACACTCTCCAACAATAATTAATGAACATTGCCTCACTGCTCTTCTTCAATCTAGATAAGAATCAGCAATATTTTACACAGTAGGGAATAGGGGAGCACAGGTGTTAAGTGGCTTGCCCAAGGTCACACAGCAAGGCCATACCAGAGTTCGGAATGAAATCAGTTCTCCTCCTCAAGACACCCATCCAAAAACTTTTAAAAATACTGCTTGTCTTGAATTACAAAGTTCTGTTGAGTGCTTACATGCAGTCTGTGAACAACTTTAAAATCATTTGGAAGAGACAGCCCTCCATTTACATAGCATGTTCCCCTGAAGTGGGATGCAGAACTATGGGGAAGGGCTCAACAGTTATCCAGCAGTGCTCCACCATCCCTTTCTTGCACTTAACTGAGCATTTGCCCTGACCCAGAAGCTGTGCATGGAAAGAATATGGCCAGAGGAAAACAAGTGTGCTAAAATACAATATATCACACGGTCCTGCCAGTGAGACTCCTTTCTTAAATGGGCTATTAATGGCCAAAGAGCAGTGAATGGTCACTGGAATTTATGAGGAAGTGGCAGATTTGGGAGATTCATTCTTGTGTCTCTTTCTGGGAAATGGGAAACAACCTAAACCAAAACAAAACAAAAAACCCCACAAATCTGTTATATTTCCTCTCTCCTAGACAGCTTCATGATCTATATTGTTAATATAATGACATAGCTTGTTCCATTCTTCAAATGCTTGTCACTTGAAATCTGCCAAAAATGGAGAGAAGGCAGCCAGAAATTACCAGAACCAAACCCACTACCTTACTTGTTGGACAGGTAGAAAACAGAAATTATCTGATATCTATCTAGCTATCTAGCTAACTTTAGTTAAAGAACTACAGACTAATGACAATATGTTTCTGTTATTATGTCACATCACAAGTTACTGTAAAAAACAGTTCTAATCAATGTTTTTCAAACAACAGTAAGGAGTATGTGTACTCCTTCTGATCTTCCAGCCACATTCTTTGTTAGCTGCATTGTCCCCTGTTACCCGAATAGTGGTATACTGATGTTGGCTGTGCAGTGCAAATGGATGAAAGCATTTTGTGCTACAAAGATAAAGCAGGGAGGTTTTGTTTTATCTGCTTCCCAGCCACCAGGTAGTTTTTGATATCCAAGTTTATCCTTCTTGATCAGTTCCATGACATCTTTCCACAGTTCCTTAACAAACAATAAGACTAATTAAGCATCACTTTGAGAACTCATAATCTGCTTGGGGGAGAAATGTTTCCAAATATCATGGAATTACTTAGTCTTCTGCATTAGAAAACTGACAGCATCTGACAGAGGGCTGAGTTTTCAGCTCATTTGAGCTGGTGTAACTGGAATCAGACTGTAGCTGTTGGCATTGTTTATCATTGTTTACCACAAGCTGAAACTTTATTCACAAGAATGGTTCTTCATAAATACAAGTAGAGATGCCAAAAAATTAGATTTAAGGCCCTATTGCCTGTAACTGAGCTCTTTATGAATAAGGATTACTCACAAGCGCAGAAGGTGCCCAAGGAGACCACTAAATCAAAACAAAGACTCAAAACCAAAAAGGAATATATTATAATGAGAAGAACAGAGGAAGAGTAAACAGGGTAGACATTTGGAGCTGGAGAAGGGTGGTAACAGAGTAAACTGCACCTCCCACATTCTCAGCTGCCTACAAGGAATCTGCTTTACCTGCTGCCAGGAAGGAAGTCAGATTATTGCCCTATTAGGACTACCCCATGATCTTGTGCCTTGTTGTTCATTGCCCTATTAGGACTACCCCATGATCTTGTGCCTTGTTGTTCTTGGACGCCCTACAGACATAAGCTATGTCCTTACATGCATATTAGATGAAAGAGTGGGTGAAAACAGCTGCTTACACCAATTTTCTGATGGCAGTTTTCCTCTTCATGAGGAAAATTCCCCAGGACACTTCTTAGCACTTTAAATGGACTTTGGACTGAGTGATTGCCACTTGCATGATATCTATCTTCCTGGTAAATTTACGAATTTGGTGTTGTATTGTTAATAATCAAAACGGAATGCTAAAAAGCCTAATAAGTATAGGAAACAATAAAAACTAAGCATGCAAAATCAAACAGGTCCACAGATGTTAGATTAGTCTATGTGACACGGCAAAATTCAAAGAAAATAAGTCCCGCAGATGTTGGAAATATGATCTGTAAGAGGATATTCTTTGACAGGTGGTAATGGGATTAGAAAAAAAAAATGAGGTTAGGGTAGTTGCATTACAGTCCTTCATAGTTCTGTTTCTACAAACTGACCTTGCTGTTGGATTACTTGGCCGGGTACTGAATCCCAGATATAGTATTTTTTACAGACTTTTACTCATCACCAAGCTTCTTTGAATCTGAGCATCCACTAATTAAGAAGCTACAGGAAAGGGAAGTGTGAAAGAACTATGCTATGTCAAGAAAGAGGCTGGTCTGTCATCCTGGGTGGTGATATGTCCTGCCCATTCTCAAGGCACCACACCTTCATGACAAAAGAGGCATGCTTCACAATGAGATTAGTCTTCTCATAGGCAAACCAGAAAGCTTCCTGTGGAAAATGCCAGGGAATGTCGCTTTTGCAAACTGAACTGGGTTTGTGATATTTTTATATGCTGATTTAGGAAGACAAAGGACAATTGTCAATCTGGATATGCAACAGATAGCACATAAGATAAGGGGGAACACTGCTAATGATTATAATTTGCATTATTGTAATAAGTTTTGCTGTCAGTTATATTAAAGAATTATGGTAAAATTGCTCTCTTGGATAAGGGTTCAATTAGAAACTGAGGAATACACAGCTCTGCTAAAAGATGAAGATGAAACTTATACCCATACATCGGACAATGAGAACATATAAGTGGTTAAATTGTGACTCAGGACATGGGGTGGAATGTAAGGGATTTTCTGGCTCAGAGTTCCACAAACAGGTTTTGGCAATGTCTAGCCCATCAGGCGATTCATGGGGGGTTGTACAAGTGACTCAGTCTTGGACTACCCCGAGGCCCCATCTCAGCATGAGGCATCCCACAGGGAGCTGTGTAGATAGCTCGACTTGAGTTGTCCTGTAAAACAAGATTAATCAGAGAATCACAGGGGTTGGAAGGGACCTCGAGAGATCATCGGGTCCAACCCCGCTGCCAGAGCAGCTCCCTAGCTCGTATTGCACAGATAGGCATCCAGACAGGTCTGGAATATCTCCAGAGAAGGAGACTCCACCACCTCCCTGGGCAGCCTACTCCAGTGCTCTGTCACCCTCAACTGTGTAAAAGTTCTTCCCCATGTTAGTGTGGAACTTCCTGTGCTCCAACTTGCAGCCATTGCCCCTTGTCCTGTCTCCACAGACACTGAGAAGGGGCTGCACATTTCCCCCTGCATCCCATACTTAAGATATTTATAAACACTAATTAGGTCCCCCCTTAGTCTTCTGTTCTCAAGACTGAACAGTCCCAGCTCACTCAGCCTTTCCTCATAGGGGAGATGCTCCAGGCCCTTCATCATCTATGTAGCCTCCTCTGGACTATTTCCAGGAGTTCCCTGTCTTTTTTATACCGGGGAGCCCAGAACTGGACACAATCAGGACACCGCTGCATAATTCAACAAACTGAAATCTTGAGTTCCTTGAACTGAGCCCTGAATTCCTTCAACAAAGGAGTCCCTGAGCCCTGACTCCCAATCAAGCCCCGCTATTCAACTGCCTAGCAGTAAGATAAAGGCAAGCACCTGGGAAGAAATAACTGCTTGAATCAGTACAGGCTGGGGGATGACCTGCTGGAGAAGAGCTCAGTGGAGAAGGACCTGGGGGTCCTGGCAGATGACAGGTTGGCCATGAGCCAGCAGTGTGCCCTGGTGGCTAAGAGAGCCAATGGGATCCTGGGGGGCATCAGGAGGAGTGTGGCCAGCAGGTCAAAGGAGGTGATCCTCACCCTCTACTCTGCCCTGGTCAGGCCCCACCTAGAGTGTTGTGTCCAGTTCTGGGCTCCCTGGTACAAAAAGGACAGGGATCTCCTGGAAAGAGTCCAGAGGAGGCTACAAAGATGATGAAGGGCCTGGAGCAACTCCCCTATGAGGAAAGGCTGATTGAGCTGGGACTGTTCAGTCTTGAGAAGAGAAGACTAAGGGGAGACCTAATTAATGTTTATAAATATCTTAAGTATTGGATGCAGGGGGAAATGGCCAGCCCCTTTTCAGTGTCTGTGGAGACAGGACAAGGGGCTAAGTCACCTGCTCTTGCAAGAATGTTTAATAAATTACTGGTTCACTAGTACGTCTACCTCGAGTCCTTTCTTAGAACCTTTGGCATTTCTAACATTTTGAAAGAAGTCATGGCTCTTGCGATATTTGTGTGTCTATTTTTTCCCTCAATGAAAACAAAGTCATAGAGTGGAAAGCAAGTAAGAGTGTGTGCCATCAAATCTGGACCTTCAAGTTATGAGATAATCCCAGGTCCTTCAGTTTAGGTGCACCCAATGATAAATGCATCATAGGTCACAAGCATTAAAAGAATGCACGTATGACTTATGTCTGATAAAATATTTACTATGACTGTACTAGAAATCCTAATTATGTGTGGAGGGTTTTAAGTGAAGTGTCCAGATTGTATAGCGACAATTAACCATCTGTGACTAGGAACAAAGGAAAAATAGCCTGTACTACAGAAGAAACAGCAATGGCATTTACATAATTTACATACATTCTGATTATTTGTAAATCAGGACTGGGAAACAGCAAAGCTGTTAGGTCCAGATAGAATCACTGGGAATTTGTGTTTTAATTCTGAAGCAATATACATAGGCATAGGTGGGAAAGTCAGTCATCTAGAACTTAAGGAACTAGAACAAGGTCACAAAAATAAAGAAAGCAACTATATATTTACAAGATTAAAAGTTCCCCTTTGAACAGTAACCACACAGAAAAAATTATTTTAAAGGGCTGCATTTCAATACTGAGCATTTCCTGAGAATATTTTTTAATGAATGGTGTCTCAGCCTCTTGGTTACTTCACTGGGATAATTCAAAGAATCATGGTCAGTAAAGGCATACCAAACCTTGTCTGGAAGGGTAATCAGAGTGGAGCCATTTACCCATTCTGTATAAAGAATGTTTCTCACCTCTCAATGACTCTCCAATGTTTAAAGCACAATTTTTTTTCTCAATTTGATTTGCAAAGTACAATGGGCAAGATCAAGAAAGACATTTTATTCTTTCTTATTCCTATGGAAAATTTCAGCCTTTGTACCACGTTCAAATACAGTATCATATTCCTTTTATCAATTCATAATTCAAATAAGGCACCCTTTCCTCTGTATAGACTTACACAGCAACAATACACATTAGTTAGAGATGTCAATGTATGTTCTATTACAAAAGTCAAACTAGGCTTTATCCATAATTTTCTAAATCTCATTAAAGGTTCTGCAGATAGGATAAAGTAGCACTTTAAACTTTATAAATCTATTTCCGCTAGTACAGGGAATCTATTGCCATCTGTAGTTACAGTATATGACAAAGGAATGCCTTGGGGGCGAGTCTGTTCAAATGCAGATAAGGTGGCCAGCAATGAATCACTGTCCTCTGGAATTGACTAGCTTGTTAATAAAAGGTCAGAGATCATAGCATCACTATTTCTCCTATTTCTCCAGCAGAAAGAAAAGCAGTGGCTGGATTTTCTTTATCACTTCCTTTTTTCTTTCTTTCCCTTCTCACTGAAGTACTCTCAAGTATCTGTTCTTATTCCCACTGTCTGTTTTGCAGAGGAGCACTGCTTTTTGAGACAGCACAACTGCATAATGTATTTCTAACTAGGTAGGACTCCTACAGAATTGGACTGTACAGATTTCAGACTTCTTTGCAGGATGTGATTCAATTTCACTTTCGTTGTTAAGAACATACATTTCTCAGTAGCACAAACCCTCCTTTTTAAAAATTAGGCTAATAATGAAAGATGTGACTTGGAAGACATTTATAATCAAGGATTATCCTCTAGGCCTGTCAATGATTGCAGGTTTATTTCTCTTGACTAATTCCACTGAATTTACTGAATGAAAATAGAATAATGGAAGTTTATATCGGTTACCATACCTTGACAGTTATATGGCAGTCAAGGTTATGTTTCCATTTAAATCTTATTTAGCCTCAGGCTCCAGGTCAGTGAAGAACTTAAGATGCTTTGCAGAACCAAGTTTTTTGTGGATTCATCTTGGCTCAGCAGATATTTCACAAGATAAAATTCCATAAACACTAATCAGAGCTACTTAACTCTTCCATATAAGTTTGTATTTGGCAAGAAGTCTGGGGAACCCAAATCCTCAGATCTATTCTTATCATGATAATTTACCTAGTGATGTTTGCAGTTAAAGGCTTCCGGGCAGCCATTCATGTATTTACACTGAAAAGACAGTAACACTGTAAGAGCTCTAGCTAGCCAGGAAATAGTTCCCAACAACATACTATATCTTTGGTATAACCCTTTCTAAATTCATCAAATGAACTTTAGGGAGCCTGCTCCCAGAATACAACAAATAGACAACCAGGTCCCAGAGATATTCCTTATTATGACATTTCACAGCAATTGTTTTACAAAGTGATCCAAAAGTAGCAGGGCTGCAGAAGTCAACCTGACAAATGGAAAACCTTCCCTGAGAAACCTTGTTGACTGACAGATGGGAGAGAAGAAGAGATACAGCAGAGCTGGGATTCCAAATGAAGCAGCTGGTCACTGCTTAATGGATTTTATCAAGAGCACAGGATTAGATTTCATTAACCTATACAGACAGAGTAGGTACAATTCACCTGAGCAGAGCATTACATTTTATACTGTAGCAGGCTTACAAGATTGTGGAAATGTTGTGTGGGTCTTGTCCTGATATGAATTTCAGTGAAGAAAGGGAAATAATAAAGGAGAATTTTGAAAGGCAGTTTCTCTCACCTGCTTTTCAATTTCCTTGTTAGAAACTTATATTACATCCCCAGCTCCTCTGACCTCATCCTACCCCTGGAGAAATCTTCTGATTTTAAAAGCATCTTTCCAGGCTGGCCATCTATTTATTATGTAAGTAGGGAACATACGCCACACAGTATTTAATGCTTCTGATACCTAAGAATTGCTGCCACAGAAGGCCAGCCTTTCAGTCTAGAAAAGAATTGTAAAGAGAATCTCTCCTTAAAACATCCTTCGGTCTTAGTGAAGTTCTGTTGGATGAATCAATTGGACTGGTAGCCATAGACCCTTTGCAAGGCAAAAAGGGTTAATGCTATTTTTGGGACTGTGTTTCTCCTTTCTTTGCCCAGTTTCCTCTAGCATCTTGGGAAATTCCACTGAATTGATCTATACCATACAAAACATCATAGTCTTAGTGTCTTTTGCAGTCATAGCTGAACACAGTTGCTGCAAAATTTTAACAGTACAGTTTTGCAGCATTTTCACCATCTTTGCACAGATGACCACACCTGTACAAGAGGTAAAGATATACAGTGAAATTCTACTACATGCAAAATATTGACTCCAAAACACACCTCTCCTCTGTAGAGGGAGATATCCCTGCCACTTTTCTTACTTAAAATTTTAGAATGCATTTGAAATTCAGAGGAACATGCAATCTACTCCACACTGAACTCAATTCTCATTTATACAATGTTCCATTTATACCAGTCTGTCAGCTTAAAGGACCTTTGGAGTAGGAGTAATTACAGTTATGCACACTTCACGGCCCCATTATTCTGACAAAGTGGCATAAGAAAGCTCCGATGCAGAAGAAAATCAGGTCTACTTATTTTTTAATACAGTGGCTTTAATATGGTTGTGATTTATCTTCAATTCTGTCTATATATCTCAGTCCTCTCCTGTGCTTTTGTGCGTTATTTCTATTGCTTGATACTACACTCCGTCTTCTTGGGAGTATTGCATCTTCAATAAAATATGAGAATGTTAGGGTTGAAGAGTAAGCTCTTAATTCAAGTCACATACTGAGTGACAAGGGAATGAAAGACTATGTGTTTCGAACTTATGCCATTTTCGTCCTTTCAGATGTGTTTGTGGTTCTGCTCTGACTACAGGTCTGTTCTCAGTACTTTATTTGTCAACAGCAAATCCATACTCACTGTATGGTAGAGATGTTCTTAACTCAGTTCCTGTGACATCTCATAGCTCTGAACTGATTTGATTCTCTTTTCTGGCAATACCTCTTGCTTTTGTCCTCCCCAGTTTTAGTCCCTAGTAGCTAAAGAAAAAACTTCATTTCCTCTTTTTTAGTAATCTTTCTCCCATCCTTGTACTTGATGGAATCTTTTGGGAGGTTTTTAGCCTTCATTCCACCATAACACATTTTGGAAAGTTCCCTAAAACTGTAAAACAAAATGTAGGTATGCTGGGACAGGCTGGTGGTAATCATACTGTGGGATCTAAATATCAAGGACAGGTTCTAGGTACCCGTCTCAGTAGAGCTCTAGGTCACCTTGGGATTTTAGGTAACATAGCACGGGTTCTAGGTACATGACAGGGACACTAGATCCATGAGTTCTTGGAAAGCCATTAGGAAATATCTGAAAAGCTCTTCCAAAATTCCCATAAAGATTCTAGATCAATTAAATCCTAGAAGAGGCCTACAGCTAGGAATTATTGGAAAGTTCTGGGGAAATTCTAGAAAGGTTTTGGACTGGGAAAAACCTAGAAAACGTGGGGAATTCCCAGAAAGGTTCTGTATTAAGAATTCAGTGGGAGATTCAAAGAAAGCAACCGGGAATTAAACTGTTTTATATCTCCTGGAGCACCATAAATGCATCTTTAAGGTCAAGGGAAAGGTCATGCAGCAAGAAGACAGAAAGGATGAAAGGGAAGAGAAGAGTAAATGAAGAAATGAGAATAATTACATAATTAACCTTCCTTGTCATAAGAGAGACCCATTAGTTGCAATGATTTTCATGGTGCCTTTCCTTATCTTTCCTCACCACAGAATCCCCTTTTCTATATCACTGTGTCTAAGAGAGTTTTCCAGTCTCTTTGGTGAAAGCCCACTGTGATGAGTTCCTAAATCTGACCAAAGTGTGGAGGTGACTTGAAGTGCTCTGCAAAGTTTTTCATTTGCATTATCTCTGTGTCATGTATAGTTCTTGATGAGTATCAGTGCAAATTCTGTGGAACTACTATACTTCATGATTTGTGAAATATTGTAACAGGCTTGGTAATGCTGTAGCCAGAAAGAGACCTTTTTTCAAGAAGAATTGTGCTGATAAAAGAAACCCAACTACTAAGAATTCAAAGGTGAGGAATGGCCCTACTTGAAGAATCTGAGTTGGCAGCATAAGCTATTTTAAAAATAAAAACATGTGAGAGAAAATCATCTTGGAGAAAGGATCAAGGAGTCAAGTTTTGACTACCTTTCCATTGTGGCCACCCATGTCCACACGGACTTTAGTGGGCTGTCTGCTGCTGAGTCAGAATTTCCCCCTAATTGGGGGCCAGCACCAATGTTAGATGGATGATTCAGGAACTGGAGCATGTATTGTATTATCACACCCCTCATTGTACATCAGCCTACATCACACACACATCCACTCCCCAGAGGTTCATACAATGAAGCCTGTACAAAGGCAGCTTGTCTCTATTTTCACAGGAAAAGTCCACGAGTAAGAGCTAAAGCTGCCAGAATACTGAATATACACCTAGTGTTTGTCAGGAAAATGCAGGTCAAAGCAACAGGATTTTGAATTTCAGCAGTGGAAGCCATATTTCTTAAAGTAGTGTCAAATGATAATGGGGGCTCAACTGTGCTAGACTTTGTACATCAGAGCTTGTCACCCTGACAGACTTTGATGCAGGCAAAAGGAACAAAACATAGGTGAAAGGACTGCGTCAAATGAGCAGAGCAAAATGCCACGGTAGTAAAAGTCAGGTTGGCTCTGCAAAGCTGGGTTATGTGAAGAAAAAAAACCCAAAATTCTTTTCCTTCCTATTTGCCATTGCTTTCTAAGAAAGAAGAAGACCCTATGCTAGTAGTCTGCTAGTATCAACTATGATTTAAATATCTGTAGGAAACAGGATTCAGATTAAAGAATGAAGGGCATGAATTCTACAAGGTATATTCATAGAAACATCATCACATTTTTGTGATGCATCACATTTTGTGATGCAAATATAATGCATGTGAAAGCTCTGCTCCCTGCAGCATCTAAGGGCTTATATCTGACAATTCTGCTAAAGAACAAGGCAATTAATTATCATGCCAGAGAAGACTGTAGTGGTGCTCCCCTTCTGCTGCCTCTGTATGCAGGCAGTTCCACACCAGTTGTTCCAGTTGTCCCCGTGCAACATTTGACTTTTTGAAAGTGGCCCCCCCACATATAATTCAGCATTTCAGATTGAAATTAAAACCAGAACTGTTTAGAAGATATTTCAGGGTAAAATGGGAGGATTAAGGTTAACCTCATACCGCATGAAGGTAAAAATATTTTTTTCTGGTGTCCCAGCTCACTATGGGTTCCCTTTCCCAAAGCTTGCTACCTGCATTCTGGGGACGAATTTTCCTCCACACAGAGTGTCTTCTAGGATGTATCTCTCCACATAGCTAGAGGTAAGAGGGCACGATAATTTCAGAGGGAGATTTCTGATAATATAAATCTAGATATATACACACACACATACACATAGATGTTACCTTTTACGAGTAAACAATCAGATCTGGGCTCATAGAATATCACAGAATTCTCTTTTTCTTGTGTTGGTAGCTTCTTATTCTGATTGGACTTAGGTTTCACAGTACATTAAAGTATGCAAATTCTATATGACTTTCTAGGTACATGTTTTAATACTACACCATCTCTGAAAGCATATCCATGAAGTAATGGTTTGAGAAACTGGCAATAAGAAAAAACAAAGAAAGAAAATGACATTATTCCAATTTGTCTCCATTAAGGCAAATATAACTTCCACACGTATTATATACATTTTACAACTCTATCTTAGCTGGGTAGCAAAAATATCCTCTTTTCCACACACATTTTGTGTGTGTAAGGCTGCATTTGTATATGATGTATGAAGGACCCTTTTGTGTGCTTGTGCTATAACATTATGAGACCATCTAGTCTAAGGCAGGAAGATGGTATACATTCATGGTATATATTCAGATTAGCATTTCTGGAAATCTGAGTTTTGATGCTAAGTGAAAAATGGGTGTGAGCATTAGTAGTCACAGCAAGCCAGCTTCATTACCTAGTAAGAGTTAAGTGCCTAAACGCATATAGATCTGTTTTGAGGTGTGTCATGAACACTGTTCTCACATCTAAACTGTTTCTCAATGCAAAAAAACTAGTAACAATGGCCCTGACTGTAGTAATTTCAACAAGACTTTGAATTCCCAGCCATTCCTTCTTTGTAAGTAATTAGCATGTTAATTCCAGAATTTCCAATTCCACTTAGGTGATCTGTCATCTTGAATGACTTCAGAGTGTCAAGGCTCTGTGCCACACTATTGTAGGTATTTATCAGCTAGCAGGAGGGGGACTTTATTCCAAAGATTTGCTACATGTTTCAACACTTTAAAAGAAATTTAGTAATAAAAATATGTTACCAATTCACTTTCAGAAGGCTATCTATAAGGATAACTTCTGTTTGCTGAACCATGCCATGTATGAAACATCTAATAGGTGGGACAAATGAAAGACAGGAGTGCTGAAAAGGACCAAAGGATTTGGATGCATGAATTATACCGAAAAATGTTTCTATTATGTTACAAAATCCTCTTTTGCCTTCCCCCTCCCCCCAAACAGACTAAATATAGAAATGTGTCACTTATGATAGGACTATTAATATGCGTGGCTAGTATAGCAACACGCTACCTTCTTGCCTTGGTCTTCCAGTTGTCCCCTTCTTTACCAATTCGTGTCACCTCATCTCAGTTCAATTGTTTCAGAGCTTTCCCCATAATACTGTGATTTCAGAGTAATGCCTGACTACATCCATAAATTACACACCCGTCTAGATCTCTGGGGAAACTAACCAGCAAGTTTACATTACAATGCTTTGCACTTGTGAAAATGACTGAAACAAATAGATGCAGCTTAAACTTGTTGGTCAATTCCTTTTTGGTTTATGTGTCTGAACCGTACAGCTCAGACAGGACAGCAGTTGCAGGCAGAATTTTCAAGGAGAACTCTCTGCTCAACATCTTAAAGATATCCCTAACCTTAATGTTCGCTTTTTCACTGACCTTTATAGTGATAAAGGGACTTGTCTAGGGATCAGGTTCAAAAATGGGTGATTTTTCTATAATACACAATACAGAATATGCTATATATGGTGTTTCATATAGCAATACCCCCATATAAATACACATTCTGAAGGTGCTTTCTTCATGGTGGCAAGGGGAGTTTCAGGAAGAGAGAAAGAGGTTCACACAATGGCAAGGTTGTAGTACCAAGTGCACAGTAAAGAGAAGAAACAGATGAGAAAAATGCAAAGATAGATTTATTGCAGTGCTAACAGATTGAATGAAATGTGGTGGAAAATGCAACAAATCAGGAAATAAATCTTTAACTTCTCAACTGCTCACATAGATATAACTAATATTTATAAACAGGGAATGTATGCAATTCAAGTGAGCTGGCGGAAGATGCAAGCCTAGAAAAGACAAGGTTTTTTGTAGCCTCTTCACCAGTTAGCAGGCCTCTCTCATCCCTGAGGTCTTTTAACTTGATCTGCTAACTCTTAGACTGCTTTGCCCTGAGTTTTTTACTTCATTTTCCTCATGACAATTTACATTTTCATAGTGAAGAGGCAAAGGTGACACCATAAACATTCAAGAAACAGAGTTTAACATGCCTTCACTATATGAATATAGATATTTTAATAAAGTCATTTACAAATGATTGTCTGTAATGCTACTGTACAATGCATAAAGAAATCTAATTAACCATAGTGAGCCTAACAGCATTTCCACTGCCAGGCAACAGAGCTGCACTATATGACAAAATTCTTATGTGTGCTATTCGCTCTATACACAAATTAATTGACATTTTGGATGGTTGCTACCATGATCCTTTTACAGACTGCTCTTGAAATAAAGTAAAACACATACCAAATGGAATTAGATCTAATTGAATAATGTAATACTAGCCTCGGTCCATTTCTCCCCAATCAAAGATGTAATAGGTTTTGTAATACTAATTATTAATGATTTACAATTTGTAGACTTTTAATAGTTGTGTTAGGCTACTCACCAGCCTGTAATTTTCAAATTATCTTTTAATTTACTGGGATTACAGATTTTAATATGTGATGAAGTTTCTTCCCAATCACCTAATGCACTTAATACATTTTGTCAATACATGGTTCATGTATTCTGCACCTGCAGCTCAATTGAGAAATGATTATTTTGATTCAATAGTAGGGATCATAAATAGTATAAATATCTCTAAACCCAAACTAAAGCCCAATGGTTCTGTCAAAAAATATGAAAATTGTAGCAGTTTTGCATAGTTGGCTACTGAGAGAGAGGGCCATGTGCTACAGAAAATGGCTGCTGGAATCTTCTGCAAGCCTGCTTATAGCACCTCATATAGGAGACAAAGACTCCAACCAGAACACGGAGTGCCAGGAAGATCGCATACTTGGGTACTGAGAGAGAGAGAGGGCCAGGAGCTGCAGAAAATGGCTGCTGGAATCCTCTGCCAGCCTGCGTTCTGATAGCGCCTCTGAGAATCACATACAGGAGAGAAAAGGACACGGAAATGGCTGCATTTTGGCCACCAGAGAACGTGAGTGCCAGGAAGATCTCAATTTTGGCCCATTAAGGGCATTGGGATGTATATTTCCATATAAATGTAAGCAGCTGACAGACACAAAAGGCCGGGAAGGCTGGGAGAGGGGTTGCCCAGGTACCCAGGCGAGAGATGCCCCTGCAGCCCGAGCTGAAGCACATGGAGTAGCTGGAGGAGAGGACCCATGGAGGAGGCGGAAACCCGACCTGCAGCCCGTGGAGAGGCTCCACGCTGGATGGAGCCAGTGGAGACATAGAGAAGATGCTGTGACTTACGTTGGGATGAGCCCCTGCCAGCACAAGCAACCTACAGAGATGAGCCAAACAGGTTTGCTGGAGGAGGCCTATAGCCCCGTGGAGGACTGGGACTGAGAGACACTGTGATTTATTGCTGCCTGCCTGAGCAGAGATGAAGCCCGGTGGGAAGAGATTTGCCTTGGAGAAAGTTCGTGGAGGACTGTCTCTCATGGGTGAGATCCTAGGGTGCAGCAGGGGGAGGCTGTGTGGGATGGATGCCCCCATCCCTGCCGAGAAGGAAACCATCTTGCAAGGGACTGACCAAAGCCCCCATCTCCTAGTCCCTGCCCCCCATCCTGTGCTGCGAGCAGGAGAGGGGAAGAAGGGAGCAAAATCATGGCTGAAAGGGAAGTCTGCTTTAGAATGGAGGGGTGGGGGGAAGGTGTTACCCAGACCCCCATTTTCCCCAGTCCCTGCCCCTCCTGGGCTGCGACTGGGAGGGAAGAAGGGAGCAAATTTCTGACTAAAGCCTGCTAAGGAGGGAGTGGGGGGGAAAAGTGTTTGCCTGGTCGCATTTGTTTTAAGATTGTTGGTTGCACTCCTGACTCTGGTTCTTTTTCACTGTTTTCTCTTAAGCAGAGTGTAATAAATTAGATAACTTTCTCTTCAGCACTCTGTGTAGAGTCTGTTTTGCCCGTGTCATTAACAAGTTTGTCTCTTGAGCCGCCCAATTATATTACTTCTCCCCTGTCCAACTAAGAAGGGGAGTAATAGACTGATTTTGGTGGGCGTCTGGCCTTTGGCCAGGGCTCAACCACCACAAAAATTTATCTGAGCAAACTATACAAGAGCAGCAGAGGGGTGGCTCTCATTTTTAATAAAGATAAGTGTAGAAGAGATGACAGATGAAGAAGTAATAGCAAATATTTATCTACACTATTTAAATTAAAAAAATTACTTCCTCTACTATTGCTCCCACAAGCAAACGGGAGCGAGCAGTCACAAGGTCAGAGCCTATGAGGTCAAAATCTATCCTGACATACTGGATGTTCTTAATAGTGCCTTTTGCTTTTTATTTTCAACAACAGAGTGCTTTGCTGATGCTCAGCTGAACCAATATGCTTACAATCAAAGCCTTAATTTTAATCATATGCTTAAATACTTTCAGAATAAAGATGTCTACTGGGGTCCAAGTTTGTTCTTACATCTCCAATAGTCTATTATTGCTTCTATTGTTTTAATGACAAGTAAAAATGTCATACTGTTGCTTATAAAGGAATTTATGGGATTATGCACGTTTTATCCAAGGGTTTTTTTCCTGATTCAGAGTATAACTGAAATTCTAGGCTGTATATACAACTGATTCATATTAAATGGAGGTGTGTGTATGTATATGTGTGTTGTTGTAGTGATATAAAGCACAAAGACAGAAAGCAAAATGTGGGACACAAAATAATTTGTTCATGAAGGAGTTAAAGTATTCATCAACAGGAGCACTTTGAAAACACAGGAAATTCTGATCCATCACTTAGCTGTAGGCTTATGTGACATTTACAACAAGCGTGTATATTTTGAGATAGTTGACAATGACATCTTTATGTTTTTGTTATCAAAGCTTCCATCTTACAATCCCCTTTGGTCCTGAGTATTGTTAAAAATGTGCCAGGGTTATGGCTGTTCATACCTTTCCTCTTGTAAGTGGTACAATGATCAGAGATGAGCAAAGTTTTATGATCCCTTCAAGGTATTTGAAAATGACACTAAATGACGTTTATAAAGATTTCTAAAAGTCAGAAGAGCCTTATTTTCTTTTTGAGGGCTTGTTCTCATCCTTTTGAATTGTGTTAGATGACAATTCCTCCACTCTCTTTCTAGAAAAATACAAAACCTAAGTTTCACAGATGCCATAAATCTACTGATAGCACCTGCAGATTAGCCACTGTGGACTTTTTCTGAGTAACACCTTTTCTTAGGACTTACTTGGTATTAATCTTCAGAGCTCACTGCAAGCATTCAATGTTATTATGTTTGCATCCTCCTGAAAAGTATACAGTATACAGAGCAAAACTGAGGGAGATGAAACCAATTTAGAACAAGGCATCAGTACAAGTAATTATTCCTGGAACTTGGAAGATTTAGAGGCAGGAGTTAGAAGAAGGCTCTTTCCTTCTGCACTGTTTCAACTGAACACACAGCAGTGGAGGAAGGGCCATTCAGACTGCGGCTATTGCAGTCTGTTGACTATAAACTGCAGTTGTGCTGTATGAGACACTGTGCCTCTGGAAGCCTCCTGCAAAAAAAAGAAACCAAACCAAAACAAAAACTGAGTGCATGGTCTGTTTTAAGCACATGAATAATTCCATTTCCTGAATTACTTTTGCGATGAAAGTTACCCAGCTGGTGAAAGGCTGAATTGAAGCTTAATTCCAAAGGAAACGTGTTAAAAATCAAAGGGTGAGACTCCATTCACTTTAATGAGAAGAAGCTCAGACTCATAATTGATGCTTTATGGACATTTGCAACATGTGAAAAGTTGTAGGGAAGAACATTTAATGCTAAGATAAACATTAATCTCTCATTTCAGAAATCTCCTGTTAACTGATTTTGCCTAAAAAAATTACTGGAGAAGTAAGGTATTTTCTTGCAGAGTAACGATCTGTTTTAAAGAAAACCTTGATTACAAAATACAAAAAAATCTAGAGAGAAACAAGAACAATACTACTTGCGAATTGTGCTTTCTCTTCTTTCTTAATTGCTGTTCATAATTGCAGAAAAATACAGCAACGTATCCCCCAGAAAAAACCCAAAAGGGTTCATGCACTAATATGCAGAAAAATGTGACTAGCAACAGGAAACAATTGTGACAAGATCGTATCTCATTGTCCTCATGTGCACAAGCCTAAACAATACCACCACAAAGCAGCTAAGAGCTTGGCTTTTTTCATAGACATCCAACCTTTAGGTTCAAGCACAATGCTTGGGAGAGAACAACTATTCTAATGAGTTCCTGCACTTCTCACTGGGCAGTCACACAAGAAACAATGTATGCTGGGTTTACCTGTTTCTTAGCACAACTGGAAAAGAGCTCTGCAAGCAGATACCAATTATATCCTATCTGTAGGGACCATGAGTTCCCAACTCAATCCACTCTTAGAGCAGCATAGCCTGAAGATTTACAGCATAGCTGTCTTGACTCACACATACTTAATATTGATCTGATATTGCAATCACCATTACTCTATATGGCATTAGAAATTACATTAAACAGGCACCAGGTTGCAAGTAGCTGTCAGAATCTGTAATGAGGAACCAGTAAGATCCATACCTCAGTAGTTTTCAAGATGTGCATTCTTTTCTTTTTGATTCAGATGACAAAGAATCTTCAATATAAAAAAAAATTGCTTTTGATCTTTTAATTAATTCAAACTTGGAAGAAAGAAGGATGGAGGCAGAAAAACAGAAACCAGGAAGTTCTCTTTCCTGCTTTGTAGCTACTGCAGATGCCACATGACAGCAACTTTGTCTCACTTTTACCAAGCAAAGTTGCTGTGAATGTGGCAGAAATGTTCCTGTAGGGATTCTGGGGTAAGGTCTAATTGCAAAGAGTGGGCTAAATCAGCCCATCTTGGTTGTTAGGTCAGGATAAATGAAATGGGGGCAGAGAAGAGGCATCAGTACAGACCAAATACCCCTCTTTGCCAGAATAGCCCCATGGGAACACAAGGAGCCCTGCACAATTTGTATCAGTCCTTAGAGTCTTGAATGGAGTCAAAGCCAAAAAAACTGTATTAAAAAAATGTCCCTTCTCATTATCCACCACACTTGGACTACAACGCAGCCAGTTATGAAAACAACCACCCCTCTAAATCCTGTTCTTTTATCTTTTTAATTATTTTTAACAGGCAAGTTCACTAATATACTCCCTGGCTGGGAGAAATAAGCATATTCCAAGGACTGCAATCACTGCACCAACTGAAGTCAATTTTATCTGGTGACTCTGATACTAGCAAAAAAATTCTGTTTTCCCTCTCTGCATGCCTACTCAGAACAACCTAATTCTGTGGGCACAAAGCTGCCAAGACTCCCAAAGAACCTACTGAGGTTTGCTGAGAGACTGCAAGATAGCATGACGTTTTAAACACTTTTGTGACTAATTTCTCACTTCCAGAAAAAAAAAATCACTGCAGTTTACATATGTCATTTTGAATTAGAAGAATGTTATTTCACAAATACTTGATGTCTTAACACTGTTTGCTGGAGTTCAGACATGAAAAAGGGATTTGGACTGAAAGTAAGTCTTAATGATAATGAATAGACTGACTCACAGGAAAAACACATTGATTGACTTAATAGTTAAATGGCAGTCACTTTCCTTGTTCTTTGTTGGGGGTGTTTTTAACTTCAAATAAATCACATCATTATGTCTACCAGTAAAACGTAAATCCCATCTCAGTTTTGATAAAGACCATCAATACAAGAAAAGAATTACCTTAATATCCATTGCACTGATGGATTCCTAGAGGGTGTATTTTCAAAAGGATACACTAAATTTTTTATCAGTTTCCTCAGTGAGGTCAGCACTATTTATAAGCACTGAAGATATTCTCAGAAAATACAAGAAAGCATGGCAGTAACAGGAGCTCCACAAATTAAATGGCAGTATTATGACTGGGTATTTATAGATTCCCAGCAACTCACCTGTTACTAGCGCCTTTCTAATATCTCTAACTTGCTTAACCTCTGAACAAAGGTACTTACACATCTTTATAATCTGTGCTTAAAACAAGACACAAGACTAGAAGCACTGAGTTCAGGCATAGACAAATAGGAAATTCTTATGGACAGCAGACTAGTGACAATGATGAAATCCCAACAATGCTAAAGTGGAGCCTTTGAGCCTTGTCCTCCTTGGTTGACTTGGATGACCAATACAGCATTCCCCACACACTGACAAAGCTGACTGTCTTGGTTCAGCTGGGATAGAGTTAACTTTCTTCACAGTAGCTGGTATAGGGCTGTATTTTGGATGTGTTGGAAACAGAGTTGAAACATAGAGATGTTTTTGTTATATAGATGTGTTTTGTTGTTGTTGAGTAGTGCTTACACAAAGTCAAGGCCTTTTCTGTTTTTCACACCAACCTGCCAGCCGGATGGCTGGGCATGCACCAAGAGTTGCAAGGGGACACAGCCAGGACAGCTGACCCTAACTGACCAAAGGGATATTCCACACCATACGGTCCCATGCTCAGTTTATGAGGGGATGGGGAGTGGCAGCATTCAGAGTAATGGTGTTTGTCTTCCCAAGTAACTGTTATGCATGATGGAGCTCTGCTTTCCTGGGGATGACTGAACACCTGCCTACCCGTGGGGAATGACATGGTCACCTTGCTTTGCTTGTTGCTTTTGCAGTACTTATTAAACTTTATCTCACTTCATGAGTCTTCTCACTTTTACTCTTCCAATTCTCTCCCCTATGCTGTCAGGGAGGGTGCACGAGTGGCTGCACAGAGCTCAGCTGCTGACTCCAGCTAAACCACAATGTCGAGCAAGGGAGGGCTGCAAGTCAGCTGAGTCCTGTGTTGCCTCACCACATGCTGGGCAGTGGTGTTACACAGCCTCAAGGGCACTAGGCACTTGTGAGCTGTTCTTACTCTTGAAGTGGCAAAAGTCAATACTGCCTTTCTTAGCGCAAACTATTAACCTGGTCTTACTGAATTCCCTGCTGAACTGTAGCTCATTTTAGATATGCAAGATAATGAGATACGGGCAATTTGTTAGAAGGCACATAGTCAATGTTGGCACAACGAGGACTATAAATTCTTTCCTAATCCCACTTATTCCCCAACATTAGAGTTTGTCATACAGGAAACAAATATCAAAGGCTTGATTAGACAAACTTCTACTTCTAGTAAGAAATACGCAAGTTTATCAATTTCAAATGGTCACATGGAATGCACAGATTTTTTTCTGTTAGGTTTCTGCAATTTATTACAATATTTTACTACCACATATGAAGTTACTTGGAACTTGCTCAGAAAAGCAGTCAAATGTACAGTCTGAACATAAAAGCCCTTTTCATCCTCTACAAAGAATTCAACTAATTGCAATAAAAACCTACTAGTGTAAATTCCACCTGGACTGTAAATGCAAATATAGAATAAACCTGAGACAGGGAGGAACAATGTCATATTTATGTGACTTACCACAGGAAGGTTCAATGCTATCATTATAATTTATTCCAAGCAACCACTTTCATTTCAGTAGCAGTTCGGGTCCAGTTCTAGCAAACACACTAGTAAAGTTCCCTGAGGTGGGCACTAAAGACTGCTGGTTTTAGATGATCTTCAAAACCTCTGTGGTGGTTCAACCTCAGTGTCTGAGTACCACACACCAAGAGAGCCTTGATGGGATAAAGACAACTTACTGACACAGTGAAAGCAGAACAATAACAGCCAATTACACTCACACCCAGCAATAACACAGAGTACCTTCACAACACAACAATTAGATTACTGCACAAAGGCCCAACAGACAAAACAACACACAAACCACCCTGAAGACACCCAGGCCATACCTTTCCTCAAGGAGCCCCTTTTATGGGGAAGTGATGTCAGGTGGTGTGGAAACAGCCCAGGCTAACTCAGCTCACCTGTGATGACTGCTTGGGGATATTGATTCTGGCCTGGCCAGAACCAGGACATTCCCATTCAGATTTGGTGACCCTTGATTTCTCTTCCACCTGAGCAAACTGCAGTGTTGGCCCTTTCTTTGATTTTGATTTAACATTGATTTTGGTTCATGCTTACATCCTAGGCTGTTCCCAGTGGCAATTCATAAGCTGACTCACAAGTTCTTCCATCACTCCTGCCATGGGGCCAGGCAGCCCCTGGGACTGGAAAACAGGTAAGGGCAGGAACTGTTCCAGCTCTGCCAGCTTAATTGCTGGAAGCATGCCAAAAGCTTCAGACAACTTCAATAGCAGGCCTTTGCTGATCTGACTTATTTTGACAGAAATGAGCTAGGGAGTGCACAGGCAAGCTGCTGTACCACATCAGGGGGAATCTTCAGCAGCAGGGTAGTGATGAACAGCAGCAACCGTTCTTCTATCGACCACAGTAAGCCACAGTTCAACCCATTTTGCTCAGAAGTTGACCAGTTCAAAACAATTTCTACAAGTGATCTTCCCTGATCCAAGCTAATTTTGAGTCAAATGAGACAAAATGCTGACTCCTCTGAGAAGGTATGAACCTTAACTCTACTTTAGTGAACTTGAATGTGTTATATTGGTATAAAACCCTTTAAGCATGTGGATTTTGTAAGTACTTTTTGTACTCTCTTTGCATAGTGAAACCAAAAATTCTTTCTCTGTAAATCCGTCCTGAAGAAACTAGGTGTCCAGCTTGTAATTAATACCTTAGGTATGCTTAAACTCTGACAGAAATCCCAGCCACAGCTTCTAGATACTAAAATCCTCACAATTAAAATACACAAACATGCTTCAGAGAGGTGTCTAAAACCACTTTGCAATCATTTTTACCTCCAGACACATGAGTAGTCCAATGACTCAGTACAACTTAAAGGCTGGCAAGATTAAGAAGTTTAGCTAACTGTATAAATATGAATGGAACTCAAATAAATGCAGCAAACATCAACACCCTTATTTTAGTGAGTTACAGAAGGAGTTTTGAATGGAAACACATACAATAAAAAAATGTATACTGCAGCCAGAATGTTTGTCTCTTTTGAACTTAACACTACACCAAGGTACACAGGAGTTATGTTCTGCTTCTACCTCAAATACACCCTACTATATTAAACCATTTTCCTTGGGATCAAATATACTGTGCCAGATTCTACAGAGAAAGCCTGATCCAAAACCATCGAAGTCTGCAGAAATACCCCAATTGATTTCAGTGGGCTTTGGAATGGGCCCATATTGACATCCATTCAACTTTATTGAGCTAAGCTTTCCTGTGGAGCTCCAGCAGCCAATACAGCCATAATGACTTCAAAACCAAGCTTTAAGGACACTGCCAGTCAAATAACATCACAGCAAGTAGAATAAACTCATTATTATTTATCTAGATTTTTTTTTTTAAAAAAAGGATGTTTTCTGAACTCACTGCTGTATTTTCCAGGTCAAGAAAACTTTGTTTGCATTTGATCCCACATAGATCTTTCAGTCTGAGTCATAAACTGCTTATTTATCACAGGCCACTGAAATAAGTATGAGGTATGCACAAGGACGATAAACGTACTACGCTAAAAAGATGCAGAAAAATTAATATATTTGGGGCTTTTGGCTATTTCCTAGCAGCTAACATCAATTACCTATTTTTTTCCTGCCATTAAGCTCGTATTAAAGTTCCACTGACATCAATAGGAATTAAACATGAGCTTGCTGCTAAGGATTTGGCATTCTCTCTTGCCACCAAATCAGTTCTTTGCTGGCTTAATAACCAACACACCCTTTTATGACAGGTCATCTCAAGGGGTTGAAAAATTTATTTTCCCACATGTAATGCTGGAATTTCAAGGAGATTAGTTTAGGAACAAGGGTGTTTGTGTAAATATGAGCATAAAAGGGTCTTGTTGTGGGTTTATTATGTTATTGTAAAAAATTATTTGGGAAAGCCCAGAAGAGAATTTACAGTCAAATCCAGGGAAAATGCATCTATTTGGGTAAAGGAGTTTAGTAAGCATCAATGGAAACATTTACAGAGCATTTCCTAAAGCGTGCTTAAATACATCTAGGCTACAGATAGAGGAAGCCACACATGCCTTTTATAATACCAGAGTAGGAGATAGTAACCTGGATTTTAAAAAGGCATGGAGAATTGCATATGATGTTTTGCATGACTCTGATAACAGACCACTCAACAAACAAGATCTCCTGTTCAATAATTGTTTCTTCTGCCAGTTTGAGCCTTCACTTGATACCATGATCTTAAAGGAATGATTTAGAACTCCTCAAAGCTCTGACTTCTTTACCTTTTCAGGAACCAGATGCAAATCATATTTCAACCTCTTGGTGTTCTAGACAGCTCATTCAGTGCCCAGAGGCATATCTGTATATGGCACACCTAGCAAATGCCTGCTCACCCACAGGCTGCCTTCGTTCCCTAATTCCTATGCATTTCATCTTGCCCAAGAGGGATAATTCTCAAGTGCCAAAACTTAAGTATTCAAATGACCCTCAGTATTCTGCAACCCTGTCAAGGAAAGAAATCCTTCTGCTGCAAAGACCTGCTCTTTAATGAAATGTAATAAAAAAAAATATGGGAATTCTGCACCTCATGTCCAGCCTCACTGTTCTCACTGTGCAGATCATGGCAATTAGTTTGTTAAAATCCTGAGTCTTTTATAACCCATGAGAAGAGATGGAGTAAACATCAGCAGAGACTGCTGCTGTGCAAAGAGCACTTATACTACCCTGAGAACTAGCAAAATAAATACAAGAATCACATTGACTACTAAGTGCCTGCAGTCCAATTCTTCCTTTCAAATAGTGATGATTTGGTCCCATCCAGTTGCTTTGAAGCACTCAAGAAATCTGATCTACTGCAATTAAACACCATCAGGATGACTTGAAACCTATGACTCCTACACATTTCTCAGAGCCGATGAAAATAACAACCTAGCCTGTGGTTTCTTCTCCTTTCCCACTCAGAGATCCAGGCGTCCTCATTTTGCTAGAATCTAGACAAAGGTGCATTTTACAAGTATGCCCTGGGCTGGAAAATTGTTTGTAAACCAACCTATGTTCAATCTATTATGCATGCATCCCCCGCTGGAGTATTTGTAATATGACCTCTGCATACCTGCCAAGAGCTACGATATCAGCTTGAAGCCCAAAGCATCTCTCTCCCTCCCCCTTCCCTCTGCCTTACAGTGATCAATGAAAGCATCCGCAGTCGAAGCTGTTGCAGGATCACCTTTTTACACCTGCCCTGAGCCGGGATTCTCGTTCGCAGCCGAAAGCCCTTGCTCCCTCCCTTCTCTCATGACAAACCGAGCCACCCCGCAGGGCGCTCAAGCCCGGGTAGCCCCCTGCCCACCTACCCGCGCCGCGCAGCTCCCCAGCCTGCAGCCCCTCGGCTCTGCCAGCGCTGCCTTTCTGCGCCCAGCTTTCCTTTCCGCAGAAAGGGAGACCCGACCTCTCCCGAGTCAGGTGCACCTCTTGGGGTTTTCTTTCTTTTTGAAGGGGGGGGGGGGGGGAAATAAAATTGGACCCACATTTCAAACAAAATGAGCAGCAGCTTCTGGAATGTGCCTGAGAAGACAGAGAGCCGAGGCAGCCGCGAGGTTTTTTCCTTCTGCCTTCTTCTCCTCTCCCCACTCACACCGGCCCGGTCCCAGCCGCAAACCCCCCTGCCGCGGTGCGGCCCCCGCCGCCGCCCGCCCAGGCACCGCCTCCGCGGCGGAGCGCTCGCCCGCCGGCCCGCGCCCGTGCGCGCCGCCGCGCCGAGCCCCCGCCGTGCCCGGCGCTGCCGCCCGCCGGCCCGCGGCACCCCGCAGCATTGTCTCCTACTCGGGGAAATGGCGAAATAGTCGGAATTAGGGGCGGAGAGGGGGCAAATCCAACGAGCTATGGTACCTCCTTGCAGCTAAGGTGGCGGTAGTGGCTGCAGCAGGCGGCTCGGAGATTGACCTCGATTTGTTTTTGGGACTGCAGGCAGGAGCGGCAAAGCCGATGAGCTGAAAAAAAAAAGCAGGAGGATTTTGGGGGTAAGTAAAAGATTACCCCAAAATTGACACTGCGGTGGGTTTTTTTTTCGTTGAGGGTTTTTCTTACGAGGTTTGGTTTGGGGTTGTTTTTTTTTTTTGGGGGGGGGGGGGATCTATGAAGAAGTGGTGTGGTTTGGGGAATGCAATTAAATAGGCATTGCAGCGCAAGTACTTCGCTAACTCTTGGCTGTATCCTCTTGTTGCCCTTCCTACCACCAAAACGGCGAGAAGTTTGGGTTTGTTTTTCTTCTCCTTGTTGTTTAAATAAGTTTTTTAAATATTGGCATTCGTAGCGAAGCCGGCCGGCGATGCACGCCGCTGCTCGCAGACTCTGGACTATTGCAGTTCAGACTGGGACACACACAGCAGTGCAATACAGTCCCAGGCCCCCACTCCTGGGGCGCTTTGGCGGTGCTGTGCCGCCGAGCTGCGGAGCCGGGGGTGGGCGCGGAGGGCGGCGGCGGGGCCATCCCGGCCGGGGAAGGACAGCTCCGTGCGCGGGGCAAGAACGACCCCTGCAGTCTCCGGGCGGAAAGCCGTCTCGGCTCGCCGGGGATTGCAGAAACCCCGGCAGGGCTGGAGAGAGCCGCCTGCTACGTGCTCCGCGCCGTGGAGGTGCCGTAGCATGCGGGGGGGGGTGTCCGTGTGTGTGAATGCGTTGCAGCGGGTATTAATCTCTTTCCGCTCGTTTTGTAGCAGCAGGAGAGGAAACCTCCTCCCTCCGCCGCCTCCCTCTCCCCGGCATGCTGGCACTGCCCCGCTGAGACGTGCAGAGTTTGGGGTTAACTTGCACCTGGCTGCCCTGGAATAGAGACTCTCCGGACCGGATCAGTCGGGGTTTGTTGTCTATGTCTTGTTGGGAAATCTGGTGGATTTTTTTCTCACTCGTGGAGGAAGAGCCCGGTGCTGGCAGTTGGCTTCGTGGTCTTTTTTGGAGGGCGAAGGAAGGGAAGGTATCTCGCTTGAGCCGTGCAGAGAGGGAGCTCGGACATGTGTTGTCAGCACATCTGGGGAATACAGTCTGCAAGTCTGAAAGGAAATTTGCTGGGATCGCTCAAACTGCGATATTGATCTTTGTTATTTTTTTTCGCCGAGGGATGCACTTGGCATGAGAATCGGAGGATGGAAATTGTTTGGGAGGTGCTTTTTCTTCTGCAAGCGAATTTCATCGTCTGCATTTCAGGTACGCAGCACAGAAAAGGTACAGGGAGGGGGGAGGAGGAGGTGGGGGGACACGACACGAGGAAACACCATACAGGCTTCCCAGGGATTTCCCCTTAGCAAGGGGCAAGAGGTACAGTTAAACCCAAACCAAAACAGTAGATGAAAAATACATGAATGATGTATTGTGGGTGGGTTGTGATGGAAGTCAACAACCATGAATCCCCCCTCTTCATTCCAATACCTGTGTAGTAATTACGATGATATTTGTCACAAATGCAAAAATAAATAACCACAGTGTACTGATTAAGAAGATGCTTGTAATTCCTAATGTACCTGATTGTGATAATTAATTGCAACATTGCGGTAATCCCAGTATTTCACAGCTCCTGAAGTTCTTTAACTCAGCTGATCTGCAGGTCTTAAAAGGTTTGTGGTTCATTGGCAGAGTTGTCATGCTCTGGTGCCACAGTTCAGGGTCTGCAAAGGGAGGAATGACACTGAAAAAACGTGCCTCTGCTTTTAAACAGAGCTTTTAAACAGGCCGTGCTTTAAAAACAAATAAAAAATTTAAAAAGCCCCATCTAAATTATTCCTTGGTGGTTGGTATTCCGGCTTTAGGCTTCTCATTTTATGCTTGCAATGATCGCTCTCCCCTCCAGTATGTAGAAGTCAGGTAATTTCAGTTGTCACCAGAGCTTGTCCAATTAATGAATACGCACGGCCGGGTGTCTAGCGTAAAGGATTGGAACAATTTATTCTTGGGGAAAACACTGCCTTCTACTGCAAAAGCCCTGGCTGCCTTGTTAATTTGTCATGTCAGTCATGCTGGAATAATTATGTTGCAGGAGGCGGGAGTGGGGAGGTGGCCAGTTTTCTAGTTTGGGACACTTCAGGGAGCCCCACAGGGATCCAGGTTGCCTGCATCTCCTGCTGTTCCACTTCTCTGCAGGCTGCTGCTGCCCGCAAGTCATTGCATAAGTCCGAAAATGGGAATGCAAGCAACACAGCAGGCACTTCACAGGGGAGTAAGGGCATCCTGGTGGGCAGCTCAGTGGCCAGCCTGGAGATGCTTAGGGAGACGGAGCTCTAAAGCTCCCTTGGGACCACACGGAGATTGGTCTCGGCCAGCTCCCAGCCCCCAGCCAGCCAGCATCCCCTGCGGCATCTCACCCTGGCAGCGACTGCCCCCACTGCGCTTCCTGCAGCATCTCCTGACTGACCCACACTTACAGCCCTTGGATGGGTGACATGCTGACATTTGGGATGGCAGCATCTGTGTTCATTTGTATTGCCTACACCTGTCCTAAAACTTTTTTATTTCCCAGTAAATAGGGCTGCTACTGGACTGCGGGGTACGTCAGCCCTTCTTTTATCCCTACAGACTTGGCACCATCTGCTACCAGGCTGCTGGGTGACACTGGCACACCCCAGGCTGACCTTCCCCTTGTGCCCATTGGTACCATCAGAATAATTCTCTCTCTCTCTTTAGAACAGCAAAACCTGCTGCCTCTTGTCATTTAAATCTCACACTTATCTATTTAGCTCAGCATGATATGCCACCTGTCCAGTTCTCTTCAAATTAGGCACTTCTTAAAGTACCCCAGTGAGAATGGAAAAATGAAGCTTATTGCTTTCTTGACCGTTCTGAACTGTAATACCCTGAGACAGAAAGAAGCTGTCCCATTCTGTGCAGGTCCTTATGCCATGCATTTAGCTGCCAGTATTTACTAATCTTCCCCCTCTTCCCCCTTGCAGTCCTTTCCTCATCTTCAGCCACAGAACCAAGGCTTCTGCAGCTGCCAGTGGGCTCAGTCCTGCAGGGGCTCCTTGCTCTCCATCTACCTCTAGCACTACAAACACACCGATACCCTTCTCTGTTTTTTTCTTTTTTGGTGGTTTGGGGGGTTTTTTGTTCCTTTTTGGGGGAACACGGTGAATAAGTGAATGGTGGGATACTTTTGCTGCATAGTAAAGCTGTGGTTTCAAATAATTAATTCTGACCATGTAGAGGAGGTGCTTATGCATTTAGCTTTTTTTTTTTTTTTTTTGGATTTTTTTTTTTCAGGAATCCTTAGTACTTGACATCTTGGTAAAAAGGATTAAGATCTTTAGATATCTGACTGGCACTAATGCTTTCTATCTTTTCTCTGTCATCCTTTTTGCATTATGTTTTATAGCATATTATCTAGCTGGGATGTCTGGATAACAGTGTAAGTAAGAGAAGGCGTAATGAAGCCTGTTAAGGTTTGCCTCAACACTGAATTCCAGAAACTATATTTAGCACTTCAGCACTGGTCATTCATTCAACTCGTTACTTAAAAAATCCTACTACTTGAGCACACTGCTGCAAATTACAGGGATGTGAATTAAGGAATGGGGTAATATTCTTTCTTTTTTTTTTTTTTTTTCTTATTAAGTCAGTTCTTTCAGCTGTGAAGATACAAGACCAGTCTTCTGGGCATGGATCTTTTCCCGAATGTTAGTAAATGCTTGAGTCAGTGTCTGTTGAAACCTGTGAAGGTCCTCCTACTAATTCCAGCGGTTATTTGGATCAGAGCCTGTTAAGGGCTGATGTTCAAAGGGATGATGTCACTCACTGAACTGAATAGGCTGTTAAATTAGCTTATCACTATTAGTAAACCTATTAAACACGGGTTCAATGTTATGTCACATTGTCTTTTGTTATGTTTTTACATGACATTTAAGTATAATTTATGCCAAATTTAGCACTTATGCTGTGTTTTTTAATTAAATAATGAAGTTATACAGTGGGCTTTTTGGTATCTCTCACATGCATGAATTTTTGTGAGACTTAGTATATGGAAAGTAATCTACTAAAAAGAGGTTTACATTTTTTCAAAATATGTTATACCTAACATTTTTTTATCAGTTACCCATGTGTATGATAGATTGCTTGGTTAGGAAGAAATGATACTGAGATTTAGGATTTTTTTTTTAGTTACTGGTGCTTGTATTTGGGAAATAATTTATCAGTGAACTTTGTAAACTAAATATTTTTGTTTTCTTGGGGTACTGGATTAAAGCTTTTGCTACTTGAAATTGCCTGTGGAAAGGAGAATTAGTTTCATTGTGCAGATGCAAATAACATATAACGGATTGAATGACCATGAAAACAATTTCTGTCCTATAGAAAGAAATGAAAGCCCTCTCTTTCCTTCTTAGTCACGATGCATATTTATTCCTTTGCATTGTAGTCTGTGAGGAAAAATAGTCATGATTTGACTTCTGAGGTTGTTTTCCTTTTAATGGTACCACAGCATAGAAGGAACACAGGGCAGTGGAACTGACAATGTCCTGTGGATAGAATGCTGAAATCAGACCTCTCTGCTTGTTGTTCTTTGAAGATGCAAGAAATCATGGTGCATGTTTATACTGTTTATTCTGCTTCTATAGGAAGAGGGCAAGAGTTGTTCGTATCATGTCCAAAATTTCCTTCCTGGTTGAGAATACCACCAAAGATTAATTAGCTTCAGTGTTCTCAGGTGGGATGTGGTTGATCCCATAATGGCTGCTACCTGTGCTTGCACAGTCATTTGTATAAACCATGAGCAATTTTTTTGTGATTCTGGTTATTAGCAATCAATTTCAAGAAAAAAAACAGGATGTTGACTTCAAACCCCCTTCCAGGACCCTTCAGTTAAATAGGAAATGCTACTGTCATGAGCATTAAGGTTTCAATGTACATTTTCTATTAATCCATCAACAAAATGATTTATATAACCAGCATGTTCAGCATCTTTGTGGCTTCCTATGAATTGATATATGACGTTGTTTTGGCTTGTGAGAGCCAATATGGATGAAATCCATGTAAACCCCACAGCTCTCCTACTACTTGGAAGTATTTTCATCTTTTACCATCGTCCTCCAGTCATATAGGGACAGATCCCTTTCATGATGTAATTTCTTTGGCCTATTTGGCAGCATGGGGTGGGTCATAAATCATGCATCATGAATAACTAAAATGGTATTAAAAAAATTCTGTGCATCAAGGAATTGTATTGTGTATTGAGCATCTGATGTAGCATCTCCAGGCATTGAGGGCGAAGGATGTATCTGGAGCACAGCTGCACTTCATTTTCTGTCTTGCTGCTTCTGTAGTCTCTGAGCTCTTATTACCTGGCATAACACAGAACTGTCCTACAGGAACTCTAAATTATGCCAGGGCCTAAATTATCTGCTGAATGATGGTCTGTAAGGTCTGATAACTCTTATTCTTTTAGCATTGTACAACCTGAGCTAATTCAAGCTGAAGTCATCTTGTAGAAGAGAGTACCAAGACTCTAATAACCATTAGTGACTAACAGCAAATGGTTCATTGTTATGTTTAGACAAAAAATACCGAAACCACGTTAATTATTATATAGAATCATAGAATCATAGAATTGTAGGGTTGGAAGGGACCTCGAGAGATCATCGGGTCCAACCCCCCTGCCAAAGCAGCTCCCTAGGACATTTCACTCAGATAGGCATCCAGATGGGTCTTGAATATCTCCAGAGAAGGAGACTCCACCACCTCCCTGGGCAGCCTGTTCTCAAATGGTATCATGGAAATAGCTTGTTCTGGCATTTTTAAGTAAGAAATGTAATATCCTAGGGGAAGGTATTATTCTTAGCACAGATACATAGATACATGAAAGCAATCACTGGACATATAGGAAGGTGTAACATGCAGCCTGGTACATCTGGTAACTAAGAGCTTTTGGCATCCAATCCATTATAGTATTCTTTTCTGCTTTGCCCCATCTCCACAGCTTCATGTATGTGGGCAAACCTTCATGCCTGCACGGCATTTGTTGATGTTACTGCAAAGTAAATCCACATGGATTCAATCCTCCTGCTCACATTCAAACACAGGATGGAGGCCATATGTTGGATCCAAAGACTCTCAGTTCCTTAGCACTTGAATGCTTTCTCACTTCAGAGATGTTGCTGCCTTTTCGTAAGGTGTGAAGATGTTTTTGCTTTAAAATTCTATGGAAATAGCCTTGTAGTCTCCTATAAATATCTGATTTACTTTTTTTTTTTTTTTGGTGTCCTGCATTTTTCATCATGCTATTTTTATTGTTAGTTTTACAGTTAGAGCATGACCAGATAGGCACTCAAGTGCCAAAACAGCACACATATTTTTACTTATGCAAAGGTAGTAGAAGGAAACATTTATGAATAGTTTTGCACATATTATGTTGAGCTGTTTTCCATCCAATAAACTGATGAAAATAAACTGGTAATCGCTGCTATTCTTTTCTGATTCTCAGTGATAAATATACCCAGCTTTCAAAGAGACCTCCTCACCTTCCTATTTTGCCTCATTGTTAATGCAATTGAGCTAGTTACTAAGCCTTCAAGATAGAATTACTAAACACGGGAATAAAATGCCAACTCAAATGTGCACTTTCAATGTAGGGGTATTCTTTAAGTCTTTAAGATACAACCAATATTACAGAGAAGTTTTTCCCTTGATACTGTTGGAAAGGTTTCATTTTTTAAGTCTACAATAGCTACATTTTCAATTCAGCAAGGATTGAAATGGCTTTCCATTTGCATGATGAATAGTCCTTGTATACTAATGAAAAAGTAATTCCTGCTTACCTTAAAAGGCTGTTTTGCTTATTTTTTGCTGTAGGTCAAAGTATCACTTTCTTATTTGGTTGAAAGGTGGCAATTTAGCTGAGGAGGGAGCTGCTGTTTTCATCTTCACTGATTGTTTATGGCTAAACTTAACATGGCAGATAGATACTGAAGTGGATGGTTGACCCATCTGAGCTCTTAATAGAAGACTATAAAACTGCTTTATCATTCTCTCCTTACCTGCTCAAGCAGTAGACAAAACTAGATGACAGTTATGGACAACACTATCATACTCTGATAAGTGTTACTTTGCTCCTATCTTGTTTTTATGTTAACTATACATCATGTTGGAAGGAATAGAAAATAGGAATCAAATTTTAAGTTATTTGTTTAGAGGCAACACCTATATTGTGACTGCATTTCCATTGTAATCCCATCAGAAAGTGCAAAGGAGCCTGGCCATACAGTGGAGAATATCAGCCAAAAAATTCCATTGTGATAATTTGAAACATTAATGGTAATTAAATAGAAAATAAATTTTTAAAAGGTGTAATTATCTGTCATTTAGGAGAAATTACATCCCAACCTGTTTACATTTGAAGTCAAAGTAGTAGAATTTTTCATTTCTTGTTTAACTATTGACGGTTAAAAAACTGTCAAGGATCTTTCAAAGGAATTTCTTGAAGATAAAATACCAAGTTATCGTCTTAAAAACAGAGGACCAAAACATTTTAGACTTACATTCTGTGTAGTATATCAGCCTTACTGATGATGTAGAGAGGTATTGGGGGCCCTATAGAAATATGGGTGCCCATAAGTGTAAACTTCTTACTTGTTAGTATTGGAAACCTTTTCATACAGTGCTTAGCAATTGACAGTTGAGGTAAGAAAGCAGAAGGAAACCTATGCTTACACCTACCTAAAAAGACCTTGCAGCTCCAAGAATGTTATAAATGGTTTTAGTGTTAATGAGATTTGGGCCTTACAAATTGCAAAAACTTAAAGCTTGGCAATGAGAAAAGCTTTAGATAGCAAGTCTGTGTGCTCTTGAGTGCCAGGTACAACCTGTCTGGGATTACAGCCCAAAGATATTTAATTTTCTTTTTTCTTCATCTTGAAAATGGAAGGTGGTCAGTTCCCACATACATAGTCTACTGAAAGCAATGGTCAGAACTGAAGAAAGTAAATGCTTTCAATGTCTGGTGGATTTTTCCATATGAAAATATTTCTTGTTTAGATTTGTAGATCTGTAAAATTTTTATTTCTGCAGTAAAGTTACTATTACACTAAAATGCCCCAGTTTTATCTTTTGTAATAGTATTACCAGACAAAAACCACAACAGTTATAGTTCACAAATAACTAGAATAAGATACTAAAGTATAAAGATAGATATTAACCATAATCTTATCTGTTCACTTTGACATTCTTTCTCTCTGTATGATTAGCGCTTAACTTGATCAAGCTCAGAATACAGTATGTTTGTCATCTGGCTTTTAAGTATGGAACAGATAGAGTTGTGCACTGACTGGCTTCTAAGCACATGCAGGGAGGAGGAAGCTAAGCAATGTTATCCCTTTTTTTGCTTCTCTAAATGTGTTGACATCTCTAGCTTTTAGAAGTAGTGTTTGAGTAGATGGATTTAGAGGGAAAACATGGTTTTTGAAAAAATCATCTTCTTGTCAGTTTTGTGGGTTGTTTCCAATTTAAGTTCTTTCCTACTGTTAACTCCTATAGTGCCCTGTTCTGCTTCAAGAATAGTAATGAAAATGGAGTTTTTCTGTTCTGCCATAGGTAGAAAGACTAGCACAGCAGGACACCTACAGAATTTGCCTTACTAATATAGAAGGAAAAGATAATGAGTAATAAAGAAAGGTCTTTTGATACAAGTGACTGGAAAACTGCAGTTTGAAATGATGTTGAACGACCGTCCTCCAGCAAATCCTGGCTGATTGTACAGCCAGTAGGCTGGTGGCTGGGTAACTGAAGGAGCTGTGGAATTACCACAACTAAATTATGTTTGGCAAGGTGACCTACTTGTACCACTATGATGAGCATTAATTTGTGTTTGCCATTATGGCAGAGAAAAGAAACTTTCTCTCTTTAGGAAGAAGGTAGTGCTGAAGATTTGTCTTGCTGGCACAAAAGGATAACATTTTTTTAAGAAGAATGTTTGTTCATGCATAGGTGCATTTGCTGGAAAGTGTGCTGTTTTCCATGTGGGAAGCTGCAGTTAGGGAAGGGAAGGGATGCTGCTGCTGGAAAGAAAAGGTGTTTGACCCTGTGCTGGTCCTAATTCTGCTGCTTGTTAGGAATGTGTGAACAGCCACTGGCAGGTGGTTTCTCTGAATGGGATTGTGCAGTCTGGATTTTTCTAAGAATAAAACGTATGAATGAGAAGAGCTTTGTGTGTTTCAGTCAAGAAACAGAAAAGGATTTTTGGTGGCAGAGCTTGGTATGGTTTGCAGGGTGCATGTTGTGTTGGCCACAATTCCACAGACAGAGAAACTGTGATAAAATGTCATGTGAAATGTCACCTAGCAGCAGTTTAATTTATTACAGTCCATTTTCACTGTCATTTCTGCCTTGCAGCAATAGGATTACTCTTATACCTTGTTTCTGGTTTGGGTGTGACACTGAATCACCTCAATGAGAAAGTGAATCACCTCACCAACAGGAGGGAGCATGAGGCCTCCATGGTGCCAGGGTTTGGGAGGAAAGGTAGTGACAGGATGAGCCCACAGGCTCTGTGACCTTGTTCCCCATCCCTGGGGTCTCACTGCTTTGTCTGTGCTAGATCTGACCCTGCACAGCTAAGTAGACTTGGGTCAGGCTGTGGAGAGAATGGTGAGAAGCCATGGCTGGTGCCTCAGCAGCACTTAGCTGCCTTTAACTTTGACCCCTCACCTCCCTCAGCCTTCTGCTCTGCTGCTCCTCACCTTGCCTTGCTGACTGGACTAACCAGCTTGCCCACAGAGTTGCCTGCTCCCCAGGGATGTATTTCCAGGCACACACTCACCTGGTGATGCCTGGCCGTCCCTCCACCGGCTCCTCGCGTGGGGTGACTGAGGCTGTACCCCACAGGAAGGTGAACACTCTTGTGGCATGGCTGCAGCTGGGCTCACTCAGTGAATTCAGTGGACAATGAAACCTGTCAGACTGGCCTCAAGAAACATAAAATGTCTGTTTTTAAACCTCCAGAACTTGAAGCTCACCAAGTTTATGGTCATTTCTGCTCTCTTGCCTCTTGATTTTGTGCAGTTTGCTTCAGACAGATTTATCTTTGGTGTTTAAGCTTATGTGGCATCCCCAGGAGTGAAGAGTCACAGAATGGGGCTGGGTGTGTCCCCTAGGAGGCTTGATCCCACCTTCTCTCTCTGTGTACTACAAGGTACATTTTCTCTTCATAGTAATAATGGTGAAGTTTCTATGAGGTATAATTATGGTATATTTAAAATTACATCAGAGTTTAACTTTTGTTTCCTGGAGTTAGTACAATATTAAAGTAAAATTCAGACCCACACAAGGTTCATCCATAAACATGCATTACTTAAATTCCTCTTAGATTAATAACATTTATTCACTTAGCCTTTTTGTGTTGTTCTTGTGACTATGAAGAAAAGTAGGGTCCTCAAACCACTTTGGATGCAGGTGAAAGCAGAAAGTTAAGGACATCCCAGAGGTTTTGGTCCTAAATTTTCTCTTTGAAGTTTGTTCTAAGCATATGAGCAGGTTCCTTTACTTAGTGATGCAGTTGTTGGTAATGCTGTGTACACACGTGAATTTATTGTAGGAGGTGAAATCCTCCTCCCAGTGCATTTTGTCCATGATGTCTGTAACTCACACTTTTTATTTTCCAATATATTCATCTGGCTTCACCATTTGCAGGGGTTTTTGGCTCACATTCATATTTATAAGTGATATCTTGTAGTATGCTTTTCTGCCTGCTGGAAAACAAAGTAATGTACAAGGACTCCACGATCTCCTCTCGCTTGCCCAGATGATCCTGAGGGTACTGTGTGGCAGTTAGTAATTGCAAGTGGGATTTAAAGTTATCTGCAGATGTGTAATTTTTATCTTCAGTAGCCCCCATGGCACTCTCTCCAAGTTGTTAGCAATTCATCTTTTCCAGTCTGTAATTTTGCCTTTGCTCTGGAGTCACAGGTATTTAGCTCACTGTGGAACAGGATGCAAAACAGAGTAATAAACAATATGATTTATTTTTATTAAGTAGCATAAGTATGTTTTCATACTTGCAAGCTACAGACTTAGTCATCCTCTTTAGATTTTATCATGACACATTAGTGCAGAGATTCAGCAAAAGGCAAAACTTAAAAGACATGCTCAAGTGTTTTGCTGTATCTGAATCTTAATATATAATTGTGTAAATCAATTTAGGTTAAGGATTTGTGCAAGTGCTTTGCTGAAGCAAGGACTAGCAGTGGTATAATGCACAAATAATAAAAAATCTTTGTAAAAGCTCAGCTAAAATGAGAAAAAAAATTCATAATCTCTGATTAATTTACACCATTGTATTGAAAATAGTTTTTTATCCAAGTAAAATCATATCACTTGTGTGGTAAAGTGAAGATATGGTCTTTTCTAGTATGACTAACAGCAAGAGAAGCTATACAATCAGAATTAAAATAATCTGGGTTGTGATTTGTTAATTCTCACTTGATGGATACCCGGAGTGGATACCCTGAGTGAAACAGACACAGTTTTTCACAATAAAAGCATTTGATGTTTTTGTCTGTCCCTCTGGGACCAAAACAAACCAAACATGTCCTGTGTACTGCGGATGTCTCAGGAGAAAAATTCCTTAGTTTAAGTGAGGTAAGGCTTCATAAATGGTATTATAATAAATTTCTACCACTGGCAAGAAAGTTTACATAAGGATTGCACTATTTATAAAAATGGCTGGACAAAACTCTACAGCACATTTACATTTTTGTATTTGGGCTAGATCTACCAAAGGGCACAGAGCCTGCAAACTTTCTCCTTGCTCTTCTGCAGCCCTTGTCCTGTTTTGGCTTTACTTGATGCTTCACAAACAGCAGCCAGTAACTCTCATAATCCATGCTTGTAACTCTCCCATTTTTAGTTCCTTACTGTATGTAACTAGGATCTTCTGTGATTACCGTGTCTTTATGCTTTTACGTACTTATTTACTTTGCAGTAATAAAACAGCATATTTGCCAAAGTAGTCAATATCTTCCTTTTAATGCTCCTGAAGAAGAACCTGTGACTCAGATTTTTGACCACAGCAAGTAACAGTTGAATTTATATCCTTTCTGAAGTCTCCCTTTCAGTGGCTTCTTTACTGGTACCCTGATAACTTTGTGGAGGACCAAATGAGGAAGTCTGTCTTGATCACATACCTTCATTACCTTCTGGACATCTAAGAATTGGTCCTAGTCATTGAATGCTCCAGAACTTAAAAACTTTGAAATAGAGCATTCTTATGTATAAAACTAGAGTATATGACCTAATACTACTGCATTATTTTTAAAACTCCCAAGCATTTTGGATATAACTTTCACTGCTATTATATAAACTGTACAGAAATAATCTCCTGGCATTTGCTTGGAATGACAGTCATAAATTCCTACACATTTATTTAAAATCTTATCTAGAAACAAAAAAGTATTTGCTTTACACAAGTTTGTTTTGGATATTTTCCCAGGCAACAAAGCAAGCTTTGCTAATGCAGACTGAAATAAAGTGTAAAATAAAACCCTCAAGTCAGCTCTTAGTTCACAGAGGTAATGTGCAGTGGAATTGCTCTGCCAAAAATGTTGGCATTGAGTTTAGTTAAGTATTAAGCAGAGGTCTCTTGGTAAATAGTCCCGTTAGAAACATACTGTGACCTCTGCCGCTGGGATTCAGGTATGTGAGAGAACCGTGCTTAGGAGCTTTACCAGTCATGTGGTGAGAATGATTTGCAATCACTTTGGTCATTGCTGGATTAAAATCGAGGCTGCAGAGATTAATGTTCTGTTGTTACTAATCCACTAAACCCCTGCTCCTAGATCTTTTAAATTGACTGAACCTATAGATTGTTAAGTTACTGAGAGATATGGATTTGTAATGGTTTTAACTATTTTTCTTGATGTTTGATATTAGCATTATGCTATTATTTATTGCTCTTTGAGACAGTGATCTTGGCTGTTCTTGACTGGAAGAAAACATACTTTAAACAAGTATTTATAGTATAGCACAGTGAAAGTGTGTATCATTTTAAATGAATATGGAGGAAGAAAGCTTCACTGTGTTTAGATATGAGCTGGCATTAGTAGAAGCTCAAGTAAGAGCAATAGAAATTAAGTCTGGCTTTTACTTTGTTGTAAATGGTGGTCTCTGTCCCAAACAATCAAAATAGCCACTATGTCCCTGCAGCCTGTCTGCCACTGTGGTGGTTGTCCCCTCAAGTGGGTGTTACTGACATTTGAAGATGTGGCCTAAAGCAAAATTGTTGTTGAAGTGTTTGGGAAATCCTGTTTTATAAACAGGCCCATTATTTGGAGTATCAGGCCTCAGGGCTGTTTCCCAGAGATTTAGTACAGTTAGATATAATTAATGGGGGTTTGATTTCTGTTATTTATTATATCCTGAAAACAAGCAGAATTTTTTTTCCTTTTCTGTTCACCATAGTAGATGTGGAAAAGTCGTAGGAAAACATACTTTTGCATTTTAACTGCATCTGTAGGGAATTAAGATGTATTCATAATTTCTATAAATTAATAACCCATTAAAATAATTGAAAAAGAATGCATTTCTTATTTAAAGGGTCATTATGTCATAGAATTTTATTATTATTAAATAACTACAAATGTATTCTACATGTTTATACTAACATACAGCAAGGTAATGTGGCTTTAACTTTAAAATTGCCTTAAAAGTGTGCCAAGGAATTCTGGTGATTGAAATAAACCCTTTATTTCATGCAACCATCTCTGCTTCTGAACCCTGGTGACTTGGCTTATTCTTTTGCATTCTGGTTATCTCAGGAATAGTATGTCTTGATTAAGGACTGCAAAGAGCTTTTACATCTGTTCCTGTCACAAAGCTATGTAGGATAAAGTAGGCCAGAGATAACTCATCATGCAAACTATGGACCTCCAGTTATTTCTTTGCCTCCAAAAGTAAGACTGTGTTCAAATAAAACTGGGGCTGTGGAAGTAAACTCAAAGCATTTACATGAATTTTTGGAAAGTTCTCAAAGCTCTCTTGAGGAAGAAGAAAATATTAAAGTATGATTGACTGGATGAAAAAGATGAAGTTACTGTCTTGCCAGCTATTAGGAAATACAGTCCTTAACCTATAGGAAATCACAGTTGTTCTAAGTGGAAACAACAATCACAGTTACTGAGGTGAATTGATCAATGAGAGTAGTTATTCTGAAACTGAAAGGAAAAAGTGACCTCTTTCTAATTTATGATGGAAATATCTGATAAAAGCTAAACACAAGGTCTATCCTAAGTTTATGTTCTGTAGAAGACTAATTTGTGAGACTAGATACTAATTAAACATGCAATGTAAGGGAGTTAATGTTTGCAGCTTCATAGTCAGGCTTTGAAGCTTCAATCGCATGTTGCAAGTGATTGAGACCTGGGTCTAAGTTGTAGGGCCACAGTAAGGTAGAAAACAGTAGGTCAGCCACTGAGCAGTTCTTATTGCCTAATTGAGGTCATGCTGCAAGCAAGTGAAGCATTTGTTGAGTGGAGAAAGACCAAGTAGTTTCTCTGTGTCCCTGTAACGTGTGTGGACTGCCTACTGAATGGCCTCACAGGGTTAAGCTGAACTGCCCTAGCTACTAGCTGAAAGTGTATTGTGCTGTCAGACTTGGCTTTCTCTGTTTAGGCACTTCAGGGCCCAGGGACTTCACTTTCCATTGTCTAGAATCCAGAGCAGTTATTTATAACCCCATTGAGTAAGTGAGAAATACTACTTTATTGGAATGACAGTGGTTTTTACCCGCTTGGCTGGAGTGTAAACTAAGAATTAGCCAGATCCTGTATTTACATGAATCAGTGTAACTCAGAAGATCTGTTCCAGTCTGTTAGAGAAAGGAGATAGCCCAGAGCATAGATCCTGCAGGATCAGATCCTGGGATGTGTCATTTTGGTGAGTTTGGCTTTTGATCAGAAGTAATATGCCCACTAGCTCTAATCTGAATGTTGCCTGGTTCTAATGCAGGTTTAAGAGTGACTTAAAAATTTTAGCAGTTGCAAAATAAACATGTAGTCTGCTCATTTTGGGGGATTTGTTTTTACAACAGTCATACACAGAGAACCCTATTATTGATGGTCCATGAAGCCTCTGCCATTTCTTGCACTTTTGATACTGCTGCTTTTTTCTCTGTTGCTCTTCAAGGCAATATTAACAGATGGTATGTATTGCTCATTAAATCTGAATCTACACCTCTCCAAGGACTGCAAAGATGTTGGGAAACAGACCATGTTACTGCAGTAAGCACTTAGAAGCTTGAAACTTACTGTGCTATTCTTGAGCAGTTTTCACTATCAGTGTGTTTTGAGTGCTATAGCAGTAGAGTTACAAGTACATGGGTGAAATATTTCTCAATTTAGTGAAGTCCAGGTATGTGCCACTTTCTCACAGATTGGGTAAAATGACTGTGTTTTTTTTAAACTTGCTATATTTGCACTTGGGTTGTGTGATAGTCAACAGCTCTTCCCTTTTCTATAAATGTCTTAATGCTGGGCATTAAACCTATATATGTGTAACACAGTTTCCTCCTGCCATTTACACGTATCATCTGAGGACCTTTGCTTTTCCTTGAGATCACTTTCCCTATAATCCTTAGCCCTTTTTGTTCTGTCTGCAGTGATGATCTGCTTTAAATGGATGAGATATATAGTTGTTACTTTTAGACTTTCTCAACTTGAACGTATCTTTGTCTGAAGAGGCAGCACTTTGATGTGTGAGTCGAAAGGGCATTGTGCCAGTGTGGAATTCACTTTCCGTATGTTTCAAATCAGTGGTGAGAGATATAGAAGAAACCCAACTTCCAGATAAGAGTTCTCATTTCGACTTCTTTATTACTCTGATTTGGAACTGATGGGATCTGACTAGCAATCCCAAACATATCAATATAGCCAGAAATAGGGTGCTCCCATCTTGTTTCTCTTAAGCTTTTCTTTAGTAAAGTGTTAGATCAGAAAGGTTAAGTTGTTGTTGATTCTGTAGTTCACAGAAGGTTAGGATTTATTTCACATTTATTTCATAGTTGACCTGTGTTAGGGATAAGGAAGCTAAAAATTGTGTAGCACATTAAGTGGAAATGAGATCTACCCTTAACATTTTTACAGAAAGAAACACTTCAACCCTTGCATGGTCTAAATGGGTACAGCAAGGAGTGGGAATTCAGTCATCTCTCCTAGTAGTTTGTATTTGCATTTATGATTTTCTGTTGGCTAGCAGCATTTTGTGGTAAAGCAAACTCTAAAAAAAAAGTGATTTTAAAGAAACCAGTTTTAGTACAGGCTACAAGGAAGAGTGGGACAAAAGGCTGTTTCATGTATAGTTAAGAGAAGCGATGTCTCTAAGTATGAAAATATGTCATTGTGTTTATTAACAACATGCCATTGGAACTGTAGTGGTCAGTAGCATGCTAGGTCTGAAACCACACCATGTAGGTGCAATATGGTAAATCTGAAGTGATACAAATGAGAACTGAAGCTGCTTCAGTGAGTAACTGGAAGACCTAAGCCATACTTAGTTCTGCTTGGAGTCACAGAATCATAGAATCATAGAATGGTCTAGGTTGGAGGGGACCCCAAGGATCACAGAGTTCTAACCCCCTGCCACAGGCAGGACCACAAACCTCCAGGCCTGGAGCTACACAAGGTTGCCCAGGGGCCCATCCAACCTGGCCTTGAACACTTCAGGGACGGGGCATCCACCACCTCTCTGGGCAGCCCGTTCCAGCTCCTCACCACTCTCTCTGTAAAAACTTCCCCCTAATATCTAATCTAAACCTTCCTTCCTTTAGCTTTAATCCATTCCCCCTTGTCCTGCCATTGTCTACCCTCTTAAAAAGCTGATTCCCCTCCTGTTTGTATGCTCCCTTCAGGTACTAGAAGGCTGCAATGAGGTCCCCCCACAGCCTTCTCTTCTCCAGGCTGAACAAGACCAGCTCCCTCAGCCTCTCTTCATAGGGGAGGTGCTCCAGCCCTCTAATCATCTTTGTGGCCCTCCTCTGAACCCTCTCCAACAGTTCTACATCTTTCTTATATTGGGGACCCCAGATCTGGACACAGTACTCCAGATGGGGCCTCACAAGGGCAGAGCAGAGAGGGACAATCCCCTCCCTGTCCCTGCTGCCACCCCTCTCCTGATGGAGCCCAGGATCCCATCACCCTCCTGAGCTGCAAGAGCACACTGCTGGCTCATGTTAAGTTTCTCATCCACCATGACACCCAGGTCCTTCTCAGCAGGGCTACTCTCAAGGAGGTCTTCTCCCAGTCTGTATCTATGTCTGGGATTCTTCCAGCCCAAGTGCAACACCTGATACTTGGCAGTGTTGAACCTCATTAGGTTCACCCGGGCCCACCTTTCCAGCCTGTCAAGATCCCTCTGGATGGCTTCCTTTTCTTCTATTGTGTCAACCACACCACTCAGCTTGGTGTCATCCACAAACTTGCTGAGGGTGCACTCAATTCCATCATTGGTGTCATTGATAAAGATGTTAAAGAGCACCAGTCCCAAGACAGACCCTTGGGGGACCCCGCTTGTCACCGGCCTCCACCTGGACATAGACCCATTGACCACCACCCTTTGTCTACGTTCTGTCAACCAGTTTCTTATCCACTGGATGGTCCATCCATCAAATCCACATCTCTCCAATTTAGAGATAAGGATGTGGTGGGGGATTGTGTCAAAGGCCTTGCACAAGTCCAGGTAGATGACATCAGTTGCCTTCCCTTTATCCACTGATGCTGTCACTCCATCATAGAAGGTCACCAGATTGGTAAGGCACGACCTTCCCTTGGTGAAGCTGTGCTGGCTGTTCCAGATCACGTGCTCATCCCTCATGTGCTCCAACATGTCATCCAGGAGGGTCTGTTCCATGATCTTCCCATGCACAGAGGTGAGGCTCACCGGCCTGTGTTTCCCTGGTCCTGATTCTAATTCCACTAAAACAGCTGAAGGTTTTACCACTAACTTTCACTCTGCCAAAATCCGACTACAGGGACAGCACATGACTTTCACATACAGTATTTCAAAGCTTAGGCACTTTGAAGTCATTCACTAACTTTCTTCTCCTCTTTGCCCTCTGTCTTTGCTTGCACCTGTTCATTAGTTCTGAGTCAGGAGAGAGAAATGACAGGAGTAAACCAGTAAAGGGAATAGAGTATTTGGTTATAAGGGGTGGAATAAAATAAGAGTAGAGGAAGAGGTAAAAGAATGAGGATATAGGCTAACAGGAAAGATGATGGCAATGGAACATAGCATTGAGATTGGGTGTTTCATAGTGCACTTTGCCAGAAACAAAGGAGAATGAGCATTCATGACAGTCCACTAATTGCTTTTGCTTCTGGTCCTAAATACACCTACAACCTGGGAATCAGATTGGCAATCTTTGAAGAATCACAGAGAACTATAGAGAGTTTGGCTGTTCAGTTGTCAAATCTTGATTTATCTTTTTAAACCCTTAACTTGGAGAACAGAAACTGTCAGAATCCTGAAGACAGAATTGTTAATAACTTAAATGCTCTAAAGTTCTTGACTACATAGCTATTGACCTTTGAGGAGTCTGACTGCTTACTGAGATTATTTCATTAGTATTTGCACATTGACTTCCTGCCAAAAAGTCAATCTGCTTTTCCTTTGCATGGTTTTGTTATTTTGAAGGTCTTCAGCTGTGGAATAAAATCTACTCTGTAACAAGGACCAGGCAGAGTTGGAAGCTCTCCAGTTTAACCTTCCCAGGTTAAACTCTGGTGATGCTGAAATATTACAAGTGTTTTATGTGGCCTCCTTTCCCTTGTGTCTTACCTAACATAGCTATCCCAAAGAAGGGTGACAGTTTTATTTCCCAGTGCTCCCAGAAGAATGTTCTGCTTGTTATTTACAGGATGGAATTTATACATTATTTGAACTTGGGACTTGGGCTTTGCTTTTGTTCTTTTATCAGCTTCAAAAGAGGGGTTTTTTTAAAGGTATTTATGATGAACTTAGTGAACCCTCTCATAGAGCTGATTAGTTATGATGTAAATCAGTCTGAATCTCTTAACATATTTAGGTGCTCAGCCTTTCTGCACTGTGGAAGATACTTATACAGACTAACATGCAAATAACATGTCAATATCACGATGAAAAAAGCACAAGCAGAGGCTGCATGGGTATTGTCTGACTCGAGACCAGAATAACTACCTGTGGCCAACAGGAAAATGTCAGTTTGTTTTCAGATGCAGGATTATAAGGAAGGCAGATAGATACACAGTTACCTCCACTTTTTTTCTCTTTTTCCCCTAATTTTGTCCCCAAAAGGAGAGGAGGGTCAAAATGTCACCTGAAAAAGCTGGATGGAGCCCGCAACGTTCAATAGGCAGTTAAAGATAACTGAAGTATGAATGTTCTATTTATTGAGCCTACAGGGCTGAGATCAAATTTTTATGATAGACAGAATTTGATGAGCCTGTCAAATACTCCGAGCCTGGAGGATGAAGGTATGTTTTATACCTTATCATTAGACTTTGAGTTCTATCTTGTGGTATATTGGCAAGGCCTGTATTTCGCAAGGGATAGACTAAAGTAATTCTGGTGTTCAAGTACAGAGGAGTAAACAAACAGCTACAGTCTGCAAATATTTCAGATTCAAAATCAGTTTCAAGGAGAGCCCAATTAGAAGTGTATGAAGGCAGCTTGGCCTGTCTCCCTGGGGTAAGGCTGTAGGTATTCATCTAGTGCTGGACAGGATGGAACACTCCTCCTAATTGGATCTTTTGGAGGCTACTCCAACCTAAATGATATGGTGCACAGTAAGTCAGCACAGCTTCACTGATCTTGCTAAATATACATCTGACTTGCAGTAGCCGTAGGCTGTCTCTTCCTAGAGATGAGAGCCATGGGCCTTATTTTGCTCTGCAGGTACTAAAGGAACTTGAAGCAAGTGTGAAAAGGCAGCATTATTCTCAGCTGTTCCCAGGTTAATACAGTGGAACTTCTGGCTCAGGAGATTCCTAAACCCCTAACTGTAATCACTGAAAGGTTTTGGATGAAGGATCTCTCTTTAATGTGTATTTTTGTATTCCTTTTCTTTTAGTGCTGACTTATTTTTGCAGATCAACAGTTCCCAAATTTGTTTTATTTGGATGAGGGACAATGCGGGGGGTGGAGGGGTGGGAGGAGGGAGGGAGCAGGTCTGGAAGTCCTTTGCCAGGGAAAGGCGTAGAGTGTGAAAGATCTGGAACAAGAAGCGACCATGGGTATTAGGAGTTTAAGTACTGATTCAACCTTCCTCCATTGGGATTACTTTCTTTCAGGACTTTTGCTAAAAAGCAGGGGCTCAGCCCAATACATTTTGCCCCTGGTTCTGTCCTTGACGAATGCAGTATCTGCCCTTTTCCTCTAAGTCTCTTTTTTACTGCTCTAGCTGCTGGTCCAGATACTCACTTCCACAGGCATAACCCCTCTCCTGCTCCCCTAAGCTCTTCAGTAACCCACTCCTAAAGGAAGGACTCATGTCTCATCCACTGGGTTCTTCCCAGGTTATTTGATCTGATGTGCTGTTCTTTCATATAAATTACATTCACATTTATTACGGTTGCAAATATTATGCACATTCTTACACAGATGCACACATGCATATATTTGCAAATATAAGTGTGATAAAAATGGAATAAGCATCTGAGAGAAACAGATTTTCTTGATAAGCCTGAAATAAGTTTCAAAGCCTACATCTTTATCAAATGAAGTGCTCTTGGGCTTGGTTTTGGTATCTGCTATAACTGGGACTGGCTGGTTGAAGACAGCTGTGCTAGGAGCTGCGGTGGGAAGACAAGCAGACAGTTGGTGCGGAGGAGCCTGTGCCTGAATGAGGTGCTGTGGAATGGGGGAGGCAGAGAGAGAAAGGGAGGAAAAAATTAGAAAAAAAAATTAGAAAAAACTGTCTGAGAGCCAGTTGGGTATGGAAAAGAAGAAAGACCTAACGTCGTATCACTTTTGTAGATATAAGAATTGTGCCCTTTGGTAGAATTTTTTATTTTTTTTTAAATTGAAAAATGAGAGTAGGAGAGAGGCAAGTGAGGAATTCATGTACACTCCCAATCTAAAATTATCTTAACACTTTAGAAATACCAGAAGTATGATTGCCTGTGCAAGGGTTGTGTGAGAAAAGACACTAATATAGCACATTCTCATTTTATTGCAAAGATTGTGGGACACAGTGAGTAAAGGAGGGGATTGCAGGAAGAGGAAGAGATATTCACGAGGGAATTTAAGGCTTCTTAAGAGAATAGAATTTTATCACTGTCTCTGCCAGAATTTACATTGCTTGGCAACATGTTAATCAAAATTTCAAGGGTGGTCACTAATTCTATGTTTCTTGTTTCCCCAAAGCCTGATTTGCAGAAGTGCTGAGCAGTTACAGCTAAACCAGGTCAATGGGAGAAATGTTTCATATCTACTGCTCTGCGAGTCTAAGTACTGTAAAAATTGTACGCAGGGACTACAAGTTGGATAACAAAAGGTAGAGAATCTCCTTCTCTGATTCTGGCATTCATTTGCACATTTAGAGGAAAGGGACACCACCTCTTCATGAATGCTCAGGAATCAAAGACTTTGGGAAGTTGTATCATGGGCTAAAATCCATGCTACTTTTACCTTGAAGTGCAAGGATTGCTGGCTGAAGTGACCTTTCACAGCACTGCCTGGTTGGCTTCAATTAATGAGCCTTTGAGGGTTTTCTTCTGCACCGAGGGTCTGAGAAGCAGCCCTTTCCCTCTATCTTGGCCCCAAGTATTTGATTGAGGGGAAAAAATACTTGGGTAGTCATCTTAAGGAGAGCATAAAGCAAAACCCTTCTCCTCCTTTTACTTAGCGTTCTACTTCCAAGTGTTGGCCCCACCTGAACTTCTCCTAAACTAAGAACCATTAGGTCCTTACATAACCGTTAAGTGCAGGTCTGGGCTCAGGTCATGTTCTGTTGATACTACTGTGCAATTTGACCAGACTGCAGTGGGAGAGAAAGATGATCGCACCTTTAAAAAGACAGTTTTTGCTCTCTGTGCAGAAGGAGCTTTGTAGTGTCAGCAGTCTTCTTGTCTACTGTGGCTTAGACTGAAGTTTGGAAATCTTTTCCTTCCTGAATTCCAGGTGGGCCTTTTTGGTATCTTTTTGAGGGGAAAGAGAAAACATTAATCTTACTTTTGTCATGTTCCTGTAGCATAGCACTAATGTGACTGTGGGCTGTACGTAATGAAGAGGCTGGCTTCATCCAGCCCCTAAAATTCTTCCTAATCTGTGTATTGATGATCTTAAACCATCTAGCTCTTCTCATGCATGGAACATTATTAAAGAATTTCTATATTAGCCTTTTATAAAATGATATAAGCATGTGTAGGAGGTAAAACATGTCATGTTTAAGCCATTAGGAGTGACTGGGGTTCTTAATTCAAAGCCTAGAGAAATGTAATTTATTTAAACAGCGCTTTCTAATTCTATAGTAACTTTTACTCAAATATCTCAAAATGTTTTCCACTAACTGTTATACAGAAAGAAAGAGATGCTGCTGCTCAGTGTGTAGAGCCCTCTTTGAGTAGGTCAAAGACAGTTGACTCATAGCTCACTGCCAAATCAGAACAGTAGCGCTTTGCACTGCATTTCAGAGATAATTGCTCCAACAAACTACAAAGAAATGAAAAAGCTGCCTTGAGGGTTTTGAGGCTTACAGGTCCAAATCTTGTATTGTTCTTAATGTAGATTTATGTGAGGCAGGGCAACTTACAGCTAGTTGATACTCAAAGTTGAAATAGCATAAATGATGTCAGTTTGTTATTAGATTAATTAAACCCAATGCAAATATCTGTGTTAGAATTCTAAGTAGATTCTGACCTCATTTATGTTGATTTATGGCTGAAATTGTTTACAGTTGTGACGCTGATCTGACTAGTACTCTACTAGTTCCTGTTGACTGACTTCACTTTATCTTCTTTGGGAAAGGATGCAAGGGAGGAGGATAGGGGATGTTAGGGAATGAAGAAGAAGCTTTAGTACAAAATGCCTGTTGAGGGTGAGCATTGGAAATAGGCCACTGTATGTCCCTCAAGTCACTTAGTATTGTCAACCCGATTTCACCACAGCTTTAGGGCACATGATGCCACACGAAGTAAAAAAGTGTGTCTGAATGCAGATGGAGAGAAAGTGGTGATACTGTTTGAGCAGGCATTTGGAATTTAGGGCTTAATATTTTCCTTAGTTAATCTGTCTGTCATTGCGATGACTGAAAGTTGTTCAGGGGAGAAAAGGAAGGTTTGTACTTGAGATGGGAGGTGACATGATTTCAGAACTGTTGTGCTTTTCAAAATGGTTAAAAATCTGCCAAGTCTCTGGATCACCTTTGCAAGTTAAATCAGTTACAGGTGGATTATCGCTGTGTTTAATAGCGACAGAATGGTTAATGCCTAACATGTTCGTGTGTACTTAGCTTCTCATCTGTGACAAGTCTGTAACTGTGTATTGAAAATTCTTTAAAGATGTGTGATGAGAAGTGATTAGTGATCACTTTTAGTTTATCGACTTCATTTCCAAAATGGAATGCCTAGTCTTTTGGGGTTTTTCTTAATACTCAGTAATGTAGCTTGATGGTCCACACAACTGTACATGGGTTTTTTACTCTTTCATGTAAAGGAAAGAGTCAATATTCTCATGTGGCAGATAGTGTGCTAAATGCCAGTTGTGCCAAAGTGTCATTTTACTCATGCCAAATTCACAAGTTTTGCAATTGTATTAATTAAATACCACCCAGAGGAGAAAATGTTCTTTTACTATTTTATGTAAAATAGTAAATGTAGAAATAGAAAATAGGTTCCTTCACTATTTCTGGGGTGGGCAAGAGGGAAGGGTGTAGATCTTTCAACTCAAATCCAGTCTGCTGTTATGCCTACAGAGATTATTAAAATAAATACTGCCCTACGACTGCTAGGATAGAGCATGATTTAAGAAAGTGTGAACCCCAAATTGATTATTTTTGTTTGGATAGGCTTCTGGCTTTTGAGGAGTAAACAGACCTTATTTACTTCCTTAATATCAGAGGATGTTGTTTTGTTTACTGTCCTGACATCTCCCACACACTCAGGCTGCTTTCTAATGCTAGAAAATAATGAAAAGAAACGGTGTTTGCAAAGTAAATACTATCACCCTGGGGTGAACTGCTGGTGGCATAGTCCCATGTCTAATCAGCTGAGCTGTGTAGCAACAGTACCAGTCCAGTGCCACATTGTTTGTATTTACCTGGGGCTGCAGCTGGGGAAATCACAGTTAAGAGAAATCCTGACTCAATGAGATTGACACAGATGGGTCAGGAACAACTTGTGTTTCTTCTGGACCCATATTCAGTTCTTATTTGAAGTCATGGGAATAATTCCTATGAGTGTAAAGTTTTAGAATGTGCCTACCATAAGCTGCTATGAGAGTGCCATTTATCAAAATGTTGTGTTCTGCAGAGTCCTGCATCAGTCTTGTTAATAATCTTCACTCCTACAAGAAAATTCTTTGGGTTACATGGACTGCTTGCTTTACTAAAAGTTGTAGACTCAAGCTATGAGTATGTATGTATGTGTATATATATATATATATGTATGATGATAAGAAGACCATAAAAATGCTTGAATTTGAGAACCAGGAGGTGAAGGCAGGACCTGGTCGAACACTGCAGAATGGAGACATGTATAGAGGGGATTTTGCCTAAAGTCTAAAGGTCAGTAGATTGGTTTGTAGAGGGTGCAGCCACCGTTAAACTCTCCAGCTAGATAACTGGGTTTTGACTAGAGATGATCTTCTGTATATTGTACTGTTTCTAGCATGTGACCTCTACCACTTCCTAGTGCTGCAAACAGTACCAAAAAATAAATAAGAGCAGTCTTATCAACATATTGCTGCACAAAGTTGTGTTGGGGAAAAAACAAGCAGATGCCACGTACACAGTACCATAAGGATTTTAGAAAACACATGATTCCTTTTAGGTATATGGCTGGATCAACTCCAAGCATGTGTGGAAGGGTGGAGATCAGTCTGACTAACATGGAATAAGTTGCCATCTTCTGGTACTGGGTTTAGGCTCTTGTACAGCTGAGTAAAAACCTGGCATTTTAGTGTTTGAGTTGCAGTGAACCTGGCCTGATATAAACTGGGTAAAGGACCGTGGTGCAAGATTCTTTCCATGTATCCAGTTTTGTCATCCAATTTTGACCCTAATAATCTGTGTAACATGACTCAAAATCAAGTTCCCAGATTCAGTAGGAGCGTTGTATAGTCACCCAACCAGATATAGTGGGCTTTGATTTGTGTTCATTATTCATCAACCCTTGCTGGGTTTCCCTGGTGGTCAGTGTAGAGTTTTGTCAACAGCAAGGCAGGCATTTATGAGAAGGGGAGAATGAAAGTGTGCAGAATTCAGTTTCTCCTGGCTATTACTGTGACAGTTTTATTGTCTATAAGACTAATGTCAAACTGTCTTCATTTTTTGTGGACCCAAACAAAAGTTTATTTGCTTTAGATAATTTCAGTACGCCAGATTTTTTTTTTTAAAAAGTTGCTAATCTCCTGACTAGGTTGTGTAACATTTGGGAGAATATTTCAAATGGACTTAGAGTTTATGGAATAGCTGAGGTATTTTGCATAAAATTCAGTGTGTTCTGGTGGGAAGATCAAAGGACTAGAAGTGACTTCCTTCCTACAGAGTCTGGCTTCTCCCATCAGTGTTGTCACTGACTTCTGCGTGCCTTTCCACCCAGTCCTCATCTACTTGTGCTTCTCACCACCCAGACACAAACCAGATCTAATTCTGGAGCCACAGAGCTAAGTTAGCCTGGTACTGTGTCCTGCTGAGATATGGAGCAGTCTGTGTCTGCTTGGATGTAGATGCCATGTGTGACTTCAGGCAAATCATAGTAAAGGAAATGAAAGGTCAGTTGTCAGCAGAATGCGGTTGATACTTTTCTTTCAGGACTGCACGTGCTTTGAGGTGGGCAGTCTGGTTGGCCATGCTATGAGTAACAGACACCCAAATGAAGGTGTTGGGTTTTTTCATACTTGGGATTTCTGCACCAATACTTTAGAAAGGGATTAAAATCCTAGATCAGCAAAACAAAATAGGCACAGGCATCACGGCCAGTGTGAAATATCTTAGAATCATAGAATTGTAGGGGTTGGAAGGGACCTCGAGAGATCATCGGGTCCAACCCCCTGCCAAAGCAGGGTCCCTAGGACATTTCACTCAGATAGGCATCCAGATGGGTCTTGAATATCTCCAGAGAAGGAGACTCCACCACCTCCCTGGGCAGCCTGGCCCAGGGCTCCCTCACCCTCACTGGGGAAAAGTTTCTCCGCATGTTGGTGCGGAACTTCCTGTGCTCCAACTTGCAGCCATTGCCCCTTGTCCTGTCTCCACAGACACTGAAAGGGGCTGGCTGATTCCCCCTGCATCCCCTGCTTAAGATAATTATAAACATTAATTAGGTCCCCCTTAGTCTTCTCTTCTCAAGGCTGAACAGTCCCAATTTTCTCAGCCTTTCCTCATAGGGTAGATGCTCCAGGCCCTTCATCATCTTCGTAGCCCTTCTTTGGACTCTTTCCAGGAGATCCCTGTACTTTTTATACCAGGGTGCCCAGAACTGGACACAATACTCCAGGTGGGGCCTGACCAGGGCAGAGCAGAGGGTGAGGATCACCTCCTGTGACCTGCTGGCCACACTCCTCCTGATGCACCCCAGGATCCCATTGGCTCTCTTAGCCACCAAGGCACACTGCTGGCTCATGGCCAACCTGTCATCCACCAGGACCCCCAGGTCCTTCTCCACTGAGCTCTTCTCCAGCAGGTCATCCCCCAGCCTGTACTGATACTGACAGTTACTCCTTCCCAGGTGCAAGACTTTACACTTGCTTTTGTTGAACCTCATCTGGTTTCTCCCTGCCCAGATCTCCAGCCTGTCCAGGTCTCTCTGGATGGCAGCGCAGTGTCCTGCGTGTCAGCCACTCCTCCCAGCTTTGTATCATCGGCGTACTTGCTGAGGGTGGATGCTGTTCCCTCATCAAGGTCGTCAATGAAGATGTTAAACAGGACTGGACCCAACACCAAGCCCTGGGGAACACCGCTAGTCACAGGCCTCCAGTCAGATTCCGCTCCACGAATCACCACCCTCTGGGCTCGGTCCGACAGCCAATTCTCAACCCAACAGCCAATTCTCAACTTCTATCTTAACTTCAAAACTAAACAAGAGAAAGAAGAATTTCACTGCTTTTGACCAATGGCTGAAGAAGTGGCTGAGAGGAATGAATAGGGGACACCTTTGCAAGGACCCTGAAGCCGAGAAACTTGTTAGTGTTCAGAAGGATAAGCTGCTCACTGCAGTCACCCAGGGTAGACAGAGCTGCATCATTTCTAGCCAAGAATATTGTTGGTTGGGATAGGAATAACAGAATAGCAGCAGAGTGCCAGAATAGCACCCCTGTCTCAGGAATCAATCCAGAGAATGGGAAGAGTATGACTTCTTCCAGGATCAGTGGATTAACACAACAATGGACAGATGGATGATAAAAGTAATCGCGGAGGGATATTCCACTGAACTGCAGGGACACAAAAATGGGGGGGAGAAATATGAAGAGTGATTTGTCTCTTGTCAAGATCAGGAGCACGACAAAGTAAATAAATAATGATTTCTTCCCCATCTTCACTTGACAAGTGGGATAAACAAGCAATGCTTCCAAACTAGGAATGGAAAATTTCAGGGATGTCATTTGAAAGTAGTCCAAAATAAAACAGTAAAAGCTCTATGCTCAGGTTTTTATATGGCTGTCATCACTGTAATATCTAAGCAGTAATTAGTGAATTGGAATGTCAATATAAGACAACATTGCTGGCAACTGAGTAAGACATTTTCTATTCTTACCTGTCTTGTCTTATTCTGGCAGCTGATCTGACTAGAATGATTTTTCCCTCTTGCTGCAACTCAGTTCCTCCACTTCAGTTCAGTTCAATTACTTCCCATCTCTGATTTTTAGACGTCTGAAAAAAAGCTGCTTTTCTTCAATTTTTCCATGTTTGGACAATCATTCACCTTAACACTGATGATTACTTAGGGTAAACAAGTAATAGTGGAATTCATGTACTCCATTTTGTCCAGAGAACTTGCCTTTTCATCATTTGGGTTACAGGGATTTGCATGGATTGAGGTATCAATATGACTGCTTTATTTTCTTCTCTAGTTTCCTCAGCTACCTCTTGTCTTGTAAGTTAAATTTATGCAAAGTTAATGTTGGTAATACACAATGTTCATGTTTGTCTTGTGGCCCATTTAATACTAATGGGATTCTGAGCTATGCTTTTTTTATTTTTTTAATTATTTGGGGTTCATTAATGACATATTGGTTAAGTATTGGTAACCTTGGGTAGATGCATGGCCAGAGTCTCTGCTTGCTTTTCACAGAATCATAGAATCGTAGGAGTTGGAAGGGACCTTGAGAGATCATCGGGACTCTTAAGAATCATTTCTTGTTGGGAGTTTTTCTAACTTGCCCCAACTATCTCAGAAGCAAATATCTTTCTTTACTCTTTTTTCTTGCCTCCAGTAATGCACATTTTCCATAGTTTTTCCAGGAATGTCAGGGAAGGAAATGTATATAAAACCCCTGTATTATTAACAGAGACCTTGAAATTTTTGATAGCCCATGGCATCTCATTGTTGGTATCACACAGGAAAAAACCCAGATGATCCTAACTCTTTCTGGCAGTTTAAAGGGAATTTAATGAGTTTATTGCTATTTAAGATTCTTCTATACTTGCCATGTATACTAATGGGCATATGCATAAACTGGGATCTTTTGAAAATCTCCCTGATGTAGGAACATTATTTTGAGAAAGTAAAGATCTGGTTTAGTCTGAAAGAATACTTTATGTTGAAAAATACATCACAATCTTCTTAACACCACTGAAGATACTGCTACTTACTGGAAGAAAGGCTGTCACTTATCAATTCAGAAAAAATAGCTAGAAAGCTCCCCTCCCCCTGCCTCCCCCAATTCTGTTAAGAAATGTCTAGTGACCGAGAACCAGCTATTGCTGGTCTCTGATAAACTGTGGTGGTGATGGTGAAAAGCAGTTGCAATAAAGCCACATTATGATGGGTTCAATTTTCTGTCATGATGCCGCTGCCTGAAATGGATCCATATCTTGGCTTATCCTCTGACATTAGATTTTTTCTTGATGCTAGAAAAGCTGTTATTATATGGCCAGAAAAACATTTTTTGACTTTGTGATCTCAGAAAGCGCCAGGACATAAGGTTTAAGAGCTGAGGATTTAGGTAGTGCAGTGAGCTGTGAGATGATCTGGATTAGTGCCCTGACTGTCAACCCCAAGATGACTAGAAATCTAGGTCTCTGAATCCAATTCAGTATAATCAAAATAATTTCGCCTCCCCTTTGCCATTAGGTTTTGAATGACTGTGTTGCTTGTTGCAATTGTTTATATGTCCCTACCTTAGCCAGGAGAAAATGTTTCTCCCTCTCTCAGGAGAGCGCATAATTTTGGGTTGTCTGAAGTTACAGTAATGTATGTACAAGACCTACAGATTGCCATTTAAAGTTCTGCTGGGTTTTCAAGGGAGATTAAAAAGCCTTCATCCCTCTTTCTCAGGTATGTTCCTTTGTGAAGATTGGGGGAAATGCTAGTAATGGTCTTGCTTAAGCATTATCAATTCTCTGCGTATGATGTAGGTCATTAGAATGTTTCCATATCACACACTGGACCACAATTTTTGGTACGCTGTAGAATTCAGTGGGATTTGAGGCTGGTGTGTATTTTGTAGGATCAAGCACCTAATATTGATGCCGTGCCATTAGTCTCGAGGTTAATTGGAAGACCTTTATTTTTATCTCTCGAGTTTGCCTAAGCAGTGATGAATACTTAAATTCTAGGCACAGCTCCCTCATGGGAAGACTGCTGAAGAAATGATTTCTCTTTCCTGGAGCCAAAGATTTGGGAAAAGAAAAAAAGATCTGCCAGTGGCAGCTAACAGGACAGTCCCCGTCTGTTTGTACTATTACCCATTGGTAGCTTTTTGTTCAGAGAGTACAGAGAGGAACTAGGGTCAGAAACCCGATGGGATGTCAATATCATATGTGCTTCTGAGAAAGGAACTTAGTGGTTTCCTTTTAAAGGAAGCCATATTAATTCAGCATTAATAATGTATTGAACTTTAAAGGCTCAAGGATATTGAGGCCATTTCTTTGAAGTTGCTGAGTCTCCCCAAACCACATTGAAATTAATGGGAGTGGAGGGCATGCAGTGCGATGCAAAGCAAGAACTATTCTGAAGTTAATATCACAAGATATCTTGCTGCTTCTTACTGCATTATTTTATAGACCTCTTCAGACTTGATATCTAGACATGATTAAGCAACTCACTGGAGATGAACTATCCTTCCTATCTAACACAATACTGAGCAGGCTACTGTGTGTGCTGACACTCCTGTCAGAGAATCTGGAAAACATTAAGACAGCCACACTGTATTAATGTGGTTTAGGACCCATGAAACTCTAAGCATGCCATCAGTGACTGAGATGAAAGGTGCTGAGTTTCTGGTGTTATCCTTTGAATTTCCCACACTGCTTGCAATCAGTATTATTCTCTAATTGCTGCAATACAGCTATGTATTTTTCTCCTGCATTAATTTAATTAATTGTTTTTATTTGTTGCAGTAGTTCAGCTTTGATGCAAGTTTGATTTTTATGCCAGAGAAAGAAGAGAACTGTACTGCATTCAAAAGTAATGTGAATCCCATAGATACGTATAGGGTCTGAGGAAGCAGAGGCTCACATCCCCAGTTGATAGTAATTTGCAGGTAGAACCTTCAGCCTTCTTTCATCTCAAAACTTCTCAGCTTTCCCAGATAGCAGAAAGAACTATATAGAACTTCCTGTCTCTCAGTCATTTCAGAAATTAAGTTTTGCCAAAGAAGAAATTGAAAAAAACCCCATTATTTTAAAAATAGAAGCAAATAACTGTAGGTGTAACACTGCCTTAGCATTCCAGCCATGTTAGCCTGAAACTACTTGGAGAGAGTGAATGTGCTGTGTTTTACCTTATGTGGTCTAACTCTTGTACGTGTATGTTAATCACATTAAAAGGACAGGAGCATGATAGGGATATTTAATGTTCTGCAAATTGAGTTAGGAACAGTATGGAGAGTTTCATCTTGGGTGCAGTGACATGAAGAAACTTACCCTGCAGTGCAATCCATCCTTTACATCAGTGTACTTAGGTGTTCAGGGAAGAGTGAAGCAAAATAGTTCAAATTTTCTGACTAAAAGCTTTGGATACCCATGGTTTTGTTCATTTATATGATAACTTAAATAACAGTTGCATGTTTGGGCATACATGCTTTATGGAAAAATGCTTATTACAAGTTGGGACACACTGCCCAAAGCCATATATTTATACAGCTTCCTTTAACAACATGGTATAGCATGCAGTTACCTAGCATGTTCATCTCATGCTCTTCATAAACATTATTTGGAATGATTCCTGCTTACACATAAACTTACTTAAACTGTTTTGATAGCATTACAGTGTCAGAAAGCAAGTAACTATATTTCTACAGCTGAGTGAAGCACGACTTAGAAGAACCTAATAAGCACAGCTTCATGGGTTCCCTTCTAAATCTTGCTTTTTTTCTTTCTGGAACAATGGGATGGGAACAGTTTTTACAGGTAGATAAAGTGCATGATCACCTGCAAGATGAGTACCAGAGGAAGAAGTAGAGTTCTGGAGTCCTGCCTGCCAGTTCTGTGCCATGGCCTTTAGATTGGCTATCCCCTGCCTTTGCCCCTTTCCTTGCCTTTTAAGATAGGAAATTCTTTAGTGAAAGCATTCACAAATTTATTTGACTGTAGGAGATGAGAATAATATATTCACAAGATTCTATTCTCCACTGAACAGACCTTATACACACTTTTCACTTCCTGCAAATGGAATTAATTCTAGATACTCCCCAAGTCTTGTGGAGCTCTGGTGAAAGAGTGCTGTAAGCAGAATGTGTGTCATAGTGTGGGCTTAAGTACTTGTGAACATCTTAGTTTATGGTTCTTCAGGCAGCATTTAGTGACTCTGGACACTTGCCAACTCTCATAAAAAGTCATATAGATATAGTAGATACAACTGTTAGCTATGTTGTGATGTTATACCACATTGTTTGTCACTACTGCCAGCATGTATATGAGTTTGTATGTATGAAATCTCACCCTTTGGCCCAGGTTTTTAATTGGAGTCTTACCATGAAACAAAATTACAGTAAATAGAAAATACACAGAAGAGTCAAGTGTCCGTGCATAGCAGAGTTCCCCTGATAATGCTTTACTTTTGCCCTCTGACCTGATAAAAACAGGTCTTGTCTGTTTTGCTTGTGTTGAATACTATTTGGAATTCACAGCAGCAGTGAGAGCTTTTACACATGGGGATAGTAGAAGAAGGATTTATGGAATTGGAAAGTATTAACTTAATGAAAGAGCATTTGCATGTTTTCTGAGCAAAACATTATTAAAAAAAAATCTGGCATGGCTGATGAAAGCATTTTATTTATTGATCCCTTTATAATCCTTTGTTTTCGTTTTCCTCCCTCATCGTATGGTGATGCATACAATGTAGGCTGTAATATTCACAAGCAGGCTAACCTTTCTTGTCCTGTAATTATTCACTTATAAATGATGCTTTATATAGTGCCTGAAGTGTGTTCTTTTAATATAAAAAGGCCACATAAAAACATCTTAAGTAATAGCTGCAATTATGAACAGACTTGTTTTAAACAAACAGAACATTAATTATAGAGGGCTGAACCTTCAGCTAATTGCATTGGCTTAGTTGCCCTGCTGTCAGGTTCACTTCATACACGTGTATTCTATTGGCTTTAAGAGGCATTTGGTGGTGTGAGCCAAAAGCTGGTTCTTGTGTGGCCAAATTTGTTGAAACTGATTTTTAAGATTAAGTCTTCATTCCCTCCAGTGTTTAGGCAACACATCCTTGGGTTTAACAATGTGCAAAATACCTATATAAAATGTAATAATTAAAACTATTTAAAATATATTCATTACCTAAGGTTCTGGAAAAGAAATTTAACAAAAAAGATTAAACTTTTTACAGCTTTTGTTATTTCTTTAAACCATCCTACACTGGTCTCTGTAGGACTCCTTTTCTATTAAAACACATGACTCTCTGGAACACTGCAGGAGAATTCCTCAAATTTCTGCCATAGGCACACAGCTAGCTTGGATTACTTGTCAATGACCTGGGAAGATACCTTGAGTGATGAAGCTACTCAGAGTCAACTGTGGAACTCTGAATGGAAGGTCAAATAGCATTACATAGCTAATCAAGAGCTAGGTGGGAGGGAAATAGGGTAAGGCATATAAAGCCTTATAAAGAATGAGTGGATGTAAGTGAAGATCTCACCAGCATCTAGTTATCTCTCATTTTCAGTGTTCACCATTACAACAGCAGATTGGAGGGTTTATTTTTCTTGTAGTAAGCACTATGCCTATGCCATCTTTCTCTAAGTTTCATATCCAAGTATTAGCAATGAATTAATGCATTGTGCTAAGTTTCTTGTGGAACTGTATGGCTCATAGTTGCCGCTAGATTTCTTTTTAATCTTGTAACTGTGCAGAAGAGGTAACAGTGATAAAAATGTTATCATGTATTTAATGCCAGGGCCATACTAGCCAGGTTATCACAAGCAAGACTTAGGATGTAAGCTGAGTAGGGATAAGCATTCAGAGTGATTCATTTGGCAATCAGAAGAGCTCAGATCAATAAAATTCAGATAAAAAAAGAGATTTTTTTTCCTAACTGCTGTGAGCCTGATTCTCCACAGTGTAGCATTTTTCATCTCTGTGAAATGGCAGTAAAGTGAATGGAGGATTCTGATCTGGCAGGATACTACTCTTGGCTTATGCTCAGATGTGAGTAACATAAACAATGGCATCAGATACAAGTCTTTTAATCTTTTATTTAAGTATAGAAAGTAGATAAGTAATTGTAGAATTACTTGTTTATATGTTGCAAATAAACATATTTACTGAGGGGTGTTTTGTATTACGTCAGCATTAGTATGCCAACAAGATTAAGACCTCTCTGCTGCAAATTATATGCAAGTATTTGAGCATCTGCATCATAGTACCTGGCATCTGATACATTAACTCATTTTAAAATAGTTTTACTGACTGAGCAACAGTTTCTTTTTAAAACATAAGCCTACCTATTTTAACCTCTAAACTAGCTATAACTGATAACTTTATGGGGCATTGGCATCTTTCACTGTTTGCATTTATTGTACATTTTTATGATCCTGTACAATGCTGTTTCCCCGTACATGGAGCACACTAGGAAACAAAAATGCACAGGATCTTGCAGAATTTATCCTGTAATTTTGTGCTCCACAACGAGAGCATACCTACAATAATCTGACAGAATGAAAGCAACACTTGTCACATCGGCTCCAAATAAATATCCTGTCTCCTCTTACAGCAGCTGCATCGAAAGAGATCTGACATAATGGTGTTATATCAGCAGAGCTACTAATCTCAGATACTAGTGATTTCAGTACTGAGAGAGAGAACACTGTAGCAAATGAAAGTCTTTCAGTATCCTCTACACTTTGGACAAACGTGGCACTTCAGACTGTCCCTACTAATGGCAAAATATAGTGTTGATGCTAACACTGTAGTGGCAGAACTACACGTGCAGGTGTTCTGCTCCTAACAGCAAAGTGTCTGGTCAGATGGGCCTGTTCATTTTGGTGCCTGGCAGAAGCAACAATATTTCTTGTAAGCAAAAGGCATACTCTGTATTTTCCAGGTAAAATCAGAAAATCTCTGGTATGTCAGAAGTTCTGTGTTTTGTTGTATTTTGGGGGTTTTTTTTAATAAAAAAAAAAAAGATAGTGTATCTTCTTTAGCAATCCAGAATTGCTTTCTAGACCTTTTGCCTCCTCAATATCTTATGTAACAGGTCATGTCAAAAGAAGGAGCTGCCATGGAGGAGTGCAGCGTTCTGGTAAGAACACAGGAGTATCAGAATCAGCAAAGCTCACACGCACGTCTGTCTGTGGCCCTCAAGTGCAATGAGAGGTACAATAGTTGTAGTTTTACTTTAACTGACGTAAGAAGTATACTCAAGGAATTTTGAACTTTTCAGTGTTGCAAGGTGACACATAAGAAGAATCTTTTGGCTTGGCAACAATTCCAGGGCCATAAGGTTGAACCTGTTTACCCGGCAGAGTGCCATTCTGTCAGATGGGCACTGATACACCAATTGTGGAGACCCTGTGTTGTCATGCATCAGGTGTAAGTGTCCCAGATAGGATTCCCAGCAAGGATTGGCCATATGTCTGTTCATTCTAATTTTATATTCCCTTGTTCCATTACTAATCCAGGTATGTGTCTGATTATGTTTCAAAAATAGAGAACAGCTTTTTTTCTCCTCTAATAAGACCTCTTGTCCACTTGTGAAACACAGATTGAAGTAATGGTTTAGGAGGAATTTTTGGAAGAAGAACTTTCCTCCCTGGCCTTACCAGAACCCCTCCTTCAGCAGTCACAGAAATGAGGCCTTATGAATGTTTTTCTTTTCTAAGGAAATTCCCTGTAGGATCCATCAGAGTAAATCTGTGGCACCAAGCTAGATTTCATAATGCACAGCAGAGTAGAAATCTGTGTTCAGTCACTCTCTGCACTATTTTGCAGGATGCTTTGCCTGAACTGGTACAAAACATTGAAATATCAGGGTTTGAGAAAGACCATGGCACTGGGAATTGTCTCCCCGGCTGCTCTCTCACAACCATCTGAATTTTCTCTGGATTTCCTTGGTGACATCAGTTTTCTGTAAATCAGCAGGACTCCCAACATGCTCTTGCCCTATCTTAGATATTTTGTATGGCTGTGGTACAACGTCTTCTTTTACTTATTGTTCTCCTTTTTATGTGTTTCATTTTCATGTGTATTGAAGAGATAAGGATCTGAAATCTGTGGGATGTGCAGAGTGATGCCAGGTCATGCTCTTCTCTGATAGCTGAAGCAATTGCAGAGGCATCCAATTATTTAGTACAAAGCTTTGATAATCTAATTTTCTTGCTCATCTAATGCAATCTGTTCCATACAGATTTGAAAAAAAAATTACAAAAGTCTTAGTTTTCCTAATACTCCTCTTGAAATTAGCTTTACTAAGTGTTGGTGCAGCACACTGAAGCAGAGCTGCAGAGCCAGACTGTTTTGGTTTTAGTTTAATTTAAACTCTGAATAACAGGCTATATTTTTCTTCTGGACCTGCTGTGTATCATTGATATTGGCCACAGAGTAGAGAAAAGCAATACATTTTTGACTGTATGTGTTTGTAAGAATGCTGGCAGTAAGCATTACAGAAAATGCCCATCCTCACTGAAGTGTTCTTAATTTGCCTCTATCTACATAGGTATTTTTCTCACCCACTTTTTAAATGCCTCTGGTTGGCTGAACCGACTTTTAACTGTGTAACATTGCTATGAGATACACTTCAATGCAAAGTAATTTGCTGACAAATTTTAACTAGAAGAATGATTGCCATGCTTTGTTGGGACTCACTAGTATCCTCTCCTATTGCTAAAGAACCCTGAAATCTTCTAGGATTTCTGTTGCAGAGCATAGACACACAAAGGAAACCTGCATAAACCCATGGTTGAAATTAAAAAACCCTTCAGTTCAGACTGGATATTAATATTTTGTGTGCAGATATTTTGATTGTGGGTTGGGATTTATAATTTTCCAAATGTAGAGTGCATTCCTGCACAAAGGCATACACAGTTTCAGGTGTCTAGCAACGATACAAAAGCTAAAATAATGGAGATGTCACCTGCAAACTGTAAAGACCACACAGTGGAATAGTCCTTAACTACTAACATGTCACCATTCAATTAGTGGAACGAACATCAGTACTGCAAGGGGAAATCTGAATCGAGTGTCTGTTTCTCTGGTAAAGCAGAGCGTTGATCCTTCTGTCAGTATCTTTAATTAACTTCAGCTTTACTTTTGCTTCTGCAGTTTACAGTCAGTTAAATCATAAATAGCTTTGGAAGACTATGCAATGGTCTTCATCTTGTGTCCTTTTTACTCTGAATGTCACATCCTCTTTGTAATTTTTAATAAAAACAACAGTTTTTATTATACTGCTGGAACTTTTCCCAGGGTAATTGTGTCTTTTGTATATAATATGTGATCTAGAAAGGAAAGCTGCTAAGTCCAGCATCTTCTATAGCTGCGTATTTATGTTAAAAAATTCTTGGGCCTAGTGCAAGTGATTGAAAATATTTTATAAAACAAGCCAACCTGGAATTTAACTTAAAGATACACAAGGTAGCTGAGCTTTTCGTAGGTCAGTGAAAATTAATTGCTCTATATATGAAAATATCAAGCAAAATGCAAGCAAAGGCAGAACAGAGTTGCATATTAGCTCTGATCGGCTATCTTACGAGAATCACCTGCATGTCTGGCTGTGTGTCTGTATGCCCTTTAAAAGTATTTCCACTTAACAGAGTTTTTTCATTTTCACCACAAAATTTGCTCCAGTTCTTGATTTCCTCCAAGAAAAAGAAAAGTAATGACCTTCTGAGTAATAGACTGTCCTTTCTGCTCTTGGATTTTCATGAATTTAGAAAAGTTCTTTAAGCAACAGTCTCATCAGGGGCAAACCTAATCGAAAGCTCAGACTGTCATAGTTACAGCCTTCAGAACACTGGTCAAACCAACCTTTCATTGTGTAGCTGCACCATGCTATCAAATGCAACTGTAATAGAGGTGTGTGTCAGATCTGTGTAACAGAAGGAAATACCTTGCGTAGCTACCAGGATGACTGTGATGGGGCATAAGTAGTGGATGCTACATTGCAGACAGAGAGGATAACAGAGAAACTTGTATTCCTGCCTCAGCAGTGTATCATAAGCCAGTCGTTGTGAAGCTATGGGCTATGCATTTCCCTTCTGGTTTTGGAACATGTGAGATGAGAGGAGAACTGGCTACAGACACAGCTGTTGCCAGGGGCCCACACTGTTGTTCTTCCCATTCAAAGTGAGAAATTATTGGAGAACTTGGAAAAGGAGGGGAGAAACTGCTTTTCAGTACACTGACTTGGGCTCAGATATTGACTGCTGTATTTGAGCACACTTTTTTCTCTGCATTTTTATCCCATATTGAATTTATGGATGGCACAGAAACCATCAACAGTCCTACAGATCCTCGTTTCCTACCTGTTTTTTTAAAGCTCAGTGATCAGTTCTTCAGAAGCTGACTGTGTTTTATGTACGAGAAACAGGGACAAGGTCCTCTAAGATACAGATGCTAAGAATCAGTCAATAAATTGAATAAACATCACTTAGGAACTTGAGAAATGGCTCTCCGGTAGACGATGACACCCTGCATAAAGTTTCCAGTTTGTATCATTAACTGTTTCCTATACCTTGCCTTAATTTTATGCTTTCTTTGATTATTTTTTTCTAGCTCAACAGAATTCACCAAAAATCCATGAAGGCTGGTGGGCTTATAAGGAAGTGGTCCAGGGAAGCTTTGTTCCAGGTAAGTGTAGTTTTATAATCTTAGATTTTATTAAGTATTATTCATACCTGTTTCATATTGGACTAACCTAGCACACGTCCTCAAGAATTGGTCCAGAAGCACAATTATGAACTGATTGCTGAAGCAGCCTTGAAGAAGGCAAGGGTTAACTGGGGGCATCTTTCTTGCAGACTGTCATGTTTCTTTCAAATTCAACTCTGCAGCCTGCAAGCCTCAGCAGAAGAGAGAATTTTTTTACAGAACAAACAACTACTTTTTTTCAGCAGCACCTGATCTGGGAGTCTTTGGAAACCATATTTAAAGTATGTCAAGAATGCATTTTGTGGTTATGATCTCAGACTAACACATCACAAAGGATATGTTAGTGCATATTAAGTTTATCCACAATGTTAGCAGTCACATATCAGATCTTGCATGAGATGCTAATTAGCACCTGAGAGGTGATAGCTGCCAGACAGTCTGAGGAGCTATAGCTGAAGTTGCTGACTGATGTGCACTGAAGCAAACAGCTATAGCCATCTGCTAGGATGTTTCCTTTCCACAGCTGTTTGTCCTGTCCCAGGGCTGCAAGTTACCACCCCCAAAGATATTAGAAAGGAATACTTGTGCAAGACTCTGTCACTTCAGTTCAAAGCTGGCATCTAAGATAAGATAGTTGACATGAATAAAGCATTCTAGCTGCTTGGGGGAGCAACCACAGGCAGAGATGACTAATTGGGGGTAATAGGACTGTAAAACACTCCAGGATGAGTTGCTAGAGTTTGTCTGGCACAGCTTTAGCTGTGTGAATATTTTTTGCCTACTTCAAAGCAAAGTCACCGTCATCTTTGAACTATCACTTCTTTTGTATTTAGTTGTGTAAGAATGCATTTAGGAGTTTATCACAATATGCATAGGTTAGAGTATGCCATTCACAAGTTTTTCAGCTTAATGCTCTGGTTTGGATGGATTTAAGTCAAGTCCTAACAAGTGCTCTGTTTCCTGTACAGATTTGTCTTTGAGCAGTTCATAAAGGCAAACCATACTTCACTACATTCCCCAAACCCTAGACACCCCATATTCTGGGAAAGGTTTTAGAAAAAATTACTTTAAATCCCATTCTAATCTAATGTGTTCATCTGGACACAGAGGTTTTTCCCACTGTGAACCAGTGGCTTACAAACACTGATGTGTATTGCAGAAGTAGGAGAGGATACACGCAGAGATGAGGTGCAAGACCCATCAGACTGCCTTTCTCGATTTTCCTTCTTGCCCTGCTCAACAGAGAAGAGAGCAATGACGACTGACAGGTTCTCCACTAGAGTTACTCTGCTTGAGGTCAACCTCAATGCCAAGCTTTGCAAGTGAAAGCACAGAATTGTCCAGCACAGGAAGGTTCACAATGGGCTGGGGCTGTGTATATCCTAGTGACATATAAAACACTCTCCCATCATTCACCTTTTATCAAAGCAAAGAATCACTCCTATGATTTAAATCATGTAGGCAAACAAAATAGAAAGTAAGTAGTGCTTTAAAATGTTAATTGAATGCAGATTAGGTTCCAAATTAAACTTCAGGGAATGTTAAAGGATGAAGAATGAATACTTTCCTTTATGTGTGGTGATTTACATAATAATAATAATCATATAATCTATAATATTACATAGTTTCACTACCTAGACTTTTTCTAGTGTGGAATATCAAAGTAGTTCCTGATGGATTCAAATATATTTAAATAACCTTTTATATATCTTTTTTTGGCTGAATTTTGCTGTGACTATGAACATGTTGTGTGTCACTGAAGTAGCACAAGTGTTTTCAGGGTGGCAAAGGTAATAATATCCCAAATTATTCTTTGCCATTTCTTTATATAGATGCTCATCACCTTTGATACTCCTTTGTGTCTGATTGTATTGATTCTTTTCCTAATGCTCCTGTTTTTTTCATAGCATCATAAAAGTTGGCTTTGGTAAGCATAAAATATAAAAGTGGCAAAATCAAGTTTGTGATCATGGGATTCACTTGCCAAAACTCCACTCTGTTACTGAAACTTTGCACTATGTGTTAATATGAAGGAGTAAGTTGTTCCTTACCCTGGGAAGAGAGTGCTAGGGAGCTCAGTAATGCTGCCTTTGCCTTTTTCAAGGATCATATTGATGGGATTATGCCCTAACACAGACCAGCTGGCAAAGCTGTACCAACTCCAAAGGAATGCAGGGGCAGTGTTTGACAAGCACTGAGAAACTCCCTCCAAGGATGAAACATGAATTTGGTAATTTCTTACAAGGAAAAAGGAGCTTGAAACAATTGACAATCTTGGTCATGAGTGCCAAAAATTATTTTAAACTTTCTTCTATCACCATGTACTTTTTCTTGTAATCCAAACAGGCAGTTCAGGTGTCCTTGGTTTCTCCTGAGTGAGCTTTACAGTTTCTTTTACGCTACACATTTCTTTATGTATGTGTCCAAAAATAACCTTTGATGGACAGGTCACTGTAAGAACTATGATCTCTTTGTCCACAGCCTGAAACTCCTGAAACTGAGAGATAGGAAACTTCAAACAAAAACTTTCTGAAAAACTCATGCATGACACTATGCTCCAGTCACACAGGGGTCACTTAGCTTGATGCCTAAATAACCCCACTCATTTCTACTCCTGCATTGTTCCCCTTTTGACTAAGTATAAAATTCCTCCTAGTCTTATTTTGGGACTTCAGGAGGCCACAGCATCACTCACCGTCTGGTGTGTTTGGTTTGCTAGTGAAAACAGTGGTACTGTCTGAGGTACAGGAGAGTTTTAGATTCTGCACACACTCTTCAAAATCATTGTCTGGTGTGACTGAAGAATTAGCCAGCCATATACAATTATTTATTGGAACAATAACAGCAGTTTTTCTTTTAGAAAGCAATATATTGGAACACTAGAATCTAGATTCTGGAAATCATTCACTGATTGATTGGAACTTAGGTTAGTATGTGTAATATTTCAGGTTTGGTTGTCAGTTAAAGATAGTTTGAAGGAAATACGGTTTTTACCAAATATTTTCTTGGTTTCTTACTTCCTTCGGTGATTCTGCAAAAAAAGCCTGTTTGCAAACCACGTAATGAGAAAGGTAATGAGATTTTTTTGTATCTGTGCATAGTTAAAATGTATTGTCTCACTTTCAAATGCCTTGTTGATACAATTTATTATTTTAAAATAGCAAGGAACAGATGAGTTGACTGCTTTTAGTTTGGGAAAACAAAGGAACACTGTTCAAGGGAGACATTCGATGGCCTCAGTTCTAATACAGATGTCGTATCATTTGTTCATCTTTGTATGAGTTGTAACCAAATTACAGCATTAAGTCTGAGACAGTCTCACATTAGTAGTAGTGCTGTACTTAATGAGACTATCGAAATGAGTCTGTAATTTTGAATCTTCCATAAAATGTAAAGAGACTGGTTGGAAAGTGACTCACACCTCAAAGGTTTGATTTATCCCTGAACTTAAATATGAATAAAGGGGAATTTAGCATATTAGGATCTGGCTGTGGTTCTACATAATGCTGTACTCTCACAAGGAAGTACAGTTCCATATGATACAACTCAGGGTCAATGCTAGTCAAAATTAGTTCTTAATAAGAGAGTTTTATGGATATTGTGTCTGAATTAAAGCTGAGTTTTCCAGATTAATGATTTCATAGGTTGGATCTTCCTGACAAAGCTTCCCGTGCTGTTCTTTGTATACTCACATTTTACTGGGAGATGAAATGTCCTTTGGCAAGTCAGTGATATAACTTAGAGAACCGCACCATATTTCTTTTTAGCAGAAAGTGGATTTAACAATCTCAATCTGTGTCTCTGAACTGCTAATCATACAAAGCTATAAACATATATAAAGACTGTGAATGGTTTTATAAATTTACTTGATTTTAATACAAATGCAAGCCTGCTTGCTTTGATGAATAGATGGAGAGATAATGCAAGATACTGTGTATGGTGGTCTGTAATGTTCTTCAGTGTCAATTGTAGCAGTGGTAGAAGAATCAAAGTCGACATTGATTGTGAAGATGTGTGTGTGAAAATGGGATTTGTTTATTCACTTAAGAAAATGCTACAAGTGGGACTGTACAGAAATGCCAGTTTAATTACATTCTAGGACGTGCATTATGGGCACTTTGTGTAATGGGCACATTCTTAGCTAGATCAGGTGACAGTACACAAGGTGTTCATTCAGCTCGCTGTGGTCCGGCAGCCTTTTGTCTGTCCAGCAGCTCTTAGTAATTAAGCAGGGTTAAGGGCTTTGTCTTAAATGCTTTGATAGCAGTCTTTCTCTGGGGTTGCCAACCAAGCTGAATCTTGAACTCTCATCTACCCTCTAAGAAGCAAAAAATGAACTTCAAAGACAGACATAAGCAACTTTGGCTGATAGGACAGGCCTGTTTGCTGTAATTTCAGTTGGGCGCTTGCTGTTGCTGGTCACTAGTCCTCAGAAGAAAGTGCCAACAAGGATGGCTGCATTAACTAGCAACATGATAATTTTTTTAGTATATCCTACTTCTGCAGTGGCTTACCAATATGCACAGGAATTTTTTCTTCTATTTCATTTCTAGTCTCTAGCTAGCTTTGAATTACCTAGGAATCTCCCTTAGAAGCTCTCTGTGAGACTGTTACTGACCATAGTTATTTATTCAGGTCTCAAGCCAGGAAGAAAAACTGCTGCTACACCTTTCTGAATGGTGTCTTATCCAGGGATGCAAACATGATGGGCAGTGGGAGGTTTTTAGAAACTCCTTTTCTAAAGGGAATGAAAGAGAGGAACTGAAAGGAGGAAAAGGAGTAAGAGCAGAAGATAGATGGGGCAAGTAGGTTAGTTGCATTATCTTGTCCAAACTGCATTATGAAAGCTGTGACAGAGTATGCTAGACATAGTTCATATCAGTTTCCTCCCCCTGTTTATGGCCTGTTTACCTTTAACATGCCAGTGGTGGGTAGTCTCAGCTCTGCTTAATAGGCAGAGTCAAAGATCCTCCATACTTGATAGTAATATATTGAATATTTCTTAATCAGAAGAGAACAGCTCCAGCATTTTATTGCTTTCTCCATTTGTTCTGTTTAGCAATGAAAGAAGACTATACCAAAACTTTGAGTAAGTGCAGAGGGAGAGGTACTGGACCACAGGACACTACATGATGTGATTCTCCAGGGCAGTCTTACTGTGGAGGAGGTGTCCTAGCAGAAGGCCTCCAGGGAATACACTCAGAAGAGGACAGCTTGGTCTGCCTGCAGCACGGACCTTCTGCCCTTTGTAACAGTTACTGGCACTGTGATTCAGCTCCCACAACTCTTTTCTCACTTGACTCACGATTGGGAATCATCCTTTAGAGGTGCTTTGTTGCAGGTATGGAACTCAAAAAGTTAGTGCCTTCAGGTCCTTCCCACTCCTTTGAATACCCATCTGTGCAGTCCTTTTTACAAGGGCCTTTTGTATGGAGTAACTGTCTTACATAAGGCCTGTGGCTGCAATCAGTTTGCAAACAGATCTCTCAATACTTTCCCCCATCCCAAGCTTCCGCTTTCTTCACTGTTTCAACAAAACAAATATGTTTTAGAGGGAAAGCAATGTAAACTAAACACACAAAAGAACTCTGCAAATCTAAAATTTTAAACCTTGCCAGACTTGCAGTTGGACGACAGTTCTTTGCTAAAGTGGCCTCAGATCCCTTTTTCACTTAACAGCCTAATTGTCTTTCTTGGGTGTGTTTTTCCTCCCAACTTACGATTAATATCCACAGAAGAAAAATTGCACATAACCAATGTATCACAGACTTTGTTTCATTATGCTGACAGGACCAAATGATTCAAGCTGTCTTCCTGTCTATTTCTAGCCATAGGCAGGTACTGCAAAGGTCAAGCCTTCCCTTTAGAACGAACACTGCATTGGATAGCGTGTTGTATCTTGCTGTGTTACCAGCTGTCTGGTACCTCTCTTGCTGAACCTGCAGGTTCCTCCTGCTAGGACACAAGCAGTATCCCCCTTCTACTTCAGGAAGGTGCTAATATGGAAGACCTTTAAGGCAGTAGTCTGCAGATCTTGTCAATTATTGTACCTCCCACTCTGCTGTTCAGTTAGATGCCAGTTTTAGGGATAGCAGTAGTCCAATTACTTTTGAAAAAATTGAAAATCCTATTTCCCACCACCCTGAAGTGGTTGCTGTTTACCTTACAGTAACACTAGTATGGTTAGAAGAAGAAACAGCACTTAATTCTTCGAGACAGCAGTAGCTGGTAGGCCTACCATAACTTGTGTGGATGATGACTTCTAGCTTGGAGAAAGTTTAAGAGATCGTGCTCATCACTTGGGCATTTAGGGATCACTATCTAAAACATCTGCAGTCCTACACACTGGGTTCTACAATCATTACAGACCTACAGTTACTGTTGGTTAAGTAACTGCTCTTTCTGCAAATTTAATGCTATTAAAAAAACCCCACATATATATATCCTAGCCCACTTTGAACTTGTTAAAAGTGAAAAACCAGCAAGTCTACCTCTGTGATCTTTCAGGGGTTCATCATTCCATGACGAGCACATCCTCTTCAGATTTTGCTTTTAAAAAAGGATCATTCCTGCACAGTATCTTAGATGTATGATCAAAAGGTTGGGGTTTGGAATACAAAAGTAAGGCTAGTGTTAGGAATCTTTCCTTTCTTTACTCTGATCTAAATGCAAAGAAAGGAATTCCAAGTGTAGACCCTAGTACATACACAGAAGGGTTTGTTGTATTCTTGACAAGCTGAGTATAAAAGCAGTTGGAACAGTGGTCTGTGACTAAGTCATTAATAACTGGAAGCTTGTAAATCCTTACTTTGAAGGATTATTCAGGACACATCTAAGGGCAGGTAGCAAGGCTCCTGCATGTTCGTGCTGCTGAGTATTGGTATATTCAAGAAGTTTATCTTATCTTATGCCTTTACCGGCTACTCTTCACACAGTATCTTAGCAGCTTGTGACACTTTGGCAGTAGGCATTTTGATGGTATCCATGTCTTATAGGAGTAGAATTGAAGTACAGAGCAATCTGATAGAAGAATTAGTGGCTGCACATAGACCCAAGGAACTTCTCTAGGTTAATAATCCAAACTGAAAGTGAGTAATGACATGTGCCATGGTTGATTATGTAAGGAGGGGACCTGGACCTTTGGCTATTAATTACCTTATAGCAGTAGTCTTTTTTGTGTTTCTGCACGTTTTTTGTACAAGAATGATAGTAGGAGTCATCACCCCCTACATTTGAAAACCTCTTTGCTTATAGATTTTCATTGTATAGTGTAAAACATGTTAAGTCTCCTGGAGAGAAATAAGTCACTGATAATAACAAGGGATAGTATTTTTCTGTGGTAATAATGTTCTTCTGTAGTGGCATGTAATTGGACTTAATCAGAGAAGGGTTACAATGCTTCAGCTTATGTTTGCTTAGGTTCTTCTCCCATAAATTGGGACGGGATGATATAGAATTGGAAAGAATCACAGTAAGGCATGGAAACAGAGATAATGAGTGACACAAAGAGGTTGCCTCACCACTCATCCTATCATTATCCCACTTACAAAAAACACTCTTGTAAAATGCTTTAATGAAGAGAATTATATTTTAAGAGTACTACAATTACAGTTTGCAATTATCAGTTAGGAATCCACCTCATTTCATTGAGACTGTTTACATTAGGATATTATAGTAACTTAAGGGAGGTTATTCCTAACTGCTACATTGATGATGAACCCAGCACCACTGAGGACTTCATATAAATACAGCATGCAGTTTTAAATTTGTACAACTCATTGGTACAATTTAATGCCATTAGGGTAGAATTTGCCACTTCATACAGAGGAAAATATGGTCACTGCAGCTACACCCTTATCTATGGTTAAAATTAACTCCTGTGAAATAAGACATATCACTGCTCTCTGTATAGGTTACACAGAGTAACTCTGCTTTTTGTTTCTTGTCAATGAAAGCTCTACCATTGCTCACCAAGAACATCCCTGTTAAATCCTGTCCCCTGCCTAATGGAGAAAGAGGTCAAAAAAAAAGAAATTAGGCTGTTAACAAAAGCTAGGTGCATCATTTAGTTTGCAAGCACCTTCGTCATAGGCTGCTATCATTGAAATTGTAAACACAGAATCAGAGAATTGTTCTATCGTAGTATTTATTCAGTAGCTGGCAAGAACTTTATTTCTCAAAGTACTCTGTGTGTGTAGGATTACTTAGGCTCTTCAGTTAGGGGATTGCTAGTAACTTGATAGTCTGAAACCACTCATTTGTACTCAGTGAAAATTTCCTCTTGTAACACCTCTCTAAAAAGGTCAGTTGTGAATTCACTGAACCATGAATCCATTGAACACACTCAGGAGCAGAATCCATGCTCATCATTTACCATGTCTGCCTGCCTACTAGTATGTGGCATTACTATTTGGAGAAGTTTTACTGTCATTACTTACACACATTAAAATACAGCTATTGTATAACATCACCCCACCATGGTATTTCTGGGCACATGCTATTTGTGGTCATCAAAAGATTTACAATCTCTTACAAGGAAACTCACCATAAAATACAGTCACCTACTTAATGCATTTCCGGCTACCCGCTGACCCTGCTGAGAGCTGTAAATTACATTCTAGTTAATGACTCTGGCCACAGAAGGAAGCTTCCTGAATGCTATTGATTGTTTTTTTCTGCTACTGAAAATATTACTTCAAATTGTCACTTTTTCCTTTCTGAATAGAATGTGGGTTTATGTTAGGGCACTTTTTCATTTTGTATTTATAAAATGTACAAAAATGCATTAGTGTTTCCAGACCAAGTAGTCACCAACTTTATAGTCAGGACATAAACCCTGAAAATAACAGCACAACATCATAATGGGAAACCTGGCAGGCCGTTAACTACAGCTGTGCAAATGGCACTGCTATAATTCACGAGTGCATGTAGACAACATCACAGCCTAGAGCCTTTCAGTGTCTGGTCGGAAAAGAAAAATACTGAAGTATGTAGGACAAAATAACCAGGTCACACTAGAAGTCATTCACGTGACACCAGAACACATTGCTGATACATGTTCCACCCCAACACAGAAGTGGTTCTTCAGGACCTCTTTATGACTTCCCCCTAATGTATTTTATCTGTCTTTAATATCTAGGCACTTTGGTTATAGGGACGTAGGTGAAGAATGAAGGTCTTTACACAGAGAGGTCATTTTACAAATAAATGAGATGTAGGTAAAAAAAGATGGATGAGTTCAAGACAACAGTGTGGGAGCTGGGAGAGAATTAAACAACCAATTTGGACACCTGTGTCATCAGGCTGGTCTACCTAGTGTCCTGTGCTGTTGATGAAAAAGAGAAAAGTTGTTCCTCAAATCCTTTGGAGGAGTCCCTGTCTTCGGGCTGCCCCAACAGGGAAGCCACAGCAAGCAAGAGGATGGGCACTGTGAACTTGGCATGCCTCCTTCATGTGCATTAACAGATTTTTAACATTGACATTCCAATCAGATGGTGAGAAGGTGAAATTTTTCTTCCTTGTTTATGAGAAATATTGTGGCCATGTTTGGTTTAGTAAGGTCTCTGAAATCCAGGCATAACTTTGGTTCTACACCAGAAGAATAAGAAAGCAAGTCTGGCTGAAGTAGTCCCTACAAAAGGCAGCAACTGCTAGTTTTGAAAATCCTAGGTTATCCCTTTTGTCTGAAAATAGTTCCCACAGAAAACAGCAGGATTTCTTGCTGAGTCAAGTGCTACATTCCTTGAATAAGGACATCAGAGGCTGATTCTTTAGAAAAAACTCAGCAAACCAATACTTACAAGATGGTATTCCCCTTTAGAATAGTTTTAAAACCATCTATTTCCTACTTTTTTGAATGAAATGACTTCACACAGCTGCACAGTGTAGCCCCCATCCTTTTGCTTCTAGAATGTTTTCACTGCAATTGCATTAGTAGTTTGCTTTTTGAGGATACTGCGTTTTAAATCCTGTATCCTTTGTTTCTCAAGGAGGGAGTGGACTGAGTGGGAAGACTAAACCTTTGTACCTGGGATCATGCCCTGCTACCACAGCACTAACAGGTATAGGATGAACAGGATGTTTAGTTCAAAGAGGAGCTGCTCCTCCTTCCAATCACAATCTCATGCAGCTAAAGCCATATCAGGGGCCAGCTGCCCTTCTACAACATGCAGACAGGAATGATGGCTAATTCTCAGCTTTACTCCCAATTTAGAACTGCAGGATTTAGCTGTGCTGTGTGACTCAGAGGATATAGCATATGACACAGGAGAAAGCATCTCAGATAATGTAGTCAACCTTTCTGTATTTGCAAACTAGGCAACACAGGCTGTGGCTACAGAACACCATTCACTATTGCATGTCAGGCCATTTCCCAGGAGCGAGTTTGGATTCCAATTTGCTTTTCCTGTCCAGCATTGGGGATCTTCAAATGGCTTTTCTTCCTACTCTTAAAGTAGGTTTTCTTAAAATAAAGAAGAAATAAGTGACTGAAATCTAATAGGCTGTGGCTGAAAGACTTATACTGCATAGCCTTGGCAGGCTCTATTATCCACATACTGACATCTTTAGAATTACTAGGAATTTTAATGTGCATTTTAAAATGGTTAACAGGAGTATAAATTAAAGTAATAGAGAAACTAGTGTCTCAAGGTTTTATTGCTCTTTGTAATTTGACTTTTATGGGCTTATTGCTTTGTGGCAGGACTTGTGGCTTTTTAGTTCTAGAGAATATAATAGTGGTGGTGTCTCAAAGCCTGATGAAATCCATGGAAGTCCTTCCACTTGCCTTGAGCAGGCTCTGTCTCAGGGCCACCGTCACATTATTCTTACTGTCAGTTGCTTGGATATAGTTTCCCAGTTAAGAATGCTGTTCCAGTGCAAATTCATTTTTAGATAGACTTTTAAATACTGTATCCCAACTTAGTTTACGGTATTTTTCCTGCAACTCCTGTGCCTAGTTTAAGTAAGAAAAACGATTAAGAGGAACAGATAGAATATGAAAATTAACTATTTGCTGAGATGTGAAATGAGTTAAGAGCTGTGCACAGAAATACAACTCTCTTCCTGCACTGCTGCTTAGTGTAACCACAGTGCAATTCTGGAGAGGACCAAAGAAAAAGCTATAATTGTAGTGACAGTATTGCAGTGAATTGAAAGACACGATGCTCTTCACCTTTATTACTTATGCTCAGGTTTCTGTCTCTCTTACCATTGTTTCACCTTTGTTGCTGATTCTGTAACTACTCTTTTCACAGCCCTCTTTGAATTAAGAGTCCATTTGGGCAGACACAGATACATGCTCCCATTATCATGAGTATTTGTTTATTTGTAACCCTTAATTATAACAACCATATCTGCGTAGCTTTTGTGTCAAAAGTCTAAAACACCACTAGGTTGTAAAAATAAAGATGTGAATGAGCTCCAGAACATGACTATTAAAAAATACTGGAAAAAAAGATGGCCAGATCTACAAATTATTTTTGAGTGCTTTAAAATGCAAACAACTGGCCAAGAAAAAGGAAATAAGTACATAAAGTACATAATTTCTCCCAAAAGGCTCTGGGAATTTGGCATCCAGCTTGCTTAGGCAAGAAGGTAAAATCATCCCAAGAGGCATTTACTATATCATTTAGTACCTAAAGACCATCCTGACTGTAAAGTTCCAAAGTATCTAAATCATCTTTAGATAAGAACTTCTGTCCCTGGAAGAGTGTTCTGTATTCTCTTAGGGGTTGAAAGTGGGACAAATAACTGAAGTATTATTTACCCCCTCCCACCTCCCAAACCCTCCCACAGATTGAATAGAAAGCCAGAGAAGGTTAAATGCCATTAAAGCAGTATAGGCAGGTGAGGGATGTTCTTGTTTCATGCCTCCTTCTGGGAAGACTTCTGGTAATCTGTTTCTAATATCCCCTTCAGGAAGCTGTTACTGAGATATTGCCATTTAATTTTCAATTTCCTGTTTGACCTTGTTCTGCAACATGAGCTTGCATTGGTTTTCATGCATAATGTACATAAAGATACCTTTGACTACTTACTACATAACACTGTTGCTGGGCCATGTATTAACAGCAAGAATTTTGTGGAGCATGCTGTTCATAATTGGAGAAGAGGGGATTCTTAGTTGCAAGCTCTTAAATACAAAGCTGCTGGAATAACAACAGCTGGCTTTTAATAAGAAAATATTTTCACAAGTGTCTTAAAGGTGTATTTTTGCTTACCAGTCACACACCTATAGACACATCTCCCAAACTGTATTGAACTACAGAATATCATCCTTTGTGTTACACAGCTGCCTCTGTAGAGGAACAGCACTCAAAATCTTATAACATGACCTGCCTGCAAACATTAGCTTTGTGGGATTAGGGTGTAGAAAGGAGGTACTGGATTGGTCTTTGCATTCTATATGATTATGGTGCATTTATGGACAGAAAAGTTGCCAAAAGTCTTGCCATTTCCTATCTCTGGATAGATAGAGTAAATGCACATTTTTCCATGCTTTTCTGTACTGACACAAGAACTTTGATCTTGTTTTGTATCAGTAAAGGAAGGCTCCACGTTCCCTCCAAACGGCCTGATATGTGGCTTGGTAGATACACTTTTATAGCGAGAATCTCTTCTCAGAAACAGGACACTGGGCAGTCTAGCCCTGTACATATTCTTCTATGACTGAGTTAAAGTCTTAGTGATGTCACTTTTAAAACTATCTTGAAATGCATAGGGTCCTCCCTCATAGTGTTAAAAATGCAGGCATATAAATATTTTAGTTATGTACTCTCCTTTTACAGCAGAAGTTTAACAAATAGAACCAGATTCATGTGTCCTTGTTCAGAGAATCTCTGAATCGGTTCAGTTTTCACTCTCTAACTTGCTACTTCACTTTGTGAAGATATTTTCAGTGACCCCAAGATGATCCTGTGTCTCACCTCCAAGAGGCCATGAGTTATTCAATCCTCTGACCGTGCAACTTCATTTTAAACTCTCTCCCTGACATACGAAGCATGTAAGGAACTGTTAAATATGTAGAGAAATTCATATTATGAATGGACATAGCCCCAAGTATATTTACATCTCCTCATTGGCTGTCTGAGTTAAGGCCTAAATTTCTTTTTTGTTGGAGTCTGAATTTGTTATAAGCTGAACAGAAAGGAACTTTAGTCTAGCAATCACAGAATCGTAGGGGTTGGAAGGGACCTCCAGAAATCACTGGGTCCAACCCCCTGCCAAAGCAGCTTCCTTAGGATACATCACACAGATCGGAGTCCAGATGAGTCTTGAATATCTCCAGAGAAGGAGACTCCACACCCCCTGGGCTGCCTGTCCCAGTGCTCTGTCACCCTCACTGTAAAAAAGTTCTTCCACATATTTTAGCCTTTTCATGAGCTCAGTTGGATTTTTAATCCCTAGAGCTCCAGTGCTTCAGCAGAGACATTCAGGCACCTCATGGAGTTCATAAACCTACCTGGGCCTAAAAATAAGCTGAAATAGCTGCATCTTTAGGCATTGCACTCATAAGCGATCAAATTCTGCTTCTTGAATTTCCTTCCTCTAAAACAAGCAAAACTTCCAAACAGACCCATCTACTGTGATGTGTCAACAAAAATACCAAGGACCAGGGAGGATCACGGTACTAAATTTCACTAGCCTTTGGTGAATTAATTGTTCTATTCAAGCTGGGTTTTTTCAAGTAGGTTTTTCAAAACCACCTTCTTTGCTACATGTCTCTGCAGTTGGGGTGCATACAGACATGGGTATGTGTGTATCTACACATAAATCTATACAGAGTTCAAACATAATGTTTGATATGTTACATGTTTATCTATAGCATTCCTTATGCAGGACCTACAGCTGTGTAACAATAGCAGGAAATAATACATCTATGATAGCAATTAATCTAGTAAACAAATAACAGGAGATGTAAATTATATTACAAGACGTAGATTAATTCAGTGTATTTTTATGATGTCTGGAGATGGATAAATTCCTCCTTGAATGCAGAGATCTCTGCATTAAGGTGCAAAGATAATTTCAGGGTGGGGTTTTTTTTTCCCTATTAAGAATTGAAACAGCCATTGGGATGCACAACATTTTTTCCAGCATTTGCTTGTCAAGAAGCAGCCACTTTGTTTATGAATTCTTTTATGGTTTTTAACATTTTACATTTTTACATGAAAGGATTCAGGCTTTCAAAAATTGGTTTTCTAGAAAAAAGCCACAGGAAATCAGGATGATAGTATATAATTCACATTAATATCAGCAACCAATATTGGAAAAGCCTATTGTCTTATTTTAGATGCAAAACGATGAGTCATCCTGGTAATTTCTAATGTTTTCCTGTCACTTTTACCCTGTTTCTTATTATTTCGAAGGAATTCTTACTGTTCTTTCTTGTAGATTCATAACATTTGGGTTCCAGGCTGTATGTGATGCACAGCTCTAGTTATCTTCATGTCTATTCAGCATACTCTTTATTATTTTTAAATAGCTTGTACATTGCCATTTGCAAATAATCTAGAATACTTTATCCAAAACAGTGTTTCCAGTAATAGCTGAATTAGGAACTTGAGCTGATCTTAAATTTCAAATACAACATGAATCTCAGAACCTGCAAACAATAAACCAGCCCAATTCTACTTTCACCTACAAAAATGTATGCTGACTTATGCTGTTATGCACTATGAGAGATTTAATACATATTTCTAGTATTGAATCTACTGCAAGTTATTAATTTGTTAAAAGATAACAGGAGCTTGGGGATTTTGTTCTCTCTAACGAGCATTGCTGCATTCCTGTGCAGACACAATAGAGAGCTACAAGGCCTAATCAACAAAGTGAGAATAGGATGTTTTGGATAGAGGAACAGCATATGCATATTGTGCAAAGGATAGCAACAGAAAGGAAGAGAGTTACCGTTTTCACTCCGATTTAGCAGTGCAAGTTAGCATGCACTTAATCCGACATCCTTTCCTGCTGTTGTATCTAAAGGTAGGAATGTACTTGTAGGAGGACCAGCAACCCACAATGAAGCATAAAAATGACAACAGCAGACTTAGCTCTGATTGCTAGGTCCATGAGCAATAGTTATATGCAAAATTGGGTTTTGCTTTGACTGAAATAAAATTTTCCATTTATTTAGTAAAACACTAAGCCCAGAATTTTTTAACTTTCACAAAACTGGCAGCTAAATCCAAGAACATATGTCCAATTTACTGTGTGGGCAAGGCATTTCTACAGAACTCTAAAAATAAGGTGTTGTGTATGTTTTCTGAAGGTGGAAGTGACCTTCTGGAGATACTTGAGCTTTTAGGAATCATCTTCAACAGGAAATGAATCACCTACTGAGTTCACAGTGTTCTGTAGGTATTTCTCATTATAAATTTAGAGTCTGTGGGACTCTTTTCTCATAATTTTTACTCCAGATTTGACCTAGTAGAAAGGGTGTGGGGAATGATCTGAGTATGGGGAATTGTTTTGGGATTCTGCCACAACCATAATACTAGTAATATGAGGTATAAAAATTGGTCAATAGAACTTACTACAGTTTATGCACATTATGTATAATTATGTAAGTGCGGTATATAGCTCCCGTTCTGATCTCCAATTCCAAGCTCGTTATAAATATCTAAATCAAATGAAATAAGAATTCCTTGTTATAAAAGCAACCCAAGGCATCTCTGTCCAAAAGCACTAACAAGCTTCCTCATGTTTTTCAGATGATACCTTTTTGTTTCTCAGGTCTCCATGGCATTGCCATTCAGTGCACATAATAACAAGATACAATATTGGAAGTACTTAGGGAGTGTTCAGGTACTCAAGGCACCAGTGATAGAAGCCTCTATGTATTTTATGTCACTTGTAATCATATTTTCAGTAGTGTTTTTGCACTGCCATGGCCTCAGCACAAGATACTACAGTTCTTAATGCCTGGTTTCTTGCCTCTCAGTTTTGTTGAAACTAATTTATAGATATTGTCCCTAATCAAGTGATTAAAGCCTAGCCCTCTACAGCAGGGCACTCTGCTGTTTTGTGCTAATGAGACTTTCCAGTAACTTTCTTTAAAATAGAGAAAGGAGAAAATAAAAACCCACCACGTTCCACTTAGTTATGAGGAAGTTTGTATCTGGATAGTTCAGTGAGAATTCAGCAGTGTTAAATGTGACTGTAGTAAACAATAGGTGACAAGATTCAGTTGTGCCTTCAACAAGATTCATCTCTGCCTGTTGGAGAAAGTCCTATTTGATGGAGAGAACAGGAAGACAATAGTCAACATGAGAAACTATCACCTGCCCTCACAGTGCTGAAGGGATTCCAGGATCCGTAAAACAATGTAAATCAGTAGATATTCTTCAGCCATAGTCTTTGGAATGGATCACAGAAGTGTTCGTGTAGGCAAGCCAAGAAGATTGGAGAAAAGGCACCAAGTCCTAAGTAAACACTTCAACTTTCAACAGCTCTCGTGACAGTCAACCTGCCATGCCCTCAAAACAGCTAGTCAAGAGAAGCTCTAGAAGTCTGAGCTCTGGAAAGAAAATCCTGCTTCTCATCAGCTTTCAGAGTGAAGAAATATCAAGTGGTACTTGTTTTGGGATATATGCTATGATTTCATGGGCAAGCTTCCCAGAGATTGTTTGATGGAACAGAGAAGCCTCATGGCAGCATGCCAGTTGGCATCCTCACCAGCACTTCATGATCTTTGGAACCCATGAGAAACAAGCAAAGCTTCCTCCACAGATGGCTATCAGCCTCCTCCTCATCCGTTCCTTAGTCTGTGACTCTGAAATCGATATTTTCATGGGCAGTTCAAAATTCCAGCTGGACCTTCTACGGACATGCACTCTTCCAGCCTCTGTTGATAACCATTTCTTCCTTTTTTTTCATGGGCTTAGTCCAGTGGTTCTTGGTGTTGAAAGTTTTCACCCCCAAGCAACAGAAACTGCACTTTCCAAAGTGATGTTACTACATTATCCAGTCTCTTTCATCTTCAGGGAACCCTGCTCTCCTCAAAATACTTAACCATAGCAAAAGAAATTAGCTTTCCAATGGGAATGTGACTCATCTAACTTGAAGAACAAATAATCTTACGTTTACTTCTGGTCCTTGTTCTGGGTTCCTTGAACCCATCCTTCAAAATACAGAAAGAATAAACACCATGAGAGAGGGACTTCCTATTGTCTGTTGATTAAGGTTCTTTGTTTTTCACAGTGCTGTGAAAGCTGAATTTTCATTTTAGTCTGGCTAAGGCTCCATCATATTTGAGTAGAAGAAAAATCATGATGAAGCATGTCTTGCAAATAGCTGATGTTATGGACACCCCTGTGGTTTTTGAAAGACTCGTGTAATAGGTCACTGAGATTGTTATATGGGTTTCATTGTGAGTTAAGAGAAATTTACCCCTAGCTCAGATCAGAATCAACTTTTTCTACCTCCCCCTCAAATCTTTTCAACAGTCCTAACACAAGGCTAAGTCTTATCCCCACAAGAGAAAGGAGTTGCTTCAAATTAGGATATCAGTTCTGTGCATCTATCATACAAGTTATACAATACATCATAGGTAAACAGAAAGGAATTAAAATATTCTGGTTCTAGGAGTCCGGCGCTCCATCCACAGACCATTTCCATTATTCATAACTATATGATCACTTATTACAGTTCTCTTGGAAAAGACATCTCAGTATCAAAATGTAAACTTCTATCATGAATCAGGGTTTCAAATAGAATATTTGCATTCTTGAAATTTTGTTTCAGAATATCATAATTAAAAGAACACCGAGGGAAAACTCATGTCAAAGCAATGAATAACCTTAATTAGAGACCTTGCAGTACTCTCTGATCCTAACTACAAGTATTCTTGCAGTTTGAATTAAGAAATAACCAAGGCCTTTTCATTGAACAATGTTTTACAAGCATTTCCTCCACATTTTCTGGTTACAACATCAACTTAATTAAAAAAGTTATTTTCCTGGGGACACACAAGTGTAAGTAATGGAAATTAATAAAAAGTTGTAATACATCTACACAAAAGCACTTGCTCTGAACTTTCTAGCCTCTAAAGACACTTTAAAAAGCCCTTTCAACAGTGTCTATGAAATAAATTATTGCAAAATAATAGGGAATAGTGAAAATGTTGCTTTTCTGTACTTTGATACGTATTAAAACTTAACATCCTTAATCTTTAAATATATTATCTGTATGCTGTCCCATGTGCACCACAGTGTTATATTTCATTTCACTGGAAACCTTTTACATATGGTCAGAAATAGGACTGTCTCTAGAAATCTTATTTGTAGAATAATTCAATGTTGATTGTGAAAGCGCTGTGATCCCTCTGCATTAAAAATAAAGTAGTAGCTCTTTGACAGACCCTCAACGTTGCATATTTTAAAAATATTTGTAATTATTTCTAACTATAGAAGCTTATGACTTTATACTCTTTGCACACTGTATTAAGTATTCATTAATGTATCTTAGTATGTTAGTATTAAATATATGTTAATATAAATTTCAGTCAACACAATTTCAATGTTTTGCCAACTCATACATGAAAGAATAGAGAACTGACTGCCTGAAAACATGGTCCAAGACCAACCCTTGTGTCTTGAAAACACTGAGGCTTTTCTTGTAGTTTTTAAACCGTTGCCACGATCCTAATTAGCTTTTGTCACATGGACTTTGAACAGCTAAATAACTGAGATCTTCTTTCAGGTGTCTTGTCTTTGAGGTCTGCCAACTGGTGAGGACAGTAATTCTTGTAGTTGTTAAGGGAGTTCCTGAAAGGATATTAGTTTATCTTCTGAAGCCCTTCTTTTCACTTTCCTTGTAACCTGAGATTCTGTGTCTGGATTTTTCCTTTCTCTCCTTCATTAACAATAGTGTGTCCCTGGTTTTATGTGCAATACTTGTAGCAAAGTAAAGTGAAAATAGTCAGTTAATGTTGTTTTTCTTTCTTAAGATGGCATCAGTCAACATTAGATGTTTATGTAATCTCTAGAATCTTTTACCTGTTGTCAATGAGAAGAAAAATAATTGAAAAGTTTAATTGAAGCCTTTCCTATAAAGGAATAAAAGTTTTACAGTGTCACACTGACATCTGGAAAAAGTAAAAATACTTCTTTCAAAGGCCAATACAAGTAGGAAGAGATGGGTACATTCATAAACAACCTGAACAGATGGCTAAAAAAATCCTGGATGCCTGAGAAAAGTCCCTCTGACATTCAGTATTAGAGACAACAGTGGCCGGTAATAAAGCAGAGTTAATTCTATAGCAAGGAGTGAAATATTATTTAATCAGCAGTACTTCATACATAATTCAATTAACTGCCTTCACTCATCAGTATTAACGAGAGCTGGAACTTGGATTAATGTGCTTGAGCTTCATAACAGCACTCCCAGTCTACTTAAATGCTGCCAGAACTTAATAAAGCACTGCCAATCAAATCACAGTGTCTGAGCCCAGTGCATCAATGTGCTGATATTACAAATCATTCCTATGCTCACGTCATTGTTTGCTGATTCCTTATTTATGCTGATCTCTGCACTAAACAGTTTAATTAGTGTACAGTGGTAGAAGAAGCTAAATTTCTTATAATTTTTCTTAATGCTATCTTTAAGATCATGTAAGTTGTTGAGCAGTAACTATAAATGGTGCCTCCATGTGCTTTCTAACGCATAATTTTTTTAATATTAGCTTTAATCAGATGCGTAGGTAGCCATAGAGGGATTTCCATTAATCATAAAAATTCTGCTGTGGCCTGCACTTTTCTAGGCTTAACAAGGATCTTGCCCTCAGTTACAGTGAAGAACCCTTGTTGTGCCAGTTGCTGCTGCTAAGTACTCCTTGTGCTTCCTCTCACACCAGGATGAGAGAAGGCACAACAAAGGTTTCCAATTTTTTTTCATTCTGCTGTTGTGGATTTGATTCTCAGAAGCTGATGAGGCTGCCTCAGCAGAAGCTGAGAAAACAGTGTTTTGGTATTATGTCACATTCAGCACAACCTGTTGCCAAACTCATCTAGGAAACTTCAGAAGAACTAAGCCCAACCTTACAGAACTGCTGAAGCAGGAGGCAGCCTGATGTTGCTTATTCCACCTTTTACTCCTCTGAAATAAACCTCTGCTGCTGCTCCTCAAAACTCTTGGCCTTGTTTCAGCTGGGTGAACTGAGGCCAGGCCGTGGCGCCCAAAAGGAGATTGAATTGCTGAAAAGGTCTTTGAAAGCTCTGAAAGCATTACTAGCTGTCAGAAGAATCCCAGTAAGATAAATGACAGAGAAACCATAGAAGAGCATGTTTTTTAAGTATTTCTTTTTAATCTTAACAGAAGAAAAGAGATGAAGATGTCAGAGGAATACAGTTTTTGTATACAGCAAAGAACTGATATTTTCAGGAGCCCACTACATGAGTTTGAGGGAAGTTTTGTTTAAAAGGAATTTTGAACCCTAGATCAATCAGGAACACGTTTTGGGGGACAGAAAGGAGTGTGACAGTCACACCTGACTGGATTCTACCTGATTAGATTCTACCCTTTACTTTGCCTTTTGAAAGTGATTCCTGTCATCTGGAGTATGTGAAATCCAAGGAAATTTAAGGTGTCATAATCATTCAGATCCTCGATTCACAGGGTGAAACCAGCTGAAGCTGAATTCAAAGCAGCGTCATTCTATTGGGAGCTCTAGCCCTGGGTTTGGCATCAAGTCTCTTGAGGAGAGATGAAGATTATGAAGTGCAGCACCATATGTAAAATCAAGAGACAGCAACCAGCATTTCTCAGAAGAAAAACTGGGTCCGTAAGGTACTACATAAGGAGGAATGATATTTATGCTGTATGTTTGCCAAGCAGTGCCATCTGAGGATTTAGCCATTCATCCAAAAATATTATATGGCTACAACTAAATTGAATATATTTTTAAAAAAGGAAATAGTGGGGAACCAAGCCCTCACTTTTTAATATAGCCAGTACAACTCCATTAATATAAACAAAGCCTCACCAGCTTGAAGCCTTTTCCTTACAGTTAGTATTTCTCCGTTACTGTGCTTTTCATTAAAATTTTAACAGCAGAAAATAGAATGCTAAGTTGACATCACGTATTTCCTTTCTGATATCATTATCAGAACCTACAATAAGGGCAGCAGATTTTCAGGGGTTCAGCAATGTGCAAGTGCCTCAAGGTGGTAAAAGTTAAATCTCTTGAAGGAGCATAAAATAAGGTAAGTCCATGTTGAAAAACTAGTTGGAATTGGCTGATGAAGGTTAAGTCATACTTTATCCTATTGGCTTCTATTTAAAATACATGAAATGAAGATCATCTGAAGAAGAGAGTACAGTTTCTACACAAAAACTTGCTTAGACTAAGAGGCACTCGGGCTTTCAGCCATTTGCAGCATTGAAGTCAACAAAGGAGAACCACTGTCCCAGTTCAGTTTCTAAGTTTCAGACACTTTTGGTTGCCTTGAAAATAAAAGATGCATCAAAAGACTCAGCAGACAATACATGATGTGCAAAGTGCTAATGCAGGTAGTATTTCAAAATGGACACAGAAGACTTTGCTATGAATGGGTGGCACCAGGAGGTTTTTCAGCAGCATGTGTGTTTGTCAATGATAGAAAAAACTGGCAGCAACTACAGCTCTATTGACTTATGAATGATCTAGAGATACTCCATTTAAAAATGAAAGAGTAACTAACTGATGCAGTTACCCCTAGGAAAAGAGAAAAAAGTGTTTGCAGTGAGGGGACATGTAGAAAACTGCCTCATTTCCCCAGTCATACTCTTAATACAAACACTGTTAAAAAACCCTCAGTGGGTCAGAAGTTTTAACAATTACCAGAAATGTGAGGAACAAACCCTTCTGCCAACCTTTTCTGCTTGGGAGTTTTATGCCCTCCACAGGGGGAGGGACACAGACTCCATGCTGAATGTCACTGTCGGCCATAGCTCCAAACTCAGCTGTAAGTTCATAGATCTCAAGGCTAGAAGATGCTGCTAGATAATGGGTATGGATTTTCTGTACATCATGACTGTGTGTCATCCACCTACCACCTGTGTGGAGCCTAATCATTTGACTGAATAAAGCAGTACTCCATAAACTTTACTGCTGAGCAAACAGCACTCTGTTGGCAACATCATGCTTTGCTCTTCCTTTCAGCTCATCAAAAGATGACTCAATTACCATTTAAAAGTTTATACTGCCTATGAAGTCAAGGACTGTAGAATTAGCAGTCCGCTTGAATGTGTTTTGAAAAGAGTAAATGTATCTTAATGTGAAGAACTGACAGGTTTGCATGTAAGCGTTAAAGGACAAGCTGCAAGGCAGTGTTGCTGTTAATTTTAACTCATATTTGGTAGAGAGTGAATAATGGGCAGATGAAAATGACAGATTCTGTCAACATTTAAGAGGGGATGATCGTTCTGGTAATAAAACAAACATTTGCACAAGGCTGCCTGGTTTATGTAATTTCCCAGATTCAGAGATTCAAAATAGAGGAATTTGAAATCAGATTTTCTTTTCCTCCTAGAAAAGGTAAAATTGGTAATTAGAAACATGCTCGTTTTGCTTTCTTAAGAACTGTGGCAGATATTTGACTCTAAGGTGCTTTTAATCATATGGCAAAATTCCAGGGAAGCTGCTTTAATTGTATGTCTTGCTTAATGTTGAGCTTAAGCCTGGAAATGTTGACATCATCTTGTTTAAGGAGTGAAAAGAAGCTTACTTAATTTTAAATCTATTTATTGTGCCCAATGCCACCTGCTCCTGTACAGTCAGTGGCCAGAACAGTCATTGCCAAATTTAGGATCCAGGGAATTTGTTTTCTAATGTAAAATTGAATAGGATTTCTTTGCAATTTAGAAATGTTAATGTACAATGAAAAAGAATAACTGAGAGAAAGAATATAAAAACTCTTTTGACAAACTCAGAAATTTCAGTTTCTTTAATTGAACCTCATTCATGATAAAATACAAGCTAAATATATTTATGAGTCTCCACACTTCCATCTTGAGGATTTTTTCCCTCTTGACTGTGTTATTAAATGTTAGCCGCAGTGCATCCTGTCAGAAACTGCTTGAATTTAAAGGAAAACATTAAAAGAGCTTTTTTAAGGCAGTTTAGATAGCACAGCTGAGTCAGGAAAGAGAGAAGTATGTATGAGAGGAGACAGAATTAGACTATCTACATTCATGTCATCAAGGTGATGCACCAAAATTTGCCTAATAGATGGATTGTCACAATCAAATTTCCATGCACCTTGGGCTACACCAGTAAGTTAAATATTCAGCTTAAAAATAAACTAAGAATACCCTGTGTATATCAACTTCGGGGGTTTTTTTATGCAGGTAGGTAAGTTGCAGGAATTATCCTAAATCTTGTATGTTAATTACAAGCACATTGTGATGAGGATCTAGTGGGAGTTCATATCAAATCTCTGAAATGGAATTTAGAGTCTCCTAACATTTGGGCGTCCTCCCGGGGCGATTCTCTCATTGACAGGTTGTCAGTTTGCTTTGCAATACCTCAGCAAGTTTTCAGGGATCTCAAGGGCTACAGCTCCAGCTGGTTTTGCATGAGTGTGAATGAAATTTCCAGCAGAAGATTTAAGAGAGGCACCACCTTCTCCTCCAGTGCAACTCCTGAGTAGTTAGAAAAAGTAGATAGGTAATGCACCTGTTAAAAAGCCACCTTTAACATAGATAGGGAATATTTCCCAGGAGGAACCTTGAGTCCGTCAAAATTTACTGGGGTTTTTAATACTGTTAACACCTGTTCTAAATGTGAGCTTAATGCATCTTCAGTCTGTAGAGAGAAGCAGTTGCCTTGGAAGTAATAGGTTTGTTTTGACTGTAGAAAATTAGGTTCATCTGCTTAATGAGTTATGGAGTGTTCTCAGACTTCTAAGAAGTTATAGGAAGTGTTAGTTCAGGGAAAAGAGATCTTAAGGAAACCTCAGTAGGCTCCAAAAACTGTGCTTCCTGTTTTTTCAAAGAAATTTCTAGAACAGGAGACTTCATAATCACTGGCATCTTTGGAGACACCCAGGCAGGTCCATGATGACTGCTGTGGACTTGCACATTAGGCAGTCCATCTGAACTGCTTTATCCAGACAACATTTCATAAGAACTTTTGATTTAAAATGCATCACAAAATCCTTCCATCAATGATGGCAGCGAGATGCTTCAGATGGTAGCAGAGAGGAAATTTCCTAGTGGTTACAGTTTATGGGTTTTTTTTGTTCAGGAGTATAATTTTTGAAGGAAGAGGAACTGAAAAAGAGAGATTCTTCCTCAGGCACCTGTAAACATCCCCATGTTTAAAAGGTTATTGCCACTTTAATTTGAAATGCTGTTAGCATGCACGAATCATGCCCAAAAAAGATGTTAAAAAGGGGGAAATTCAGGGATCATAAGAGATATCAAGAATAAATTTTGAATTAAAAGTGGATAATTTGTTTAGTCTCTTTTGGCAAATGATGTGCACTCAGAATGTATCTGTAACTCAGGGAAGCACTTAACTGCATGCACTGACTGTATTTTAATAAAGAAGCTCTGGCCAGAATAAAGATGTGGTAACTATGGCTTTTCTGAGGAAATGAAATGTTGAAGAATGTTTTCTGAAGAAATCATCAAAATTTTTGGAAACACACAAAAGAATAAGAAGGTGCTTTTGTTAATCTAAAATGTGATGGTTTTCCACCCAAAATAATCTGCAAGACTTCCATTTTGAATCACCAAGTAAAGCCATTTCCTGCAAAGCTAGATGATTTACTACTGTTAGCTACTACTTTCTTGTTAGGAAATACTCAGTGCTCAATTAGTTCCCTTTTGAAGCTGTTAAGATTTTCAAACTTAGGACGTGTTGGTATTGATATCGTTGCACAGAGGCTTCAAGACTGATCATTGCTAAGAATCACAACCATAGCTAACCGGTGGAGTAACAAAAATACCAGGCACTATAACAATAGTTCTGAAATATCTCACTCCAAATACAGCAAAAAGTGTTACATCACGTCCTAGGACTGCGGAGCACATCACTGGCCCAAGTCACAAGAAATGATGTAGAGACACCATTTTCTTATTAAATTAGCCACAGTTAATGCTACAGAAAATAAATTAATACTGCTCTTGCACATCAGATGGAGGCTGGTTATAAGTGGTCCAGGAATTGTCATTATATTGCTCTGCTGGTTTCCTTTGGCAGCATAATGGATATATCTGTTACCCCAGCTGACAACAGCTAATAGTGCAGAACAAAGAAAAAGCATCACTATTGATGTAGGGGCAGCTTCCAATGACAATTGCCTAACAGTCAGGCTCAGACTTTGATTAAGTAGTCAAGGTGGTTCTGGGTAGTACTGTAAAGACTTCGGGAGGACAGTATTGGCAACACTAGCCATGAGAATTGTTTTTGTTTTGCTAAGGTTTTGTGATTCATGTTCAACTCTTCACATAGAAAATGTTTCTGAAATGAGTACTTTCACTTTTCCTCATAACATATTCAAGCCTTTTCTGTTAAAAGGCACACAGACCAGAGTAAGTTTAATCACTGCACACAGCTGATAGCTGCTAAACCACTGATGCTCATCTGCTAAGTTGAGTGCAAACTAAGGGGGATTTTTATTTCAATGAGTACCATTATAGTTCAGCAGAATTCCTACAGCTGTTTGAAAAAGGTAGGAACTGACTTGTTTTGATTCTTGAAATACCTTTCTTAAAGCTTTGACAAAAAAGTCCCTGTATGTATTGTTGTGAGAGATCAAGATAGAAATCTTTTCTTCAGAGTTACTTGTCCTGTAAAGTCTCAAAAACTCATTCCATTTCCTGCCTGCCTGGGACAGTGCAGAAATGGGCATTTGTACATGGCAACTTTAACAGGATTTGTGATTACTGACTTAGAGGAGGTTTAATCAGAGGAATGAACACTGAAGATAACGAATCTGTACTAAGCCTTCTGGATCTTATTTATGTTAAAGGGCATAAGTAATTCTAAAGCCCACTGCCATGTACCTAACACACATAAGGCTGTTAGAGAAAAATAAGTGTTATGTTCATGAATAACCATTTGTGTTCACTTTTCCACAGCGAGTGTAAACTACAGTCGTGCCAACTCAACCAACCCTAATTATATTCGTATCAACTCATAGAATTTGCGTGCAAAAAGCAGTACTTTGGTGTTTGCTAGTGTTAAAGCCAGACTGGTGCAGTGAGGCAAGCTAGTGGCCAGTGTATAGAACCAGTTTGCTGTAGTTCTGAATGACCTTTTGACGGGGACAGTTTCTCTGTTGGATCAAAGAGAACATTTGTTTCTGTGTATTTGTTCAACTAATCGAAATTAAAACTGAAAAATCAAGTGACAGCTTAAGTCATTAGAATTTTTTTCATTAAAGAAATGAGATAGAAAATGTTAAGAGCTGGTAGTTACAAAGCATGAGGAATTGCAGATCACTAGTTCAGTTAGTCCTATTTCCAGGACTACTCTATTCTAACTTCTAAAAATATTAGCAAGCCTGTGACAGAGGTCAACTTAAACTTATATTTTCAGTGATTATAAGGCTATGGATTTTCCCTCTAGGCAATTTAGGTTTTTGATTACCTGGTGTATTTGATAACCATTCATAATAAAATTCAGAGTTGATTTAGGAGCTTGGATCCATAAGAAGATACTTTCATCATTTCATCTTTGCAGCATTTTCCATCTGCATGGCCATAAATTTTCTACTCCATCTGGATGTAACCATTTCACACTTTTTTCCTAAGCCTCTTTTTCTCAAGGAAGGTGTGATTTTATTCTTCTACTGCTAGAAAGACCATCAAATGCTGTATCCACAGGCTGAAATTATTCAGAAAATAAGATGTATTTGGTTCTGTGTGAAGGTCACAGGTAATAAAGCCTCCAAGGCACTATCTTCTGGTGAATCTTTGCTGCCAAAAGCGCAACATACATTATCTTTTACACATCTCCCTTGGAAGCAATTGATGCTCATTCCTTCTGAGTTGTTACAGTCCCTGGCAGAAAGAAATGGGCTGTCAGGAGCATCCTAGAGCTACAGGCCTTTGGTTCTCCCCATAACACCCTGGGAAGCAGATGATGGTCCTGCAAGAGTTTTTACAGTGCTGCATTCTATGCACTGCACCTCTGACTTGTCTCCCCACTGCTCTGCTAAAACGTTCTGGGTGCTGCAGTGATGCTAGTGAGGGTAGAGCAGTTAGCTACCTTACAGGCTGGATGATGCTCATGCACTGCTGTATTTCTCACATAAATACCGTGCTTGCTACTGTCATTTTTCACAAGCTGAAATAAGTTATTACAAGCCACAGAAAGAAAATGTCACATGCTTATTGCCTTGCAAACTTATGCCACCTGCCAGCACTGGTCAGACAAGCAGCATTTTTTGTAGCACTCTGTGATTGACAGTAGTATGAGACATGCATACATACTCACAGCTTAAAGCAGTTAGCTAAGGAAAGGTTCTGGAAAGATTACTGCTGTGCTAAACTGCTTTTCAGTCGTAGTTTGGGGAGTTGCTAGTAGGAATTAATGGAGGGTTCTCCTTGCAGTGGCTATCTGAGCTGACCTTGAGCACCTACTGACATTCACAACTCAGTTACTCCTGTTGCTTTCCTGCAACAAGGCTTCCATTTTCATGCACTGGTGATGGCATACCAGCACATTTCCAAACACTATCTTACATCAAGAGGGAGTGTCCACTCCTTGCCCATTACCTACATCAATTGTTGCTGATGCATTCAGAGAAAATTTCCTCTTACGATTCCATTGCAACACTGAGCTTTATGTCTACCTGCAGTTGGAAGTTCCCAAAGCAATTTGGAAGAGTCACTCACTCTCTGTGCATGTATGCAGCAACAGTGAGATCAGGCATGAGCAGACTAGAAACAGCAACCACAGTACATCAAGGTCACACAAGCACAACAGCATCGCCCTACAGTGCTGAGGGGAGTCTCTTCAGCCCTCACCTTTCGAGTATCCATACTGCTCCAGCACTTTGTCTTACACTAACAGTCTCCTTGAGCTGTTTTCAAGTAATCTGCTCTGAACAGCCTGTTGTGTGGGCCTCCCCTCTGACCTGACACTGGGTCCTGTGGCTGCTGTCCTCTTGCCAGCAGCTGGAAGCTGCTGCCACACACAGCCCTGCTTTATTGCACAGCTTCCACACTGGTCCTTCTTGGGCTCCTCCTCTCTGTTCTCTCCCATTCATTGAAGAGCCTGGAGATCAAGCCAAGGAGATTGAAGACACTGAACTTGGGAAAGGACTAATCAGGTCCTGCCCACTTCAGATCCTTGACACAAAACCCAAACCCTGTAAGAACATATGATCTGCCCTCCAGTGGCTAATTTAAATTGAATAATTATGACAATACCTTGGCATGGTTTGACATGCTGTTCTGATTTAGTAATACGTTGTAGAACTTGAGAAGGCCTTTTCTTAAATTCAGGCATTAGAAAAAAATCATGCATGTCCTGGTCGTACATACTTGATTTCTCAGCACCAAAGATCTACTGTCTGCAAGGTAACTAAAATACATCTTCATCTTTAAGCTGAGAGGTGATTTAAAATTTAGACAACAAAAGTTTGAGTGAGTAGGAAAGAAAATCTGTATTCTGTGCAAAGTTCAACATAAATCTCAGCTGCTACAGGCTGAACATGTGGCTGCTGAAACTTGTAGGCTATCTTCATTTTTTACACAGTACATACAGCTGCAGTGGTTCAGTGTGCATCCTGCCTCACTGCTTTGAGGTTCCTACCCAATTCCATCCCCCTCACATCTAACACTCTTCCTTTATTTGGTCCCAAGCAATGCTTTGAGGTATTTCTTTGCCTTTCACCCCCTTTTTTGTGTGGCATTGGAGGGGTTGGGGGTTTTTTGTTTGTTTACAGACAAAACAGGCGTAGCTCGTCTTATTGGAGTGCTGCAGAACATTCCTCTGTATTTGACTGCAAATACAAAAACTTCAAAGTAAATGAGGAAACACTGGTGTCATTAAATACACATTTAGGTGAGTATTTAAGAACCTTTGAAGCCTTGTGAAAACCAATTTATTTGCAAAATGTTTCCTCACTGACAGAACTCAGCAGTTTCATCTGCTGTGTTTCAGTCCAAAAGCAGCCTCAGCAAGCTCAGCAAGGTTGGTTGGAAGCTCTGATTCACAGCAGAATTCCAATCTGAATGCATTATCGGACTGAAAGGTTTGCAGTATGACCTTGTCATTAGAAAAACTACAGCATATTTGAGCAAAGCATATGGCAATTAATCCAGTGATAGAGCAGTTCTGAATAATGGCAAGCTCATAAAGGATATTAAAACCAGAAAAGTTGTTTTAATAATAGGCATGCAAAAACTTGCATAAGCGTGTGATATTTGCTTTGCATTTGCTACAAAAGCCAATAGGAACCTGGGCAATCCCCCTTGAATAATTCTGGCAATCAGGTTTGGAGTCTGATGAGGAAGGATAATGTCTCCCAGCTCTTTGTTACATTTCAGCCATTTGGCCAAGGTGAATGATTTCCTTTGCTCTGTAGTTTGCAAGGGATTTACTTGTACTAGTGCAGTTTCTTTTCTCTAAGAAGTTATTCAGTATTTATGTTGTTTATACAGGATTTTTTTGGACTAGACACTACACTAATAGAATTTTCAGATTATGTAAGCAGCTCCATTTTTGAAGAAAAAGTGAATCCTTTCCCATCTTCCTTTATTTTCACCTGATTGCAGAGAATTCTGAGAACACATTTCAGCATTTCTGAAAATTAGGCCAATAACTACCAGCCCTATGCTCATAATACTGGTTACCACCTGAAATCCAGCTGATTGATGATGCAGGGATTTATTCAGTAGGAAAGCAATACACTTCCTGTGCAGTGTGCTTGTTCCATTGTGTGATCACAGAATAAAGAAATCTGATCATGTGCCATCAACTAAAAGAATACCCTTATGTCTCAGGCAGTAATTCTTGTGTAAAAACTAGTGAGATCCAAACATGGTTATTCAGGAGGAAGGAGAAAACAGCAAGTATGACTCTAAGAGATCTTTAATTGTTGGGACTCCCATGCTACCAGGTTCATCCCGAGTCAGAGGGACCACTGAGCCTTTTCTGCATCTATGTGTTGTACACACAGAGTAGCAGAAACATCCTAGCAGGAGTATTATCAGCTGAATCTGAGTGCAAGAGCACTAGATTCCCCCAAAGCCTGCAGACTTTCCTAGATAACAATTAACTGGCGTCTGTGCACAGCAGCAGCCCATCTGCAGAGGCTGTATGCCACGTGCTGTATGTACAACGCATTATCAAGACAGCAGTGACTAGATTCTTCAGCTCTTCAGAGCGTGACTTCACTTAGGAAAAGCAGAAGGTCACTCAGTGATTGATTTTTCAGCAGTTAGCTGAATGGTTTGATGTAACAGCTGAGGAGAGGCCAAGGTTTCTTTCCACTCCAGAATATTTCATAGGAATGCCTTTGTTTAGAGCTGTGGCTTGGCAGCACCATGTTGGACTTCTAAGAGATCAGTATTGCCCAGACAACTTTTTCCCAGCCTCTGAGTAAGTGCATCTAGTCAGCTGTCCTAAGGACTTTTGGCCTTTCCAAGAACAATCAAAGTTAGAGTTTTGGTAATCTCACTGTGGAAACAGCATCCCCAGGCAGGGCCAGAGCCCTCTGGAGTGGGGTCAGAGAAATCTGATTACTCTAGAAAATATCAGAGCACAGAACAGTGTTTCTGTCTTGATCTGTCATTACAGATATGAACTGCAGCACTCAGTGGTGATCTCTGTGCTTGCTCCTCACTTGTCTTTGCAAGTCAGCAGAGCCAGGACATTTCTGCATTAGTTGCTGTCATTTGCTGTAAGAGTCTTGTGGGAAGCCAAAGTAGCACATGGTTATAAGTAATTCTCACTATGCCACAAAGATTTTGGAAAATGGGACTGATTAACCCTTACTAGATGCTCCTTATACATAACCCACAAGCCTCAGTGCCCATCTCTCCATACGGAACCTTGTAATGCCCTGCAGTTTTGTGGTGTGGTGCTCACTGCATTCAGCTTAACAAAGGAAGTGCTAACAGATGCAGACATATACTGAATTTGGCAAGAGACAGTTAAATTCCAACCTACTACCTGAGAGTTGCATTTCTTTTAGTAACAGTACACATGAAGCACTGGGATATCCAGAAAGAGCAGTTCTGATAGAATAAATATGCTGTCTTTTGTAATTTTTATGTTCTTTCTTTCATTTATACTTTTCAGCAAAACGATCAATAGTATCCCAAAGACATTAAAATAAAGCTGAATCTACAGAACAGAGCTCGAGTTATCTGCTGGATAAGCAGTCTTTCCCCTTTCCTTAAAACACTAAGTTCCAAATTGCTTTTCTCTGAACACCTCTCCCCTGTGTTCCAATTTCATCTATGCGAAGCCTTCTTCACTTTTAAAACCTTAGATCTCTCTCACCCCACCTCAGAACAATCATTCACTTTCATAGTAACAGCTGAAATCCCCAGCATCACAGCACAAACAGAAAAACAAAAGGCAAAGAAACATGAAGAGGAAAGGTTACTTCTAGAGGTCATACAGTAGGCTCCAAGCCCGACTTCCCTGCATTTCTGTGCAAAGCCCTCTGTAAAGGGCAGAACGACCATCGCAGCCTTTTTGCATTTCATCTTTTTCCCTTTCAGTCTACATCTAAATCCAGGCCAAAGCCTCCCTCTTTTCCACCCCCCAAATTACAAGCGTCAGGCAAACTTAGACACTTGCAATTGCCAGTTTTCCCCTTGAAGCAGGCAGAGAGTATCTGTTGAACCCTGGCAATGATTGATGACCGAGGGACTGACCAGACTTGATTAGAAACTGCCAGCTGAGCGGTAATTGATGCAGCTAGTTACTCATACAGGCATCCCAGGCACTGGCAGACATAATAAGGGAGCCCATTATAAGATCGAACGGCAGACACAGGCACTGATCCAGTCCACGTGTGTGCACAGTGTCTCGTGTTGTGAAGCGGGGGAGAAGGTGTTCCCTCATTTTTAGCTCTTTTACCAAGGAGGATTTCCTTTACTCAAGGCTGACATCCTAATGAGCAATCTGTGCCAACTCCTCTAAATATCCCGGTTTCTTTTTAACCTTTAAACCAAACCATCCTTTAATCTGTTTTCTTTTCCATTTCTTGACATAGTTATGTTAAACTTTTCAGCAGCAGGAACTTCACCAGCAGTTTTCTCCAAGACTGTGTATGCTTTGGATTGTAATAAGAGAGAGAAGGATGTCAAATTTTCAGAATAGCAGTAACAGCAGTCATAGAAGTTTGTACTTGAAGTTGCTTAGCTTTGGACCTGGATACAAGTCTGCCTATAGATACACTGCTTCCTACTCTTGCCATAGTAATTGTGCAAAAAGAAGAGATAATAGGTAAAGTATCTGTAAGTACCTTTTAATCAGCTGACCTATGGTTTTGGGAAACATTAGTGTCATATTTGATTATATGGTTTATGTGTTAACTCACCACAGTATGGCAGAGAAAAATCCAATTAGATACCATTGTATAACTGCTCTTTACCCTAAGATTAACATAATTTCTAGAAATGAATTAGTCTTGTTTAATCAGCGTAATGAAAGAAATGGTAGTGTTTTCTACACTGGTAGCCCAAATGTGTAGATGAAAATAAGCAAAGGCTTGCAAGGTCAGAGATCACTAATCGTGATTGCTAAATAGTTTTTTCCAGGTAATATCTTAACCGAAGAAAATGTTTAATTAGGCAGAAATAAGCAACTACAATAAAAAAGGTAAATTGAAAAGGGTATTGTAGGATGTCTCTGCTAAAGAAATAGCAGAGAATTAACACTTTTTTAAAAGAAAGCATCTTTCTAGAATCTTAACTCCTCATTTCCGGTTTCCAGTTTTCTGTTCTTTCTCATTTAACCATGGTAGTTGTTGAACTTCTCTTGTCATTGAGAATCCATCTTACAGGATGGATTCTTACAGGTGACATTTGAGCATACCAGTATGAAATTAGCAGTGTGTCATACGATGCTGTGAGAGTTCTGCACAATTTTCATTTCTTTAATGTTTCAAGATTTACTGATGAAAAATTGTAGTATTTTTTACCATCTTTTGAATAACAGCAACGCTGTCTTACTCTCAAGGATTTGTGTCAGCTATCAACTTTTTCCTTCTTAAAAAGAAATCAGAACACTTTCAGTTCTCAAATTTGGAACCATTGTGATACTGCAGTCTGGAGATTTCTGTGACCAATTACTTACACGAATGCCGTTCTATACTCCATCATTTCTTTGGTGTCCCTGATTTATCTCTCAAAGCCTTTATGACTTGACGTTTGGCTTTTATGTAGACGCAAAGCAGGTCACGTGGTTATCCAGAGGCATTAGCATGGTAATTTTCTTCAAGTTGAGTAGGTGGAAATAATTAATGGACTGCTTTATTGATGTACATAGATAGCTGATTCTCTGTGGTTTCAATTCCCAGCTTCAATAAAGTAGCTTGAGATTTTATCTGAGGGACCAGTAATTACACAGGGCAAGAATAATTGCTGCACAAATACAATCTGATTGTGGTTTATGCTATTGCCAGGGCTGATGTTAAAGCTTAAATATACAAACAAGGATCTGCTGCATGAATAAGTTGGCTCCTTTTATTTAAATTCATGAACTCTAGAGTAACTTGAATTCAGAAGTATGTTCCTGAAAGTTGAGCAGACTTTGAAGAGGAAGTTACAGTTTTAGTGCATTGCAACACGGTAGTAATTTTACTCTCTTGACTAAATCGTATGCAGATACCTTGGGAAAAATAAGCACCATCCTAGCTTTTAGCTGAGACTGATACAGATTTTAAGTGAGGAATTTTGGCAATTCAATTCACTCTGGTATTCATCCTAGAATTCTGACCAATGCTAACAAATTCATTCTATAAATTTATACTAAAAGTAATTTTTCTAATGCTTGATTGTGAGAGTGTCTTGGATTTACTCCCTATAAAGAAGCTCCATTGTGGGAACCTCCTGAGGCACCTTAGTAAGCAAGAATGGATACAGCTTTGTTGCTGCATTATCTTTCATGGGCTCCTTTTACAAGTTGATCATCAGCTGGCCCTACGGTCTCAGTCAGGACCCTTGCCTCTCATACGCTTTAAATAAGTTACTAGGGGATTTTATGCCTTTAGCAAATTGTTCTTTGGTATCTTCTTTTGGATTCTTGTATTTTAGATTTATTTACCTTGTCAGAGGAATTTATAATTTTTTTTCCCCATTTTTATTACTTGGACACCATTTTTTTGAAGGAGGCTTGCTTACCACCTCCTTTATTTTTCTGTTGAAGCTTGCTGGCCCTGTTTAAACAAAGGCTCAAAATATACACATAGCAATTTAAAACTTAGTTTATATTCTGGCAATCCCAGGGTCCATTTAACCATTCATGTGTTCTTTTTAAACAAGCTTCTTCGTTTTTACCTAGTTCTTAACTGGACTGCACAGAAAGCAAAATAAGCTACATTTTTCATTTTCATTCATATAAAGATGCTGAGCGCAATAGAAAAGATGCTGAGTTCAATAGAGTACAGTATCTGTTCTACAAAGTACTGCCTCTATCGTTACTTCCTGAACCTGAGTCTCCGCATTGCCCAGACCTAAATCAGAGATGGTTTCCTCAGTGAAAGGTCTGCACAGCTGACACTATGTTATGTCCCACTTGTCCCAAGTGCCCAATGCAGGAAGCATTCTATTCAGATCGGTGAGACATATAAAGTAGAGACGATTGGAGGCAAAACAGTCTCCACTTGTACCTAGTTCTGAGTGCAGCAGGATCTTTTCAACCATTTTGTCCAGAATGTCTTACTCTATATTCAATTTTCTGCTATACTATCTTCTTTATTTACATGAGGCAATACAAGGAATATAGTAGAAAGTCTACTGTGTTTTTCCCTGAACTTGGCAGCAATACTGAGAGATATGGGGATATTTCCTGCATATTCTGAAACTTTTCAGAGATAGAAGCCATTTGCCTACTGTGCATGAAACCTGCCTGCTCTTTGCTTTTGTTCCCAGAGCAGTAATAGATCATTTGTTACAATGGTTAAGCACTTTTAACAAAAGTTAGCCTAACAGAAATAAGCTGTGAGTTGAGGATAGAAGCTAGTGCACGTATATGAACAGGAAGCTGGAGCACAGAGAGGGTGGGAAACAGGATTCTTTAAAAACGTTGAACAACTAAGAATGGCTCCTGACAGTGATTCATTGTGGCACAAAATGAAAAAAAACCCAATATAAGTAAGCTCTTGGCAGCCAAACAAGTGATTAGAAGACAATGCTTAACTGCCCACAACCCTTTCATGACAAAGGGCTTTGAGTCCAGCATCATTTTTGGTAATATCAAGTAATTAAGAAGTCATGCACAGCATTCACCTCTGGCCCCATACTGGGAAAGCTACTGCCTCCTCTCACAGCAAGGATGCAGACGTGTCCATCAGCACATGCTGGAGATAGTACCATTACATTTATGTGCAAGTTTGCTATACTCACAGAAGGCCATCCTTATGGGACACTGTTCACTCGTTGCTTTTCTCTGGAGAGGGGAGGCTTGTATTTATTGAGGCAAATCCTTGGTACTCATGACTAGGAGAATAGCATTCAATCCTTGCTTTATTGTTCTAGCTGATATCTATCTAACTCTTGTTGCGCACTGGTTGGGTAAAAGCCATCAGAATCCCTCATTCTATTTCAGCATGCTGATACTAGAGCATCGTCATATATCTCAGTATAAACTGTTCCCAGTAAATTGAAAAAGAGCAGCTGCAGTAAGATGCAGCCTAAGGATGTGGGAGATTTTTGCATAAGTATAAAATAGAAGTCACCCCCCTCACCTTCTCCCCATATAACACACATACAAAAGTCTGGTGTCCATAATGTGCCAACATACAGAAGAATAAACTTTGAAGTTATCCAATTTTCTTTTTTTTTATGAGAAGATTGAAGGTATGACATAGATCAGACAAAAACTTATCACCTATGTCTATGTAATACATTTGCAGAAAATCAGCTCTCAAGCAGTATAAATTTAGGGAGATTTGTAGATGAAGGCAGAGCTGACATAATCAGTATAAAGAAACTTTTGGTAGAACGACCAGCAGCTAGAGAACCTTGTTAAATGAGATTGTAAGCTATTATGTGGGCCTCTTGAGAGCTAGCTCCTAAGAGTAGCTCCGGTACAACACAGAAGCCAGGCTGCATCTAAAATGCTTCAGAGGTCCACACAAAGATGCTGCAATCTCCCACTCATACGTGATTAGATTTTTATGGAAATACACCATAATTTGGGGGGAAGAAGACTGTTTCATTAATGACATCCCCTAGTAGAACCTTGTCCATTAGCCAAGCTGGGATAATAAAATAATTCATATTTTGTATGCTTTCCTAGATTCTTGTACCAATTTCCTTGGACTAAAGAGTTAATTCAGTACCTGTGTTTAAATTAAGCCTCGGTTTCCTGCATGAAGCCTCCTTGAATTTTTTCCATTACGGTTCTGAATACTTTTGTATAACTTCATTTAAGCAGCAACACTAATTACTTTAATTAAATGTAATCACACATTACAATTGCATAATATCCCCATCCACTAGTTAACTTAAGTGTGCAGTCTTAGGTCAGTCATCGTTAATTAACCTCCAGTTGAAGCATAAGCAAAGTTGTTCTGATCACCAGGGTAACTTTACCATTGCTGCATTTTCGTTCTGTCTAACCATACATAACAGGGGTAGGAACAGGCACATGGTGGAGAGATTCTTAATCAGGAGCTTCTAGACATTTAGGAAGAAACCAAAGATTCCAGCACAGGCTCAGATGTCCGAGTGACAAGTCTAACATTTGCAGTACAACACCACAGCATTGGAGCTCCACCTTGATTTCTGGTGATAGGTTGGCGTGACAGGCATTGCACAGAATGCAAGGTTTCCCTGTCAGAAATACAAATAACATTGGAAAGCATCCCTCCATAGCAGCTATTTTCCAGTGCAGCCTTTCTGGGACAGTCCATTATATCATAAATTCTTTAAGTAATATGATCTTGAAGATAATGGACTGCTCTGTTTGGCTTGCCATTTTATTGCACTTACCAAGTCTTGTTTGTTTGCTTATTTTTTAAAAGCTTGCTAAATAATTGTTTTTACCAATACCAAGAGAATTCATTCCCCTAAAGATTTTTTTTTCTTTCATTAATACTAGAAACCATTCAAGCAGCAGATTTCCCTTTTAATATTTTTCCTCTTGAACCTACATCACTACAGTTTCTTCATTAATTTATTTTTTTAAATAACAACACAAGGGGATTTTATCAAGGGAAGCCTGGCTACCTCAATTAACCTGAACTTTTCTTTTAGGCCACTCCATAAAGAGGGATTTTCTTACCAACAAAAACTGCAGTGAGAGTCTACAGTATTGTTCTTAAAAAAACAAAAGTCACAAATAATTAAGTGTGTTCTATTTTATTTTTAATTGTACTACATTTATTTTATTAATTTCCAAAGCATTAGCACTATCACATTGCATACTCTGGGAATTTCTATAGTCTGGTGAGTCTGCAGCAGAAGAGGGAGTGAAATGGTAGTGTAAACAGAGGAGCCAAAAATTTTAAGACCATCCTGCTGATTCATGTTTCCAACACAAAGCTTCTCTTAAAAGCTTTCTATCTGCCCTTCCAGGGGGTGGCTGCACACAGGGGGTTTCTATTCAAATAAAAGATTACTGACATAGTTTGAGGTCATCAGATTTCATGCAGGACATACTAAGAGCAATTACCCATTTGGGGGTTTGCACATGAGCTGATTTGATTGTGTGTGTCAGGTACCAAGAAAATATAATTCACCAGTGAATTCAAGGTATTGGTAGTGCATGTTTGTGTCAAAGCTGCATGTGAGGAAACTTCAAGCTTTACTAGCTGTAACATGTCAGTTATGGCTAGATGCCTTCAAGGCTGTTTGAGCTCCCCTGTGTGGGCAGCACCTGTGGATGCACAACCAGAAAGCACAAAGGAAGAAAAAGCTTCAACTAAAAGTTGAGTTTTCAGATGTTTTGTAATAAAAGTAGCATCTCTGGATGATAGCTGGGCAACTGCTGGAATAGGCACATGCTCAGCTACTACAAAACACTTCCTATCACTGTGTAGATGCTCATGCTGAGGTTTTGCTATGCAAGCAAGAGCCTAAGAACCCTAAAGCTTATCTACTTTTATAAAAGTGTTACATGAAACTATGTATTAGCTCAAAGTTTTACACCTAAGCTTCAAGGGCAAAAAGATCCAAGTTGTTCTACAACACATGATAGGAAAACAGTCCTGTTCCTACACAGAACTGCAGACTAATGCTGATAAAATCAATTTTGTCTTATGTATTTTAGATAGGGACAAACTGTGCAGACCCAAATTTAAATGTGTCCTTTGGGTGTCTTGTTAGTTGCTCTTTAATCAGACCTTTTTTCAGGTTGATCATATCTGTAAAGCACAGCTTAGCTGCAAGTGAACCTTCAGCCTGCAGTTACCTGAGGAGAAGCAGTATATAGCTACATCATGTTTTAATTCTTTTGCCAATTAGGGGCACAGAACGTTTGAAAGTAACTCAACCTTGTCAAAAATCAAGGGTCCCTCCCTGTTCCAAGCCATTGCATGTGCAGAGAAGGAACTGTCCTCCTTCGCCATCAGAGTATGACTTTTCCAACAGTTTTTTTAGATCAAAACTTAAGAAACGTTTGAGTGAACGGAACAGAAATTAGTAGAACCTGTCTGGAGGACAGGTCTGTTCTCTGGGACCACGAGGTGTGAGTTTTTCTTTAAATACTTCTGTTTTCTTTAAAGAATTCTAATAAATGTGAAGACTTAAAAAGTTGGGTGGAACGAACAGTTGCAGACCAAGGACACATTGTATGTAAGAAAATTAACATAAGGACCAATGAGTCACAGTCTTATTGCTCAGTAAATATTCTGTAAGACTAACAGCAAAGGAGCTATTTATAATCCAGTCTGGGATTATATCTGGTACCTTCAAAAGAGGAAAAAAAAAACCCAGCCTTCTTTCCTGATAAAAAATACATGTAACAATATGGTTTTGTCATTGTGTATGAAGTTTTATATTTCAAGTGCGAGATTAATTTGCCTGTTTTGAGTTTCAGTGTGTGCGCTATGACAAATTTAATTATCTGGCTATCTGCCCTGGATGTATTTCTCCAGTCTTTCCAGACTTTTCTTAAACTTGCATTTTTTTTATATTTTGCAGTTCCCTCCTTTTGGGGTTTGGTGAACTCAGCTTGGAATCTTTGCTCTGTTGGGAAAAGGCAGTCACCTGTCAATATTGAAACCAGCCATATGATTTTTGATCCCTTCTTAACTCCACTTCGCATAAACACAGGGGGAAGAAAGGTATGTGTTCTAGCATGTTCCAGTATAATACTAAGAAGTTAGTAGATGTACAAAGACTTGCTGTGTTTTATATTTCTAAAGCCTTTACAATTTTATCTCAGTCAGCTCTGAGACAGAATAACAACACAGTGCTTTGCAAATCACACGATTTCATCACTGCTGGAGAGAGAGCAACCACACATGTTTAGGTGTCTTCTAGCACATATTTATATTTTTGTATTAACTGAAACTCTGCTGTCTGGAAGAATAGCATCTCACTTGGAAACTCCGTGTTTGTAATTAAATTTGGTGATCATCCTGAGTGGCGTTTTCAAGGTGCTTTTCTAAAAGTGTTGTTTAAGATGGCCAGGAATTTTTGTTATTCATCTAAATCAGGACAGCATTGCAGTGCCATCATGTTAACAGGTAGGAAGGGATGAATAAGCTTCTTTATGTTACAAAATAAAAGGAACTATGTGATACATATCTCAGTGTGGGACAGGCAGACAATTGTGTTCAAAAAGTGATCTAGTTTCTGTCTTATCTGGAGCATATTGGCAGTACTAATAAGATTTTTTTTTATTGGACATCTCATATCTCTTAGTTTGAAAACACAATGGGAAAATGTATTTTAACCCATCGTATGTATTTTAACCCAAAATACATAAAAATGTATTTTAACCCATTAATCACAGTTAAATCTCCAAGGATATTGGTTAAGATGGAAATGATAGGTTAGCAAAGACTATTTTACTCATCTAAAATCAGCACTATAATTACTTGTTGAACAGTGACTGCCACAGCTGACTAGTTTATTAACTACTATTTCTGAACAACAATATTTCTAAATGATGTATATAGAAACCTTTTCTTGTTTTAAAGCATATATGTCCAGTTTTTAAAGTATATCTTAATAAACTGAGGCATGAAAACAGCCATTCTGAGTTAGATAATGTGTCTAACTGGATCTGAGGAACCTCAACTTCCAGTCTAATCCATGCAGATTAAAAATGAAGCCAGGAAACAACTTAGCAAAACAATTCTATGCAAATGAGTGGAGATTGTTGTCTGAAGTATGTGTACATACAGAAATACTCACAATAGATGCTGGATCAAAGGGAGGATCAAATCCTCCCTTTGAGTTATGTTAGGGACTCAACTTTGGACAAGGTTTCTGTTGTAGCAAAAACCTTCAGCTCAGTATGTGGTACTATCAGTAGTATACATAGGGTTCTTAGAAGTATTTTCTGCATTGCCAACGTTAGGTGCTAGCTTATTCTTTTCCCTTATGGTTGCTAAAATAATTATACTTACTAAAAATTAGGACTACAGACAAATTTAGAGTGCAGCAACTAAACTAAATTTCTGCAATCTACTTAGTTCTTAAATTACCATTCAAAGAGAGGTCATAATCTGAAAATAATTCATAAAGCAAACTGATCCTAATGATTATGCCTAATGGTTTTGCTTTCACTAAAGAATGTATGGAGGTTTAAGGACAATCGTTAAATAAGTATCATTTCTGTTTATCCAAATGAATAGTTGATACTTTCCAATTCTAAATTTATTTTATAAATAAAGCAGCTCAGACTTGTTAGCACTCTTGGAAATAGTCATTAGTTCATAATGGTTTTATGTTGCTTCCTTTGTATGGGGGTGCTAAAAGAGTATTTTAAAGATTTTGTTGCTTATTCCATGCAGGCAGTTCTCTTTTATGCAATCTGTAATACAGAACAAAGCAGGTGAAAAGGCATTGTGGCTTACAATGTCAGAACAGGCAGAGACTCTAACAAAAGGTTACTCCAAAATGATTTATCTTCTCCTCTTGTCTTGACAAATAAGATTTCTGCTGGATACAGCATGAGCTGTCAGGAATATGCTCTGTGCTTCCCATTGAGGTCCTGGTGGTACATGTGCACATACATCAGTACCAATGTAAACTTCATCTCAGAAGTGATAAAATGGTGGTATTGTTAGCTACTGATGGCCAGTAATGCTTCCAACTATGCTCCAAATTTCAGGGTAATATGCTTATTTTGCTTTTTAAACAGAAATATATAGAGGTTTTCATTGTGATATGCAAACAGTTTTATTGACTCTGATCTTTATGTAAAGCCTGATGTATTTCCGAGTATTTATGACATAATATGAAAGTCAAGAACAAAGTTACATGGATGCTGTCAGTGAGTTGAAGCCATGGGTTTCAGAATATTTAATGCCTTCTACAGGTCTAAGAATTCAACTGGTTTTTTATACCATTTCAGTGTAAAGCAAATATTTGATTATTAATAAAATATTGGAGGCACTGAAAAAATAGGAGGCACAGATAACCTGGGAGAAGCCAGATCATCAATGAGGTGTTCTCACCACACTCACAAGCATTATCCTGCTGCTGTCAAACAGTGCTGGCTTTCTGTTACAAGAACACTATTTGTCCTAGTTGTGCTTAATCATTTTAGAGAGGTTTCTAAAATGGTTGAATCAAAATTTTTCTTTAAGGAAAAGATTACAATTTTAGTGCCTTGAAAAAATTCCTTGCTCACAGTTAAGGCTTTACTGAGGATTTGATTTGGCAGGCAGTATATTTGTGTTCACTTTTTTGGTAAATGTTTTTTTAGATCTTAAAAATAGAGGTGTGTTTCATATGGGCTGAAGCACTTCAGTTTTCAGGGCGGTGAACCAACTGATATAGCAGCCAGGGAATTTCTTAGACAGGACTTAACTGTGATTATGCTGTACACGAAAGGATTTTGTGGAACTGATCCTACGAAAAATGATGAATAAATAAAAAAGGGATTTGATATGGTTTCAAATCAAAGTTATAATAAGCTAGCTTACATGCATAGTGATCATGAGAGGCAACTCGTTGCATACAGAGTCAAAATTACACACCTCTTTTGCAAAGGGAGCTGGGAGGAGAGACAAACCTTAACAGAACACTAGATGGAAGGAAGTGATCAGTACCGATAGTCTTGGAACAGTAACTTCAATATTTTAACAAATTTTTTTGCTATTAAAGCAGAAATCAATTGTATTTGAGTTCTGATTTTGAATGCATTTCTACTTCACATGCTTCACTTTTGAAATTAAATTAAGGAACTGGAGGGGGTCACCCAGAGGAACAGAATCCAAGACCAGTCTAGAGAAATTCAAATACCGTGTACCTGAGTGATATGATCACTGACTTAATAGTTCTCTTGCCTCCTTCATTTGTTAAAACTTTTTTCTCTTGGGCCTTTATTTTTCAGGGTGAGGAGCATTGCTTAATTCCTGTAAACTAGTTACCTGTTTAGTTCTCAATTTCCACATAGGTAGGACCAGAATTGTTACAATCCATTCCCTTACAGAACTTGTAACTAGGGATTCCTTATGTTCCTATCTTTCTATTCAATTCCATTCTAGAGTTTATTTTATATCAGTGTAAATACTGGAAGGCATTTCAGTAAACTAGATTAAGACTTCCTTACATTTTTTTAGAGAACTTTGGAATAAAAAAATAATTTTCTTGCTCCTAAAGAAAAGGAATGGTTTGAAGGGAGAGTACGAATCACAGCATCACTGTCTTCATACCCCACAGCCTGCAAAAGGAGAAAAGTTAAGTCTGTGTCCTGTTATGTGACGAGTGACTTAATAGTTACTTCTGACATAAGGCTGTGAAGAAACTTCTTCCCATTCCACTTGGGAGCAAAAGGGATGCCAAATATTTATACCTTTTTAATCCAATTATTCACAACAAAGTTCCAGTAAGCAGTAATATATTACCTTATGTGCTGTCCAGTGATTGCAGGGTGGTATTGGACATTGCGATTTACAATTCAGGCATCTTCAGATGTTACCCTGAACTGTGCTGTGCTATTTTGTATCTTTGTGCTTCTCTGTTTCCGGCGAAAGCTCTTTGCATCCTGAAGGCTGAATATCATTGATATAGATAATTGGATTTCAAGATTCAGGATCTCAGCAGAAGATATTTAATGAGTTTATGTGCAGATAAATTCCCCAGAAGAAATACTGCTTTTGAGGAAACTCCCCAAGTTTCAGTTCTCTCTCAGGCCCAGCTTTGTCTCCTGATTACCCATTTTAGTGAAATTAACATGCAGTCCATTTCAGATAAACAGCCCTTTTCAATAAACAATACAAAGCCTTATTAATATGCAAATCACACACCTCCACTCTGTCACAAAGAAAAACACCATTTTACTTTCTCTGCTCTTTTTCCTTGGATTCATACAAGCACCGAGGCAATCAGCAACAGGGCACCAGAGTGGCTTTACTGATGAGCCAGTGCAATCTAGTGACATTTAGACAGCAAGAACTAGGGTTTCAGCCGCCAAAGCAGGGATTTCCTGTGTGATGATGGTGGATGAGCAAACCACCTCACTGCCACTGCACTAGTCCTCTTCTGGGATTCCTTCCGCCATTCACCAGTGCTGGCGTCTCTCTCCTCCCGGACCTTTGCCTTCGTTCCCCAAAGTCTGTCCCCTGACATACCTGCAATTTCAGTTCTTGGCCATACTTACCTTTTTATCCTAAAAACATGTTCAGTGACAGCATTTGCTTTAGACACTAAGTGCATCCCTGACAGCTACTTAAACCTGGTCACGTAAGCGATGCTACATGTTGCTAATCATTTTAGGTCATGCTCAAGGACTTAAATTGTGGCTTAAAATGGGTAAATTTCTGTTTAAATTCACTTTATTTTTCAGTCAAGGAAGACCATTGTACCTGATGTTGACCTCTGGGGAATAAACAAATCGATGTTTGCTGGGCAAGGACAGTTACACGCATACTTGAGATGAGTGTGCCTAAATGAAAGTTACTCAGTAAAGATCCATAAGTCTGCCTTCTCATATGGAACATTAATGAATGCAATCACGTATTATTTGAATCAATATCTTTATGAATACTTGGTTCATTCTATGCATCACAAGATAATGGCCATATTTAGCAGTTTCTAAACTAAAATAGGATAGGAGAAAAGAGATTTATGAATTGAAATCAGTTAAACGGTTTCACTGCCAGTAGTTCTGATTCCATGCTGTTCAATCAATTCAGAGTATTACTAGCATTTTTTCTCAGGAGTGCAATATATGACAACTGCCAAGCTTTTCTTTGGTGATTACTAAAAGGACAGATACTGGCGTGAACCATATTTCAGCACTGCAGGAATATAAAAAATGAAGTGTTAGAAATGGTCCAGGAGGAATGGATAGCAATAAGACATCAATGTCATCTGTAAACTGATTTGTGATGAATTTTTAGAGGGCTTAATAATATGATGTTTTGATTTAGGGTGGCTCAGGAAGTCAAAAGACTGATGCAAACATCAAAAACTTTAATGAATAAAAAATTAAATATAGTATTGCTGCTTAAATAATTGCTTAACATTTCTAATACTTCTACAGTACTGTGTGTTCTTAGATGTGTTAGTAGTGAGCATAAAATAAAACCAGCAGGTTAAAGTAACTGTGGTTTATTCACCCTCATCATTTAGAACAGGAAAAATGCTATTATTTCAGAGGTACTTGTAATCATTACTGTTAGTACACCACATATAGGGAAAAAGTATATTCAGGGTCTAGATCTGTCTCTTTACCAGGACATCTGTGTCCTTATCACTTCAGCTATCCTTTCTTGATAATGAGTCAGTTTGGAATATGTAGGGACTCAGTTTGCCATCTTGGTGTGCTCTGAATTTCTGGTTGTCTCCGATAGTGGAGCAGAGTCCTGAGCAGGCAAAGAAACGCATTTCTACAGCTGCTTTGTGGTATCAACATTTTGATGCTCCAGTACAACTACTCTGCTTGACATTTAATCTTGTCTAGCGTCATAAAACAAGCCTGATCACTTGTCTGCCATGGGAAACTTCCTAGGAGATCCTCAATTCGGCAAGAAGTGATTCAGCAGGGTTATTCAACAAGCTATATTATTCCTGTTTCAGAGCTCAGGATATGCTCTCAGTTTGGCAACAGTGCCTTTCAAATTATACATTAAACTGCATCTCAGCTGCGTTTATGTAATAATTGAAAGCAACCCATGGTACCCTTGCAAATGGGGTGTTCTAAGCTAGAGCATGCTTTCCAAGGGTTGTTATCCAAAACATCAGGGGGCTCTGCTGTTGTGAACCTTGGGCAGTAGACCCATTAGAAGGTTAAAAAGTCTGTGATGTTATTGAAGTTGGGCTAACTGACACTAACCAAAGGTTTCGTCTGTCTCTTTTTTCCCTCCTCCATTGTTTCAAAGAAGTTGCTTTCCTGCCTTCAGTTCCTAATGGTGTTGCTTCAAAAAAAGATTGGTGCAGCTGCTGACCTCCAGTTACTAGTTTGATATCATAGAATCATAGAATCATAGAATCGTAGGGGTTGGAAGGGACCTCAAGAGATCATCAGGTCCAACCCCCTGCCAGAGCAGCTCCCTAGCTCGTATTGCACAGATAGGCGTCCAGACGGGTCTTGAATCTCTCCAGAGAAGGAGACTCCACCACCTCCCTGGGCAGCCTGGCCCAGGGCTCCCTCACCCTCACTGTGTAAAAGTTCTTCCCCATTTTAGTGTAGAACCTCCTGTGCTCTAATTTGCATCCATTGCCCCTTGTCCTGTCTCCACAGACACTGAAAAGGGGCTGGCTGATTCCCCCTGCATCCCCTGCTTAAGATAATTATAAACATTAATTAGATCCCCCCTTAGTCTTCTCTTCTCAAGGCTGAACAGTCCCAATCTTCTCAGCCTTTCCTCACAGGGGAGATGCTCCAGGCCCTTAATCATCTTCGTAGCCCTTCTTTGGACTCTCTCCAGGAGATCCCTGTCCTTTTTATAACAGGGAGCCCAGAACTGGACACAACACTCCAGGTGGGGCCTGACCAGGGCAGAGCAGAGGGTGAGGATCACCTCCTTTGACCTGCTGCCCACACTCCTGATGTGGCCACACTCCTGATGCACCCCAGGATCCCATTGTCTCTCTCAGCCCCAGGGCACACTGCTGGCTCATGGCCAACCTGTCATCCACCAGGACCCCCAGATCCTTCTCCACTGAGCCCTTCTCCAGCAGGTCATCCCCCAGCCTGTACTGATACGAACAGTCATTTCTTCCCAGGTGCAAGACTTTACACTTGCTTTTACTGAACTTCATTTGGTTTCTCCCTGCCCAGCTCTCCAGCCTGTCCAGGTCTCTCTGGATGGCAGCACAGTGTTCCTGCATGTCAGCCACTCCTCCCAGCTTTGTATCATTGGCATACTTGCTGAGGGTGGATGATGTATTCAAAGGAATTTTCAAAAGTACCAACTTTGTTCTCAATGCCCTTTTTCTATCTTCTAATATAAATTGTGCCTTGTTTTGATAGTATCTTATTTAGATTTATTTCATTCTACATTTAGGTCTATTTATAAACCCAGATATTTATTACAAGCCTTACAGAAGTAAAAGTAACATCTATTTTGTCTTTGTATTTGATTCCACACTTGGGGCTATAACCACTAATGTGAACAGGCTGAAGATCTTTTTTCCTCTCACACCGATCCTGCTGTCACAGTAAAGGCGGGCAAGCCTCCCAACACTGTATGCTTAAGAAGGGATGTAATTTTACATTTTAGCACTGTTAAAACACATTTCCTGGTCTCTGAAGAGTGATTCATTCTTTGCTTTTTGGTTACAAACATAAAATTATAAATGTATGAAATATTTAAACTTAGCTAAGTATGATAATATTTTCTTTCAAGTGGGTATTTTGGGCAAAATATCAAAGAAGTGTTTTCTACTGAAAGCCTGCTGTAGTAGATGGGGATCTTGCATTTCATTTTGTACACAGAAGTTGAATTGTATTATCAAAGTCGAGGTATCTGGGGAAGATGCTACCATGTAAAAGGTTACTGTTCAGCTGCCGTGTGTAAAATACTGGTTGTGCCAACCAGAACTAATGAGAATCCCATTTGTGTCCTTCTGATAAATCCTGGCCTCAGCATTTCACAACTTTGTGCCCTCAGTTAATGGCAAAAGCTGCAATTTGTAAACCAGATTTTATGATCACTGGTTGTGTATATTGGAGACTTCTCTTTCTTCTCGGGAAGCAAATGTTAGGCACCTGGTATGTTCAGGTATCAGTCTTTTAAGGAAGGCAACATATTCAGAACTTTAAATAGCTACACAGCTATAGTAGTTGTATTTTAAAACAGTACTGCAACAGTTTCCTAAAGATATAAGAATAAATTACAGAACATCTGAGACAGATTTTCTTTTTCTCTTTGTAATTAATGTAAGCCCAGTTTGAGTTTATTTTGAACTGATAAGTAATTATCAGCAGTTCAAAATAATTCTTCTTCAGTTCTTTTTATTTCAGTATTAGGTTATTCTGTGTGAGTTCAAACATTGGATCTTTGCAGCTTCCTGGCTGCCAGGCGAGTGCACTGCATAGTCAGCAGCGCTTTCAACAGGGTGTTGACTGTGGTTTTGGTTCTTCACCAACTGAAGCTGGCGGCAAGACTGTTAGCTGATCAGCCTTTTTATCCTGTATGTCTTGATAGCCAAGCTGTTTTCCCTCAAGATGATTTGCAAATTGCTCTGGAATTGTATAACAGAGCGTAGATTAGGAAACCAATTTCTACATGGAAGGAGGAGGCTTTGTCATGTGTGTTGGGTGCCTGCTGCTGGTCTAGGCAGGAGGTCCATATTGGCTGAAGATCTGTTTGTGGGAGAAAGGTACACAGCCAGCTTTGTGAACAGTTATGCGGAGAGCAGGCACAGAGATTGCTCATGGCCTGCTGGTGGCAGTCGTGAAGTGAGAGCTGGAAGAGGCATGGTTCCTGACAAACTGGAAATGGACACAGTCACTGAAGAACCTGTGGGAAAGGTTCTCCCTTTTCCACGTAACTCTCACTTTCACCCAAAATGGTTAAAGCTATGTACTGGAGACTGGTTTGTCATTGGGTTGCATCAACCCCAAATAAGTGAAAACAATTAGGAAATAAACCAAGATCTGTGTTGACTCATCATGAGTTTGTTCTCGTACAAGTTATAGTTAAGGTCAAGTAAGCCTGCTTTGTGGCTGGAACATTAAGCACAAAGTAATTTTGTGTCTGGTACTTGCAAAATGTTTTTGGTTTTGTGTCTTCAGCATGTTAGGTAAGAATCCTTAGTCACAGGTCCCTGTATTGTTCTACACTGAATATACTCCAGAAATCACCACATATTTAACAGGGGATTCTGCCTGTCTTGTGGATGAAGTAGGTACTTTATAATAGACACATGTCAATTCTGCTGTGAACTGGAAAAGACGAGGATAAATAGTGCTGCTGCTGCCGGGGTGAAATACAAATAGCTGTGGCAGTGAGATGCACCATTCAGAATTCTGAGTAGCAGTTTGGTGTTAGGAGAAGTGCGAGTTCATTGTTTTTTCCTCCTGGTACTGTTTATCACTGATTGTTGAAGATTGAAGCAAGCACAGTTTGCTTATAAATAGGAGAATTAAACTATGTATTTTAGGATTAGATGCTAGAAAGGAGCTTAAGGGAAAAAACTGAAGCAGTGGTCAATGAACTGTATCTAATAATCAAAAACAAATCTGTGGATCAGCAGCTCCTCATCAAACTGGGATCTGGATGCTAAAGCAGTGGGGATATTTAAGCTGCATGTCACTCAACAGGCTGAGGAAAACCATCAGTAGATGATTGTGGAGCAGAGGAAGAAAATGTACATAAATTGGTTATAAAGAAACTGTTCTTAATGTAAGGGACAGTGTATATTGCAAGAGAGTTCAGGTCTTGCAAAAAAATTGGAAAGAGAAAATAATCCTTTTGCATGTACCCTTTTTTTTAATTTGGGATATGTTGTTCCTGTAGAGGAAGAGGCAGAAAATTGTAGCTCACAGAAGTGTTGCTTAGATGTGTGGTAGCCCTCTGTCACTTAGGTAAGTGTTGGAATCTGTAGCTATTGTTAGGTTTATGTAACTTTCAACAGAAAGCAATTATAACTGAGCAGTTTTACCTCCAGCTTCTTTATCAAATTACTGCTTGTGTCCCTGAACAAGAAACAGATCCAAAATATCTATGTAGGTCTCACAATGGAAATTTTAGCTTACGAACTAAAAAAAACCCCGTAACAGTCACATTTTCATGAGCTTTCTGTAGAATCCAGTTCACCTTTCCCGTCTCAGTTCAGAGCATTTGTTCTACAGGAAAAGTCAGCGTGTTGGTATGTGGGCCTTTGTGCGTGTGTGTTTGAGACTCGTAGTTTGCCTCCTTTTTCTAAAGCTGTCTCCTATCATTCATCATTTCTGCAGACAAATAAAGGTGGATGAACACATCAGGTTCCTTCTGCAATCTATTTTCCAGAATTTCTCAGAATCCAAAAACTCACTGTAAGACATTTGATTAAAGCATCAGTCTGAAGAAACAGCATCATTTGTAAGAAAAGTCAATAAACTCTTGAGTTTTTCAATTCATGTTTTGTCTCCATTGCATCAGCTCCAGCTCTGAATAAGGCAGTGAACAGGCAAAGGGATGGCTTCGGTGAAGTTATCTTGAACTTAAATCTGTGTAACTTGCTTAAAACCATCTGAAGGAACTTCATATGGGTGCTGATACACCCCGAGGGGGTTGTTACACAATGCAGTTGGAACATCTGATGTGACTATTAAAAGATAATTCTGTTTTTTCAAGAAAGATGAATCTTTACTTCAGTGTTACAAATTCACAAGATCTGACTATCTCAAAGCCGCTTTTGGGATCAAGGTGAAAATGTACATCATATAAATATATGTAGTGCTAATCTCTAACCTCTGACATACTGCTCAGAAAAAAAAATGTGCTGCATGCTGCACTCTTACTTATTTTAACAACTCTATGCAGTAGAAGAGGATGTGGCATAGAATACGCTAACTTTTATGGCATGTTGCTACATAGATGCAGTTGAGGTATATATTGGGATGAGGAAGAGGGAGGGGAAGAAGAAGAGCAGGAGTTAATAAGGACAAATTCTGTTTCTTTACTTTCTTTGGATGTGTAGTAAATAGGAACGTGCGCACCCTTTACTCCCTCATCATCTCTTCTGCGCCCTGGCCAGCGGCTGGAGGCAGCATGTCAATGTCATAATTTGCTACTGATGGTATTAAACCCCTATAGTTGCATTCTGCATTTCTCCATTCCCTTCCACACAATCAGTGCAAAGAAAATATATGGCAGATTGGGCTTTGAATCCCAGCATCTCCCAGGCTATGCCAAGGGCAGCACAGCTGTGCTGAGCTGGCACTCAAAAGCTCCTTTGAAGATACTTTGCCTTGACTAAGTATTTAGCCTTAACTATTTCGTCTAGTCCTATTTTATCTCAAATTATTTAAGACCTCTACCCAAAATAGTTTTCAAATGTACTGTTCAAAGAAGCCTTGAGGGGGTGAAAGTGTGTGAATTCTTTTTAATCCACAAATGGACTTTTGAGATCGTCACATCCCTTCCAAATAAATGTATTTTCGTGTTTAGTTTTGTAAAGCATGTAATTTATATGATAGACATTAATAGCTACTTTAGAGTGACTTAAGCTTTTGATGAAAATACACATTCCTGATCTTTGCTTCCAGTGTGTTACTAAAAGCAGCAGGCTGCCATAGGTCAATAGCCTGAAGTTGGATTGGGATGTAACTCCCTGTTTGATATATATGGGGCTGTTTTGTAGGTATTGCTCAGCTAGAAGAACAGAAACACCATAAAACAGGTCCCCTGGTTTGATGTTGCCCAGGGACAGGTTTGAACGCCAGAGAGAGAAACTCTTCATCCAGAACTTCACTCCCAGGATGAATTTGGCCTGGACAGTAATACTGGAGAGATTCTTCAATTCAGGCCTCTCAAATCTCAACTTTAGGCTTAAAACACGGGCACTTTGTCTATTTGAAATCTTCTCAAAGCAAATAAGCCACTGCCTACCCATCACCAGATGGATGCTGCATCCAGGCTTTTTATAGTGCTTACACTCTTTATATTTATATATATACATATATATATATATACAGAAGGATATTGTTTGGAAGCACAGGGAAGTATGCCAATATCTATATCAAATTTCATATAGAATGGCCCTCTGTTATCCTGCAAAGTCTTGTTTTCCTTAGTCCTTGAGGCAGCTACATACTAGTCATAGATTATTTTTGTATCTTGTTTGACCTTTTGGGGGGCCTCTGTGACAAGTCTTCTGTTAACACAAAGTGTTCCATAAACAGAAAAAATAGCCCAGCCTGGTTTCCTACAGAACCTCATTTTAGCTTCTTCATATCCTCTGTTCCCCATTATCACTTCTCCACCACTCCACCGATCCCCTCCATTATCAGGTGAAGGCAGAAGATGCTGTGGCTATTTCCAAGTTCCTTTGTGCCAGCCAGCCTGCAAATGCACCTGCCGATTGCCCAGCTGACTGCTGCTAACAGCAGTCTGTAATACTGGAGTTTTACCTGCCTGTTCATCAGCACAAAATTGGTTTGGTGCTTTCTTGTACCCGATTTTCACAAAACACTGAGCTATTTCTTCTTTGACAAAGTTGGATGAAACTGGCCAGCAGCAACTGGAGTTCATGTAGGGAAAGTAGGAAACAGGTCAACAACCAGTTTGTTACTATTACAATGAGTTATTTGCAGTATCTTTTGACATAGGCATCTTACTGCAAGCAGTGTGTGTCTGTGGAGGCAGGAGTTATCAAAGCGAAGGACTTAGGTAAGAAATGGGATTTCTCAGGTAGATGTATATTAAAGAAAGAAATTGCATAGCCTGTAGACTGCTGCTGTTAACATCACCATTTTGCACATCAGTGTTTGGCTGCTATTTTCTCCAGCAAAAATGCCCCATTTTCTGTATCTTTCAGGGAATATAGCACTGAGAGCTCAACAGCATAAGAAAAATAAAGTTAATAAACTAATAAGAGTCTAACATTGCTTGGATAAAATTCTCAACAATGTACCCACGAAGTGTCTCAACCAAAGAGTTTTCATTCTTTTAGAAAACAATTCATTTAGAATGTCCAGCAGCATTTGAACAGAAACAACATGGTGTTTTTTAAGTATTGTGATAAATTCAAGTTAGGGAGCTGAGCATCACAAAGCCTTCTGAGGACCATTGCAAACTACAGTGCAAGGACATGGCTAAGAACTACTACACTGATAGTGAGCAGGGTTATAGCTAAAATCCTCTTACAGGTATTTGCTAAGTCTCACAGGCCAAAGGTGCACTTGAAGAGAATCTGCTTGATAGTAGCAAAGCTGGCTCAGAGAAGAATAAGCAGAGGTACCAGCCTAAATTTTGAAAACAGGGTATCTGAGCTGGCACTGCACTGCTGGCTGGAGCTCAAACAGCTGTGGCGGGCATCTCTGCATTTATCTCTGTGGTTTGGGGGAAACTTCTGCCTGAACACCTCTGGATATTCGAATGGACTGGTATTTTTCCAAATGTCAAGTTCTTTAAATGCTGTTTGAAGTTGAAAGTTTACTCAGTTCCCCTTAGAATATCACTGCAAATATCACCAAGATGTTTATATGTGTCCAGCTGCTTTATCACCTCCTCTTCCTAACTCTCCCAAAACAGTGCAAAGGAAGAGGACAAATTATTTAGCAGGAAGAAGTCTTATATCAGTTTCATGATGAATGCTCACCTCTGCAAGCAAAGTCATAGTATCCTCATGAAAGGACCAGTGACTATCATGTATTGCTTGTATCACTGCCTGGACTGCTCACAATTATCCCTCATACCCTAAAAACTAAGAAAAAACATAAAATCAGAAACACAGTTCTTCACCACAAACTCCAAAATATGTTTGTTCTTTGGTGGCTGTGCTAATGAAAACCTCCTTGAGGCACTACACAATAACCCAGAAATCGTTACAAGTCAGGGAGTATTTCAGTTGCATCTCCATCATTCTTTGGGTAAAACCCCATTTCATTTCCAGATCTCTGGTAATGCTGTTAATAATAAGGTATTATCAACCCAGTCTCTTTCCCCATCTAGTTCTAGGCTCTCTCATTATCTCATTGAAAGGATTATGTATTATTTTGGCCAACAGATTTTGCTCATATCCTTTCTTCCACTCAAGACTTGTCTTCTCCTGAAAGCCTTTTTAGCTGTAAAACCACATACCCATTTCAACATCTAAAATCCTTTGTCTAGCACTGTTTGTCCTGTTTTAGAGCACCATTGTGCCCTGCATAGCTCATCACATGAGTAAAGGGATGTGCAGTGAGCTATATATTAAAGAGATTCCTGAAAGAAGAACCACTGGGAGGAGCAAAATGCATGCCAGCACTTGAACTTTTCTTCCTGCCTCTGCCAGATACCATCTGTTAACTGTAGAAGGTTTAGGACTACTGTTTTCCTGTGAACAGCACAGAGGTGATTACTGGAGAGAGACAGCAGTGCTGTTCAGTTATATGCCAGCACTGCGTGGTGTGGAAGTACGCAGCAGTCTTTAACTGAACACTCCACACATAAATTAGGAACAATATTACAGCATCTGGTGTATGTAATGGGAGAATAAAACATCTGTGCTAGATGAAATATTGAATATGTCAAATTATTACAACAAACTTTATAAATATTACTGTTAGTCTGACTGCCATCATTTTTTAATAGCGTGAGAAGACAGAGAGAGGAGTTCTACACATCAGATGTTATGAAAAAGAATGATACTACTGCAGAGAGCACAAGGACTGGCACCCAATTAAAGCAGACAGAAACTGGCTGCAAACAAGAAGGAAACTGCAACAGCAATTCCAGAATGAGAAGGATAGTTCTCATCTCAAGATCTGCCATCGCAGAAAGAGTCTACACAACATCAGAGAGATGCATTTTGCAATTTTTTTTTTGCAAAATGAAAGTTACATTTCATTAGCTTTTTATGGCAGTTTGAGCCAAATCAATAAGCTTTACTACCTGCATCCTCTGTTGGCTCATTGAAGCTAACTGGGCTATCAGCTTCCTGTCTTGATGCACTGTAGATGGGCAGTCATGCTGCATTGAATGACTAAAAGAGACACCTTCGGTGATACTGGATTCTTCAGTGAGATATATAATTTTCCCAGCTTATGCAGCATTTATTGAGTTATTATTGAAAACATGATTTCATGCTTGGTTAAGTGGTAAATTTAATTAATTAGCTAGCAAGATACATTAACAAATAGGACATTACCAGTATTACTTTTGAGAAAGGAGAGGAAGTTCTGTATAGCTAGCCAACAAGTATAAATTGGCTAGGCACTTGGCTAGCTTTTCAGCATTTACTGCTGATGGGCTTTAAAGTGAAGGAAAAAACTTTTCCATCTGAAGTAGGCCTGTTGGGCCTGAAACTGGTCCCTTAGTTATAATACAGAAGTTGAGTCTGTTGGTACATCACAATCCCAGTCTGCTTTGGTAAAATGGATATGCCACTGGTCCCACTTGTTTTGGTGGCTTCAAGACACAATGGAGCCATTGAATGGGCGAAGGACTTGTGGCTGACCATGGGTTTTCATTAACAACTATTACAACTTTAGAATCTTCCTTCATGTACTTGTGTGTGCATCTGTGCAATACTTTCACAAAGACATGTCTGTGCATGGACTACATGCAAAGCATACCCTCTTATTTCTTTTCAACACAAAATCCATGAGAAAAGACTTAGCTAAATGTCATCATGGGTTGCTTTATGCAGGGCTGACAAAAGTGCCGCTTGGAGCAGGAGATTGGTCTAGAAACCTCCAGAAAGTTCTGTCAGCCAACATTGCTTTAAGTCTGTCTGTGAAACAGATCCTGGCTGCTTTAGTCCTAGTTTCTCTCAAGAACCATTAACTAGTATTCCTCTGCTTTAACACAGGCATCTAGAATAGCTCAAGAAAATGCATGCTTGGTAAGGAAAACCTAGTTTTTAGATGCCTGCAGTTTCATGAAATGATTTTTCCCTCTTAATTCTTTAATATGAAGCAGTTCAGACTGTCTTTGACACCTTAAGAGTAAATGAATTGTAAATTAAAAATAGCTAGACAAATTTTCACTTAATTTGATGAGAGGAATGGGTAAAGCGTTCACTGGGTACGTATTTTTTCATACACTCTGGTTTTTTCCCTCTGGCCACATGAAAGGCAAGAATTCTAGCTAGACAAGACTTTTCGAAAGAGAGAGGTGTGTCACTGTCGTTGCTTTGTTTGATGTTGTGCTGGCCACCATTTGGTGTCTTTGCTATCAAACCCAGTAGCAACACAGTTGCCACATGCCTTGTTCTTAACTAATGGTCAGCCACAAGTCCTTTCCCCATTCAATGGCTCCATTGTGTCTTGAAGCCACCAAAACAAGTGGGACCAGTGGCATATCCATTTTACCAAAGCAGACTGGGATTGTGATGTACCAACAGACTCAACTTCTGTATTATAACTAAGGGACCAGTTTCAGGCCCAACAGGCCTACTTCAGATGGAAAAGTTTTTTCCTTCACTTTAAAGCCCATCAGCAGTAAATGTTGATTAATTGTTCCTGGCCTTGATAACCTGTTAGAAAAGGCTCTTGACAAGTGTATGTAGTCCTTCTGTATTGATAAAGGAAGTGCTGTATTTAATATCACATTTTCTCATTTAAATACTTTCTCAGCGTTCTGCTTTTATTACTAGGTTTGAAGCAGTTTTAAAGCGCCTTAGCTGAAGTCTTCAGAAGAAAAGTACACACAAATGCCCTTTATTGGCCTTTTTGGCTTTGCCTATCATGATCCCTCATAATTTCTTTGAATGCATACATCTTTCTTCAATAGTTGCACATGAGGTTGCCAGTGTGGCCTTCCACAGACAAGGGTGCATTGTAAAGGATAAGCAGAGTGCTGGTGAAATCATTGCACTGCATTACTATAGCTTCTCTTTCTAGTTTCATGGTCTGTAGTCCTCATATTATTTATTCCATCTGTGCTTGCACAAGCTCTGAGAGTGCCTTGTACCCTTGCATCGTTTGGCCTGCTTAGGCTAACCATAAAGCCTTATACTTAAAGGATAATGTTCATGATGGGGGAAGTATACAAGGCAATAAACAGCTTTTGCAGGTGATTAAACACGATGAAGCAAAGCTGAGGCATTTGAAAACCCCAAAAGCTGTTTATTATAAGCACAGAAACACGTCACAAAGAGAAGCCATGCTCAACAAACCACAACATTAAATAAAACCTTTTCTTTGCCTTGTCTTGCAAGGACTGGGAAGTTTTGTAGCACTGTCTTCATTTCACTGAATAGATCTTTCCTTCTCCTTTTTAATGGCGTGGGTGGCTTTCATTGTGTCACGTACGGTATAGTGGGAGATAGTTCCAGTGTAATTGCTTGGGATAAAAGCAGCAAAATGTCTTTCCTTAAATTGCTATGGAGGTTCTTGATGATAGTCCTTTCCTTCTCTCCCCACCCCACAAGAGGCCCCCTTTATTCCCAACTCCTTTTTTTTTGCTCTTGCTACACTCTCTCTCTCTCTCTGCATTTCAAGATGTTGTTTATGATAGGGTTTTTCTTTTCAGTGGTGTCTTCACCTCTACTTCCCCCCGGCACTTCAAAGTTTGCCTAACAAGAATGCTTGAGGCTGAAACATGTGGTCACTTTAAGGAGGAGGTTAGAAGGAGGAGTAATATGAGTCACAAAATTTTTAATGCTAGGGTATCACTATTACACAAATAGTACTGCTTTTGTAATGATGAGTTATCTGCAGCCTTTTTTAGCAATTATAATTTACTAAACCATATGATTGTCGAGTGTTTTCTTTTTAAAATGTGATGTGTCTTCTTTTTTCAAGAGGGTCATCTGATAAACTGTTGCAGATTCCTGCGGGGCTTCCTATCAATGCAGTGAATAAAACTACGCTTGTAATTTTTCAGCCTCAACTTACTTAGTAGTTACATATCACTGTGGGTATTTGTGCAAGTTACACTCAAGTGATGCTATTGTTACCTGCTGGCACAACAGTTGTAATGTAGGAGTCTTGTCGGTAACCCTCACAGAAGACTGTAGTTTTCTATGAATATGAATGGAAGGAAAGTTACACTCTAAGGAAAGAATATTTAATGTTTTGCAGTGGTTCACAAAGGCAATATTTTTGCTGTTTATTGCTGAGAATTACAGCATAGGCATTCTCATTTATAAATGAGATCTTGAGGCGGTATCGTCTATGAAAGGAAAATCTGAAAAGAATAATGTGAGTTTGGTAACTACATTAGCTCAAAGCCAAATGATGTAAAACAGAATTCATTGGATAAAGCAAGAGTAAGGAAAAAAATCTGGCTAACAAGTCCATGTAATAGTTGATTGAGGTCTTTTTGTCTTTGTTGTGTCCTTTAGCAGGGGCAATGTGTTTTAAGGAGAGTGGTATTTACTCATTTACGCATAAAACCCCATTCTGATACTGCTGTAAAAAAAAAAAACAACCCTGTGTATGTTACATCCTTGTCTCAGATAAATATAAATCCAGTATAATTCTGGATTTGCACTAGTATTACTGAAACACAAATCTATCCTTGAACATCTTTATCCATTGTGCCCTGTGGAGTTTATCTAGGCCAAATCCCAAGTCACTAAAATTGAGGTGGCATTACTTAGCCGAGCGGAGAGCCAGCGGGAGCGTTTGCATCACAGCAGTCCCTCAGGGAATTGGTCTGATGAATCCTGAGAAGGGAAACTCAGAGCAGCCACTGTGTCTTAAGGGAAGACCCACACAGGAGGAATGTGTTTCATCTGCAGTCACCAGAATACATTGGGAGGTAACGGCTCATCCGCAGATCGTGGTGTACCCTTTTGGGAGAACATGCACACACTCTGCCTGGGCAGGGCAGGGAGGATGAAGTGCAGGAAGAGCTGTCAGCCCCTCAATGTGAAAAAAGACAACCGACAGTATTTGTATGGATTTTCTGGGAAGACGGGTGTCATTTGAAGATGTGCTGAGGATTTCAACCATCACATTTGGAACGGGAATTAAGGCTAATGACAGTAAACATACTGACTTTCTTTTAGAAATCTCATTTCCCTCTCTAAAGGGAACATGAGTTGTCTGTTCCCATTTAAGGTCAGGAAAGTAGTTCTCTCAGACTGATTTGGATGGTTTCTCACAAAGGTTAATCCTTAAACTATTCTCCATTTACTGTCGTCTCATGAATCTTTATAATGAATATGAAGTAAAAATACTCAGGTAGCTTTTTATATTTATTGTATACTTTCAGATATACTCAGAATTATGTGGAGAACTGGTGTGAAGGAAATAGAATAGGATGATGCTTATATCTTACAATTTTTTTAATTGATTTGAGTTAGCCAAGACTGGTTTTGTAAATAGATTTTCTCTTTTTTTGCCAGAGATGTAACATTTTCGTGCATGAATTTGACTATTGGATTATGTGTAACTAAAAGAAGGCTTTCCTGGCGAGTCAGAAAAGCCAGATGCTTTTAGTGGGAATTTTTTGGTTGAAATACATTTGGTAGGGTTTTTTTCCCCCATTGCACTTTCCATCAAAATATTTGTTGCTCATTTTAATTAAAAACATGAACTCTATTATTTTCTGCAGCATTGGGATAAATATCACAGTAAAGAATGTTTCAAGAGAAATAAAGCTATTTCATTAAAACTTTTTTTTTTTCCTGCACCATAAAGCCACTTCCATTACAGCATTTTGAGAGGAAACTTTGTAAGAATTCTGGGACCAGATTTTTAACATACTTACATACCTAATGAAGATTTACAAATGTTCTGAATCCCATTTTCATCACCAGGACATAGTGTCAGAAGGAGTCTATGTCTTTCAAAATCACTTCAAGTATCTATTTGCATCTTAAGGGCTGAATTAGTTTTAAAACTCTGACCTCCCAACTTCTGTGAAGTAAGCAATCGCTTAAGGCAGTGTTGTCCTCCACTAGATTAAATAGACTTCTAATATTGTGTCTTCATCTGAATATATTTTCACTTCAGTCACAGTTAATATGAAATATACTGTATTTTGTATTTGCTGCACGAAAGGAAGATTGATTTATTTCAGGTAGTTTATGGACTATTTTATTCTTCACATCAAGATCTCATCTATTCCCTCCGCATTCATATTTTACAGCACTTTAACTGATTGATTTGATTTGACCCAACACATTGATGGCACCTTTGCCATGGAGGTTGCACGCATATAACACAAATCATTTACATGATTCATTTCAAAACTATTTACTTTACCCTTGGGTTTTTTTTGTGAACCTCTGGCCTTTTGGTTCTGACCAGATTAACCAGGCAAATGCAGGTACAACATAAGTCCCTAGTACCCAGGAGTAATGCCTTATTCACTTACTTACATCATCATATTTACCGTGCTGTACAATACAGTTGTATTCATACCAATGCAGCAAAGACTTCAGAGTTCAGGCTTGAATTTGTCTAATTTCCAAAGCATCTCTTGGTGCTTGTTTTTCTCTGTCTGGACTGCTAAGAGCAAATCAGGTCTGATATAAAAGGTTTCATCCTCGCTGAATGCAAATGAGCAATGTTGGCTCTCACCCATGTCTGAATCTGCTCGTTTTGTGACACAGAAAAGCAAGGTAAGTTTTCATTCCCAAAAGGTTGGTGGTTTAGCTGCAATATTGAAGGTAACTGTGATGGTGAGGCAGAAGCAGAGCCTGGATCTCTGCTCCTAAAAGCATAATGCCGGAGTACATTATTCAGACAAAATCATTACATCACAAGGATGAAAAACTAACGGCAACTGTGTTTTCTAGATGGTGTCTTTTTTTACAAACCTTAGTTTATGTTTAAGCTCTGGCTTCACTTTAGTTTACAGACATGCTAAAGCTATTTTGTATCTCAGGGAAAAGTAAAATAAAGTTTCCAAATAACAGGTTATAAGTTCTCAACCTTTTTGTAGTGGATGTGCCGAGGGTGGATGACTTATTTCTCTTTGAATGAAATGCTTTCAGCATCTGGCTTTTGCAAACAACAAAGGCCGTTCTGAAATGATTGTATTTGGGCTATGACCGAGGCTATGTGGCTGTTATATTTACTGTACAGTAGATGTCAAATAACAGTCAAAGTAATTTGGGCATCACGGGAAATAATAGGAGTGATTCTAGTGCTTTCTGTGAAAACCTTCAAATTCCCATTTCATTAAAAATTCCACTCTGCAGCTGGTAGCAGAGATTACCGGGTTTCACCATCTGTGCAGATTAATGTTTCCTAAAGGAGAATGAATGCAACAGATGAGGTGGCTGGCTTTTCAGATAAAACAAAAACCCAAAGCAGAATCTCTTCCTTGACTCTTGCATCTTACACCTGTTTCCTTTTAATCACATGATGGAATCGTTCAGGACAAACAATTCCAGCTGTCCTTAAAGCTGATTAATTTTGCGATTGCAGCTCACCAAGATGTTGGTGGGCTTGTAACTTTGTAGAATTAGTGATGGGAAGAGCTAGATTTTATTACAAATCATTTGAACACCTTCTTTAGATGTTATTCTGCTCATAGCCAAGTACAGTGTCTTCACCCAAACACACACAGTGATGTAATGGCGTCACAGCATGTGTTGCAGGCTGGATTAGCAGTGACAAGCCAACATGGAGAAGCTCAGCTGCTTCAAACCCACGCCCCTGTTGTTTTCAGTCTCATCTCTTTCTTTTCTACTGGCCATAACTAATCTTTCCAGGGGAGCAAGCATGTGATTCATTTAAATTGCATTTTTAATCAATGCTATGTCACTACATATCTTACAATGTTATAATTTTCGAATTACATTAGCTTCACCGCACACCAAACACCGAAATAAATTCTTGGCAGTGATCACTGTATTAGGATGAATCAGTAAAATTAATAGAGTTTCTGGGTTTGCCAGGAAATGGGAACATTAATTTGATTATTTCTTGAGGGCAAAACCAGATAACACAACAGGCAGTTACAGTGACCTTGAAACATCCACTGTGCTTCCCAAGCCAGGTATCCATGCCTGCCTGGGTTCCCTGGTATGCAGGCATACCTTCCCTGAAATGAAAGATGTTTTGCTTTGTCCCAAAGCGTGCTGGCCAAAATAGAGGCATGCTGGTATCTGAGACAAGGCAAATCATGGTGTGTTGGGGTCGGCAGCCTCGTGTCAAAGCAGCAGGCACCGCAACGGGGAGGGGCGGCTGCCTCGTGCAGACAGGTATTGCCAAAGCCTCTTGCGGTGGTTGTAGAGTTCCATCTTTGTTCTTAAAAGAGACACTCATCCATGCATAAGGAACAGCAGTAGCACAGGGTATTACCATCCATATGGATTAAACATTAAAAAAACCCAACACCCCAGAAACCAATTACTAATACAAACATGAAAGTGGATAATTAAGCTCACTGGCAACATTGGTCCTTGCTCTCCCTTGCATTTTCCTTTCATTGAAACCCAGCTGTTCTTTGGTTGTTGCCAGGGGTAACCAGCAGTGACATTCAAGGTCATCGACGAAAAGCAAGGCTTTTCCCCATGAATATTTTCCACTCTCTTGGAAATTTGCGTCTTCGAATAAATTCCTTCAAAGCAAAATATTTTTTCAGTATAGCACTTGGGGATTATTTTTTTTTATTTATTTCCATTCAGTGTCCAGACTGTTACTGTTTGTCCATGTTAATCGTAACGAGCAATACCCCCAGTAGCTCATTGCTCAAGTCATGTCTCTCAGAAGTGTGTTACAGTGTCATCAGAGCTGCTCTGTCCTGCAAGGCAGGTCCATGACATCATAGGAGTGAACTTCCAAAGGTTCCCCAAACCACCATACCACCAGAGCCAGTGAGGTACCAGTAACCGTTGTCCTGGCGTGGATACTCTACTTGAGCAGCAGCAACTCTATTCACTCTGGTAGTCTGCATGTTATGATTTTCTTTTCCCTTTTCTATATCACTCCTGATTCCTTTCTATATAGTTTTCTGCCATGCGAATAGTTTATGGAGTTTATTAAAGCACTTTCAGAGGAATAAAGTGAGAGTTTCATAGGAAGATGAAGAAAAACCCCATTCTTTTAAATGGGAATTTTGTGGTGATTCATCAGCCAGTTCTGCTTTATATGATTTTGAAGTGTTTAGGAATATCTTGTATGGTTTAAATTGGGTTTTATTCTGTTTTTTATTTAGCCTGTATTTGTCTATTGCTCATCTTACAATTTTTATGTAAATAAGATGCCTTGCTTGTGAACTAGTGAGAAATTAATATTTTCCAATATGTTTGATACTGTGAGTTCCCTGTGCATTTTTATTATTTTGTCAGCTTTCCAAACGAGTGTTTTTCTCTAAAAAAGATGCTGCTTGAGAGACGAATATTTGGGATTGGGAGAACCAAATTACAGCTTTGCTTAGGTGAGCATAACTCCTTTTGATGCAAGTGGGAGTTTCACTTGTTTATTTGGTGTGTAATTTGGAAAAGTGCATTTTGCATCTAATTTGACCCAGATTTTCCTATACCATATTTGGAAAATAGACGGAAGAAGCACAGCAGACATCAGAGGTTGTATTTGGTACCTGCCCTGAGAGCATGAATTTCAAAGTGCTTTGCAGCCAGGCAACCTGAAGGTGAACAGAGACCTGCCTGCATTCCTAGGAAGGAATTCTGTCTTCCAGACAGCACAGCGTTTTCAGAGCTGCTTAGTTGGCATCTAAAAGCACTGGAAGTAGTTTAGGCTGGATTATGGAAAGTGCAAATGACAGTACTTACCTATTTTACAAGCAGATTATGATGATTAAGTATTAATTGCTTGCAGTGTAGGTGGATAGATTTTAAAACTCACCAGAGGGCTTTACAGCTTTCCCATGAAGTCTCCTCGACAGATAAATGTCAGACCCTGTCTTAGCAGAACAATTGTCACCATCAGAACGTTGCCAAGTGCTGGTGTGACAGCTGACATTGCAGGCAGCATGCCTGGCTCGGAGGCAGGGGACTTGAACTAAAAGAGACATAGCTGGAGTCATTTGTGCTGAAAAGTCTCTGCACCAGGCTGTGTCAGCAGAGGGACATAGCCTGCACCACAGATGGAACAGCAGGTAAGAAGGGGCCTTCACACACAACCCAGCACCCCACAGCAAGAGTTTGAGGTGCACGGGATTGCCATACTTCATAGAAAACGCTGTCATTGACCTGTTTTTGTACATGCATATTCATTGCTTTCCCTAAGAGCTAGGGACTGAAAGGTGCCTGAGAAACATACGGCCTGGGTTTGCAGAGGATGCAATGAAAGTTTCCTGAAGGACAGAGTAGCTTTATGTTACAGAAATTCAGAGTGCACAGATTAATTGGAGGAGTGTTTGTGCTTCGCCGTGGGAGTCAAGGCTGCTCTTCTCTTTTGTCTTATCTTCCCTCCTTTATTCACTTCATAGTCTAAATACCTGCAGCGGGTTTCAAGTTAATTTGCTTCCTGCACAAGGTAAATGGCAGAAACTATTTCTTATATTACAGCATGAGAACCAACTGTTGGAAGTTCAGCAAGGAACCCTTGTCACTCCTGATTGTGTCACGAGAGAGACACATTACTTCCAAATACGGTTACTGTGTGTTACCTGTAAGGTAGCTTTTCTCTGGTGGGCTTCATCTCCCACCTGGATGAGGTGGATGTCTGCATCTGTCAAAATGCTCTTACTTCATGCTATGAAAAATAAATAGTTGGACAAAAGAGAAGGGGCTTGTTGCTTCGAATTTGTATGGGTCATAAATCATCCCATAAGCCTTTCTTCCTCCATGAGCATTTTGGGGATTGGGCCCTCTGTTTGGAAAACAGAATCACAGAATCACACAATTGTAGGGGTTGGAAGGGACCTCCAGAGATCCTCAAGTCCACCCCCCAACTCATAAATACTCTTTTTTTAAACACCTATGATTTCAGAGTAAAGAGGGTTGCAAAAACTTTAAAATTCTGAAAATTATTTGTTTACCTGTCTAGGAAATAAAAGGACCTAACAGCTTTTGATGGTCAGGGCAAATATTCTGTGTGCTCTTGAAATTTTTGGAAAATGTATGTGTATTTATTCTGTTTAGCTTGTGGTTCCCACACGCACACTTGGCATCGCCATAGGATGTGCTAGAAGTGCTTCCCTGGGTAGATTTTGAAAGGGTGGGTCCAGCAGGAATATAAACTCAATGGACATATATAAGGCACAAACCACCTTTTTCTTCCTTATACTGATGATTGCATTTATTTCAATGAATTTGTCGAATGAATAATGAAATACCAGGACACGACCCAGAACCATCTTACAGTTAGCTATAAATACAATAATGCTTTGCTCAGTGTTACAGGCTTTCAGCAGAACTGAACTTTTCCTGCAGTATGCCCACAGCTACTTTGACACAAACTAAGCATCTTTGCTTGTGAAACAAGATGTTTCCACATATCATGCCTTTTGTCCCATTACCCTCTTTTTAAGGGGACTAAGCTGTTGGGGTGGGGGTGTGATATTGCAAAAGATACCATGGAATATTTCTATTCAGAAATGAAAAGTGTGCTGGCTCTACTTCAGGTCATAATGAGCTGGAACCATCTCATGTCTCTCAAATGCAAGGAAGAACTGTTTAAAATACAGGCCATACACAGCTAATTAGCAAATAAAACCCAAACCCAACCCCGTAACAAGAGTTAAGCCTATTTGAAATCTGTAAAGAAGAGACATTTAATGATGTAAATCCAGGGATATATAACAACAGTTTTACTCTGACACTATTAGTTTACATTGTTCATTGAGTTAATGCAAAGTTAAGAAATTCCCAGTGCAGACTTGTTTAGAAATGCTTGGGCTAAACATGTCATACTACTGAGCTGACAGACTTCAGCTTTGTCGAACATTCACAAACCAAACCTATTTTCTCGCAGCTGTCTTGAATGCCAGAAATCTGTGTTTTTAGAGTATTCCCCTAAGAACCCGTTCCACTTCTCTCTTCGTCCTACCACTGACTACATTGTTTTCTGCTCAGCTTCTTTTTGGTAGACAATTGACTGATTAGCTAATCAGATGGAGAGTTACAGATGTGCCTTCCTTGTTCTACAGGGATATTCTGTCCTTCTTATACTTTTCCCTAAATTCTAGTTTAACTTCGGTGAACCTGATGCATATTCCTACATATCAAATTTATCACATTTAAAACTAGCCACGCTGTTCCCAAGATCTCACAATAAGACAGATTTGGAGTTTTCTGTATTAAGTAGGGTGAACACAATGTCAGTAATAAAGATGTTGTTCAGGAAGAGACATATTCCAGACCAGTGAAAGTGGGACCATGAAGGAAAGAGAAGAATGACAAGGGAGTGTTTGTATTTCATGTGAGAAGGCTATAAAGAAATAGAACAGATACAGCACGGGGAAGTGCAGATGGGCAGGAGAGGCAGAATGAGGTTTCAGGTAAAGACAGAGAAACCCATTCTGAATGGCCACGCACACTGACAAATGGACAAGTGCCCAGTGGAAGAGGTCTGCTGGTTGTGTGGAGAACTGAGCTCTGAGCATTTGCAAGTGTCTCTCACGCCAGAAGCTTGACTAGCAGAGTAGTTTTTTATACAGCTTTTATATATGTGTCCTGCTCCACCTGTGCTTGTGTGCAGCCTTTGCAGAAAGTTGTTGTTATATAATCCAAAATCACTTCAGCACTTAAAAGTGTAGATTCTATGCCAGGTGCAGTGAAATGCACTTTAAAATTCACTGCGGGGGCTGTTTCTGCTGTCTTCATCTTGGCTCGAGGTTAAAGACACAACACAAATCTGCAAAAGGCAAGCTATTCCCTCATCAGCAATTCGGCTTTTAGATTTCTGGCCTTGAAAGCAGGAAAATATAAAGGAGGTCTTATTAAAAATAGAGGGGAAATTATGGAAAAGCAGCAGTAGACAGATTTGGGAAAAGGGCACTCCTACCCACCCTTCTTACCCATCGTTCAGGCTTCATTGAGGCTGTATCTTTATCTGCTGTGTGAAGAAACATTAGAAGAAGCTCAAGGGAAAACCCATCTGCAGAACAACTGGGGTGTTTTTTCCCTCATATCATCTGTTTCCAGTGAATCCTACAGACCCAGCACCAGCAGTTCACAAGCTCCATTCCTTTTAAGAACTGGAAGACAGCTGATGATCTGTAATCATGTTCAGCCAGCTCAAGGGAATAAAACTTCCAGCTGCCAGAAAAGACCACCACAGGTACTAGGAGATAACTTAGGGAGTGTAACTTGCTTGCAAACCTCACATCCAGTTCTCAGTCGCTGTGTCCACATAGGAACTTATAAGGTCATGCATCTGAGAATATAACGCAATACAAGAGTCTAGCACTAGTGGCACATTTCCTACCTGAATAGATGAACCTTCAGGATACATTTCTTACTACCACTGTCTTCTCAAGTACTTCTTCAGATGCCTTGCATAGCAGCTGAGTACATTGTAATCAAACCTAAGAACTGTCCTGATGAAAGGATCCCTTTTTACCTGTATGATCAGCTCCTTATAATCCAACTGAGCCAATACAATGTCTCATCTTTATATGAGAAAAGGAAGACACTCCTGTAATAACTCCACAGCCAAGGGCATGCCACTGAGGCACTAGGGGCAAATCATTGTCTTCTTCAACAGCTTTGTCCTAACACATCTACCCAAAAATCAGGAACAGTAAGCCCATGACTTTCTGCACTACACAGCTGCCACATTACAAGTGATGATGCCAAAGCAAAAATAAAAGACCAAAGAGAAAGAAAGGGGGAAATCAAGATTGATGAGAACTTTTTAGAGTTGAGTTGGAAAAATAAAAACAATCACAATATAAGTTTGGCACCATAAAACTTCCCAGGAATTCTGGAAAAATCTTAGAATGGTGAAACAGCCCTGGTCTGGAGGGGAACTGGTGAGTTGAAGCCAGGGGTTTATCTTACTTGGGTTTGCCATGCTCAGAGCAGATAGGCATCAGCTGAATATTCTTATTTTTGTCCATCTTAAAGCACTTATTTTCACCATGAAGAGCAGAATTAATTGGAATTCTGCAGATAAAAATGTCAACAGTCTCATTCATCCAGTGGCCTACTATGCAAATAATGTTTTCTCACTGGATCTGGATGTACATCGCCTGTGAGAACTCTCGTTCCTTTGTAGCCCTTCCAGTTTCATCTAAACTTGCATCAAACTCTTTGTGATATGTTCTTCAAATAGCCAAGCAGGTGTTTACAAAGGGAGCCTGCATTTCTAGTAACTGGTTTGAAAAGCTACATGCACGTAGCCATTTGTTTTGCCTGTAGCATCATTTATATGGAGTACCTCTCAATATTTCCTGAGAAAGCTAGTTTGTTCTTACCGAGGTTATTTTCCAGTATGTATTTATATTGGGGTGTTCTCCTATGCATTTGTGTGAGTACAGCTTCTGTATATGTTCACAGAGTATCCAAAATAAAAACCCATTTAAAAAAAAATGAACTTAATCATGATCTCAGTGTTTGCAGTACTGTAAAGTCAAAGTGATCTCATTAGCAGTGTTGGTGATATCAGTCTGGGCTGATGTATTCAAGAATAAAAGGGGAGCAGAGCTTACTACCAAAAGCATTAGAGAGTCAAGTCATACATACACCAGTGCATGTGTACAGACATTAAGATTACTCAAGATTTATCATACTAGAAATGAAAGCAAAATTTTTGGTTCTGTGGCCTTTGCCCACTGTGCCCTGTGCTCATCTGTCGGGTGCTGGCATTCCTTAAAGTAGTCTCAGGCATCAATTTGAGAAATGCATTTCCAGAGCGAACTGAGATGGCAGACAGGTACAGGGAGGGTTTTAACAGTTGTTCTTAAAAAAAGGATAATGGAAGCAGTCACTTTGGGAAATAGCTTTACATATTTCATAGCACCTGGCTCAATCGCAGTGATGCCCAATCTATGCTAGCAGTCCCTAGACACAACAGAAACACAAATAGTGAGCAGCTGCTTTGTGAAGACCACAAACACATCATTAAAATTTTAAATAAAGGTTCAGGGATTGTATAATGGAGATCTACAGAAGAACAGCAATGTTGGGGCAGCTTTCACAAATACTCATGCAGTCAAAATCCTTAGACATGCTCCTTGACCTAATTTTATTCCTGTAACTTCTCTCAAGACAAAACAAAAGAACAGAAGTTTCAGGCTGATATTCTAGAAGGGTTCTCACCTGGAAACAACCCGAACGTACTCTGTGAAGGCTGAATAATATCTAAGGGTCTCTTTTGGACTCATGAGAAAAACCCATTCAAAAGTATTTTCACATAATTTCCCCCAATTCCCTCTCACAAATAACAAACACAGGGGCTGTCCTTCAGTCTCCTTTGAACCTGAAACATTATGAATGACTGGGCATTTCATAGGAGTAACTTTTGAGATACTCATCTTGGATCCACCTCAGAAATTACTAATCTGGGATCATCTACCTTCTTGTGAAGGTTAAAATAGTAAAATATTTCTCAGCAATGCCTGCTCCTTCCATTTCATCCTGCATCTTTGAAGCAAATTATTTGAGATAACAAAACCAAAAAGCGGCAAGTGCTGTAACTCCCCAAGATAAAGTCGCATTGTTTTCAGATTGCACCTGCTCCACTGAGTTGTAAAACACAAGCATCAAAGCCATAATTCTGTTTATTGCCCTGGAGAGCACCGGTGCTTTTCTGGGGGGAATGGGAAAGGGAAGAAGATGCATCAGTAGCAGCGTGAGCAGACTGAAGGGAGCCCTGCTTGGGGGTTCAGCTTGCTGGCTGACATCCTCAAACCTGGCAATAAAGTTTTACAGTGAAGAATAACTGCAGTGTTGAGAAGATTCAGTAGGAAATAAACTGCTGATGAAGCATGTGGGGTAAGAGTTTGGAAAGTAGAGTGACAATATTTTGTCTGGATGAATCTGTAGATTTTTTCTCTTTCAGGCTTCTACTGAGTGTTAGAAATTGGCCCCAAACCAAATCATCCAAATCAAACAGGCCAAAGTCTAAATGCGTTAAAATCAAACTCTGTCTAGATTTAATAAGCAAAAAGTGTAGCACATCTCCACTGACATTTTCTTTTGCTTTTAGTTTAACAAGGACTGGATTTTTATGGCACTTCTTTAAACGTAGTTGTCTTACTGGCTGAGTAAAGAATGCATGAAACATGCACTGGAACCATATTAAACTTTAATGGATAAAGTGCTAGAGTACTACAAGTTTAGTGTTAGACTAAAAATGTTAGGTCTGAAAAGAGAAGACAGATTTCCATTTTTATTTATTAATATAAACACTGGGATTAATAATTAATGGGATTCTATTAAGGAATACTTTGCTGCTCAAGGAAAGGATAAAAATGGGAGCGCTGTGCAAAGGGTCAATGAGACAAATGTGACACGGCATAGACTTGCTTAGTCACCAGAGAAACCAGTTAGTGAAAATTCATCCCTGATAATGCAGAACTTCAGAAAAACTACTACTTCTGCAAAAGAACCTCTAGAGCTCTGCCTTCGTTGTTAATGCCCGACATCCCTTGCCAGCATAGTGAGTAATTAGTTACATCCTGCTTTTGTTTGTATTTCCTATAGTCCAACGTATTCTACATCATCTAGATGAGATTCAAACACTTACACTGCTGCTCTGGCACTGTTGGTGTTTCTGTGGGGTGTTCCTGTTGACACTAGATGGAAGGTATAAGGCAAAGAAAAATGCCCATGTTAAAAGCCATGAGGGGGGATTTAAAGCTTCCTGAGCACCTGAGTTTGATTCAAACACTGATTCAGGTTAAAGTAAAATCAGAATGTTACTTGTCTGCTCTGAACCATCCCAGTAGCTCCAAGAACTGCTGCTTAGTGGCTTTGTTTCTACAATGTTCACCCATAGCTCTGAAAAGGGCAACCAGAGTCCAATTTAGCCCTAGATGTGTGTTATAAGAAAAAATCATGCAACCCATGGGCAGAGTTACAGAGGCAGGATAGCAGATCCTGTGCCTATCAGTATATTCTTACTCAGGAGTAATATATAACAGGTTATCTTGCCTCAGGTAACAATCCCAGGGCATTGAACTGTCTTTTCTTTTCCAATAGGCAACTTGAGTATCTCCTTAGAGAATTTTGCAGGTTGTTAATTATAAAAAGGCAGTAAAATTGTAACAGGGAAGACCAAGACTGTGATCCTGGATTACACTTCTGAGCCCTAAGTACCATATAACTAGAGTTATGGGAAGAGATTAATAGAAAATTGAAGCTGAGTATCAGGAAAATCTTTCCAACAGACTGTGAGAGAGTCTCCCATGTGAAACAAAAGATGCTCTTCTTGCTTGAGAGTCTCAAAACTGATCTGTACAAGGTGTTCTATGAGAAACCATCCTGAAGAAGCCCTGCCAACTGACCTTTTTTCCTGATGTACCCAAAGCACTTGGAGAGAATATAAAAGTCACTGTGGCCTTGACAGGAAGCCCCTGTTCCTTTGCTTTCCATGTGGGATGCTCCTTAACTTTGTTATTACATGAGGTTAAAAAGATCCAGTTATGTTGCCCCTCTCTCACTATGCCAACCAATGGCTGCTACAAGAGGAGAAGTCTTCATGACCAAGCTGGTGCATGCTGGTGTCTGTTAGACACAACAGAATGCATTTATTTTTCAGTCAGAAATTTCTCTCAACCTCACTTTACTCATTCTTCCTAGTAACACACGTCTTGTTACATTCATCTTGAATGTTTTAACTGAAAGCATTTAGGTGGGCTCTATAGCATTTTTCAGAGCAATATTTGTTTTTATTAATGACATTCCAAAACCAGTTTATAGCCATCTATAAGCTCTGCTTTCAAGTCTGGTTTTTGCAGGTCTAGCCTACATAGCAGAGGATGTGACAGCTTCTATCCTGCTTTATTTTTATTGCTGAATACAAATGTAGAGTTTCTCTGTGGATATTTCTTCTGCCCTGCAGCTCTGGTAGGTTTTTATGCTCCGTCTTTTTAATGATTATGTGTAGTTTTTCTTCTAAATGCCTTTTCTGCTGTTTGCTGGAGTTGTGAAGTATTCACCAACTTCATGAGATGTGACCAACGTATAAGGAGGAAAGGGGATTTGATTATTTAAATTGCATGGAAAAATATGCATACTGTCAAAACAAAGAAGAGCGTAGGATTGTATTCCCACACTCATACAAATCAGGAGTAACTGCACTGAAACCAGTGGCGTGATATCTGCAAACCCAATTTAAATATCAGTAAAATCAGGTCTACCAATTTCATATAGTAGAATAGTGTGGATTTAAAGATCACACTTGATTGTGAAAACTGTTTACCTTTTACTTACCCTGCTGTCAGCAAAACTAAAAGTAATTAAAACTGGCATAAAATAAATTTCAAAATCCTGGTTACTTTTTTGTGTTTAACAACACTTCTTAAAATCAGTTTCAGCTTATCTGGACTTCTTTTTTTTCCCCAGTAGTTATAGAATTTTACTATTATTGCTTTTATTATTCATTCCTGTGAATGTGAAGGTGCACAAATTGGCAAGGATCTCAGGGTATGTTTTCATATCAAAACTGATGTATCAAAGCTGTACATTTCATGTTGATTGAAGCGTACTAAAGTTTGGATTGGCTTGGGTCACACAGCATAAATCGAGTAACACAGTTCAAAGATTTCTACTTATGCAACAGAGTTAATGATCCGATTTCTAGAGTGGGATTCATCTCCTGTAACTTTAGCCATCGAGTTTTACTTAGGCTACATCAATGCAGAGAGATGGGCATTTCCAGAAGTAATTCAGCCTATTCTGTCACAGCTGTCCAAGATAGGTGAGTGAATTATGTTCTGTAGCCCCCCTCCTCGCTCTCCCCTTGCATTGTGGTAGACCAGAGTGTTAGTTTAAAGCGTGGTAATTAGGGATTAAACAGCAAAAACAAGGCAAGATGACTCTGAGCCTTAACATAGGAATAAACTGAAAAAAGGGAGAGGAACAGTTTTCTCAGAAAAGACTTTTAGCTTCATTTGGCTGCTATTTATGTAATCACAGAAGCATTTCAACCATGTACAATGTAATTATTGCAATGGGTTGTCTTTGCTCTGGCACCTTCCAGCATCGGTACAGCCCCAGATGTGGTGCATCCCCCAGCACTGACTCCCTGAGTTACACATGTGTCCTGGTAGGTGCTGGTCTTACATCCTGACATAGAAACAACTCTGAAATATTACATAACCAGGAGAAAGGACTTAGGTTGATTTAGGTTTGTTTTTTTTTAAATGATCCCAGTTATTTTTATTAATAACTTTATAACAGCGCTGATGTACAGTGCAGTTTATAAGACAAACTATTTGTTTTTTCTTAGTTACCTCAAGTAAAGAAAAGATAGCATTGAGGTTCCTCTGATTATATTATACTTCTGTAGTTTAAAAGATTTTCCAATTTTATCTATTTATAAAATTACTTGAAGCTGAGGATTAAAGAGAAAGGTTTAAAGCAGAAAAGCTGATTTAAGACCGAAGATCTTTCTTAGCAGCATCCATTTAAAGTTAATCTTTGATCATCTGTGAAGCTGATTACCTAACATATAAAACCTATAAAAATTATCTCTTTTATTATGCAATACAAATATTGTATTCTTTCAAACTCAGTTCATCAAGACTAATATTCAGGAAATCTGTTAACAAAGCAGTAGTCATAAATGTTAGATACACAAACAGACGGTGATGGAAGAAGGCAGAAGGATCGAGAAGAGCTTTGTCATTGTCACTCGTAAAAGTGAAACAGCAGCATAGGATCACAGAGAGGGCTTATAAGACAGATAGATATATAGCTCTCCCAGCATAGTGGAGGGTTTAACATTTAAACATGCTTGATAGAAAACATGCAAGAGGTCCATGATATACTCTTAAAACCCATCTATTAATTTCACATGCTCTCCTGTGTGGATACTAAATGCTCCAGATACTCCTCCATGCATCATTGCTGAAGTAAAAATAAAAATGTACGTTCAGCTTGCCAGATTTTCTTCCTGCATTGACCTCCATAACTGCGATGCTGGCTAACTCTAGTCCAACTATCAGCAATAGACACCAACATCCACCAAAGGCACAGCCCAGCCATACAAGCTTTTAATAGCAGAGTTCCTACAAGTGCTGACCCTTTCTGCCTCTTGGAAATTCACTTCATCTGAGGGGATTTATACAGCAAATAGGAAAAGTTTTCCTAAAACAAGATTTAGCTTGCCAAAGAATTCACACTATCTAGATATGAAACCTTTCCATTTGATTTCTCTATCAAACTGTGATAAGGTGTTATTCCTTCTGTCACACAAACCCATCACATGTGGGGTTTGTGTTTCGTGTCTTTTATGTGCCCCCTAGCTTGAAATTAAGGATTGGCTAAATTAGATTTGTACTAGGGAAAGCTCTGGATTATGAGGGAAAAAAGATCTATTTTCATTATCTAGTTTGGAGAAAAAGGTCTAAGTGTGGAATATTTCTGGGTAAAATGTGTCACTGGCAGATCAGTAATGCCATTTGCAAAGTGTTTTCACATTGTCCGAAATTGCAGCTGTTGAGATGATGCTGGATAAAACCGATTTGCTCGTTAAATGTGGCTTCACTAGCACAAAAATCTGTCCTGTGGAGTGCTTCTTCTGAACTCATATAAAATTAAAAGAGGTTGCAAGCGGTGCGGAGATCCAGCCAAGGGACTCAAACTGCAGGACTTGGTGTAGGATGCTGCTCGCAGTACTTATCCTCTGAAAACAGAAGAGGGGTGATTCCCAGGCTGGTTTGAGAGACAAATTTTTCATATGAGTAGGTCACTTTTGATATTTATTCATGCTTCATCTTTGTTACTTCATGATTTTAGGAGGCTTGGTTTCAGTGAGCATTTAAATTCAATTTCAGGGGGGTTTAAAGATTTACTTTGTATAAAAATCGTTCTCTCTATAAAGTTACTGGCACATCAAGAGCATTGATACTTTTGTTGAAAATATGTATCAATTTTCTAAATTACTTTTACCATTCAAAGAGTTAGTGTTTTAAATAGCCCAAATAATACCATTTGCATGCTTAGAGAAATAAAATCTAATTTATAGTAATTAAAGTACATTAACCTGATTAAATACTTTCTCCAACATCCTATATTTAATACCTAGCAGCTTTGTCGCTGAGACAGTATTGGTTTATGCTGAGAAGGGATTGCTCTGTCAAATAGGCATGTTCAGCAGCAGGAATTGGAGAAGCTGAAACTAAAATAGGAGTTAGTAATTTTAGGAGTGGTTATTTAATTTCCTGTGTATTTATCTGGCTAGCAATAAATAACAGTTTTGGGGGAGAAAAAAGAAGAATAGCAGAATATCCTTTAGAAATTACTTGAAGCACTGGAGGGTTTATCCTCAGGTCAAGGAAGATGCTTGAGCAAGACTCAAAAGTGGAACAAACTACTGGAGTCTCAGAAAGGTCCATCCTGTCCTGGTACAGCTCTTCTAATATGATGTGCAGGACTAATTTAGGTCCAACTTCCATATCTACTGGGATGCCCAATAAGAAAACCAGAAGTAAATTGGAGCAGTGACATGATTTGCAAAGTGGGTTAACCTCTGAACTCCAAAGGAAATTTAAACATGTTAAAACAAGTTATTGATGACTTAGCACACATTATTTTTATAAGTTGAAGATGTGCAATATGGCCCTCGAACACTACTCACTTAGATATGAATGGGATCTTTCTAGAAGAAAACATAGTAACATGTGAGTTACTATCCTGTGTTTAGTATGTGGCATATATTATGACCTATTATCACAAAGTTTTATGAAAATTTTAGAAAGAGAAGATGTGTTAATCTTTGTTATTTCAATAAAGGAAAAAAACTTAAAACCTTTAAATCTTTTAGGTTCAAATTCTAACCTTCTGTGTTCCTTTCAGAATGTAGAAGTTAGGCACTTCTCTGCTGAACGCTAATAGAAGGTGTTGGAGCAGGATCACTGCTACACTTCATCGTAGTGTGGCATGCAACCCCGTAGTATTCTTTCCAGAGGACCAAATTCTATGGATTATGGCCTCTATGGTAGAAAATCAGTAGCACTACAAATATCTAAGTTTAATTCAACCTGCTATCTAATTAAATTGTTAAAAAACTTCTTGGGGGAGAGACAGCAAATAAGTGGAAGACATTTTGACCGTCTATAGTTACCTACAGACTGGAAGTTATGGCGCGTATTTCAAAGGCATTTTGAGTGAATTGGGAGTTCATTAGTTAAGAAACAATATGCCATTTCCTAGAGCCATAGATCCTGTGCAATATGGAATGTATAAGAATATATGTAACCCATTTTTTCTGGATTTCAGTTTGCAGTGAGTAAAAAAGGAAGTGCAGTGTTCCCTTATACCTTATAAACTTGAAGTGTATTAAACATAAATCATTCTCGTGCATCATATTCTACTTTTTAAAGGGAAAATATGCATTAAAAGATTTGTTCAATCTTAGGTCTGCCTTCTAGCATCAAAGATCAATGTGCAGTCTGATTAAGTTGTGCTCTATAGATTTCTGCAGTCAAGTTCATCAAAGAATCCATTTCTCTTCTTCTAATGATGCTTGAACCTAAAGTTCTTCTCTGAAGTACTTTAATTTTCACTTGGTCATTACAAGAAGACAGTGACTTAATGAACTGCAAATAGGAGAAGAAAGTAACATAAATCATTTTTGCATCCTTTTTTGTGGTATTAGCATAACTCTTCTTTCATCATTTTAATGCCTCCAGTGATTTCTCTGCATATGATGGTAAGAATTAAATTATACTGCATTTTTTGCAATCCAGTGCACCAATAAAAGTATAAAATCATTAGAATAATCAAGATAAATTAGCATCAGCAAACTGTAATATTATTTTACATTGTGCCACAGTAACTGTTAAAGTGAATTTCCTGCTGAGATAAAAGTCACTAAACATTTATCATAAATAATCAGTAAAAAATTTGTAAACTGTTCTTCCATGAAGACCTTCTCCAAGAAACTTATTTAAACAATGTAAGCCAATGGCTCAGTGCTTCTGACTGAAGGCAATATTCAGGACTCAAAGGTGAGATAGTAATTTAAGGTGTTTTCTTTCTGGCTTCTCACTGTGCATACTTTTGTATAACCTTAAAAAATAAAGTTGCCATTGTATTTTTCTAAAAAGAAGATTAAATCAGCCATGAAAAAACAACCCTAAAAATGCAAACACAAAATAAAAGCACTAATCACCCCCAAAAGTAGTAAAAAGCAGGCTGAAAGGACAGAAATAATTGCTGATGCAATTTTTCTCAGTTAGTGCACTTACACTGATCTTGGACATATTCCCCTGTATGTGCAGTTTGGAACCACCAGAAAGTGGGGATACTGGAGGATATGCCTGACACCAGTCTGATGTCCTTATGGAAGCAATATGTAAAACACACAAGCAGGTGCTCAGCTATTTTTGGTAAGCCCGTCAGCCCTAGCTGCTGTACCTCCCAGATATTTTTGAGAAAGAAGTTTTGTATCAAAGTCATTAAAACTTCCCTAAAAAATGTGACATTTCAATTTTGAGTGAAAATCTGCAGTGATGCCAGTGGAGAAAAGGAAATGCCTGCTCTGTTGGAGAGCGCTGCAAGTGTTAATGCTGCTTCAGAACAGTTACAAGGAGTGTGAAGCAACCACCATCCATGAGAAGGGAGATCTTCAGTGCTCTACCTTCTTATGCACTGCTTCTAGGGAAAGGAAGAAGGTATCAAAAAGTGATGTAAATTTAGTTTTTGCACCAGATTTGGGCTCGTCCAGAATTGTAAAGTTTGTTCAGTGAACCACTGAACCAGGCAGCACTTTCAGTCCTGAGCAGCATAGGTGTCTGTCACGTGGGGAGTGGATGGACCTTCTCGGCTCAGGCAGAGATGCTTTGGCTCACTTTCAGTACTGAAAGTAGGACAAAGATTGGACAATCCAGCCCCAGGACAGGCCACTTGAAGTTCTAGTGCTGACTGGAGATGCCCCAGTTGTTTCGTACATATATCAAGAATAAAGCAAGGAATTGCTCCCCAGGGGATCAACAATGGCTGGATCAAGCAGAGAGGAGTGCAGAGCCATCCATGATTTTCTATGTAGTACAAAAATCCTGCACATACCGAAATAAACAAATAAAAAATCTAAGCAAAGGGAATCAAGCAGCTTGTACAGCAAGGACCAGTGTAGGGGTGGCCACAGGTTGTAACTGCAACAGGTCTCCCTGCATCCCCTTTGTGCACTTAAACCAAGGCTGGCATTTTCTCTGTCCTTTTTACAGTCTTTTTTACTGTTACATTAATTTTGCATCCATATTTTTGTTTCTACAATATGCCTTTCTATTAATGAAAAAAAACCATTTTTAAAACATTAACTTATTAGTACATCTCAGTACAAGTGGAGTGCTTGTTTTTATTCTGCATGTTGATTATAGGTGAAGAGGTGTTTGCACTTGTCATGTTCTGGAAAGGCTCTAACACATACGTATAAATAATATTTATGGTCACTGGAGCCTATTAACCTTCTAAAAAACCAAAATTAAAAGCCTGGATTAATTGCAAATTAATGATTCAAAATTGTCATTTACACTTTTGCAACACAATGGGTTGGAAACCGTAAATGTTTTCAGGGTAGGCACTCAGTGAAAACTGAGGTCAGTGGCGAGAAAGGGATTGTATGTAGCTTTTGGAAAATCAGAGTTTTCTGAGCCTGGCGCTGCTGCACTTCAGCCTGCCTGAACAGCGTGTGCTCCCAACACTGAAGTTCTGTATACAGCCAGGCCGGGGTAAGCATCACTGCAGTTGCTGAGCAAACAGGTCCCCCAGTGGCTTTAGGCATTCATTATTAAACACAGTAACACACAAGGTGCTGAGCAACTTCAGAATGAAGACATAAATCTTTACCTGCTCGGGCAGTCACACATACAGCTAATACTCCAACAATAGGAACTGTTTGGCTTCATATGCTTTAATGTTTGTTATGCAATTTTTTCTTAATTTATTTTAGAAAATGATCTTATTTCACTAGCAGCTCCGATGGGAGCTATTGTACAGCACTGGGCAACCAAGCAGCTTAGTCCCAGGAACACACATTTAGATTTTTGTGGTATTTTTGAACAAACATGAAGCTACTAGAAATTTCAGTTTGGCTTTATGAAACTCTGTAGTAAATACAGGATAAAGCAGTTCTTTATTAGACTTCTCATCAGTTACAAAGAGCCAAATGCTGTTACTCTCACTGCCACCTGGGATTTGCTCTAATAACCATCAGTGAAGGCGAAGATGATCTATTTCCTTTTAATTACACACAGTCCCAAATCACTGGCTTTTTCTAGCTGTAGTTAAGACTGGAATTTAATCCCAAAATATAATTTCCATCATTAAAAAATTATCACTGTTCTTTTGTGTATTTTGTGCAAGGGAAGGTATTCCATCAGCTTTACAATTTCATCTTCAGAAATATATGCACGTCTAACTTAATAGTGCAATTGCTATTATTTTATTCAGGGGTCATTATTACCCTTAAAAGTTTGAGAAATCCCAGTCCTCTATGGCACTTTATTATAAACTCTTTCAGCTCTGAAATGCAGCTTTAAGTGGTAAGGGTTTAGTCCAGATTTCAACATATCTTGCTGATTCCCTAGAGACTTTAAATACAACATGAATGATTTAGCTTTCCTGAGGAGCCCTCCTGGAGAGCTGGGCAGGCCTGTAAATGTTGAACCAGCGCCCCAACTTCTCTCTTGGGATGATGCTGCAGGCTGGGTGCACTTGATTCCTCTGCCACCTTACACTGAGGAGGACTAATATTTGCTGACAGAAATTCAAAATACAATATAAGGAAAATACACTTGGTTTTATCTCATTGGAGACATAGCTTGTCTCACCATATCTGAGGCATTTCACATGAAAGAAGGAAAATTCAGTTAGGGTTCTGGATCCCATTCAATATTCTTGGCTTATTCTTACTAAAATATTGTTTTGCTGACAAACTGAGATGACAGCAGTGCAATGCAAGATGGGAGAATCCCAAAATGTCTAATGCACTTACTGTGTTATGCTGTGTTGTTAAAAATTAAAATGAATAAAATAATGCCACATACTTCAGTACTGCAGTATACAAGCTTACTGTCAAACCCTCTCAGGTCATCCTGAGTAGTACCAAAAACCCATTTAGACAATTCCTAGCTAGGACCTACAAGGAAGGGAACAGGTATCTCCTTGTTCTCTAATGTCTCTCTTGCACCCTCATCAGGCAAGCTTAACAGAATTTTTGAGTAAATGCAAGCCTCTCCCTTTTTTCTCTTCATCCTTCCTGAGAAAAAATTCCAACCCCTTCTTTCTGGGGAACAGAGTTTGCATTAATTGCTGCTTCAAACAGCATATACTTAAACATGGAAATTCAGTCTGAGATGCGACAGTAATGGAAATCTTGCCCCAAAAAAGGCAACAACTTTTCTCATAAGGATTCCAGCGCAAAAGAAAAGAGACAGAGAAAATATGCTACAGGGCACATAAAGAATCGATTCCAAACAAAATGTGTTTCAGAGATTTCCCACAAGGCATCAGCAGCTTCTTAATGCAGTTCATTCACAAATTCCTTCAGGGAGCTCAGTAAATAAAGGCAGCTGATTCCGCTTCTCCACAGGTTCATGTGCAGAAGCAGACTAAAATGTACTCAAGGATTCAGAGAGGTGCTTAGAGCTTCCAGAGCAGCCGATACGCAGTTGACCACTCGTTGGCTTTGGTCATAACAGTTGGGGCTGAGCTGGGTCAGAAGCCCCTACGGGAGCTGGGTACCATTTTCTAATTGAAATTCAATGGCAGCTGAGTAGCTTGTTGCCCTGAACTTCCAAATCTTAAGTCAGTGATGGCTAAATGAACAGAAACAATTCTCATGGCACAGTACTCTATTTGTAGCTCTGCAGCCACCTATCACTCTAGTGTCTCAACTCATCTGAACCACCTAAACTCAGTAAGAGTTGCAGAAATCCTAATGGATTTCAAAGACTCTCCAGCAGCACCTCGTGCTTCTGGCAGCCAAAGCTAGGCTGTAAGTGGTGACTACAGATTTGGACGAGGTGCTTTTCTGTTTTCTCTATGCTTATTAGATAAAAGCCGTGTCGATGAAGTCCTTAAGGACATGATTTAGAGGTAGCCTGGTCAGGTTTAGGCTATGGTTGGACTCAATAATCTAAAGGGTCTCTTCCAACCCAGGTGATTCTATGATTCTATGATTCTAATTCAGGTCTAAAACAGTCTAAAGAGGAATCTTAGGCAAAAGACTGAATGAAAAGAAGAAGGACCAGAGAAGCACTGAATCAGACTACATTAAATGTGACATTCTTGGTACAAGACATGGCTATTTCTTTTGCAAACTATGGAGCAGAAAATATGATTTGGCAAGATCATTCACAGTAAGTTACCAAACAAAACATGAAAAATAATTAATTTTTACAAACTTCCTAACATGAAAATTCAAGAGATCTTTCCAAATCCTGTTTTCTGAGAGTTTTCCAAAGAATACAAACCTTGTCCGAAGTTAACTAAAAGAGAACACTTTAAAATGTGAAATAGCTTCTGAACTTGAGAGGTAGCAAGAAAATATCCTTACCAATTGAAAACACACAGTCATTCCAGACTCTTGCATTAGTAGCTTGATCACCCACCCACTTTTCCTTGCATCTCTTTTAAGGTTTTGGGCTACAGAATTGAAACTGCCTTTATGCCTCATAGTATTTGATGTAGGGAAATCACAAGGAGAGTGTTCTGGCAAAGAGTATCTACATACACATGAATATCCTGAATGTACTTCTTGTTGTAGAATGGTAGGATGCCATTTTTAATGCCAAGCAAAGATGACAAGATAAAAAAAATGCATGGCTATCTCTAAGTGATTGGAAAGATCTAGAGTTATGTGTTGCACACAGGGCAGGGTGAGTTTTTTCTCATGTGACAAAGGATTATATATTGGTATGAAAAAAAGGTTTTGTGAATTAGATGTAAAGAAGTTCAAGAGGAGGAAATACTGTGGGAGAAACAACGGTGCTGTAAATATTCCTTATTGTTTGCAGAATATTCACTGAAATCATCAGGTCTGCCTTGTTGCTTCATGATTTGATGCTTCTAGGATATTGCAAAATTCTATTTTTAGGATAAAAGGGGTGCCTCTCTTCCATAAGACTGCTGAGTGACCAAAAAAACCATGTTTAAGCTAGATTTTTTTTCTGTAAATTGGGTGCCAAATACCTCCTGAAGTTCAGTGATATCTAACTTCCTCTGACACCCCTAAAAACCAATTTTAATATCCATGAAACTGGTTAATAGTTCTAATGCCATAAAGAGCTAAAAATAATAGGACTTACTGACTTTACTAGGTTAACAATAACCACTCCTCTTCCTGAAAAACCTAATGAAAAAGCACTTATTGATCATAGAAATATTAATCATAAAGCCTGCTATGATCTCCTACCAAGTTCACAGAAGAACTCCTTTCTTTTACTCATAAATTGTAAGCAGTTGTGCATAACTTTACTATTATTTAAACAAGGGGACTGGTGATTCATTGGAGAAGCCACACATCACACAGATGCTCTGTTCATCAACAGAAGGAGCTGCCGCTGTATGGGGACCACAGACACAAACAGCCATGAGTACAGCTTGGTAATGCGCACAAACCTGGGCGAGTTCTCTTTTGAACAAGAGATTTCCCTGCACTGACACAGCACAGCCTGGTTCTGTGTGAAACCAGCTCTGACTTGATCAAGTTCACTGCCCAAAGTGGCAGGCAGGCACTGGGTATTCTAGTAGCATCCGAATGCCAGAAACCATTCTGTGGTGCTTCTAGACCTGGGTAACCAGCTGTGAGACATGGATTCAAATGACCTGGAAAGAAAACTTGGCTTCACTGAAATTGATGGCAGAAGTCTCTTTTTCTTCAGAGAAGCCAGGATTTCATTCCTGGCAGTTGCAAAGCATCTGTTTGTACTGAATTGTTTTCCTACTGTCAAGTGTTGTTAGATTTGGAGGGGGGAGCTGTTCCTCCTGGAATTATTTCTGTAGCCAAGATCTAGAGAATTTATCTCAAGCAAACCACTTCTACTTTTACATTTCAAAGGAAACTTGGAAACTTTTCCTGCCAGTGCCAAGGAAACAAGACCTCTATCTTAGCAGAAAAACTAAACTTGGATACCATTCTATAAGTCAAAATAAGACATTAGTAGTGAGGGCTTCGGAAGAGAACTTACAAAGCTGTATGCTGAGCCGTAGGCAGGCCCTATGGACACAGTTTGCATCCAAAGCTCAGAGAAGTCAGTGATCATTACCTCATTTTCTTATTAAGCCAAATACTACTTACTGACAGAGTTATTGATGCAGCATCAGAATTTGAGAGCTCACAGTGTGCAGCTTTATGTGCTGGTCATTAAACAGCTCCAGGGTTGCTGGAGGCTACCATACGTGCGGTGCTACACCTCCTGGTTCGTGCTCCACACAGCTGCCGCTGTGTGTTCACATGCACTGAGGGAAGGGTCTTGGTTGCACAAGTGAAATTCTGATTGTCTCCATCCCTCCTCCAGCCAATCTGTGAGGTAAAGATAAGCAGACCTCAAACGTGAAGAGGCAGGTAGGTGTATTTTGCAGCTACATAGAAAACAGCTAAATATTAGGAATAAAATCCTGTTTTCTGTGCTAGTGAGAAGGCAAAAGGAGCCTATTGTCCCTCCACAGGAGCAGATGGCAGTCATGCACCTGGCTCCTAGGCACTGGGAGCAGCTGCAGCTCCAACCAGATTACAGTGGAGATGTTCCAAAGCCACAGGGAGGAAACACATTCCTAAGGACCCTTTGAAATAAACTGGCAATGAATATCTTTTTTTCCCTGCTGGAAAAGCCCCTTTTATATGTCAAAGTGGAATTGGCATGCAGACTTGATGACCAAGACCCACTTTTGTACCACACTACCACGGTTGGTAGTTCAGCCATAATCATCTTTCCTGTCCCTTCTTCGGCGATATTAAGGGGCTTTCTCTCAAGACGGAATAGGTATCATACAGGCTCAGACTCTGAGGGGTTTTCTGTAATTCACTGGTTTTAATTGGTTTTAATTGGGCACAGAATAGTACATGTGCTATTGGAAGAGGTTAAAAGAATAATAAATGTTTTGATACCTGGTTTTGAATTCTTCACAATGTTGTAGTATAAATTGATTCCAGCAAAGTAGCACCTGATGTACAGTGACATCACAAAGGAATTTTAGTGTGAATCCTAAAGCAGAGGGCACATGCTTGGACAAGCATGTTTGAAAACACATTCAGTATTATAAACACATTAAAGTTGTTTGGGTACTATCAGTGCAGCTAGGTGTAGTCCATGAAATCAAGAACTGAAACTAGAAGTGTGATTCTTTACCTGGAGGATATACACAAGGTCTATTCACTCCTACAGATGAAAGGAAGCTTAAAGCTCACCATATATAAAGCAAAATTGCCTGGATTTCCTATCCCGGATTGCCTAAAGCAGCCTGACTTTGTATGTGTATATTAAACTTATCGTTCAGGAGAAAATGACACCATTTCACCAAACTTTGGCGTATGTTTTATGTCTAAAATACAGGCTGGATGATGCACACTAGATTGGAGTAGTAACCCAAACACAGGATATTTGGAGGCATCAGATTTAGGCCTGATCTCTCAGTATTTAGTGACTGCAACAACTAATCGCTGTTAAGAGAACATTTTATCTGCTTAACTCATAACTGCATCATAATACCCCATGAGGACTAAGACTGCATCCCTGTGCACTGGAGACTTTTGGATACCCCAAGGGGGTGAAGCGTGCATGACAGGGAACCAAAGTTAATACATACTTATATGCTGCAATAGTGAATAGTAGGTTTTCTCCAGTATTTAAGACTGAAAGTCGTAATTTTAGAATGCAGCAAGCTGAAATGGACAGGAATTTCCTGCTTTTAAAAAGACCCTTAATTTTGTAGACTGTCATTTAGGCGACTTTTTCATATGGGTTTTAATCCTACAAATATGAAGGCTACTGATATAAACAGGAATTTTTCTTCTTTAGGTTCCTAGTTTGTCAGTCATACACAGTTTCATGTCTGTACATAACAATTCACAAGAAGGACGCTGCTAAGGCTACTCATTATCCCAACAAACAGGGTATTTATCTCTGGAAAGAGTTGCAAGACCCAGCAGACAACGTATCAGACAAAATCACTGGGCTTGACTTTACTTTTATTAGTGTATTAACCTCTGAGCTTTCCATATACTATGTCATTCTTGCTGACGATAAAAAGGGAGAGTTTCAGCCTTTACCTTTATTTAGTTGCACCTACAGTGTATTTTACAAGAATGTATTTGGTACTGAATGCAGTAACAAATCTTCACATTTATTGAACAACTTAGGGCAGCAACCTCTTTCTGAGGAAAATAACCCTCCATGGAAAAGTAAAGCGCAAGTTTAGACCACGAGCAAATTATGTTGATTGTAATGTTCTAATACTTTGGTTGTCGTTGAAATAGTAATTATAACTCTTAGCTACTGACAGACCACTTTAGGGGAATTTGAAATTTATTTTAAAAGCCTTCAAAAACTGTAAAACTGGTGGAACATACCCTACCAGTGACTTCCATGGCCACACTGTTTTGGCATGCTCTCTGTGAGCAGAGTGTAGCAATATTGGCCATTACATCCCTTATTCGTGGATATTTGCATAAGGGTTGGAGACTATCTGCAGTGCTGCTCATTTGGAACTGGAATTTATTGTTCACTTAGCTCCTAAAAAAAATCTAATTTTTCAAGCCAATAGAAAATTGTGTGAATTATTCACCTTGGTTCATTATTATAAGATATTTTATGGTGACACCATGGAAGTCATTATTTATAACATATGGGATCATCTTTTACCAAATGTTTTCTCCTTTATCTGCTTGTAAATGTCTTGAAACTATGAAGTAAATCTTGAATCATCCAGTCAAAAGTGCCCAACAATGATAAATAGTCACATTATGTGCACAGGATTACAACTCCCAAACTGGAGTATTAGCTTTTACTTCTGAGAAACAAGACTTTTGATAGGAATTTTTCCTTAAGTGCTTCACTTTATCATAACACTGAATATCTACCCTGCCGTTTAGATGCAGATGGAACAAAAATTAGGGTTAGGGAGACTGTAGGCATCTGTTTTTAAAAGATAGTGAACTAAAGACACAGTTTAAGTGGGAAGGAAAACCTATTGCTTGCCAAAAATAAGCCAGTCGGAGTAGCGTGTGTGTGAGACTGGTGTGTGTGTGAGAAATAAATTGTGGAATTCAGTTTAACTGTAGCACTCAGACTTTGGCAGATTAATGTAATGGAGAGAAGGTGACTTTTAAAATGCCAAATCAGAATTTTTCTTCTGGAATTATGACTACAGCACCACCAAGGATACCATGACATCGAGCTGGAAAGCTCATTTTGCTTAAAGAGAAAGTGCTTGCCTGATACGTTTCTAGATGTGTTCAAACCAAAGGACAGTTAAAAGGGGGAGGAGTTCTCATTTAATTGTGTTTGTAATCCCCATTCAGATAAGATCAGAACTAACTTTCCTATTTTCTAGAACATATCTTTTCAGTGAAATATGTGCTCAGAAGCATCATTACACGGTGTTTCAGAAACACCACATCCTCACAACATCAGAGGCTTTCTCTGAAAACTGGCCTGCCAGTCCAGTCAAGCCCTCTCTGACTTTCAAGTAGATCAGCACCTGATCCCATTCTCTCATTGTCTTCACAAAAAAAGGCTAAACTACAACAGGTTTATGGTTCAAGTCAAAAATGACTCACCAGCCAAAATTAAGCCCTTTTTTGTGTTACGCTTTATCATCACATCTTCTTTCTAGCTGTAAAATCCCAGAATGAAATCAATTTTGTATTTATTTCAATTTATTCCATCCTTTGAACTTTCAGCCGTTACACACATCCTTAGACATGAGAAAGCCAGAACACTGCTGTTTAATCAATGTTGCTGCTCTGTTACTAAGAGCAGAATTGAGTACGGCAACAACGTTCCAGTTGTATATGTGTGAAAAGTTCTGAAAACAAAACCAACAGGGCATAAATAAGAGCAGAATTTAGTTAATATTAGACAAGATATTATTTTTGCAGTAAATTAGGAGGTGATGTCTTGCTGATTTAAGTCTCACAGGAGCGCTGAGATTGTAACGTTATGTACGATATTGACAGGTTCATGTAAAATTCAGTACAGCCTGCTACCCCTTGGCAGCCATTCTCTGCAAGAATGGATGTGTCAACCCTGATCAGCTCCGGCGGTGGCCAGCACAAGACGTGCCTCGGTGCTCCTGGAGTTTCCTCTCTAACAGGCTGCTGTGTGGGTGCTGTAACATCCTTGTCAGACAGACAGGCGGCTGGTCAGGGTGGAAAGGCTTTCCCACTGGTACTAGCGCTGGCAGATGTTTTCAGTGTTCCTTGCAAAGTAGTGACAGTTTAACCAAAAGGAGAAGACAGGCGCAATGAGCAGGGGAACGCACTCTTGAGCACCTCTGTAGGTGACCTGGGAGGTCTGCAGAGCTACCTTCCATCAGTATATTGGGAAGAGGGCGGGATGCAAAGTCAATATTCCTGATGGATGAGAAAGAAAACTCCAAAGCACAGACCAACCCCTCGTTACAGCTATTAACTATCTCTTCCTACTTACTGATGAAACTGCAAAGTGTGAAGAGGACATGTAGCAAAACAAGACATTTAAAATGTTGGTTAGATTTTCTCCCTGAGCACCGAAGAAGCTTTACTTATAAACTGTTTTTTTAAGATGGGCTAAAAATACCTGCCTCTTCCAGTTACCTCGCAGAAATCAATAGGCAGGAAAGCAAATTACTGCTCCTTCTCTTACATCTCTGCTATTATAGTCTCAGTGGAGTGGAATTACTTTACAGTTAATTAGATTTTTAAAAAATATAGGGTGGTTTCTGTATAATTCCCTTGGGTGTTTCTGTACCTCCACAGCTTTTAAAATCCATTTCTGGGAGACGAGGCATTGACTTGGAGGAGATTTAATAACCCATTGGTATCTGTATAACCACCTGTAGCTGCCATGCTAGGATTGGCTGGACTTTCTAATAGCTATAAACAGTGGGTCAATATTTTGAGATAAAATATCTGTTTTCACAGCCCAGTCCCCTAAAAATCATCTGGAGTTTCTAAAATTAACTAGAGTTCTAGTTCAGCTCAGGAGTATGCATTCTAAGCAATTCTCATCTCTACTTACTGTCGTTTTGTTGACATTTGGGGAGCCACCCAATGTGATAACAGAAACAAATTAACTTCCATCCCGTTGTGTGTGTGTATGTGGAGCAACACAGATGAAGAGGTGTGGGATATGCAGGGGATTTCAGACAACTGGAAACACACTTCTCACAGTAAGTTCCTCCCTCCAGCGATCCAAAACCTCTGATACTTGGGACAGTGCATCTTCTTACCCGAGGTCTCTCGGTTAGGAAAAGGTACTCTCTAGTTAGAGATAACTTTCAGGGACATTCTGAGGAAGGGAGCAGTATATATTTTTTAAGTATTTGGAATTCTCATTTTTAGCCATCATAAATCTATTGCTGACTTCTTATCTGGATTGCCTAGGTTGGTACTTTAACTTGGATGTTAACTTTATCGCATAGATAAAATATAACCTGAAACAAAAATTTTACATGACCCTCACATGGAGATCCTTGCTACTGTGGCTGGGCAGTTTTCAGTAGCCATCTGCAGTGACTGACAACTGTTGGGATGTGGAACAGGGTGCCCAGGGAGGGGGTTGAGTCACTGTCCCTGGATGTGTTTAACAGACAGGTAGATGAGGTACTTAGGGATATGATTTAGCGGAGGATAGGAATGGTTGGACTCAATGATCTTTAAGGTCTTTTCCAACCTTGTGATTCTGTGATGTCTGAGAATGATGCTGTCAGTTGTAGTACTGATGTGCACTCAGTTTCAATCTCCTGTTCCTTCTACCACTTCACTTTTGAGCCCGAGGTGAGTGCTGCCAGCAGGCAGCAGCACGGTGCCATGCCAATAGCTCACCTAGTGGAAACAGTCCTCCAAATGCTTTTATTAAACTCGGGTGTTGTGTGATTTGAAACAAACAGGTGGAAAACTGTGACTTTCTAGGGTGAGAGACCACCCTGGGAAGTGTCTTCAAAGAACCTCTGATCTTGTGCATTTTAGTGAATATTGTAGCAAAATATTTGTTCTTCACAAGTCCCATTATAGGTAGCAGACAGAAGTCTTCAGCTGCTTAGCAGAGCAGCATCTGGAGCATCAGAAGCTCCATCAACATTGGGGAAATCATCCTCATCTTTCCTTTTGTTTGCACTGACATTTTTATAGGGGCTTTCCTTTTAGCACATCATTGATTGAGCTTGAAATAGCATAATCAACTCAGTGGGAATTACCCGTAATAGATTACAGGCAAGTTCTACTTTCAGTTATGGCTGTCTGAGTCCACGTAATTTTCCTGCAGTTACTGTGAATACCTTAGGGTAGCAGGAATCAGAATCCATAATTCTGCATTTCCAAGACAGTGTGATATTTATAAACCTTGGATAGTAACTACTAATTGGACATCATTGTTTAACTATAGGTTGTTTCTCTCTTGAAGAGAGCTACCCATTATCATTAATAAACACTATTTAATCAAGATTTTTATTTCCTCTTTAAGAGACATTTCCATTTACACTGAACACTTTCAAACCAAAAATTTGGTTTCTCGTGTTTGACTTTAAATATACAGTATAGCTTATTACTGCTTTTTCTTTGCATTTCTGCACTACTTTATTTTCTCATGTAGTTAATTTAGTTTTGCTGAACTTTATGGGGAAAAAAAGAGACCAATGCTTGGGTTCAAATACTTCTGATTATAATAATTGAAGTTGCCCATTCAAGTTGAAGTTTGAATACTAGGTGTCATTATTCACAAACTTTATCAGGTTTTTATTTTAAAGTTATGTCCTATTTTATAGAAAAACTTTCCTAGCTGCATCTGGAGTACAAATTGGAAATTTGGTGTCTTTGATTCCTGCCTCAGTGTGCAAGCCAGATTTTCAGTGAGTGCTGATAACAGGGCTTCTCAGTTCTGTACATTGCTACCGTTTGGACCAAGAGGTAGATAGATACAAAACAAAGCCTCTGTTGTTTTAAATGAAGTGCTTATTCCCAACACACACATGAGAAAATATGACATGAAAACAGTAGAAGTAATATATTAAGAAAAGCATAGCTCCACATATTTCTTAAGCCACTCTTATTACTTCAGTGGGTTGCTCTGGAGTTTTGAATACTTTAGGGTGGCCAATATTTAATAGAATTAATAACAGATGCTTAAATATGTTTTATTTTTTCCTTAAGTTAATGTGTAGGTGAGCCCTTGGAATTTTTGAGTGTTTATTGCCTTTAGCAGTCATACTTTAACAGATAACAACAATTATTTTGGATTCATTTGCTTTTTGATCAGATTTTTGAAGTAGCTCAGTTCCCAGTGACAGCTGTCCTTGGAGAGCCCGATCAGAGTTCAGGTAATGTCCAAATACTGAAAAAGATATGAACTTCAACTGGAAGTTCCTCTGTTGTCAGCTGGACAGAGAAGCGGACAATAAGGCAAAGTTACAGTCCCAGCATCTGAACGCTGTAAGCATTTGAGGTCACATCTCAAATCTGCTCACTGTTCCCCGCTTCTATTAAAGAGTTATTTATTCCCACTGATTGCAGTAAGTAACAAAGTGCGTGCAAAAACTGACCAAGTCTGTCAGGTGTGTGACTAGAAGGATGTCAAGGTCTGAGCTTATTGAGAAGCAGATGGGAGCCCAGCAGGTAGATAAATGCAAACCTCAACTTCAATGAGCACTTGACAAAGAAAGGTCAGAAATGAGACTGTGAGAAAAGAAGTCACAAATAACACTGTGCCTGCTGACACCAGGGAGGAGGCAACTGTCTTTTCTCCACGGATGCCCTGTTTCCGTATAATAATTTAGCTATCAACGTCTATTCTGTTTTTAAACTACTTTAATACTGACATTTTCTTCAAATTGTCACTCGTGCAATTTAATGATAACCTTTAATTTTCCTCTAACCTTATAATGTAATGGGAAGCAATGGAAGTAGTAAGAACTAAATTGCAGACATTAGAAATACTTCTTATCAGAAGAATGTAAAAAAGTGCATTCATGCGCTCTAATGCATGAGCATTTTGCTGTGTGATGGCTTCCAACATTTTGTTTTCCTCCAATAACCACTCTTTGGCACTAGTTTGTGTGTAAGTAATTTTTAGTACTACATGGAGTAAGATCTCTTCTACTTTAGACTGATGCCCTACTTTTTTATGAACATTAACTATTTTGGGGTCCCACTGATAGTGGGAACTAAAGTTTCTGAGTTTTCTTTCAAAAACCAAACTGTTTCTGAGTAGCCTGTTTACCCATTTGGTCTGTCCACACACACACACACACACACACACAATATTCTCTGTGTAGTAAATCCATGAAGCACAGCAAAGTTTGGGTCATTTCAGTCACTAAGTTTGATAACCTGAGGCTTTTGGGTCCCTTTGTTTAATGCTATGGTGCAGAAAATATTCAGTAGAATTGATAAAATATCTACTTGAAATCCTAGTATAAAGTGATGTAGAGCCCATTTCTTTTAAATTGTTTGCATGTTTAGAAAAAAAAGTCATTCTTTAATGAGGACCCTGTACTTGCACTGTCTTTCTTTTCCCCCTGCCTTGGTCCAATTTTTATGTGCTGTTTGAGCACAGGAGCTGTGATACCTGAGTCTCAGGAACCTGTGACTTTTCGAAATAGGAACCTGTGACTTTGGAAATAATTTCAAGCACTAACTTACACAACCTAAATATTGCTGCTTTCCAATTTATGCTGCTAGTCCTGTCTCCCTCTAAGTTATGTCTCACGAAAAGCCTGTAGAGAGGAAGGAGCTGGTGATCAAGGTGCAATTATAAAAAGTTAGTTTGCACTTCTGCATCATCTTGCACAAGCAAGGAGGTTCATAGAGCTGAAGGGTTTGATTTTGAGATCTGATTTGGCTCAATGAACTCTCTCTGTCGAAGGAGATGGGTTTTTGCCACATGGGCATCTCCAAGGCTAATACCAGCTCATTTGTGTTTTTAAGCTTGTTTTATCTTGTACCATCAAGTTGTACCTCTAACTTTCTCTAGTCTAACTTCCTGGAGAAAGGTTGCTCAGGAAGCCTTGAAGGCAATTTTGTAACTGGGAATGGAAAGACCGTGGCTGCTTACAGGGAGCAAAATTCCACTGAGCAGGATTTGGTAAAAGGACACAGGAAGGCACACAAGTGTATCACTTTCTGATTTATTCCCCCCAAGTTATAAAACTTGCTTAATTTTGTTAAAACCACACAGACTGCAAGTCAGACCAGGGGGAAATTTTAGCCATTTGAATGCAAAACTCTTCAGACCTTTTTCACAGATGATGTTAGCTGCATCCCAGGGAGCTGCATGCCAGGAGCTGGCCTGTTCTCACAGTTGTGAGTACATCAATACTGACGTGCAAGATTTGGGTCAACTGATGTCTACCTGATTAGACTGATGATGTCCTCATGTCTTCACTGCTTTAACAGCATAGTAAGCTCACATACAGCTCTGTCTTTTTAGCTAAACTGCTGAATTAAGAGGTCTGCATACATAAATAGCAGTATGATTCAACTTGATTCACAAAATCAATCAGTTAATGTAAATTCAGCTTTCATTTCCTAATCTGGTTATGAACATGTCTGTATGTGGACACATATGCATGCAGGGCTGACTTACATGTTAGAAAATCAGACAGGGACACAAAGGTGCTTCATATGACTTAATTTATATTTCTGTCAAGAATTTAATGCCATCTGAACACCTACATGGCCTTTTACTAAAGTCTTCAGGAGGCAACATATTTCAGGGTTCAACATATTCATCAGATTATACCCTCTGATGGCTCACCCCTCCTCCCAGCTGACCAGGCCTGTGGAACTGAGATCCTTGGCTCCGGCTATTAGAGTGTGCATGAGGACCACACTTCATAAAGGTCCTGAATCTTCTCCCTGTGTCCTGTCTGGGATGCCTAATTGAAAAATGGGTAAATCAGAGGCCCAGGGTGAACTGACAGAACTGGAGCTTCTGTTCATTCATCTGTATTAAACAATAAAAGAACTTTGACCTGAAACAAAGCAGGCAAGGTGCCTGCACACACACATCTACTCACTCCCTCTTCCCTCACCCACATCTTGCATGTACCACAGTATCGTGCAAATACACGTATTTATAGCCTGATGTAATGTTATGACTTGTTTTATTTTCTTGTGCACACACACCTAATTAACAGCTATCACTCAATTTGTTCTTGATTTAAACACAATTAACAATATGCTTAAGTAATGATTTCGCTTATATCTACTTACTGAAGCCAAACTTGTCAAACTATTGCTCCATTAATTTAATTCTTCCTCTTGATTTAGGGAAATTCAATTACCCTAATGCAGTTAGTTGGATAGTAAATGTTTTTAATTCTCTTCTTTTGCTTAGACACTTCAAGAGCATTTTCTAGACTATTACAGTTTGTTGCCTAGAGAGTGCGTAAGCAAAAATATCTTTATCAATAGTCACGTGAACCTGACTATCCTATACAAGTTCTGTATCATAAAAGGTACTAGCTTCATTTCCGTTTTAAATAAGCTGCAAAAGGTCTTTTCTTCTACAATATCATTTTACAACTGGGGAAGAGAGTGATCCAAATAATTGTTATGACAGTCTTATCTGTCACTGTCAGCCCAGCACACAGTAGCAGGATGTTCTACAGAGAATGAAGATGGGTAGGAAGGAAAGTATCTCCAGAAACATCTCTTTTTCCTGCAAGAGGTTGGATGCTGGACTTGAACACAGCTGAGGCTCCAGTAGATACATGCCCCAAAAGCTACATGTTTGGAACACAGGGTGATCTTAGAGGCTTCACCTCTGCACTGCGTGAAAAATAGTGTGCTTCCTTAAAATCCTTTAATTCTGCCCGAGGCAACTGCTATTACGTGCATTCCTATTTGGCTGTTTTAAGCTATGCCCATTTATGGTTTTAGCCATTTGAACCTTGTTAAAATCATGGAAATGCAGCTGCTCAGATCACAAGTGAATTCTTTTGCCACATTAGCTGGAGGGGAGTCTTTAAGATATGGACCGTGTCACCTTAACTTAATCACGTGCTTGAACATCCAGTAGCTTATTACATATGCTGGGTACTGACATTATATGAGTGTTCAGGAACAGAGGTAGTATCCCAAAGGTCTCTGACAATGCATACTGTACTACACTGAATGACTAATGCCATTCACTTGCTAGTAAAATTCTGGTTCTTTGACTGGGTTTTTTTCACTGTATTCCTCTATTCAGCTGCCTGGAACAAGGCAAGACAGAGATGCTGTTATGATGTCTCCCAGGACTTGAAAAGATAGCCCAGTAGCACTATCTCTATTGATGTAGAGATAGCTGTCTTGTGAATATTGCTGGCATTTAAGTCCCTACCACTTCAAAATATACCCTGAATAAGAGAACGGGTAGGAAAGGACCATGTGGGAATCCAAACACAAATGTTCTGCCTTAGAGAGCAGTGTGTTGTTAGCTGCCAGCTTTTGAAAGGTTTGTGGTCATTTGGGAGGAATCTTCAGCCATCTATACTATGATGCTCCAGGAACTCAGTGAAGGCTCATTTTATTCAGTACTGCTGAGGACGAGGGCCTGCATTTTCTGAGTGATCAGACCTCTTAAATGTCCCTTGATAAATAAAATAAATGATATGTGCCTTTGCTGTCATCATTTGAGTGAAAAAGACCTGGCTTGAAACTTCCCCAGCTCCCCACTGATGTTAGCAGAACTCCAAGTGCCCTGCCTATACTGCCGTTTGTACCGGTTTATTGAACAGTAAATCAGGTTTGTTACATAGATACAGCCCCTCATAAAACATGATTTATCTACCTTGTATCTGTTTCCCTATCAATTAAAAATAAGTCCATGTAAGATCTTGCACGGTTTTCAGATAAAGGCTTGGAGCAATTTAATTGAATTGATCTAAAAGTAACTGAGTCTTTCATATGCACACACATATATTTGCATGTTATATATTAGGAATACAAAAACGGTGGGAGCCCACAAGAAACAAAATAGAAAGAGCAAAGTGGTTTTAAGAGCTCTAAATTTGGCAGGGTGCAGAAGGCAGAGGAGTATTAGGCAAAGGGAAATCAAACTGTGAATAAGATTGCTGTGCCAAGAGTTTGGGTTAAGTGATGCCTGAGTGGTTTCCCTTGAATACCTTACCCCACCTGGTGCCCCCTGCCCACTCGCTGCAGATTTCTCCCAACATGAAGCTAAACTTAATCATATAGTGCTGCTCATACATATGGTTATGTAAAATTAAACATCTTAAGCTGTGAACAATAGATGCATTACATCTTAACTTATTTAGTATAGTACTTTCAGAGTCTCTAAACATAAGGATCTAGCATTTGAACATCAGGTCCCCATCAACCAGGCAACAAATGAAGGCCTATCACCCTCCTCAATACTCACAGAGGGGCACATTCAGGGAATTAATTGTGCATTTTGCCACATCCTAGAAAGAGCAATTTATCTGGATCTTGCTGATACTCATGTTGCCTGCAAATAGGATGGCACAAGAAGAGTCACTGCTAGTTGCTGTGGATGGCCTTTTGTTACTGAGATGACATAATGTCATTTCAATCTACCTGAAGATGTCTTTCTTTCAAAATCAAGTAAGATCTTTAGCTTTGCTTAGAGCCAAAATTCTCCCAGGAAGTTGGAGAAGGGTGGTGCCTGTCTCTCAAGTAGAAATAGCTTGGTTCCAGCTCATCTTGCTATGGGTTTGAGTCATAGAATCATAGAATCATAGAATTGTAGGGGTTGGAAGGGACCTCAAGAGATCATCGGGTCCAAGCCCCCAGGGTCCACAGCCCAGGGTTTGTTTTTTTTTACATAACAACTTGCATATTACTTAGTTTCTTGTGAATTCTTAAGGACTTCATTGGTCTGCAAAACTCTGTACTTGCCAATAATCCTCAGATCTCCTATACTCCCAGGATACAGTTTGTCATTTTATCTAAAAGCAATCACAAAAGAATTATGAATCTTAAAGAAAACCAAAATATTTGTACATATTTTTTTCAAATAAAACTCTCTGTGTATGTTGACCAAATTTCCAGATGACCTCCACAGTTTTTAAGCAAATGCATTTGCTTCAATTTGCATCTTGTGTGCACATGTGTTAACATGGGGTGGGTAGCCACTTGACCGGTACAAGTAAATATACTCACCATCTTTCAGTCATGTTAGTTAGAGCAAACTGAAAATTTACCCTAAACCTGATTTAATATCTCATAACCCTGATTTATACACACTCTGCTATAAATGATCATTGACTGAGTATTCAAAGCAGAAAACTGAGTGAACTATACATAAAGAATGACTACTTATCTTCACAAGGCATCCTTCCCCTGCTATAAACTCTAGATCCAAGTCTCCTCTCACAACAGTGTAAATCAGAAGTAGCTAGAGGCCAGTGGATTTATACTACAGTAAATCCAGCATGAGAGAACTATCACTCAGTTTCCCATTGACATCGATAAAAAGAACACTAGGCTCCATGTAAATAAATGGCAAGAAGCTTCCTTAAGTCCATTCCAGTTGGCAAAAGTTATTTGATAAATACATTTTAATGAGGCCCTTTTAAGCTGTGTTATATTTCACCTGACGTTTATATGGTAATTCTTAGAAACTGTTTTACTGCATGAAATATAAGATACTTTGATGCAGTCATCTATATGTATATGTGAGAACAGGAGGTTGGGTGTGCCACATATGGAAAATATGTACAATTTAGGGTTCCCAAATGGCATCTTTTTACATAACTGTTAGAAGACTTAGAGAAGTTGAATAGCTGTGGTGGTAAAAAAATAACGAGAATCATAAAGCTAATGGTAAATAAATATTTGCACACACATTCCACACAATAATTACTAATTTAGTGTCAAAAGACAGAGAGGAACAGCTGGTAGCTATATTTTCTATAATAAAAAAGTTCATAGGAATTTCAATGTGGTACTTATACCAGTTCTTCCTGTATTTTGCAGTTATTGTTCAATATTCCCAGAAGTTGTCCTTTCCCAGATATTTTTAGTAGCAAGCAAAAGTTTTTCTCTTTAAAAGTATGTGGGTTCTATGAAATGACAGGTTTCACTGTAAATAGGATTCTGCTTTAAAACGGTAAAGAGGAAATTCGCTAGTTATCAATCCAGTGCACTGCACAGATTGCAAATACCTTCTATACTGGGGCTCTCAGCAAAAATAACATCATTTGACAGTAGTTTGAAAACAGACCTCTTGCATGTTAGAGACAGTATGAATCCGTGGCTGCACTGGTTGCAGCAAAGACAGTTTTTAAACAAGTTCCTTATATTAGCTCGCTGGAGCCAATTAGCTGCCAGTGGGATCATATCGGTTCTGGCTCTGGGGCTGCCTCTGTCAGCAGCAGCTCCAGGTTCTCTGTGGGAGATCAGGCAGCATGGACGTGTTCACCATTGATCTAATTTTGTTTTACTGAAACACTGCTGTTTAAATGGAAGCAGAGTAAGTCTGTCACTGATACTTCATGAAAATCCAGCCTGAAGGCTTCAGTGTGGAGGTTCAGAGCTGGAGACAGTGGTCGGCGCGTATTAGTGACAGGAAGCTAAGCAGAGGGAAGAACAAAGGTCTTGTGGGATCTGAAGAGTGTGTCGGTATGGATGCAAAGCAGTGCCCTGCTTTATCCCCTAAACACTGCGGCAGAGGAGTTAGAATAGAAGAAATTTTCATCTTCCGTAAACCAGCCCATAGCAATATGGAAATGTGGTAACCTGCAGCTGAAAATGGAAATTTAAGAAACTCCTGAGCTGTGTGTGAGAGAGAGTAGGTTCCTCCCGTGAATTTGCCCTGGCAAAGGGGATGGACTAAATACCTCAGAGCTGAGCATGACAGCTGTATGGAATTACCCATATATTGAAATTTTGTAACAAGAAATTAAGGCTTTGATTTTGTCTCAGTTCATGTTGCATCTCGTAATAATAATCAATAGTGATTTTCAAACGGCATTAACATTTTTAGAAGCAACTATTTAATAGTCAGGGCTTCAGTTTTTAGTCTAATTTATCAATGTCATGAGTTATGGGGGGCTTCAGGGGAGTGTTGTTTGTTTGTGCTAGCACACACACGATCAATAAAAATCTTTCTTCTTGACAAGTCAGATTTCTTTGCTCATTTCCAGAGTTTTCATTTGAAACCAAACTGTCTAATCTTTCTCAAAAATTGTTTACTGCTCTTTTATCACCGCTTGCTTTCATAAACGCTGTCAGTGCATATGATACCCTCTCTACTTCAGAACCTGCTCATAGCTGCATATTCACAAAGGTGCTAAAATACATTTGATTTCCACTGAAGCAAGCTTGAGGGTCCTGTTTATAGAATCTCACAGTCATGCAGCATTAATTCCATTTGTGTGCAAGTTAAGCTGTGAATTCCAAACAAAATAATAATCGTTCTGCCTCGCTGGGCTGAAGGTTGGCTTTTGGAGGAGAATCAAGTTCCTGAAAATGGAAACATCCCATGTCATAAATGAGAAACTGTCTGCATAGTAAATACCATAATTAATTTAAAATTATTACTATTAACTTGAATTAATTAATATCAATCATAATTAATTCTTCTCTGCTGCACACTCAACCTGTAAGTGGAGCACATATGGTTTCAAACTTTCAGTGAGCACACTGCAAAGCAGAAATGAAACTCTGTAAGATGTAACATTTTCCGTGTTAGTGTCTAACGATGTCGTCATCGTACAGTGTCTCTGCAGGCTGCGAAACCATTCTGTAGCTGTCATGCTTGCAAAACAGAGTGCAGGATTGACTTTAATTAACTTTGGAAAATGGAAAAGACTGATCAGAGAGCAACTTGCATCTCCCCAGTGGTTCATCAGTCAGGTCATGGTTCTGACCGCGTCCTGGTCCCTCCACTGGGGCTGTATCAGAGCTCTGTTGCTAGCTCTGAAAGGCACCTTATCAACTCCCAGTTAGTTGTAGTCCTTCAGTGGTGTGAGATTGCATGTCTGCCGACCACGGCAGGACTGCTTGCTCACAGTAGCATGAGCCCTGAAAGTTGAGCTTCTACTGTGCAGCTCTTCTACCGATCCCTGCAGTAGATCTGAAGTTGTGGACCTGGAAAACAAACCTCAAACCAGAAAGCTATGGCTCTTCCTAAAGCGTAGCGATAATCCTTTGTAGTGTTTGTGGTTTGAATGATCACTAACAACTACATCAGTAGCGGAGACCCTGAAGATAGGCTGGTCACAGATCAAAAGGATATCAGGAAACATGAAGAAGCTCCTTAATTAATTTCTAATCCTTTTCAGCCTTAATCTTCTTTTTCATAGTGAGATCTGGCATTACACATTTTCTGCACACATGCTTTCTAGATGATGTAGATTAAGTCTTAGGTCTCTGATTTGCTAGAAACAGCATTTCGATAGGTTAGCTATTACTGCAGCCTCATACCAAAATACTACAGGATTATTCTTTCTGGGCTGATATATTCAGCTAAAATATTCATTAAAAGTATGTGAAGTTGGTCCAGTCATCTAGGATTTCAATCCATGCTTTGTTCCATGTTTCACAAGGGCTTGTTCAGTCTCTTTGCCATAACTGGTGCTGCATTGATTCCACAATTACCCCTTGCATATAGCAGTCCTGGGGTGGAGGCACTTCTGAACACCTTGTGGCTAGAGTGGGGGCACGCATCAGGATGAAGAACAAAAATACCACAGATAGATATTTGAGTATGTCTCGGTAATCAAAGGTGGATTTTTTTCCTTACTAGTAAGTTAGTGTCTTTTAATTTATGATGTGAATACAGATAGTGAGTGAATAGGCCTCTTCTACCAACATAAATACAGATGCAAGACAGTCGGTCAGCAGTGCATGCTGAATGGTGCAGCCATATAGTCTGAACAAGACAAATATCAATCCTTTCTACTGAACTTTTTAACACCCTCCTCCACAGATACCCTGTAGCAGAATCTTGAGTCTCTCAACCTGGGACATGTTAGATTCTGTCTCTAAAATTCTGCAGCAAAATAGTTTCAGGATCCTATAGAAAAATTACGAATCATGGCTTTTTTCAGTGCTTTCTAGAGAAGCTTCTAGATTTCCCTGCAGTTCAACAGGAATTTTTCATACAGATTGGGAGGTTTAATAAGGAGTTATTCAAGTTTACAACTATCTGGCCAACTGTCATCAGATCTTGCTTCTGCTGATTCCAGCAGGAGAGTATCAGGCTATACCTACAGCAGAGGTACAGAGCGGTATGCTCATCCTTTCAGACTCAGAAATGAAGGTAGGTCAGTGCTGACAGTGCATTTTGAATTCTTCCTCTGTCATATGCTCTTACAGCACCACCAGATCCACATTCAGACAAGGATTTATAGTCTGTCCCACAGCCTCGATCAGGAGAGAAATGTGTTCACTTGCTTGGATGAAGCGCTACACTAGGGAAATGAAACGCTGAACATTTACTAAGCATTTTTAGTTGGGTAGAACACACACATTCCAGTGCTACATGCTTTTGTCAGGATTTAGGTATCTTGCAGACAGCAAATTGCAGAACAGATTCAGAAGTTCTTCTGCAAACACCTCAAAGAATAGAAACACAGAACAGGCAATGATTTTACTCAGAAGAGCAGAAAATCCTTCCCACACATAATTTATCTTGCTGCAGATGTACACGGGAACAGGCACTATAGGAAAAGCAGACATATAATCGTAACTGTGACGACTACCCCTATATATAGGGCAGGAAAAAAGAGACCCAACTAGCCAAATCACTGAAAGTTCAAGGGGAAAAAAATATCACTTTACACAATTGCAGATGACAACATTAGGTTTAACATTTTCCCAATAGCCTAAAGGTTATATTTAGGAGTTTCCTAGGATTATTAAAAGCAGCCCTCTCAATTGAAATGCTATGATTTTGAGAATGCTGTTTACTCAGCACTTCTGAGAATGAGGTCACATCTTCTAAGGTGTCTAGATGGGGAAGAAGTTGACCTAGATGAGTATTTCTCAGGCTTTCAGCATGCATGGACCACGTGTGGTTTATCAGTCATGTGGCTGCGGGTCCCTACAACTGCCTTTAAGGGATTCAGCTGCTCCAGCTAGTGAAGGTAGTTGGCAGTCCCAGGTCTATATGCTCTATAAATTTACATTGTAAGATTATTTTTTGTACTAGGAAAAGATAAGCTGGTAAGAAAAAAGAAAAAAAAAAAAGAGGCTGCATTTGAAAAAGAGCTAGCATTACACCCTGAATACATGTCACTGACAGGCCACGCTAAATAGGTACCTGTGTGTTTTGATAATTATGTATATGCTTTTAATCCCCCAATGGATTTGTTTTTATACAGAAGCACAGTTTTAACACATGAGCTACACTCCCTGTTGAGCCGGAAGTTAGAATATCAAACACATTTTTCTATTTCAAACTGAAACATTATAGGATGCTTGTCCCTCTTTGTATTTCATTATAGTCATGTGTGCAATCATTTTGTATTGTTTCCATTTTATTTGCTTGCTTTAGTAACAACTTTACGCTGTTGTCATATAAACCTTCTGCCTGTTTAGCCAAAGAGCAATCTGTGATTCTCTGATTCTGATCTAAATAGTTATTCAGGTCAGTAAGCCTTTTTCTGTAGACAGAGTGGACACTGTTTAAAGGCACCATGATATTCCTTAACACGTGCAAAAACTTTCATACATTCAAATAAAAGTAAATTAAATTCCAACAGGGATGAAAATATTTCTGCAATTGCTGACAACTTTTTAGTACTACGTGTTGACCTAGCCACTGAGTTTGCATCCCCTTTCCTCTCTGAATAATGGGATTAGCCATAATGCTAAATGAAGTATTGTGTATACCATATCTGTCATGCAGAACGATCTAGACCAGAGGTGAGAATGGATCTGCCTGTTAAAGGAAGATGATTAAGTTGTTGTTCTATACATGAAAAAATCTGTTGTTGGAAATTTTTTGCAATTAAGAAAAATAGCATCCTTCTTCCCTCACTATGATGGGCCATCTCTGACAGGAAAGAAAGCCTTCCTGTTCTCCATCCATTTTATCTTGTGTATCTTTAGAAGCTCCTGTCCATTCACTGCTTGTGCTAACCAAAGCTCCCATTAAACAGCTTCAGCCCTTCACTCAGTGACATACCTGTACCAAGGGATAGAAGCTATCACTAAGGCTGTATGCGTAATTCAGTTTGGTGACTGAAATCACCTCTAGAAAGAGAAATCTACCAAAGAAATTTTAGCTAGCCATGTTTCTCTGGTTTTTATACACAGCAAACTTGGTCCAGTGTCCTTACTGCAAATGGATGTCAACAATAGAAGGATAATGGATTCAGGTTCTAGCAAAAACTGTGCTTATAAATTCAGCCATTTACCAAGTCAGTTGATGCCCTACTTTCAAGACTGTCATAGCAAGCAATTCTGAGCAGTCTCTGCTTATTAAAAATGGAGCGCTAAAATCAATATAGCAATATCTTGTTGGAGAAAATTCAATTTATCAACAGGTTTGTCATTTTAAAAATGATTAAAGGGGTTGTTTATTAGGCATCATCTATACTTTAGAAATAGTTGGTATGAAAATAATAAGACATAAGCCACAATAGACTTACAAATCTTTAAATTACATCAGGGACTGGATGTTATTTCTGTAAGTGAAGGCCTGGAAGCATTTCCTGTCTTTACTTCAGACTGTATCAGTCACCGATTACATAATAAAAACCAGCATTGTTCACACATCTCAGTGGCTGAGGCACAGACCCATTATTCAGAATCTGTGCATTTAAAGTGGTTAAAAAAACCAACTGTGCTGCAATTTTCATTAAAATCTTGTAAGAAATACCTATTCTGATCTGCAAGACTTAATTTCTGAAAGCTCCAGTTCTACCTGAGTCCTGTATAGTCAGTAAGAACATAAGCACATTTAAAGCATTTTCCCCTGATGCAGGTGAGCACAACAAATCTGAGTGCGAGAATGAACTCTTAAAACTTCTCTTTGTGTAGGACAAAGAGAGCAAGGCTGTCCTCATATTGTAAATAAGATGTTCAGTAGCTTTCATCTTCTCAGCTATAATTCATCACAAATAGGGATGTGAACACACAAGTGCATGTCCAAATGCCCGGAGTTGGGAAAGATACCACTATAGAGGCGCCTGGGAGCATTCAGCCTCTGGCTCACATCCTGGAAAAAGGTATAAAGAATAGGGGGAAAAACAATTGCTAATATATGGGGATATGGATCCATAACTGCATATGAACTGCTTTTAAAAGATCCTTCCTTCCTGGGATGATTATAAAGATGAGCTTGTCAACATTATTGTTTAAACAGATTAAACATTCTTCAAATGCTTTAGAACGTATATGATAAAACACTCCTTAAAAAGGAGCTTATTGTTTCGTCTGGAAAGCTAAGAACCTATCTAGTGTAATTTGTGTCCCTGTTGGAAAAGCATTTAGTCATATGCTGATTCCCAGCTACCTTTATCCTGGAGTCCTGTTTCCTTTTCCTTGTGGGCTCTTCTGCAAGGCCAGCTAAAGAGAAGGGAACTGATGGTCTATTGTAATGATACAAGTATCTTTTTTTTTTTCTAATAGCCTTTTTCAGGACAGTTTCTCACCATCACTTCATGATTTCAGCTAGTGGAAAAGTGTCTTTCACTCTGCATGGAATAAAACCTGCTTGAGAATGATGTAAGAGGAAAAAAATGCTTCTTGGTATTCAGAGCTTTGTGTTATTTTTATTACTTGTAAAAATAATAATTTACACAACTCCAGCATACATGGAGCTGTATAGAAGATTAGAATACTGAACAGAGAAACTGCTCTTCCCCCATAGCAATCTATAAGCACAGCAGGCAATGTGGGGGGTGAAACAATCAAGGAACAAAAAACCCCCGGCAGAATAAACACAAAATCTCTTGACAATGAGTGTTCATAAGTAAAGTCTAAGGAAGCTTTCTGATTGAAAGGGATTTTCTCTACATCCACCAGAATGACGATGTACAACACATAACATCAGGTCTGGAAACATCAATGGAGGTGAGGTCTGCCTCCATGCATCATTTAGCCTGGAGCTCAAGCTCATGCTGTAGCCCAGATTTCCCAGCCTGACTCACAGACACATTTGACTTAGAGGCATATTGGAACACAGAGAAGATTCTTCTAGGTAAGCCAGAACTGGTCATTCTTGAGGGAGCTCTATTTCAAAAAAAAAAAAGCAGGCTTGTGGTTTTTTTCAAAGTGCATTGTCAGGGGAAGAAAAAAAGAGTGTTTTGGAATAGAGTGAAATGTCAGGGAAAGCAAAGATAGGCACAGGATAGGGTTTGTTTGGTTTTCTTTTATTTCTACCATTACTACAGTTCCACTGTTTTCTCAACACAAAAAAGGTACATAAATGCTTTTGGGGCAGATAAAATGAGAAAAGCAAGACAGTCTGCTGTTAACCAGGAACGGTACTGTTTGTAACAGGGAAAGCTCATTTGTTCACCTTCTTTAAAGAACTGAAAAAAAACAGGTCAGGTCAAACCATCTCTTTTACGCTGCCCCAAATAAACCCAGTGAAATATGCTACTAGGCAGAATAGCTCATGATTTTTGCATGCCACAAAGGATTTGCTTTGACACATAATGAATTTTATTGAGGTCAAATTTCAAGTTATCTAAATACTAGTTTACCTCCAGAGATATGGGACTCAGGAAATTATTTTGCAGTAACTATGTTTTTTTTTTCCTTGCCAGTGATTTGGGAAGCAGCTTGATATTGTGAAATATACTGCTTTCAAACACTTGATCCAGTTCTGCTAAAAGAGCTGATAAAACTTTTGTCCCTTCCATGGCTAAAATGCTGAGTTTTATAGATTCTCCTTTTCATTTCCACTGGCTTATATTTTCAGTAAAGCGTTACCATGCTTCTCTAACTAGACTATGACTCTGACATTGCAATTTCCCCTAAACAGGGTTCAGTATATTGTGCATTCTTGGAAATTCATGGCTAGAGTGGGCAGAGGATTTCAAAAGGACAGCAGTGGTCACTTCACTGTTTTAGAGGGTTTATGAAAGCTTAATAGGTGTAGAAATTTAGGACTTCCTGGCAGTGCAAGAATTGGAGGAATAAAGAACTACAACAAACAGCATTTCTGGCTCTTGTAAAATTGTGCCATTAACCTTAATCATGGTGTGTTTTGATTGTGGTGTAAAACAGATGAACTTTGAATGCACATCCTCTGCCCTGCTCAGGAAGCTGCGTGCCTCTCAGTCATTCCGACAGTGATCTGATGCTCTGGCTGCACAACAGCGAGAAGGTTTTGTCGACTCATTAATCTAGGCCTGCGTGTGAGCACAGACATTTTTCTCCCTCTTTCTATTCACAGAGGTTAGTGAAAAAGAAAAGGCTTTAATACCTTTGTGATATCTTTAAGAAAATATATACATATGTATATAGAGAAATATATAGAGATGCACACATATACACATAAAGATATATAGATGCAGGTAAATACTACGGTGAGAGCATTTATAATCTACACAACACTACAGTGTTATTTGGGCACTTGAAAGGCATAGCCAAGATTAATTCAGCAAAGCCTTTTTGTTAATGCTGAATACAAATAGCAAAGTAGAAAATATACCAACAGTTTGAAAAAATTTAAATCCATCAACCAGCTATATCTCATCTGTCCAGCAAGGAAATTTATTTTAGAAGTTGTGTTAGGAATGGAAATACCAAAGGAAATATACAGGGAAAATAAAGACATTATAAAGCCTGAATATGTGAATTAATATGCAGTTGATCAAATGAGATGCTAAGCATCTAATGTTTAGTCTGTCTTTATATATGAAAACCATAAGTAAGTGAAACACACTAATTTCAATATACATCTATAAATTTTCATCCAATCTGGATTCCAGTGGAAAACCTCTGACATTTCAACCACAGAGCTCTCTGAAAGAAGAGCTCTGAAATCCAGGCAGCTACCAGAGGTCAGCGTGTCTCAGTATCACTCACTAACAAAGGACTCAATTAGAACTTTGTGATTTAAACATATTCAATTTTATATTTTAAACCCACTTAAAAAATGGAAAGAGTCATTTTTCATTTTCTGGGTTTCCCACAAGTTTGTAGGCTTTGGTACCACTTAGAACCTTTTGGAAATTTACATAAACCTTCAGATTTTAGAAAGACAGCCCTTTTGACATGGCTTTACCAGAGACAAAAATTATCTTTAACACAGCTTTTAATGCAGATTCTTCAAACTAAAATCTCGTTACAGATTGCTAGACTAAATTAGGGTAATGAGTTCTCCAAGCCCCAGTTATTCTCTCAATTACTTATTGACTTAGCCTAATTCTAAACTAAGGTTAATGAACTAAAAGGAGCACGCAAATGTAATTTTTCCCTCTTTCACATAATGCTTGTAACTGTGTCACAGCACGGGATGAGACTTGTCATCAGTGGGAAAAAGGTGGCTATAGAAATGCAGAATTGTGAATCACTGAGCCTAGTTCTGCAATCATAGGCTATTAAGTCTAGCTTTGAATGCCCCAAAACATCCGTTTGAAACACTGGAGCATGACACAGGCACACGACTTCAAAATGAACTTTAGTTCTCTGCTGATGAACCAAAGTCACTTGGGAATCTACTGCAGTAAAGGCACATCCCTGCCTGCTGTTGAAGCACTAGTAATACTTATTTTTAAAAACCTGACAGTGGTCTCAGCATAGAGACTCTGTCCCATTCTAGATGTGATCACTAAGCACTTGGAACTTGGCACAGCCCCCACACCATTTCATCTGGCTGAAAATTCCTATGATTATTGTTGCCATTCTGCTAGGTAACTGCATACTGCATACAAAGAAGTCTCTCAGGGTCACATTGCAAGGTAATTTGTTTTCACACATTCCTCTTCCACGGCTTCAGTTTGCCTGCAAATATTCAGGCTGTAGATACTACACAGCAGAGGATGGTGAACATTGAGATCCAGTCTGCTTTCCTGAAGGAAAACATTCTGTATTATGTCTTTTTCATTCCAAATAGCACACAGTGGACCCCTCCATGAAGAAAGCTTTCAGCTTCAAGACATATCCCCCATGTAAAATCCTTACTGGTCCCTCAAGGCTTCAGCCAGCTTTGGTGGCAGAAGATCCTTTGTCCAGTCAAAGCAGCCAGTTTTTCTGCTTATCTTTTTTAATAATTTGAGTTTAATTTTAAAAATTCAATAAAAGCTACAGGATAAAATTCACCTACTGCATACAGTTTAAATGTAGCTGGGATATTTCAGATTAAGGAGAGAGCAATTCTACTGTAAAGCTAGCATCAACACACACACCAATTATTACTGCTAGACACCAGAAACGTGGCCGCATCTGCTTTAGGCTTCGTAATTACTGGCAAGCAAAAATCACTACATTAATGGAGTAGGAGAAATACAGTAAGGCGCTTTATTATCCCTAAAAGGCAGCATGTGGCATATAGACTCCATGGGGTATTACCAGTGTCCTAGGAGCAGTTTCATTCGTTCACATCCCGTGGCATATAATTATCTCAGACAAACAGTGACCCTGCGGGTCCTCTATTAAAATGATATTTTTTAACGGAATGGTGTATACATTATTGAAGCACATTATTTTGATCACTGAAAATTGACATATTGTGCTCATTAGCCAGTAAGCCTGAAAACTTAATTTATGAGGTTTGCTCTGAGTTTTTTTTACAGATCAGTCACTTAAGGGGAGCAAAGAGGCAAAACTGCAGAGCAGCGAATGGGAAAGGGTCTTTCTGGGAATGGTGCTTTAAAAAGCAAAAAAGAAGTGTGTCGTGCCATATGCTGATACATGACACATTACATTAGGCAGGTAAAGGGGTTAATTTGGCTCATTAATATCATTTCCTTTTTAAAATTTTTCAACGAAGAAGATTAAAAGATTATTTTAATCTTTACACTTCTCTTTTACATTTTACATTTTTCACATGGGCCTTTTTTAATCAAATATTGATGATGATGCCTGTAGTTCTTCAAAGCTCAGCAGTTATCTTGCAGCTCCCGCCCATTAAGTGTCACCATATCAAAACTCTGGTATTTCCCTATCTCCCTTTAAACCCAGACCCCCCTACCTTTTTTTTTTTTTTTTCCATAAACACAACATAATATCTGTTGGATTCTTGCCAGAAAAGGCACTCTGGATATTTTGCTTTTCAAAAGCCTTCAAGCATCCTGCTGAGCCTGCATCCTCGAACACTCACTGGGGACTGGAAACCTGTGTCACCGATGCAACAGACCCCACAGTTCCGTCCCCCAGCTGAAACCGCCACTGCTGAAACTAAAGCCATGGATTACAGTCTTGTCACACAAAAAAGATTAGTTTTAATTTTCTTCCTGGCTGTGGAAGTCCCCGTGGTATATGGGTGAAAGCTATATGGGACGGGTCAACAGTGCGCTCTGCTGGCAGCTGCAGAGGCTTACGGGAAACAGCACGAATTTGCCTTAAAATTACCTTCAAAAATAAAGTTTGAAATACTTTGATTATGCATCTATATCTAAGGCCTCGAGCCATTTATAGGAAAAATCTATAGATGTAGAAATATTTGTCAAATGCACTTAAATAAAATCGAATGTTCAGTAAAAAGCAATTGTTCAAGCACAATTAAAAAATCCGTGTGTGTCTGTGTATGTACACATGCAGAGCAGACCGCAGGACTGCACAGAGAGCTCAGAGGTTTGGAACAATCTATAGAAAAATCGCCTTGTATTTGATTATATCAATTTCCTTTTTAAGAGAAGGCTTTAAAAACCAAGACTACCCTTTAAAAAAACCTCTTAAATAACTTGGAATAACAACTCTGCAAAATCATTATATTTTTCAGCTTTGGTCCACTCTAACTACAGCTAGACAATCAAGGCTGCAGCATAAAACTTGTTTTAAAACTAACTGGATGCCATAAGCACAATATGAAGGAAATAAATGTTCTTATATAGCCATTCCTTTGGAATAAGGGAATGTAATCCTGCTACAGAGAACTAAGGAGTGTGCCTTAGGAGGTTACATTTGAAATTCTACTTCGGTGTGATGCTTCATCACTGCTCCTAAAGTCAGATTTCCAATCACAGACTTGCCCTGAAGTCTATGTAAACTCTGTTCTCAAACCCTGAAGCAGTCTCTGCTTTACACAGAGAGAGATGGAAGGTACTGGCTACAGTACAATCAATTTAAATCAATAAGGACAGTGCTCCATATCACAGAATATGGTCTGGTCAAGATACTATGAACAACAATCAAAAAACATTAAAAGAAAGGAACTTGCTTGAGGGACTCAGAAAAAACATGATTACGTTTATCACTGCACATAGAAACTCAGGTTCAGGTAACCTGAACTGGATTGAAATTTTCCATAGGATAGTCCTGTCTAAGTGTCAGGAAGAAAGTAAAACCACCTGGCATTAATGTTGACTTACCCCAGTGAGCCAAAAGACAATCGCGCATTTATTTTTGCATGTTTGCACGCTAAGATCCCTACATGGCAGATTCTAGGAATAGTTTAATTTTAGTATTAATGTTTGAATGTGTTCATGGAGCACTTGTGCCTCCACAAACCTGTTAGGAAGGAGTTGAGCGGAACAAGAGTGGCACAACTTCAGACCCCTCCTGCACGCACCAGGCCACCCGCTTCGGTCGCTACATGGATACTGAATAGCAGAAACCAAAGGTAATGACAGAGCACGTAGCATTGGTGGTTCAGGTGCTGCCAGGGAGGGAGGACACTACTCCTTGAGCCTACACAGCTGTTTCCCTCTTCCACTGGCATATAGGACTCCAAGAGGAAAATGTGGAAGCCATGTGGCAGATGATAGCAACTTAATTATTGCAGGATATAAACTGGGGCACTACAACACCTTCAAAACACTCTTCATTCAATCCTTGGTGATTGCTTCCCTATACAGTACTGGGCCTTCTTTGGACCATATCTATTTTCATCCTAAAAAAAGGAAACATCTAATATTACAGATAAGATCCAAGGACACCACAGCAGGCAGCCATACACAATTGATTTTCTTGCTTCCTTACATTCAGTGCTGCAGGTACTGACACAAGTTTAAAAACATTCTTGGAACAAATCTTCAGGCCACTCTTACCTGAATAAATCTGAAATGCACTCATTTGCTATTTTGTAAAGGCCCCTAGGAAGCAGGGAGCCAGCGCTACCCCTTGAACAAAGGTGACAGTGAACTTGCGTAGCATGGAGTGAAAGGCAAAGAATCCACCTCAGCTTCCTCTCCTTTCCTCTTGTATTCCTTGCTTACATTTCTAAGTGGCTTTGCCCAGAAACAGGCTTCTTTTTCTGTCATTTCCGCTCAGGGTTTTGAAGGCTATTTTAACCAGACTCTAATGTGAAGATGTAGGCCACAAAGGAAGTTCTGAAAAGTATTTAGCTCAGGACTAGTTGTGGAAAAAAAGATGATGAGAACAAGATATACAGTTAACTAGGACACAACCAAAATGCTTCCACAAATGCAGGGTTAAAGAACATCATTAGAAAAAAAAATGTTTGAAGATTGTTTGTTGGGTTTTTTTTCCTAATGGTCATAAAGGTCTGTAGAGCTTCAAGACAAAGATGCATCAAAGAGTTTGTGTTTATCAGGTATGTATTTTTGTTGACTTTGTGTTACACATTTCAAAGAGCAGATTTGGGACTTTTTGGTGATCACAGGACCAGCAAGTTATACACAGATACCACATGAGTATTCAGATCTCACTTACAAACGTAGTATAGAATATATTAGCAGCGTATGCCTGTGCGTCTGCCTTGCATCAAGATAAAGAGAGAGAGCAATGCTGCTGGGAAATATGTGCACAAAGCTCTCTGAAGCAAGAATTAAAATGAATGAGATTAAATAGAAAATAACTACATCAGGAATATGTTAATAATTTAATTAAAGTCTACCAAAATTGAACTATTCCGCAATTAATGTTGAAGTCTGTCAACATGCCCTGTTCTACCAGGGATTTTGCCATGGGTAAAGTTTCCTATAAAAGAAGTATTTCCAAACACTTTGGAAATGTTTCTGAAGGTATGAGGAAAATGGGGTCAACTAAGAATGTGGTATGAACTTTAAATCTGACAACGTTGGACTTTGCTGTTTTCTCAGGCTTTTTCTGACATTTTAATATATTCTTTCTTTACTGTAGTCTCATTTCTGGTGCATAAGATAAACATGAATATTGATCCTTTTGAAAAAACAGAGAGCAAGATTTAGTGCTCTTTTCTTCCCTCACTTGTTGCTGTGTTTTCATCTTCGTATAACTTTCAAGTCAAACAGAACCACAGAACAAAAGGGTTACTTAATAGCAGAGCAAGAAGGAACACAAAGGCCATTACTATGAAGAACCAAGGTTAGTCTGACGCATTACTGAAATGGTTATATAGGTCTTAACAGATCTTTTATATTACCCTTTTAAGCTACCCTATAACTTTTTATCCTGTCCATGGAGCAGTATAAAAAAACAATGCTGTGCTTTCTGGAATAGCAGATATCATTGACTGTAGCAGGAAGAGTCAACATTTTTCCCCCAATCATAATGGTTATTTTGTGCGAGAATGTAGAGCATATAAAAAATTAACTTATACTTCTTCATTGACTTCTGCGCCTGTGGCCTTTTGCAAGACCACGTGCAACTTTGCTTTCCACAGAACCAACTCTGTTCGATGTTCTACAATGACAGTGCATCGTCACTGTAAAAGGCTCAGTACCATAAAATATAGAAAATCATTGCCTTCTCAGTAGGTTCGCATCATGAAGAAGATTAGAACCTTCTTTTTCACCAGCTGCAGTTAAGGCTGCACACAATGAAAAGACAATGCACCATTTTCTGCTGAAAACAAAGGAGGCCACTTTTTTCTCCTTGTATTGTTTTTTTTCTTTACACTTTCCTACTCAGTATAGTGCATTTGTGGATTTTGAGCTTGCAAACAGAAGATGATTGCACTCATGCAATACCATGTCATAAAATCATAAACGTTTATGCTTAAAGTGTATGATTTGAAAAGTGATAAGAAGTTGGGTTTGTTTATAAACCAGGCAATATCACGAACCATGGTAAAGAATTCTATGTAGAATTATGGTGGCACTTCTATAAACAAGCAAGGCCTGCTATACACACTATTGGCCAGTCAGAAAGTCTCCAGTATTTGGGTTTTTTTTAAATTATGTTCCTAAATATTTCAATCTTTCATTCAGATGTAATATTAATAGATTACAAATATGACAGATATTCTTATACGAATCAAATTTTAAGCTGTGCCAGGACAGGGTCAGATTAGATGTTAGGAAAAAATTCTTCACTGAAAGAGCTGTCAGGCATGGAACAGGCTGCCCAGGGAGGTGGTTGAGTCACATTCCCTGGATGTGTTTAAAAAAAGGGTAGATCAGGTACTTAGGGATACGGTTTAGCATAAGACAGGAATGGTTGGACTCGATCTTAAAGGTCTTTTCCAACCTGTGATTCTGTGAAATTCCCACAAAAGCAGTGCCTATCCTAAGATGCTAGGAATGGTGGTATATGCTGACACTCAAGAAAAGAGGTGGGCATGAGCACGTCAGGGGCAACTTGGTGCGGCATCTAGACTTGTATACATGGCTGCTCCTCCCTTGGGCACACAGTCACAAGGAAACTAGTGCGGCGCTTAATCCGAAAGCAGTGGATAAAAGGGTGAAACTTTGCATTTTTTATATTGAAGATCTTGGATTTTGTCCTTCCTGGTGAGAAGTCTGCATGCCCATGCAGATTATTTTACCATCTCACTTCAAGTGTTCCTCCCTCCCAGCAGGTCAGAAACAAGCATGTCAGGTACTGCACTGCACTACTGTTAGTCCTCTGCAGTTATGTGGGGAAGGTCTGCTTTAAAACAATCAACACAATCTCATTACAAGCACTGCATTTTTTATAAGGGGAGAAATGAGACAGACAAATGTTACTCCTGTTCATGAATTTGTATCTTACAATTTCCCCTCTTTGCTCTGCAGAGTTATTTGATTCATAGTAGGGGTTATTTGGGTCACTTTTACCATGAGAGAGAAAATAATGGTAACCTAATTTAAGATTTGTACCAATTTAAGTAAGGAAATGGATTCTGAATATTTTGCATAGCTGCTAAATGTAAGCGAGTGTTCAGTGAAGCATGAGTTTCCAAAAGTGAATAAAAGGCTTTAAACCATTTTCTCCTATTTGTTTTTAAACTACATTTGTTACTTGTGATTAGCAATTTTGTGTCATTCATATGCAGTGTACTGAAACTGAATTCAATAAACTAACCCTCTTCCACCTATTGCACTAAACTTGGTGTTTAATCATTAGGCATGCAAAGTCAAGCAGAAAACTGAGAAGCATGTATAAGTGTGATCACTGTGGTTTATTTGCAATGAATAGGAATATTTGTGTTTATTACTTTTCATAAGAAATTTATAGCGGCTTTTTTTGAATTGGAATAAACACAAAAATATCAGAACATCTGTATCAAAGTCTAAAAATCCACAACAATCAAAAGCTGTTTAATCTCATCCATTTATTTCTATTGCACAGTCTGTTCAGTGTAACTTTTTACAACACACTGTGCAAGAAAACAGGTCATTTAAACTCAGTAATTAGTATTACAGATAAAATGACACTGCAGCAGTGTTAATTACTATAGTACTGATGTAGCATAGGATATAATACGTAATAGTAGCATCTTTAATTTTAAATTGAAGTGCAACAAAGCATATTATTGCTACACTTCCTTTTCTTAAAGTACATGAACGTTATCCAAGCGTACCGTTTGTATCCATGCAGAATGTTTTTAAGTCAACCACAATGCTACCTTCACTCAGACTGGCATATTTTACTTTCTAATGGCATAGATTAAGGAACCTCTTGCTATAGGAACTTTTCCTATGAAGGTGGAAATTATGACAGAATTATACTTCATATTTGCACCGGTTTTTTTGATTACAGTAGCTGTAAATCAGTTTGCAAGTGAAGCACAACATTCAGTCTTTGTAAAACTAAAGATGAATCTTGACAAGCATTACAGCTATTTGAGGTGTAGTAGTAACTAGAGATATTTGATCAAGTTGTAATTAATTCTGCACGGCTAGGGCTAAAATATCTGGCAGTTGTAAACATAAAATATTGTTAACAAAACAAAGAGCTGCAAAGAAGGACAGTGAATGTTTTCACATGCAGCTCCAGTAGGAATAGGGCTCTCTACTTCCTAATAATGGTATCTCTGCTTTGTGCAGCACCTCTACATTCAGATAACTTCATCATAAATATTAAAAGAAGGAAAAATGAGTTAAATTTCAGCTTTGTTCAAGTGCACTTAAATAATTTATGTCAGCTGAAATGTTCCTATTTTCAGTGCAGAAAGTTTGTAACGAAGCCATTACTCAGACCTTGCATAAAAATATTCTAAGACCCTACTTATTTAGAAGTACAATAATCCAATTCACTGTGTTAACAATGTGCCCCTGGCTAAAATATGTACATATGGATTTAGCAAAACATTTGAATATACAGTAGAAGATTCAAAGCAGAGGTTGAAGTATAACCCCAGGTTGTATATTTCATCTCACAACAATAAGATGTATTGCTCCATTTAAATGAAGGTGTGGAAGGAATGAGAGCTAGAAGCATGTATAACTACTTTCTAGGGTTTACAAATTATTTTCAATTTGCCCTCCCATTTTGTTTAGGTCAGTGGGACAATGTATAACACAGGGAGACATGTATCTCTACGATTAGACAAAGAGCATTTGGTCAACATCTCTGGAGGACCGATGACATACAGTCACCGCTTAGAGGAAATCCGGTTACACTTCGGAAGTGAAGACAACCAGGGATCAGAGCACCTGCTCAATGGACAGGCTTTCTCTGGGGAGGTATGTCAATGCGTTTTGGTGTTACAAACGAACCAGTCTGAATTACTTTCCATTTCTGCCTGAAGGCATTTGCAAACTAATTTGTACTCATAAAAACTGTTTCCCTTTATCCGTTCTGGAAATCAGCGAATTGCTTTTTTCCCCCTCCCCCACACACCACAAATTGTGTGACTCATATCTAAAGGTGAAACTTTTATTTATTGTATACATAGACGTAGTATATTTTCATATGCGCTGCTTTAAAGTAATCAGGTACCTTTTGATATCCTTAGTAAAAGCAAATACAAAATTAACCACAAAGTAATACTGAAAGTGCTTCAGATTCTTATAAAAGCGCTACTTTTGCTACTCACTGGTGTGTAGACTGAGCGTCATTCCGCCGTTAATTCATGTAAAAATAAGGTGATATTTAATTTCAGAGATGGTTCCACAGAAATTTGTTGGTCTGCTCAAGAAATACGGTTAAGTCCACAGGTAAACTCTGTCAGAATTGGTACTTGCACTGTCTTTTAAATACGGGTGTGTAATTGGCACAGAGAAGACCATAATTTAATGATATCTACTCCACAAACCTCAGCAAAAAAAATAATGCTTCGGAATAACTGTGTATTACTGTAGGGGTTGTTTTTAAAGATACCCAAGGTATTCTTTTACCATTTTTTCAGAAGACCAAAATGAATAGGTTTTTTTCATAATAAAGAACTTATTTTCTTGAAGATGAATAATCAAATTACCATCTGTACTATCTGTCACCAACTCTGATGATGAGTCAGTTAATACATTGCATTTTCTTTGGCACCTGGCAACAGCAGTTATTTAAAAGTAGGAAATTAATTGCAGAGTTGTCAAATGATGGTATTATAATTGATGGTAATAATTTGCTTTGTTTTATAAGCTACATAGATGCATAACATAGACAGTGGCGGCTCTTTCATGAAATTATTCATCTTTACACAACTGACTTCTGCTTGCCTTCGTTAAATTCTATGACGAGTGAACATATAATGTATTACTCCTTTAAGAGCTGAAAGTTAAGTATGCTGTAGTAAATAAGGTCTTTGCTTTGCTAATGAGAGTCCTGAAAAAGCAATATTCAAATGAAAGCAGGTTGACTGAACAACAAAGCAAAAATCTGGTTGAAACATACCATTGCACTTGATATGATGTATCAGCATCCTTTCAGATACTTTTAAGTGTGTTTAAGTTATAAATTCATGAGTCAGACTATAATAAAAGGTAAAAATGTAGAGCACTGTTTTGCAATACTTAACTAGGTTTTTCTAGTTTTGAAAGCAGGAGTTTTGAAGTACTATTAATGTTTGGTATTTGCTAACAGAGACCTCAAGTTTTTCTTAATAAAAGCAGAAAACCTAGCTAAGTGGAAACTGCTGTCATTCAGTCAGTCACGCACAGCTGGATCCACAGTATATGCAGGATTCATCAAGCTATGAGAATTCTTCCTGCAGTGAATAGTAAGAGATTAGCATCTTCAGAGGATGATCGTTCCTGATAGCCAGAGATGCATCTTATGGGACAGGACATATCACTCTATGTAGATGTATCTCTCTTGACGACAGAGCAGAGAGGAGCAACAAGCCAAGTGGCTTAGACTAGATGCCTCCTTTTCAGATGGTGAAATGAATTCTGTCCTTTGAGGATGTGTTTTTCAAAGTTTCAGACAGCTCTTTTGGGCAGCAGGACAGGTAAGTTCCAATCAGGTCAAGTATTAATTACTAATTTGAACCTGCATCTGCACAGTTAGATCTTATTTATAGAACACATACTGTTTCCGAAGTACAAGCACAGATTCAAATCAATCACGCTGAATAGAATGACTGCAAATTTGCAGTGAAGGACAGCAGCTGATGGTGTTCTTAGAATATACATCCACCCATACAAGTGCTGTCTGTATAAATAAGTGATTTTCTATAAGCTCTCAGCACTGGAAGATGTAATGTCCACAGCTCCCAGCAACCACAGTAAGAATACTGCAGACCAGCTACCTGACTTTCTGATAGAGTACTTGTCTTTCTAATGTAATGCACACTTTCCAGACTGTTGCTGCTAATTACAATCACTTATATATTGGATAATGCTGTCAGAGGAGAGGGGATAAAGAAAAACAACTGCATAAGTGTAGTAGTTTGATTTAGCTGGTGACTGCTATTTGCACATTAACTCCCATGATGCAGCTTCGTTACTGCTGTTCTTAATTGCGCCGGACAAACCCACTATGACTTTTACGGGAACCTCTATTTTTCTGTGGAAACAATTCCCAAGGATGAGGCACCCAAGAAGCATGATCCATTCCAATGGATTACAGTCAGCTTATTCCTGCCAATCCTTCCCTCCACTCCTATCCATATTGGTCCCCTCGTTCTCACTGAGGTCTCCAGTGCATACTAAAACACACCACAGAGAGAGAAGGGGAACCTAGGGAGAATGCAGGGAGAGAGCAGTACCTCTTCATCACAGCACGGGCAAACTATTCGATTAGCTCAGACCTAAATTAAAACCTAAGTGTAGACAGAAGCTTTTAAACAGCCCCAATGTATCTTGAATCAGCTGCAGTACTTTTTATACATCTGGAAATCCCACATACAATCCATACTAAACAAGAAGTTCGGTTCTAGGGATGTTTTTTTGCCTTGTGAAGATGTTCTGCAAGTGGACAAAGACTCAAAGCAAGCTAGAGAGCACTGGGGTGGTACCATGGCATGAAAAATGATTGAGAAATAGAAAATTGCTTCAAAATATACTGCAGTCTGAAAGATACCAAGACCTGTAATTTTCAAGCTTTAACATTTAACTAGGTGACTAGGATTTAAAGGCTGTCCAGAGATCTCCACAGTAATCTGGTTACCTTTTAGCCCTTAATTATCACTTTATTAGGCAGAATAACTGAACTAATGCTTAAATAGTTTGAGTGTAAGGTCTTTAAAACTATATATCAGATTATCATCAATGTGCTTGGCACTGCAATGTGAAAAGAAAAGCAGGCTTTAGAATGCTTAAATAAACAAATCGAGCATTTACTTGTCCCTCTGATAGATACTTGAGTGTGTTTAATTCCTACTCACTGCATAAGCATTCCATTAAAAGAAAATCTTGGCTCAACCAAAGTCCTGAACTAAGACACTAATCATTTGTGTCTGCTGCCTGCCTCTGTGCAAAACAGTTTTTAATTCATATTGTTTAATGAGAAAGACTGTCTTCCTTTCAGACAGCAGCAGTGCAAAATACAGCGGAATTAACCAGTGCTGTTGTTCAGACACAGTCTACCTTGTTAAAATAAAAGGTAGCAATCTCGGAAAGTTTCATGGTAAAAATGGAAGCCTTTAAATTTGCCTTGTGGTAAAATCATAAAAACCCATACTTTTTTTTTTTTTCCTAAGTAGAAAAATGAAAAATGTGCTGCAGGAGACCTCCAACCACTTTACAGCTCTGTACTGTACTAGCCTTATCGATGTAAAGGTAGAAAGTCAAGGAGCTTAATTATTTGGGGTTATGCACTTCTCACAAATCCAATAGCTGGAGACTTTCCAAGAAGAGACCATAGTCCACAACACAGGAGAAAAATTTCTGCCCACCAAGTCACCCTTTGAAAACCCACTGAATGAGATTATAAGCACACAGTTATTTCATCTGCTACAGAAGTAAAATGAAAACCAGAACACTGTTTAGATAAATAAATATATATTGCAAGCTGGACACACAGTTTGGAACTGACATTTATTTTTGCTGCTGCTAAAAGCCACTAAGAAAAGGAAGTAAAATACAAGAAAATGTGAGACAGAGGGAGGCCAGAAATTCTGAAGTAGCAGCCTTCTCCTACGACTGCAGCTTCTATAACTTTGGGCATATTCTCTGTGAGTGGGAAACTTCTAGCGATAGTAAAGGATTACTTATCAGAGAGATCAGTGCTGCAAATCCAACTTCTGATATTTTTAGGAGGACTGTCAGTCAGACAGCCTATGAGAAGCATCTGGCCATCTGGAATAATTTAATCCAGCCTGCTGCAGAATTAGTCTGGATTGTTGTATCAGGAACAGTGACTCTGTCACAGAGACTTTCAGTACACCTTTGACTTGCCTGCTTGGTTCCAAATAGCCTCCCCCAAAAAGCCCAATGTCATCATTGTCTATACAAAAAAAACCAACCAAAAACAAACATGCAAAAAAACCTTAAACCAAAACCCCAACAGAAAACCCAACTAAAGTCCCTTTCCTGGAATAAAGTACTGTGTGTACAGAATGGCTTCAGTTATGTTGGCAAAACGGAACAAGTTACAGCCAATTAGCACACCAGAAGAAACGGGAAATAGAGGCCAACTCTATGCATTGCTCATTAGAAACCATTTATAACCCTTAGTTGATAAGGCCCCTATCATCTTCCCAAAACTTTCATCTCCTACCAGGTGAAAGTTCTGTTGTGCCTCTGGTGTGACATTTGGCTTAGGACTCTGCCGCCTTTTCTAACCTACGGGGCAGCTCTGCACAAAAGCCCCTGTTCTCTCCATGCAGTCCCCTACACCTACCCAACATTTAGATTCCTCCCCCAGGTCTGAGTTTCTGGTTTGTTCTCTACAGGAAGCTTTATTGATGTGAGGATTTGTGACTTCCAATTGTACTAGCACATAGTCCTTCCTCTTCCTTAGGAAAGGAGCATTAAATCAGATAGCGATTTCCATGAGCAGAGGACAGGAATGTCCTACTACTTCCTAACTACAGGTGGCTACAACACCACAGCAGACTTAGCTGTAAACCTGCCCCTACTACACCTCATAATTCTGGCACTCCTGCCAACAGCTTGCAGAAGGAAGTTTGAAATTCAGATCTGTCAGTTGCCAGAGGCCATCTGTATTACATTTTGGAGACTTGATTGGGAATGATGCGGGTCATTTTTAAGTATTTCAGCCAGAAGATAAGTTTGGTGTACTACGGTGCTTATTAATGTTGAAAAATAAGCCTCCAAGGAAAGTACCAGATGAGGGAACACATGTCTAATGGAAGGCTGGTTTAGTAAAATCTCTATAACCTTCAGATTAATGTTCAGCTTCAGAGGAGAAAGTCAATAGGATAATGAATTAAATTGCTATAGGAACAGAATATAAATCAGGAAGGGGTGGCAGTATTGTCACCACTGCACTATAAGGAGACTATTCACATGAGTAATTCAAAATCAGTGGGAGATGAACATGTGAATTAGTTGCAAGAATGCACCTCTGTCTACCCTGAAGATTACAGGTGGCTTCACCAGAAATTTTATAAAATACTCATATCCATAAAAAGCAGAGTTAAAGTCCAAAGGACACTAATTCATTGACACATGCTTACTATGTTTTTCTAAAGTAAAATCAATTTTATATTTTAAGTTAAATGGGGTTTTTATTGCTGGTTAATATAAAAGAAAATAGGGCTGAACAATATATTAGCACAAATGGAGGGGTTTTCACACCTGACTGTGGTCTGCTAATTTAAGAGTTCTGAATCACCCAACGGAAATTCCTGTCCACTCTCTATTAACTTCATAAGGAAATGAGATGCTCTAACAGACGTGGTTTACTGTTGTAGGCTGCCTGGTCTACCTCCCCTCTAGAACTACGTGATGAAACAGCTGCCTGTCCTGCTGGACAGCAAAGCCCCTCTGATTAAAAGCATAGTTCCATAGGAAGAACACCGCTGAGAGAATCTAGCCAGCAAAGCTTGCTGGGAGCTATACTGGAAACCTGGGTTATTTTAGAAAGTCAAACTTACCAAAAACATTTTTAAATGTTCCCAAAATACTTCCCAAAGAAAATGAGACAATAAAACAAGATGCTAAACGAAAGTTTTGTTGACTCATGTGCCATTAATGTACTAAATCTAATGCACTTACTATATCTGAAACCAGCAATAAATAGGTGACTGCAGAACGATATAAATCAAATAGGAAAATGACAGGTAATGTTTTAATTTGCTGTGTACTTTCCTGTAAGATACATATTGCTGTAGAACCACTGCATGAAGTAATACACAGTAGTTAACCCTAGTCAGTACAAACATGCAGTTTAGATTACATAGCCTGTTAAAGTGACCACAGCGTCCCTGCCAGGACAGTAGCTGTGAGTGAGCAGAAGCTGGGGGTGAGAGCAGATCAAAATGCTCAGAGACTCTTGGGCATAGTAGAAAAACTCGACATCCCTTATGCTCCCAGTAAAACTGCAACATTTAAACAAGCCTTACACATACCTACCAATACATCCTGTGTAGCTGCTATCTGCTCTGATAAGAAAAGGGCCACAATGCCTCTCTGCTCCACGAAGTCGAGATGGCTTCAGTGCATCTGCACTGCTGGTGCCCCAGAAGTCAGCTGGGCACCAGCCTTCTGCCTGAACATGACTAGTTTTAATGGAATGAGGGATAGAAAAGTTTGGCACACGTAGCAATTGAACAGGTAAACTTATCTCCCAGTGGCTACGTAGCCATATACAAAGGGACGAGGTACACAATACAAAATACCAGAAAGTTTCATGAGATACCGCAAATAATTTCCCAAAATCTAATACTGCAAATCTGAATGCTAGGTTTTATTTCCTAGATTTCTCATATTATTTTGTTCTGAACCTTATGTATTTACATTCCTTAAGCATTCCAGAGCATCTGAGCTGCATGCATTTACCTGTTACCTTGTTGATGGATAAGAAACAGTTCTGCAGATAAAAATGCAAACTAATTGCTGCACCCAATCCCATTTATTTGATTTCACATTCTATTAGATTTTTATTGGGGTTTTTTGGTGGGAGCTTTTCAGAATTGTATACACTCGCATGAATTATGGACAGATTTGCAGGGAGAGGAGATGACACAGAGCACCTTGAAACCAATATGTGAAAAAGGGTGGAAAGCCAGCCATTAACTGCACCGTCTAAAGCCGTGGCCGTGTGGCAGCAATAACAATTTTAACGTACCAGTCAGAATAATGTGCTGACATCCAGATATTTTGTAAGCAGCAAATGGGCAATATTTGAAATGCAGTTAGCATTTCTTACTGAGGAAGCTTCTCTTTTTCAAGTATGCCATTGGAAACCACAAGAAGGATGAATTTCCAGGAATATGGAACAGAAAATTTTGTGGTGTATTTTACATCAAAATGCAGAAAACTTCCCACACTGGCTATATGCTAAAAATGCATCTTAATCCTTAGTGACCTTCAAAAGCAGTTTCATCTTTAACACTTTTGAAGTGGAATAATTGACTTTTAACTTATGTTCCTTCCTGTATTTTTTTGGCTAGGCACTGTCATCTTAAAGTCATGGGTAATATACGCTTGTTAAATAACAAATCCCAAAACTCACTAGCCAGAAGTTATAGAGCCAAATAAAGGTGTAGCAACAATAAATCATGGATCGTAAATATATAGAAAAAAACACAGCAAGTAAAACTCTTTTTTGTACAAATAACTGCATTGCCAGGCAGTGCCAGGATACTCCTGCAGTCACAGCCTTACATTTAGTGCTGTTGTAGTCATACTGCTGTTTTTAAAGGAAAATTAGATTCTAGAAATAGCCTGTTTTATCCTTCCCTTAGGAAAAAACCTTAATTACACAAATCAAGTTATGTAATGTCCAAACTTTATATCAGCAATAAAGAAATTTACTTGGTGTCTAATCAGCTTCGGATATCGTAAATACCATTCATGTTCATTTTTTCACCTTTCTAGAGCTTGATTAGTGGTGGAAATACAAATGAGGTTTCTGACTTTCTATTTTTTTGCAAGGGAAGAAATTACAGATCATACTGTAGGTCTAAGTGTGCTTTTTATGATAGCACATAGAAAATAGACAAGTTTAATGGGTTTATTTGAAGCAAATTGTAATAGGATGTTTCTTTGGTGTAGCTCAGTTACTGCACCAACAAGGAGCCAAGATTGGACCTAGATACAACTATGGCTCTTTGTAGAATACAAATTCAGAAAAAGGTCAGTGTGAGAATTACGTATTTACTTCTTTTAGCAGAAAGACTAACAATTACATATAATTGAAAGGAACAGTCATTTAATTTTATAATCTGAAACAGTCATTAGATACCATCTGGAGTTTGAACGATGCTCTAGAACAAGTGTTTAACACTTACAAAATTTGAGGCTAAATTTCAGGTACCCAAGCAGGATTCTGATCTTTGTTTCAGGCTTGTACTTTTTCCTTTTATCAGATTACTGAGATAATCATGTAGTCATTGCAGGTGAAAAATTACAGTTCACTGTCACGTGAAACAAAGGACCCTCTCAGAAATATTTTAGCGTGGTCTCATTTTGATTATTTAAACCTAGTAAAACTGCATTAAGACATTCTGAAATAATAGAATACATTAAAATTTCAGACAATGAGGGACAGAGTGATCACCTGATTTCTGTAGAATATCAATTGATTTCTAGAAAGCATTGTTAAATATTTAAGTATTTCAAAATTTTCCATATAATGCTTAAGGGAGTTATTCTTAAAACAGTGAAGGGAAGGCTGTGGAAGTTAGCATACCAGCTGCTACATGTCACTGAAATTCTTTGCATTATTTCCACTGACGTGTGATAGGACTTCTAGTCTCAAGTCAGTTATAGCAAGAATCAGAAATGTTTTTGCAAATGTTTGCTTATTTATGACTGGAATCTGAAAGCATCCCAATTCCCTGGGTCTCTCAATCTTCTACCAAAGCAAGTTATTCTTTCTGGACAATGCAGAGGAAATACAAGGAGCCCCATTGCTGGGCCCAGTGGTTTTTGACCCTGTATATTGCCTTGTGGAGAGCTCATGATGCAAGCTCCATAGATACTGTCTGCTATGTGCTGAAATTTGAGAAACTGTGCAGGCAGATTTTGAGAGGTGTGGGTTTTTTTTCATTTTTCTTCTTTTTCATTATCTACACACGTGGGTGTTCCTTGCCAGAAAACTTTCCTTCTTGAGAAACTCCGTATCTGAATGTTACGGACCTATATATCCATTAGCAGAATTGTAGGAGCTCTCCAAACAAATTACAAGCTCTGTGACAATGCCAGCTAATAGTAATGTAGCATGTGACACAGCAAAATATCTGCAGCATGAAATAATAAATACTGAATTTCTTAGGTACTGAGTGAAACAGGTCCCTTTAATAATAAATATAATTTTGCACATGTTTACTTTTCAATTACCAACTGTTCTCTTTTGTTGGGGGGAGGGAGAAGTGGGGAAGAGTGTCGATGTACTGAGAGCACAGTCTGTCACAGACTATAATCCAAATCCCTTTGGTGCCTCGATTTTGAAATCCAGCATCATAAAGCAATAAGGTGGAGTTTTTCTGCTTAGAGTAGCAGCTGCAGGATTTGCTCTTTTAAACCACTGGGACATTAAAACATTCAGCACTCTAAACCTCCTGTGTCACTTATGAAGTATTCATTTTGCCTCATTCCAAATTATTATCATTTGCTTGGGGTGACTTCACTTGCTACAGGATGATTCTTCTTTAATTAAATAGTAATTTACCTCTGCAGCCAAAAAAATAGGTTCATTTTGAAACAGGTTTTATGTTACTTAGTAATGATTTTTCCATTATACTACTTATAAATTTTAACTTTTTCTGTAAGTATCTTTAATGTAACATTCCAGAGAAAGGAGGATTCAGAGTAACTTCTTATACAAAAGCTTTTGCAGCTATTATGGATGACCACAAAAGAAAATAAACAGCATATGTGATTTTTTTTGTTTGTTTTCTTTTGGTAAATTGCAAGAGATAATAAAAAGTGAGCAATTACTGTAAATATTATCCTTTTAGCCCAGTCTCTGGTCACTAATGCTGCCTGGGCACTGGAGGAGGAATGCTGGCAGTCAGATCATAAACGGGAGAATCCAGAGATGACAACAGATGAGACAACACTTTCAAAACACTGATCCATCACCAGCAAGTACAGTGAAGTTCCTCAGGCACTAGCACGTTTGGTGCTGGGCACTCACACAGCCACATAGGTCTTGATTGCAACAACTTATTTAATGCCTACATGTAGTCAGAAGTAACTAGCTCTGAGAGCAGGCATGGCCCCCTGTGCTGGTTTTGGCTGTGATCAAGATAACTTTGTTCACAGTAGCTGATATGGGGCTGTGTTTTGGGTTTGTGCTGGAAACAGCATGGATAACCCAGGGATGTCCCCATTATTGCAGAGCAGTGCTCGCAGGACAGTTCAGCTTCTCAACCCCACCAGTGAGTGGGATGGGGGTGCACAAGGAGGTGGAGGGGACACAGCTGGGACAGCTGACCCCAATGACCCAAGGGATGTCCCATACCATATGGTGTCATGCTCAGCTTGTAAGGGGCTGGGGGAGAGGAAGGAGTTGGGGGTGGCATTGGGAGTGATGGCATTTGTCTTCCCAAGCAACCATTAAGCATCATGGAGCCTGGCTGTCCTGGAATGGCTGACACCTGCCTGCCCATGGGACATGGGGAATGAATTTCTCATCTTGCTTTGCTTGCACACGCAGCTTCTGCTTTACCCATTAAACCGTCTTTATCTCACCCCATAGATTTTCTCACTTCTGCTCTGCACATTCTCACCCCACACCACCACAGGGGGTAGGAGAGGGGAGTGAGCAAGTGGCTGCCTGGGGCTGTGTTGCCCAGCCACAACACCCTTACAGACAGTAAATGTGACCCTAATTTCCAACAAAAGAAACGCCATCTTGCAGGTGGCTGGAATTCCCAGCTCACACCCACGTCCAAATTGGGCAAAGAGGCAGCCAAGATGACATGAAAGGTCTTCCACATCCTACATGGATGCTCTGGTCACTATGACTTGGGACCTGAATGCTGGGGAGGGACCGCATCCTCCTCAGACTGAATTAGCCCAGGAGGAGCTCCAGCCCAGAAGTCTCCCTCATCCCTAATAATAATTACTGTTTTCTAATACATGGTGGCAGCTGTGAACCCTTACCATTAGCTCTCTAACCTTCAGTTTTTTCTGTAGCTTCAGCTACTCCTTTGTTAGGTCTTCATCCTTTACCTTGTATTTAATAGTTTCTTATGTGGCATTTTAGCGTCTTAGTAAAAAGCCAACTAAACCAATTCTAGCTGGCGCCTTATTACATTTTCAGGAAATGCTGTGAGGTTGCAGAGTTACAGTTTTCATTTAGCATACTGACTTGACCTTCCACCATCACTGTAGACCTTTCCTTAATTAAAAGCACACAGACATACCCTGCCTCCCAGAAAGTCAAAATACTTTAAATTTGAGGGATTTTATTTCAACCATCTAGGTTACTGAACTTGCAATAAAGACTGAGAAAGAAGTACTTCTAAATCTTGCTTTCTTTAGACAAAATTGTTATAGCTAAGGGATTAAGATATTATACAAAACAATAAAGGGAACTGAACCTGAGGTTTCATTATTTCATAAGCATGTTTTTATAAAATTATTACAATTAGATGTTGTTTCCCATGCATACTTTAAAATGGCATGTTAGTAGTAGCAGGCACCAAAGGATCAGTGTTAACACTGCAGAGAACTAGAATGGCCAAGGTTAAACCACATTTCTTTAAAGTCCATTTTCTTGCCATTTATCTGTTATTATCTCACCTTTATCTGTCTGCACTCTTATCTCTGTATAAACTAACTGGACATTACTGCACAGACTTGCCAAGATTTGCTGGATTAAAACTCAACAAAAAATAATTCATTCTATTCAATTACTTTTCAGTAGTCTGGTTGGTGGGGTTTTTTCTTAATCTAACTGCCACAAAAACATTTCCTAACTGATGATTTGCCACAGGCACATTAGAAAAGCACCATATACAAGTAATTACTCTGCAAGTTCTATCAAAGGCAAAGAGAGTTCTGGATTTTAGCTAGAAAGGGCAAGTCTATTACTGTCCATCTCTTCCCATCATCTCTAATTTTATTTACTCTTTCTTATCAAAATGTGAACATGCTACCACCATCCAGTCCCTGGAAATTCTGCTAATAACAGAATTGGTTGGTAACACAATCTTAATCTGCTTAACCTTCAGTATAGCACTGGTCAGCCACAGCTGTCACGTTCTCTCAAATGCATAATTCCTAGGAATAAAAACTATATTTTCTTTAAACCTATTTTTCAAGGCATATTCAATGTGAACAGTCTACATCTGGTGTGTTTTGTTATGTGAATTTTTCTTCTTGTTACCTTTGGCAATTTCTTCCCCATTTCCTACGAAAATCTCAGCACAAAGTGATCAGGGAGTGAGCTATCAATCCTATACAGTTATCTCCAAGCCAGACTCATACTTTGAAGTCTACATCCAAAGCACAGTGTGTAGGTATGGTCCCAAGAGGCCCATCATTTTTCGTGCTTATACTGGACTTAATCTTGCAGTATCCATGGCTGCAGAGGCTCAGCCACCCAATTCTCATTACCTGCTGCTTTTTTCCTTTGTACCATATAAAGTTTGAAATACCCTGGTGAGGTTGTGCAGACAGAAGTTTCTTCCTTCTGCTCCAATCCACCAAACTATCAATGCAGTACATTTCACTGCACTAAAATTCATTACACAAAGCACTAGAGGAGTATGTCTTTCAAACTGTGGTTCTGCTAAGATTCTCCAGAAGAAGCAAGAAACAAACCCATATCCTTTTTTCTCTCATTTTTTTTCTTTTTTGATAGAACAAAAGAGCTTACAGTAATATGCATAAATGATGAATTAGCATACTTGTCTGAAATAAGGAATTCTGATTCAGAAAACGATAAAGGATTTCTTACTCCTAAGTGCACTGCTGTCAAGTGCTTTGAGAGAAGACAGGTTGGTGTTAATTATTTGCTCTCTTCACATAAAAAAAAACAGAGAAGGGTCCATAAAATATCATTAAAAATATGCTACCAATAAAAGCATAATTAAAAATATATAAATATTTGAAAAACAATCCATCATAGGAGAAACCTAAAGCCCTTTTTACCACACGTTCCTTTTGCAGGACATGCCTACACATCAAAGAAACTAAGAATCAAAGAGACAGAACTCTAGTGCCAGTTCTGCATATTGTGAAATTACTTTGTGGCTTTAGGGTTTGTGGGTTGTTTCTAAAGAGTCTTGTAGCACTGACCTGTGGAGACCTGTGGAGCCAGTTTTACCCAAAATACAAATTACTATGCCCAGATTCCTCCAGTTAATCTAGATTTTGGCAAATTTTCTTCTATTTTTACCTTCAAAGCATTGGTGGCAGTGAGCTATTTCCAGTGAGGTGGCTAATGGACAAACTCAGGAGAGTGGTGCTGCTGTGGTTTTAAACAGTGTAATCCATCCCTGACCATTCCTGCTTTAGGCATGTTTAGTGCCATGAGAGAAGTACTGATCAGACAGGAATATTTCCATGCACAGCCAAGGCTGCCAATTGCAACCTAACCCGACGAGTTGTGGTTTAAAGCAGAGTTCTCTATAGGAATCTTAAAGCTCCTGTGCTCTAGGTGAGCCAGATTGTCCCTTTGACAGTCTGCCCATACCCACAAACAGAACTTTATACTCACTTATAGCCCTGCTGAGGGAGGGACATCACAGGACAACACTAGAGGGATGACGACTTCAGGTCTCTGGGCCTTTGGCTAAATCACAAGACAAACCCACAGAAAATCAGGGAGATTTCTGAGAGCCTCTGCTTGTGTTTCAGCCAAATTTCTTTGAAATCAAGTTCCTTCCACGAGATAGTTCGGTTTTGACATGTAAGCATTTTCCAGCAAAACCCTGTTTCAGCAAAAAAAAAAAAATCCCGACTAGTTCTGCTTATTAGTGTAAGGCCTTATTCTGTGTGAAGCCCAAGGGTGTGTTCAGTTAAGAGGATTTTTACTGTTTGATTTGTAGCTTAGAGCCTCCCTATCTGCTGTTCCTAAGTCATAAAAGGCACAATAGAGGAACTGTTCTTCCTCCTAACTGGTAGAGTTATTCCCTGGGGCAGTTAATTAGGGGGAAAAAAAAAATAAAAATTACCCTTATTCTTCCAGATTCTAATGAATGTCTGTCTGCTTCATTCTCACAGGATTTTCTTGTAGAAATCCAGGAAAATGATGAAAGGAAAAATGGCTGAGTAAAAAAAAAAAAAAAAAAATTCAGTCTGAAGTTCCAAAAGCCTTTTTCCTGTGGCCTATTTGAAAATACATTCCTACTTTTTTAGACACACAGTACTGGAGATGAGTACTTCAAAGACAGTTGAAATCTTTTGTTAGAATTCTGAGCTTTGAGGCATCAAGTTTGGGGTCTATCCCCACAAATCTTCATTGACATTAACAGCCCCATCAAAGAAAGTGAAACCACAGGCATGCCAACACATGTAAAGTAAGGGAGGGTGTGTGTTTGCAGTTGTTACTGTCAGGAGCACAAAACAGCGGGTCATAACACAAGGAAAGCAAGACCCAATCCCTAGGATTTGAAATCATGTAAATTTCAAATGTTTTGACTCGACTGTGTTCTTATATAAGAAAAAATGAATGAGAAGCTCAAATTTGATGTATATAAGATGTTACCGAATAGTAAAGTACCCAGAAATTGCTAATACTGTAGAAATTACAGAGTGATTAAAAAGATCCCTTTTCCTGTAAAGACACAGACTTCTGTACTAGCACAGAAGAGCACATCAGTGTTGTGATGCCATCCGTCTTTCAAATGATCTTGTAAACTCATCAATATTTTGGTTGTAATCATCAAACAATCTTTGGGCAGCTTGAAGCAGATCGATTTTACCTGTGTACTGTCAGACAGTCAAAGTAAATGACCACTATTAAATCTAAAGACATACATCGCTTAAAATAAAAAAGTAAAAAATGGGGAATTCTAGAAAACAGAATTACTGACCTGTATCACCTTATATCAGCTGAAAATCTGTCCTTTAATGGTTGAAGAGGAAAATATAAGTGCAGTGAAGAGCTGGGAAAGACCATCTGTCTCATTTTAGCTCCTTGTTTTGTTTGGAATTGGGTCTGAACCAAAAACCTTATTCAGACATGACCAGTGTTTGGAAGTGGTCACATCGTGGTCCCCTTGGCTATTCAGAACTGCTGATAGCTGCTCACAACAGACACTAATGATAGCCCTTGTAACGCTTTTTGTCAAACGCTTTATGGTCATTAACACATTCCTCATTACCTATCAATTACCTTGCAGTGTAATTATTTTGCTGATTTTACAAATGGGTAGTCTGAGACAGAGAGGCTGAGTCAACCACACTTATGCAAACAGACCAGAATAAGGGATTTCTTGGTGTGAAGTCCAGGAAATTTTGGCCAAGTGATTTCTCCAAATTTATTCATAGTGCTAGATTGGTATCTTAGGCAGGTCTTGTCATTGTTATTTCTATAGTTAAAGTTAATCACCCTAATACACATTGTGCAAACTGCAACATCCAGCTATATTAAAGATTCATGAATTTCCTATCATATACGCATAATATTCTGCCATTCAAAATCTTTTATCATCTCTACCTGAACCTGTCTCTTACAAGCTACTTTCTAAAATTCCAAACTTTTAATATAGCTCTAACAAAAGAGGCAGATAAAACCAATGCCAAACAGAGAAGACTGTAGTATAATAAATATGCCAAGTTGAGTAATTCTCAAAGTATTTTCTTCTGAACTGCAGTAGGGTTGTAAGCATTGCCAACATTAAAAATCAATGAAGCAGTGAAAAGAATTTACAAAGTCCATGGAATGCTGATACAGTAAATACCTTTTTAAATGTCTCTAAATATATAGTAATTTTTCTTTGAATGTATAGCCTCAGATTTACTGAGCCTTTTAATTATTTTGCTGGTCCTCAGAAGTTGAGATGTTGATTGATTCTAATCAGCAGATCTGTAACTGAATGTTTGCCAAATTGTGGTAAAGGAAGAAATTTGCCATTAATGTGCACACATTTCATTTGTATACATTATTTACACCATTCATCTGTGTGGAAAGTGGAGCCTTACCCGTGTCTACAAAACAAGCTGCACTGTGGTAACAACAGCAAAATGACAATGGGCTGCCCTTGTAATTTTAATTGACGTTGGAAATCTAATTTATAGCAATGGCATTATGTGTAAAAATAAAAAAAGCCATGTATGGCTCGGTGAAAACCTCCAGCTGTAGTAGTTGTACTCTTCTATTTAACAGTAAAGGAACCAGAAGGAAAAAAGTATCTGAGAAGCTGACAGAAGCCCAGCTGCTGGTTGCCTAGCTTTGATTTATGTGGCTCACTGACTGCAGATGAGCTTGGAATGGCAGCAACATCCTCAGTTCCACTTCTGCTTGCTCTAAAGTTTTGCCTGTACCGAGATTAGAGCTTGCTTCTGTAACACAAATGGACCTGTATGGTCAAAGGCACTTTGAAACAGGGTTCCTGGAAAATGCAAACAGATACTGAAGAAGTCATTGGCAACTGAGCAACAACATCACTCATGTAACATCGTCTTGTACACTCTGCCACAGTGATCTGTAATTGAACCTCAGCAAAGGGACAATAGTGTTTTATCTAAGTCTTTTTAAGTGGTAGAATTACACTGTCAAAGTAGATCTGGCTTTATCCATTAGGAAATTGTTTATTACAGTTGGCTGAGAACGGTGTAAGTATGAGAGAATAAAACTGCAGAGAGCTGTGAGCAAGGTACTGCTGATCTTCCGGGCCTGCGTAATATCTTGGCCCCGTTCCACCCATCAAACCCCCCTTGACATCAGGAGGATTTGTGATGGTTGCTAGATGCCAGGCACCAATTCCAAGATGTTCCTATACTACTAGATATTAAATACGTCACTTGTAAAGTACAGCAGGAGCATGAAAGGCTAAAAAAGTTCTGGTCTGTCTTTCCTTGCTAAAAACTAAAAGCACTAGTAAAGATAACAACATCACATCATTAGTCAGAAGTTCAAATATAGCTTTTCCACATCACTACTCAGCCTATGAGCAGATGTAGCCTGTGTCTGTTCTCCCAACTGTGTTCCATGTTAAGGGCAGTATACGTTGCAATGTTTCAGATAACACAGAATAATACTAAAAAACTACAGAATCTAAAAGTTTAGTGCTCCAAAGCTGTGAAATGGCAGCAGAAAAGCTTTGTACATCCATTAGTTTGCTTGCCCATACAGTTGGGGTTTTTGCCTCCCTCTCCACTTTCTCATCTGATCTGACACAAAGAGAGATCAAATAAGATAAAAAAAAAATTCAGGTTGGGTTTTTTTTCAGTGACATCAATTCTGCTGAATTTCAGCATCCCTCTGTACATTCAGGTTATACATTAGTGCTGCTCTCCTCACACGATAAAAAGTTATCGAATACTAAAGTACCATTAAGTTCATGTGACATTTGGGATCTTTTGCATTTCAGAAATTTAGTGATTCTAATCAAACAACATCAAAGCTAAAAAACAGAATGCAAAGACACAGTTCAGCAGTACAAAGAAATGGCACGATACTGTAACTTGCCAGAGCATCTGAACTTATTTTGCTGTGCTTTCAGAAACACTTGCAACCTGTGACATCCTCAAAATGCTTAGATAGAGCAGCAGTGCTGCCCTTTCCCACTGTGATGGCCCCCTTGAAAAATCAGCAGTCTGGTTTCAGACATATATTAACTAACCTCTGAACACCACTGCAAAAGGAAACTAGGGTATATTTAAGGACCATTTTGCTTCTCTAGGAAATGCACTGTGAGGAATGGCACAGCTGGATAGCAGCGCTAACATTAGAAGAGTGACAGGTTTTAAAGTGACGGGAAGATGCGGGACAGAAAAGGGCAGGGCAGAGGTTTGGTGTTCATAAAAGCAGAGGAACATATGGGCCTGCATATAGGCAAGGAAAGCATCATGGATTTAGGTGGTGCAGGCATCATTACAGGAAAGTCTGAAAAAAGAGCGTGGCTGAAAAGGAACCCAGTCTGTGCAGGGCATAGTCATCCACTGGCTTGGTTTTGATTTCATCTTTTCACCTGCTAGCAGTAACCAAAGTTGACAGGGGCTATTGGAGCAAAATTTAAGTCTATTAAATGAAGGTGGACATCCTCTGTTCTGCACAGAAACATAGACTGGCTTGATAAACCAGCTGAGCTTAGTTGAAATTGCAGGGGGAAAAGTAGACAAATTGAAATTTGGGCTGGAGCACAAGAGCCAACAGCAACTTCATATAAATGTGTTTCAGACATGTAATGCCCTGAAGTACTAACCAATGCGGTTTTACATCTCATCCTGAGAGTCTCACAGACTGGTTGGTTGTTTTTTTCTGGAAGTGTCCTAAAAATCTCAACCTTGATGTTCAAGCTCACAATTATTTTGAGCAAACCTATTTCCCTGGTGAGTTGCCCTCTTTTCTTCCACAGCAAATTTCTTCGACTTGACTCCCAGTCCTGCACAAAGTGATTTATTAGATTTATTTTTTTCCTCCCCCTTCTGGAAAGTGTCAGTTTCTCAACAAGATCAAATAATTTCCTGCACTTCAGTATTGACTAATTTTAATTATTAAAACCTTTCTCCCAGGAAAAACTCTTCATGCTGTTTGCTGAGAAACCAGCAATTTTTAATAGAATTCAGGAACTTCTTTTCTTGAGGAGATCAGGGAACGCTGGAGAGAGAATTCTGACTTTAAACCGGGCTCACAGTTCAATGACATTTTTTAAAAAGATGGAATAACCATCTTTATCTTTTTTCTCTCTCCCTTTAAACTTGCAATAGTAAACTTTACAAAGGCTAAAGTAACAGTAGCACAACTTGTTACACAGTAAAACCTAATCATATATATTTAAATGAATTATAAAGATGAACACATTATTTGCATATACACTACAATTATTAAATTCAGAAATCAGTCTTTTATTAGATAGCATTTTAGTGATATGCAGTCCCCACTGCAATGATTTTATACAGGATCCTCTCACATCAGCCTAGGAAATTGATATTGTTAAACTGTCAATGAAAAAAATAATAGCTACATTTGTATTATAATTTCTCACATTTAAGTTTTCAGGGTTTTGCATCATTGACAAATAATTACATGTTTTAGCAAGGTAATGGGATAATTGCATTGATGCTTCCTAACTCAAAATCTAAAGATGGAACTATCTGCATTTAAAATATAATGCAACTTTGTCTACAGACCTTACAAACCAGCTTATCTTACCACAACAAATTATTTACTGCAGTATAATGAAGTCAAATACATGCTTAATGATGTAAGCTTGACAAAGTAAAACAGTAATTTATAGAGTCAACATTATCTTCAATTAGGTGTCTACTTTGGTTGAAGAGTTCTTAACATTACAGTTCAAAGAGCTGGATTTTTATCTGCTGTAATTTTCAGCTACATTTCATTTGTGCACTAAATGAAAGGTTCTCTTTTGCTGTGCAAGAACCATACCACAGGATAATGTACATAATGAAGAGATTAAATAAAGGAAGAGGTGGAGGGCACAACATTAGGACTAACTGAGGAAACTACAGCGGGTTGAAATTGTGAATAGTAATTTCATGGGGAGGAAAAATAAGATAAAACCCACAGGAGACATTGATTGTATTAGTTTTTTTTTTTCACATCTAACGATGAGCAATACCACTGCAGTCACTGTGCATGAACATTTGTAAATATTTGCATGATTTTATGAGATTGGCATGAGTTCAGAACTAACCACAGTATTTGCCACAGCCCAGCACGGCAGTTGCAGTGTGAGTACACAGCTCCCTAAATACATAAGGAAAGCAGGACCCACACCTCACTCTAACCCACCATCCTCCCAAGGGTCTTCTCAGGCAGAGGTAGCTGCTGTGGAGAATGGGACAGGCAGCATCCTCTAACCTCTGAAAAGCGCCTGAAGGAAATAGTGCTGCAATGGGGCAAGTTGAAAGCCAGGTATTGCAGAGCTGCAGCTATACCTTTCATAATCCCTCACTTTGTTCATATGTTAATCCCATGGAAGTGACACTGCAGATGCCCATTCAGTGAGTGTTTAAGGGGTCTGGAACTCTTCCAGGGGGAACTGGAAGCAGCAAGAAAGAGTGTGTGGTATTTGCATGGCAGTCAGAAATATTTTGAAGGCCAGGCCCTTTGCCAGCAAGAGTATAGACCTGGTTTCACAGCTTGACTGCCAGCAGAAAATAGTTTACTACGTGGACAAAACTAAAATCAAAGTATCTTAACTGGATCATCACCCATATTCACCTTTTCTAATTGCAGAATGTCCAAAAGACTAAAGATTTCTTTAGGAGTTCAGCATTTGGGAATACGGCACATTCCCCAGTATTCATTAAGAGAAAGGACCTGTTTAACATTTCAGGTATTTCCACGCTCGTATTTTCAGCATTTCAGCTATGTAAATTAGCCTGCAAATGAATAAAGACTGTTTTCTAGTGGAGGGAAGAAAGTCGTGACTTCTCTTTTCTCATTTATCTGCTGAAACAAATTGCAAGTGTGACCTTACTGCTGGTTTCACCACAATCATGTCCAGGAGGCATATCTGGAGTACTGAAGGGGCTCTGGACTCATCTGTGTTCTAAAGACAGACAAGTAAACAACTTGTGATGCTGATTAGAACTGCTGTTGCTACAGTCATCTCCTTTTCCAATGACGAGATGATTTACCAGTTAAAATATTCCAGATTCATAACAAGCCAAATTATATAGTGAACACTCACAGACAGCATCCCCAAAGCACTCTGTGTTCTGGAACCTCCATTCCACAAACCTTGAACCCCATTATGCAGATCCATATTTAAGGTTGGAGATGATGCGCCATGGCTTTCCCCTCTGTTCACTCGTCCCTCAGTCTAATTCCCAACTGAAGTGCTACTCGCTATTTCACAATGAGGCTGTCCACATAACTGATTTCCTTCGCCCTTTTGTCCGCTTAGTTTTCACATCTCACTGCTCAAACAGCCCACAGAGATATGTCAGGTATCATGTTTCTCTTGGAATTGCAATTGGTTTTCATTCTTTTTCACTGACCTTCACTTATTAACTCTCGAGTAAGTGTAATTTTGGGCCATATTCCCAAAGGTAACTCTCAGCTTTACTTCCTAATGTTTAGATGGGATTTTCAGATGGTTTCTTGTTTCTAAGCTTTTGCGTTATACAGACAAGCCAAGCCACAAAGCAGAGGTCATTGGTGTTTAGCTAGTCCAGGCAACAATTACTGATGAGTTAGGAAAAGGTTGTTACTGTGCTGAAAGATATAATTAGAAAGTTTCTGAAATGAATGGAAGAGGGGGAGTTCTTTTCTTGTCTGTACGAAGCAGAGACATTTATTGTTGCGGATGTAGGTGAGCAGCTTTGAGGAATGATAAAGTAGAAAGCTGCAGAAAATACCTTTAACAAAGGAAACAACTGTTAGATCCTTGAACTTCAACCAGTCGCGGTGTAAGGAAGGGTGCTGGAAAGGCTTTGTGCTCATCTTCTTCCTCTGTTCGTAAATGGCACTAATCCGCAGTTGTGTGGCTCTACTGAATGCTCTTACCATGTGCCCCTTACAAGGTACCCAGAAGGATATGCTGTTACGATAAACAAGGTGTGCTGTGTGCCATTTCATGTCCTTTTAATTTATGCTGTACTGCATTTGTTGAGTAGTGTTTGCGAATATCCTACTTCCTTTCACCAAATCTACAGATAGAGCTAAAGGCTTGCTTTATAAAAGGTAACTGGCTTAGTTATGACTTCTAAATGTCAGTTATCTTTCCTACTGAGCATAATGCCACTCAATTCATTTAGAAACAAGATAATTTTATAGTTGCCTGCCTTAAGCTGTACTATCTCATACTCTTAGATAATTCATGTCCTTATTTCGTCTGTGTGCTCATTATTTCTCAAGCTTACCTTTTATTCTACAGATGTGAAACTGTCTCTTACACAATTTACATAAACAGCAGAAAGCAGTTGTACTTCCCTTAGCTTTAGAAGAGGTTTCCAAGATATTCTTAAGCAAGAAACACCCCTTATTTTCTGCCTGCAGGGTAGATCTGCGCCTTCTCTCCTCACAATCTCTGGCTTTGCACCTTAAACAGGAAATCCTGGTGTGACATTTTTTCAAACGATTTTTAAAAATTTGACTCTGTGATATATCATCTACCACAGCATTAATATCCTAAACGACCTTCAATAATTCAATATAACATTCATTCCAGAAATGCTTTGGGCTATTTTTAGTCAAGCTGGGCTTCCTCAAACTTTTCTGCATTTCAGTGCTCAACTTAGATTCAAAGATTTAACACTATGATCACCAGTAGTTAGATCCATTTTAAAGTGTTTTCCTCTTTTATCAGGGTTTAAATGTTTCAGTTTTCCATATGCTGGAAATCCAAGTGTCCCACAACCTCCTGCCAATACTATTTATATTCTGGGCTTCTTTTTACGTCTTTTATAGGTGATGTGTCACAAATTGCTATTGATCAATAGCACAAACTGAACTTCAGAACATGACATTCATTATCTAGATGCTTTCCCCAACACCGTTATTGTTACACCTGAACACCTCACAACATTGTTACTGGGAGGGGCAGCTATTCCCATGTCAGAGATGGCAAGCAGAGCAGATATGGTAGAAAGATTTGCTTAAGGGCAGAGGAGTTGAATGTAATTTTCTCAAGTCAAAGGTGAGCATCCCAATCATTAAAGGGGAAGGAGACTCTTAAAAGAAAAGCGTGTGCCAATAAATCATTCAAAAAGATCCCATGAGACCCTGTGTGTGCTTTCTCATTTAACTTTCAATAGATATACCAATAATATTTTCCAATTCTATTGCTTTACAACAGCAAGCCTCATCTTACCAAGTGCATAGGTCCATCCTTCACATTTATACACCACTTTCCCTTCCCAAAGGGCAAGCAGACCATCCCCCTTTCTTCCCCTGCTCTCTACAAAAACAACAAATTTCCACAGATCCCATGTGAAGTTTTTCTCCCATCCTATACCTGCCAGCAGGGACTGGGGAGGACAGGTCACCTGGCCAAGTACCATAGCAGGAGCAGTAATGACACTGCCTGCGCTAGGCTGAGAGTAGGGCACAAACTCGTAATTCCCTTATTTCTCCTTCTGGTTTGTAATACTAACCTTTTCTTTGCTTGTTAGTTAGCATCAGGTATATTAAGCTTCACCCTTTTTTTTCCTACTAAATTATAAAATGAGAACAGAAGGGGTAAGGCCTAGATCAACAACCTGATTTTCCCTATTCTATTTCCCAAATTCTATTAACTTTTGATGTGCATTCTTTTATTCATCAGTCTGATATTTCTCTGCTTTTGCCCATCCTGCCCAGCCTTGGAACCAAAACGTAGCTACAGATGGTAGTTTGGCAAGGTGGACTGAGAGCTGTAGTGGCGACACAAGTTGTTAGAGAAGGCTTGAACTGTCAATGCATCTCTGTCACACTGTTCGGTGACCTTGCATGTATGTCCTTTTGACTCAGTGTCTCAGGGTAACACAGTGAACAACAAAAATAGCATCAATCACTACTTCACCACTTTTTCTACTTGCCAGAACCATTGTCTGCTGCCTTCTGCACTGATTGCTAAAGAAATACAAGAATTCTCATAGAAGTTCAGAGCACTGTTATATAACTGAATCTCCCAAATGGAGCGTTTATAGTGAATTCATCATCATGGTGTCTGAGCATCTGTTGTATTTAAAATGAAAAAACAATTTAAATGTAGTGTTTAGTCAGAAAATCCTGCACGAATCCAGAAATGATGATAGGCTCATCTAATAGCCTTTTTTCCTACATTACCCCTATTCTCTTTAAGATGTAACTTTTGTAGATGATGGATTGGGTCAGTGCCAAATTACAGCTCGCAATGAAATTTTGCATCAGACAAGACATAATCAACATTAAACATTTGAGTCTTACACTTCATTTTGATCCTCACGCAGAGTGAATTGCAGAACAGTGTCATTTATTTATGTTTACCCAGCTCCTGCTCATCTGCTAAGAATGAATGACAAGAGTGGTTGACTGGCAGGTCAGCCAAAAATACCCCATGTTTAGAATAATCGGCAGTGGAAGGCTTCAGCAGTGACTGCCCTGTCAAAAATTCTCCTGAAGTCACACAGTAACCAGCATCACAGACACATCTGTGTACCTCTGGGGCTCAATTTAGATTTTCCCTTCGCTGTGTTGCCTACTATCTGGAAGAGAGTACATGTGACTGCAACTCTTCTAACTGTTCCGGCAGCATTTGGATGGCAGGAATCCATCACCTTTTGTATTTATTTCTTCAGCCTACCATTTACTTAACTTTTGGATGTTAGCACAAAGGTGAAAAGTCCTAACAGGAAATTCTAAGACATGTACTAGCTCTTCAGCTAGTAATTTGTACTTCTTACTGTAGTCCTGTGGATGCTTAAAGAAAAATCAAGTTTTAAGTATCAGCTAAAATAGCCCTCTTCCTTACTTGCAAATAAAATAAAGACTTGTAACATACAAAAAACCCCATATAAAATATTAAAGAGAAATACTTAAAAATCTTCTACACTTCATTCAGGTCATATTTTTGATATTTTCTAGCTGTAACAGCTGCACATAAACAAGGAATTAACACACTTTACTCAGTAGCATCATCAGTGTAAGATACCAGGTCAGCCGCCAAAAATGGCTTATTCACAGCTGATTCGCACTGATCCCTTTTCAAGTACTATTAACCACCCAGTTAGAGCATCCTAGATGGCTCAGAAAGCTCAAGACTTTCACCTCTCACTTAAATATCTGCATCTAGAGATAACTACTTTAAACCTAGTGCAGGTGATGCTACATTTTTAAGAGTCATAATATATGCTGTAAATAACACACAGGATTAGCTGCTTACCTGGGACCCTGGGTAAAGCTCATTTTTTGAAAAGAGGTATTGCAAGTTAGTTCTTGTTCCAAACTGGTCCAATGAAGTGTTAGACATCATTTCCAGTTTAAGTGCTAATTCCTAGCATATCATTACTTTTAGTACATTTGGCAGCCAAGTCTAGTTAAGCCTTGACTGCATTTCCACTTTTCTGAATGATGCATTATTGGATTTCTCTGCACATGCTTTTCTACAGCTGTCCCTTCAGAAAGAAGAGAAAAAAACAAGTTCGTTCCTTCCTTGCATTCTTTGTCTTAATTCTTTTAGTAAAAAAAGAATTATAATGTTATATATCTAGGATATAATTGCTGGCATATCGCTATAAATGTGGATGACAAGCTTTTTTGTTAAACCATTATTTTCTAGGCATTTCTTTTAAATCATGAAGTGACTCGCAAAAGCAGTAAAAAACCTTTCAAAAACCCACATTTGTCAGCAACAGCCTGAAGAACTTCAGTTTTAATAGGACTTGAAAAGACAGCCAGAGATATAAAATTATTTCAAACAAATATTTTTTGCACTTCTACCTTAGTTAAATTAAACTAAGCCAGTCTTTTAATCTGATTTTAAACTCAAAACCATAATAGTTTTCTAAAATGCTAAGTAAAATGCTGGAAATATAGGTAGTGATATAAAATTTATTTTACCAATTTACCGACAACATGAGTGCCTCTCTGCTGTGGGCTTATATAAAAAAATTAACAGGTAGATCTATGGATGAATTAATATGTGGGTAATATAGCCTTGGAAGACCCTAACAGTTTGTAGCAGAGTACCCTGAGCATGAGAAAAAGATGCTTTTGTTTTTCAGTCACAATTACTGTGAATCGTCATTTCTTTCTTCTGAAACAGCATTGTTCTGAGCCCACTAACAGCCCAGTTCTCCAGCTGTTACCCTGAATAGGCTCACTAAAAGCAAAAATGGGGCTGAGAAGTGGACCAGAGAGTTGCAGGTCTTACCACACTTTAACCACAATGACTTGGGCCCGGAGAGCAGTGCAGAAGTATCCACCAAGATGCAGTAATTAAATATGTGCTATCTTGGTGCCATGGGTGAGCATGTGTGGGGACAAAGAAGGTTTGATCATTATAAGACTTAAGGAAGAGACATCATAAACATACAGCTCCAAATCCTAAACAATTATGAAAACACTGCAATTAATGGCTTTTCTTTCTTGAATAGTCCATGTGATATTTAGGCTTATTATTACACGAGACACTCTAAATATCCTTCACCACTTGCCAAAGATAAGAAAATTCCCATTGCATCACTGCCAGGTATCAGTCCAACAAAAACAGACAAATCAGGACCACGGGTTCTGAGGACCCTGGTGCATATTCTGACAGATGGTGCTTTACCTTTCCATGGAGACATGTTTAAGGTATTTGAAGACAAATCTAACTATATTTTTGTCAGCCACACAAATTACACATCCTAGAACCAGGGAACATTTAAAAAACAAGTCATTTATTTCACAAAGTGAGGACCTCAGATCTCATACCTGTTCAGATTCACAAAATTAATACCATAAGTATCTCTTAGTATGACATTACTCATCTTTCCAAAGGGTTTTACAAGACCTGTAGAAGCAACAGTACTTTAACACTGGAATATCAAGTGTTATTATTTATAGGTTTTAACTCATTAAAATTACTTTACTCACGAGACACCTGCCATGCAGGAATTAAATTTCTTTTGCTGTTTTTATTAAACTTTAGGTAAACAAAAATGTATAATTTTTCTCCTTAATGAGTTCTTAACCACTTTTTACAAGGACTCAATCAAAACAAACATTTAACTTGCTTTCTTGAGCAATTTCATTTGCTTTTGTTCCCCACTGTGCTGGAAACATGCTTTGTGCTTGCACTCTGTCAGGTCTCCCAATAGTTTATCAGGTAGCACAGCATAATGCAAATAATATAGTGACAGATTAACTGTTCCTTACTGCCATTCACTTCATGGTTTAAATCCCTTGTCATTTACAAATCAAAATGTTTATGCATTCAATTATAATACTTCCAAGTGAGAATAAAGGGTATTCCATTACTCCCAAGACAACGATGGAAACATTGGTGTGTAAAGCATTCCCTCAGTTTCCTATTTCTCCCTGCCTCTCTGCAGCAGAATGTCTCAGCGTGATCTAACTTTTATGAAAGGGTTAGGCATGCACACTACATCAGAGCTCTGTACTTCATAGAGGGGCTTTGCTAAAAGATTGTTGAAAAGAGTTCTGAGAATTTTTGGCACCCCCAACCATCAGCACAGCAAAGTGCCTCCTTCTGCTTAGCCAAAAGAGCCTTGGTCAAATGCCACACAGAAATATCCCCTACTATCTCTGTCCAAAGATGTACATTTGACCTGAGTGAAGAATCAAGAATAACAGCAAAATGTATTGCAGAAGAAAACCAGTATAAATGATGTGAGTACTACGACTACAGGGCTGAACTTTGACAGAGTACAGGCAATGAATAGGTTGTTACCATTATGTGCACACATACACTTGTTGGGAAAGGGAATAAGATGTTTTCCCCACAATCCCCAGAACACAGGCCGTAATTTCAGCCAATCTATGTTACAAAGACACAGCCTACCAGGCTGAGGAGAGCATGCCAAGTAGATTACACCTGACGTACTGTCATCCTCTCTGGCTGACAGTCCGAACACTGCCAACCTCAGGTGTCTACAAAGTGCTGTGTCTGCTCCTGATCCAGCACACATTCTCGTGTGATGGAGCACGGGCATGTTCTGGAGTAATTAGTCTTAATTCTCCTCTCCTCCCTGAGAAAATAGAACTTAGATAGCTCGAGGAAAACAAAAAGCTATCAGTTGTTCTGTGGCAAATTAATCTTGAAGGGGGTATCGTCCAAAGAAAATCAATAGATTATAACAAGATTCTGTACTGTGTTTGAGCCCTGAAACTCACAGTACAATCAAAGGGTACTTTCAGAATTGCAAGTTTGCTCTTGTTGGGCTTTGTTTTTAATACAATGTCATTTGAAAAGGTGAGATTTTTCACATATGAGCAATTTCAGTTACATGTGGCTTCCCCTTCATAGAAGACTCCAGTAGTATTTAATCCAGACTGTAAGATTGCAGGTATTTCAGACAACCTTAAAGAAATTATTTTCAAAAGAAGGTATTTCATAGGGAATTACATTTTTTTATCCTGCATGTAATAGTCTGTATCTAAGACATCTTTATTCATTTGTACCTTTCTAAATTATTCTGTTCCATATGAGAAACTTTGAAAATTATGTCTCCTTACATGGTCAATCTTTATTAAAAAAAAGAAAGAAAAAACTAATTAATTTAACCATGGTGCCATAGAAACAGCTTTAAAATTAATTTAGGTTCAGGGAGGAAGGATAAAACTGAGAGAAAATGACAGGTTTCAGGAAAAAAAATATAATCCATCTTCATTCAGCACTGGGATCTTTGAGAAAGAGTAATGCATAGCAAGGCAAGGAGATCTTTTCAAACTTTAGCAAAGCAAGATTTCTTAAGCACACCCTCCAAAATGGCTCATTACCAAGCTGAGGTCTGAGGAGGAGAGAAAATAAAATAGAAACAACCCTCATGGATCAAGATAAAGGCAATTTAATAAAACAGCATCAAGGGTGTCGCAGTTGTGCATAGTTGGGTGCTGAGAGGGGCCAGGGGCTGCAGAAAATGGCTGCTGGAATCCTCTGCCAGCCTGTGTTCTGATAGCGCCTCTGAGAATCACATATAGGAGAAAAAGACTCGGAAGTAGCTGCATTTTGCCACCAGAGAACGGAGTGCCAACAAGACCACAATGTTATCCTATTAAGGGCATTGTGATATATATTTGCATATAAATGTAAGCAGCAGAAGACACAAAAGGCCAAGAAGGGTGGGGGAGGAGGCACCCCAGGTGCCACTGGAGAAGGCAGAGACCCCACCTGCAGCCCGTGGAGAGGCTCCCCGCAGGATGGAGCAGATGAAGACATAGAGAAGATGCTGTGACTTACGTTGGGATGAGCCCCTGCCAGCACAAGCGACCTACAGAGAAGAGCCAAACAGGTTTGCTGGAGGAGGCCTATAGCCCCGTGGAGGACTGGGACTGAGAGACATTGTGATTTATTGCTGCCTGCCAGAGCAGAGATGAAGCCCGGTGGGAAGAGATTTGCCTTGGAGAAAGTTTGTGGAGGACTGGCTCTCGTGGGTGAGATCCTACGGTGCAGCAGGGGAAGGTTGTGTGGAATGAATGCCCCCATCCCGGCCGAGAAGGAAATCATCTTGCAAGGGACTGACCGAAGCCCCCATCTCCTAGTCCCTGCCCCCCTTGTGCTGCAAGCAGGAGAGGGGAAGAAGGGAGCAAAATCATGGCTAAAGGGAAGTCTGCTTAGAATGGAGGGGTGGGGGGAAGGTGTTACCAAGAACCCCATTTTCCCCAGTCCCTGCCCCTCCTGGGCTGCGACCAGGAGGGAAGAAGAGAGCAAACTTCTAACCAAAGCCTGCTGAGGAGGGAGTGGTGGGGGGAAAAGTGTTTGCCTGGTTGCATTTGTTTTAAGATTGTTGGTTGCACTCCTGACTCTGGTTCCTTTTCACTGTTTTCTCTTTAGTGTGGTGTAATAAATTAGATAACTTTCTCTTCAGCACTCTGTGTTGAGTCTGTTTTGCCCGCGTCATTAACAAGTTTGACTCTTGAGCCGCTTAATATATTTTTTTCTCCCTGTCCAACTAAGAAGGGGAGTACTAGACTGATTTTGGTGGACGTCTGGCCTTTAGCCAGGGCTAAACCACCACAAAGGGTCATCGGCTAAAGCAAAGGAAAGCCAGAAGATTCATTCTCTCTTCCCATCAGCCGGTGATAACTGGCCACTTCCCAGGATGCAGGGGTTCAGTGTGTGTAGTAGCTAATCCAGAAGACAAATGTCATAAAATAACAAATCCTCCCTCATCCTCCTCCTTCCCCTCTGCTTTTATTGCTGAGCAGGTATTGTAAGTTATGGAATATCCCTTTGTTCAATTTGGGTTGACTGTGCTCCTTCCCAAGATCTTGCCCACCCCCAGCAGCATCCTGGTGAGGGGGAGTGTTGGAGAGAGAACCTTGGTGCTGTGCCAGAACCACTGAGCAGTGGACAAAACACTGCTGTGTTATCAACACCTTGCTAGCTACTGATACACAGCACAACACTATGAGGGCTTTTACAGGGAAATTAACTCCATCTCTGGCAGACAAAATACAGACCCAGTATCACTCACTGCAATATAACGTTGCACAAAACTAGAGCCACCCTGGACAGTATGCTCCTTGCAGTGAGTCTGGGACTCACACCTATCCTCATATGTGGGCATCTATACTTCAGGAACTTTCCTTAATTCCCTAAGTTCCATCAGTAAAAATGAGAGTTTCACACTGGCTTCCATGGGCAGAAAGAGAATGTGGTCCCTTCCTGCACAAGGCATTTGGGCTTGTTAGATTAATTTAGTTTATCTAATTCATTGTTATTCTCGGACTCTATACAGGAGAAATTCTAGTCTAAAGCAGATTTCCTTGATAATTCACAAGTCAGTCTGGCTGCCAAAGTGAATAGCTGTACATAAAAAGAAAAATATGATATTAAGCCAAAAATTTTCAGTGAGTGCACAGTCCCCAGGACCATGATGTTATCAAAGTTCAGTAGCACCAAAAAGTGATGACTAATGAGCCTATAACCTCTTGTGCTGTAGAGTAAATGGTCTCATTAATTCTTTACAAGACCTTTAGAAAACATACCACATTCATCCTGCTTCCTAGCTGTCAGAATTTAGTAGATGACTTCATTGGCTACTTTGACATTTTTACTTTTCCTTCCAGTTTGGTTTGTTTGCTTGCCTTAAAAAGTGCCTACTTTGTGAATTGTAAAAAGGTCAACCAGTAGTTCCCGATCCAGACAGGACAAAAGTAATTAAAATTAAAACATAATAGTAGTAATTGTGACCCTATTTTGATCATACATGGAGGTCATTCTTGCAGAGAAATCCTTGCAATTCTATTTCACTGCCGAGGCACCAGGCAGTGCATTCATCCAAAACACAGTCACCAATGCAGGCACTAAACCCCATGTCAGTGGGATGTTTTGTGGGGGTTTCTTTTCCCAATAATAAACATGTAAGCACACTATGATGAGATTTCTTTGCTGGCAGTATTAGTCTTCAACCATTTCTACAGTTAAAGAGACTGCCAGACATAGATCAAGTTAATACTCATCTTGTTCACAGTATGAAAGTGCAGAAATCTCAGTGGACAGCTTTTAGATTTATGCCAGCACATGGAAGACAAGCCTGATTTTTAAACACAAGCATCAGGCTGCGGCAATTCTGAAAATGCCTTAAAAATGACCTTATTTTTCTAATTGACATATGCAAACTAAGTTATCTTTAGGCTAAATAAAGCTAACTAGCCTTTCCCATTCTTAGAAAAGTACTTAACAGCCTCACAATTTCATTAAAGTTGTTCACCTTTTTACTAAAAGCGAGGCTACAAATTGCAATGTAAATGACATATATTTAACACTGTCCAGTCATCCCAGGCAAATCAAATACTGTTCTGCGTAAGACATGTACATACGGAGGGAGAGAGATGAACTGTGCCTACATTATTTAAAAGTTGCAGCAAGTCATAAAACTAAAAAGCAGAAGGAAAACTGTAGGAGCTAAGAAGAACCTGGTTAAGAACAGTCAGTAAGTACTTAACTGCAGGAGCTTTCGTAACTGAGTTTGTAAAATTTGGGACCAATGAATATTAGTATTTTGAATTAGGCAAGTGCTGGTTTAAACAGCTCCAGAGCTGTATCCCATATGTTTCTTCAAACATTTCAGCCCCTATCTCCTCCATGTTTGGCCTGAGGCTGAAAAATACAGATTACTTGATGCCCATGGCAAGTACTGTTGCAACAGGGAAATGATGTCAACGCCTGCAGTGCAATTCATAACTTGATGTGGGTAAATTCACTTACTGGCAATTTAGAAGAAAACATGCTGGTGCTGTGCCAGTTGGAGCCAGATGGTGACTGAAATTATTAAAATCATGCGTGCTGCAAACCTCTGAAAAATTGCAGTTACAAAATATCCTAAGCATAGATGGGATCCTAATACAACCACCATTGGTGTATAGAAAGTATTTGCAAACAGCGTATGGTACAACCTGCCACTGTTTGAATGTAATCTTTTCCTTCCCCGTTTTCTAGGTTCAACTAATCCACTATAACCATGAGCTGTACACAAACGTCACAGAAGCTGCAAAGAGTCCTAATGGGTTGGTGGTAGTTTCCATATTTATGAAAGTAAGTATTCAGTATTATCAACATCTAATACATGCACACTAGACTGCTTTTCCCATGAGCTGTGCATCTAGGAATTAGGGTCCTCATTCTACTACAGCAATGCCTAGAGGCTCCAATCTGAAATCCAGAAACATCATCATCCTATGAATGGAACACACTATCTCTCCATCTCTCTGCAATTCCTCCAAAGCATTGGACAATGTAATGTAAGGCAAATTAAATGCCCAGCATGCCAAGGTTGTCTAAGTAATGCAACTTGCAGAGTTGGACACCTCTTGCAACAAGCAACAAAATTTAGGATCTGCCTCACCATATTCTTCTCTAGGCCTCTCTCACTGGTATGAAAAGATGGGTTCTATTTTAAGTGACCAAAGTAGTTAGAAAAAATTGTAAGCGTTGAAGTATCTGAATTTCTACAAAATGGAACCTGAACTGAATCTTCCTGCTGGCTTTCTGTCAAATAAAGCTGGATTACAATTTGTCCAATGGCACAGGGTTTTTTTCTAAATCTTAATTAAGCTTTTTGTAAAGTTTTCTGCTTTAAAAAAATAAATTTATTTCATTCTGGATAAATGCTAGATGTATAACAGTAGCATCCAGTGTGTGATAAAAAAGTCACATCAGAGTAATTGAAAGATCAATATGATATTAAAGACCAGCTACAGAGTTACTAAAGCATCTTCATAAAAAAAAGTGACACTGATTTTGTTGTGAGACAATAATGATTTTGTTGTTTGCAGTACAATAAAATCCCTCGTTAAATAATCATTGATAATGAACAATGATATTGTTGATAAACATAAACCCCACATGACAGGAAAAAAACCACCCCAACACAACAGCAATGCCTCTCAGTCCTCTATTATAATTTTTCCTCTTAATCCTTTTCAGGTACGCTTATGTCAATGCAGACCAAACTTTTTCTGTGTATGTAATACAAGTTTGTGAGTGCATGTGGGTGAACTTCAGGCATTTGTATGTAAAGCAATGGCAGACAGATTTAATTTGCAATCTAAGTAGTCTGCTGCAAGGAAAGACTATTCCTCAATAAATAGAAAAATACAGAATACTGTGTGAAAATCCTGCCTAATTGTGTTAATGATCTGCAAACCCCATGAAAGCTGTGGCAGAAGAAACCTATACTTACACTTATATTCAGACATTAACTTCTATCCTGTCCCTGGTTTCTGGGGTTGTTTTATTTATTTTTAGATACCAACTTTCTAACAAGTTTTGTTAAAAAAAAAGACCCTCTAAGTAATTATTTCTTCTTCCCACAACAGTGAAAAAAAGAGAGGCAGAAACAATTTGGAGGAGTGGCAGGAGAGAGAGAATGAGTGTGTGCACACACAGAAGAGCTACAGTTCCAGACAGGAATGTTTGTGAGAAGATTTTGACATTGTACATTCTCTCTTCTGTAGGTATCTGAATCATCAAATCCGTTTCTAAATCGTATGCTTAACAGAGACACCATAACGAGAATAACGTATAAAAGTAAGTCTCTTTTACTTTACTGCAGCTAACAGCTATATGCATTTAACATCAAGCGCTGTATTTAGCGATCCACTGAAGCAAGAGACACTTCATTATGGGAAAAAATAAAGTTTGCGTTGTCAGCAACTGAGCACGATAGACTTGGGAACCTGATAAATCTAGTAAGGTCATCAGTTCAAAGTCTGTTTTGTGTTCAAACAAACAATAAATTCACTAAATTAGCCCTAACAGACATATACTCTGTTCACACAGAGCACTCTGGAGAGACTGCCTCATGTCACTGAAAATAACACACAGAGCAGCCTGGGCCTTACCAAATCAAGTTACATCATTTAATGGTTGTATAAAGAGGTCATTAACATAGCATGCATGTTTGTTGCATTCACATGTGGAAAGCCTTTAACTGATAGTGCTCACTAACACCATGTTAGTATACTGCCTGGCAGAAAAGCGGAGCTTACATTTCAGAGAAAATTACGGTAGTTGAGCAAAAGCCTGCAAAAATACCTGTGTATCAGTGGAAGGAAGTAAACTTCTTCTGAAAACATTACTCCCTTTGTCCAATATTCATTTAAATTCCAAGCAGACATGAAGTTAGTAAAAAAACAATACCAGGATTTAACTTGGAGAAAGTACACAAACTGAAAAAATAAGGAATGTATTGCAAAACTCCACCTTCCTTTATCATTCTGTAAGCAATGACTTATTTTTCATAAATTTCTGTTTATAAAATCTGGGAGAGAATTGTTCATGACAACTGGAATGAGACTGGTTGTCTGGACTTCAGGATTTGGGTCACAATTCTACTAGGGATTGCCTCAGTTTACCTCTCTCTAGATTAAGTATATTGCACTATGTAGTCTACAACAACATCGTTACAAGGGAAACTTTTCATCTGAAGCTCCAGAGAGCTCAAATGTCCATCTAACTTGAACAAAAGTCTCTGAGTTTCAAGTTTACAACGGAAAAGTTTGGAGAGGTTTCTATACACGTCCGTGAAGGACAGTTCGTTTTCAGTCCATGGACTCCGTCTTTTCCCCCTTCCTGCAAAGCCAGGATTGTAAGAACAAGTATAGATTAGAGACCAATGTAAAGTGGAAGCACAGAATTTTATCCACTAATTCCTGAGTAACAGAGGACTAGAAAGATTTCAAGTCTCTTCCTATACAAGATTTGAACCACAGAGCCACTCCAACTCCATCCTGAAGCAGATAGCTCCTTCTCCTCATCTATAGCACACACTTTTCTTCCCACCATTTCCTTAATTTTACCTTATAGTTAACAATGCTTATCACATCTTTGAGACAAATAAGAGGCTTCTTATAAAACTGTTCTCTACAATACCTAGAGAAAGGAAGGCAACAGTTCCCTTCAGAACTTTTTTTCCAGATTGTTCTATCAGTATGAAATGTCATCTCCTCTGCATGGAAGCAGCAGGAGATTAGCCCAGTTTTTGAACTGCCTGTCTCGATTCCTTATGAAAACACAGCAATACTGTTCCGTAACAGCTTCCTCCCTAAGTGCAGCTGCAGCATCCCAGAGATAGGAACTTATCATTAAGGCTGTATGTGCTTTTTCAGGCTCTTTCACTCCCTAATTGCATATTCCTGGCTTCTGTCTGGGGACCAGCCAGGAGATCTCTGACTGTACCACTTCTCCCCATATAGACACACATAGACCCATCGGGTCTTACACACTGACTCAAGGAAGACTCCTGCCTCTCATTTTTCCCATCACAGCAACTGTATCTTGTGCATTTACATGAATGTCACAGCCTTTTCTGTACTCCTTGGTCCTACATGCTACAACAGCTGGCCACAGAGCAAAGATTGGACCACTTGTGTTGGCTCAGAGCAGAGGAGAGGCTGTGATCAGGAATATACAGCTTCACAGGGTAGGAAGGCACTGGCAGCATCTTTCCCTTGCTGCATGAGTGAGCACGAAACTGTCTCCCACACCAGCAGGCAAGCACACCTTCCCAATTCAGATATTTTGTTTGTACACTGCGTTCCTCCTCGCTGGAGTTGACAGCATCCTAGGATTTTTCATTGGTCGTTTTGACTCATGAGACGGAAAATGCAACTCTAATCACATCTAATTTGGGTTTACTAAATGACATTTCACATGAGGGTGAACACATAAAAAAAAAATCTTCAAAATCAATGATTAACAGAACTGTTTTAAATTTTTAACCACTGGTATCGCTACCAGGTTTATCTGTTAAAACCCTTGGTAGATACAGTGCCCATAACATTCTGCAGGGCATTGGGTTACTTACTGTAGTAACAAGTATTGACTGGGAATTTTTTGTGTAAATTGGGAATGTGAAAGTGTTATTGAAAGTAATTTTGCAGTTGTCTTGCATGATGGATTATAGCATCATTGCTGAAAACTAATTTTACCTCTTACACTGCGAGGATTTCTATTCTGCCTTTAGCAGCTGGAGGGTTTTTAGCTTGTGCTTTAGGGGTCCACTCCTGAAGTCAATACTCAGCAGGCTGCCGACAAAATGACCGGTCCCAGTGTGCTCAGTAGGAGCGTGGAGTGAATGATAAGTGGAGCACAGGTTCAGAGTCAGGACAGTTAGTAACATAATTAAAGTAATTTTTTTTTTTTTTTTTTTAAAGAACAGCAACAAAATTAAAAGCTGTCTCTGCACTGCATGAAATATCCATGGGCAAAATGCTCTTAGATATTAATGGCTATAGTGAAGTAAAGTGGACCCCAAGGAATTTTTAGGCAGATTTTAAATGCTTCTTTTGTTCTATTATCATAGACCAAAGAATCTACTGTGAACTAGTGAAACAAGTGTTCTTTCAAACAGGCTTTAGTCAGAAGCTATGTGAATATCTTTAAAGAAAAACTGCTTTAATACTCCTCTAAGTACGACATTTGAGGGGATAGGTTAGCTTTCTTTCAGAACAGTTATGCTACATTAGCTTTCACCCAGTGTTTATTTAACAATGGAAGGAAACACCATTTTAGATTCAAAAAATTCCACGTGAAATTTTGGGCTTGTCATTCTCCACCACCAAAATACTGCCACAATTTCATCCAGACAGAAGAGTCGTATGATTTTAAATTTCCTCACATTAAACTTGAGCTATTTTAGAGATAACATACAAGTAAGTAAAGCATTCCAACTTTAAGATATTATCCTGAAAAAGCTTAAGATTCAGATTTCTGGAAATAAGAGACTGTTCATTTCTCAAGGTTCATGTTTGAGTGTGTTCTCTGAAGGACTGAGCTCTTGCAGCTCCTGTCACAAGCAGTAAAAGCTCAGTGGTCTCAAACAGGCCCCACGGGACTAACCTCAGGCATTCAAAATGAGCCTCTGTCAGCCTGGGTCTAAGTGACTTGTAAAGGCTGATAAATGGAGAAGCTGTTTTGGGATTAAAAAGCTGATGATCTCTACATTTCTTATCCTGTAAATCTAATCTAATCTAGAGCTGTACTTCCCCTTTTTGGATTATCACGATATGAACTTCAAAATCAAATGGACCTTCCTTCAATCAGCAATATAATCCCTATTGTTTTAAAGGGAACACAGAATTTGATGTGAAAGCAGACCTCACATGCCTATTGCAAACCTCAGGATAAAAGAGGATTTCCGTCTTTTGCTAATAAAATTGTCAGAGTCAAGGCCTTTATGTAAATGAATATGAAATCTAATTTGTACAGAGAAGAGTTTGTGAGTTCAGAAATCACCGTAAGGCACAAAAAGATCAAGATAAACAGAATGTGAGCTGTAGACAGCAATGATGCTGATAATCTAAAGGCTGAATGGGTTTATTAAAGGAAGCTTATTACTAGCAAGAGATCACACATGGTGATTTTGACCATTTTGAACTACAGACTTGCAATAAATAAAAGACATTAAAGTGTTGCAGTCTAATATTAGTATAGTATTGTCTCAGGCAATTCTCATAGAGCCATCAGACTTCTCATGAGAATATAAACCATATACAGGCACGAATAGATACTGCTTTTACTTGAACTCTTATTTCATTATTTCATTCACTTCTATCTTACCCTTTTCCCTGAAGTGATATTTTCCTCCAGTTACCCCATTAATCATACCCGATGGATTTTGACACTTAGTATAATTTGCTGTCTCTCCTTAAACATATTCCAAGTTAAAACAGAAGCAGTGCATCATGTTTGGAGCTACTCCACTGTTGGGTGCTGGTGAGGGTGACAACCATACAGTCCTCAGTATGTAAACAAGGTAACCTACTGTTGGGTGCTGGTGAGGGTGACAACCATACAGTCCTCAGTATGTAAACAAGGTAACCTAAACAGTCTAACCAGTTGATCTAAAGCTAAAGAGAGCATCTCTCCTGATCTTGGGAGCACTAGCACACATTGGGCTTGCCAGAATAACGTAGGAGAACATTGACCCACACTGCTCCCACAGTTACACGCCATATTCTGCCCCCAGAATATTGTGTACTGAGAATGCTTAAACACTGTAAATCCACACACAACTTAGAAGCCCATATCACAATAATGAATTACATTCTTTATTAAAGCAGTCTGAGACAGCACTAAACTCACCATGATTACCTGCACTAATGCCTGCAGTAAATCTGTTCCCATATCTTCCATTTGATAAGTAGTCTTACTGTTAATTATCTGAGCACTGTTCTGAATACAAATTACTCGACTAGAATGTAGCACACAAAATATCTATATATATCATCAATATCTCTCACCTGTATTAATCTTTAGTTAGCTTTCCATTTCCCAAGTAAACATTTCAGGGCAAATTCTACCTTGTTTAAATCATTTTAGCCCAACTGAAGTCAATATGGATGTGACAAAGCAGATTCAGTCCTTAGAGTTTGAAACTATCTCCTCTGACTGACTCAGTGCCATTTGGAGCTAACACACCACTCTCCGTGGTTCATAAATAATGAACAGGATGTTCATGTGGGAAAGGGAGAAGTGTGCAGTGACTCACTGAAAACAGGCACTGGCTTGAAAAAAATGCATTCATTCTCTTTGTATAATTCTAGCAAAATTACCCCTGCACTGCAAATATTGTTTGTATTGAATAGGACACAGGTGTTTTCAGTCATCTCTAGCTGTTAAAATTTAACAGCATGTTGACTCTAATACTATAGCAATGGTTTCACGCCTTTATCTAGAAAGACTGTGTATCCCAGGCCACGGCCAGTGAAGGCTCATTGTGTTAAGAAAGGTGACAGTCAGCCACCTAAAAGACACTAATAGTGCTCTCCCCTCTCCTTGAGGCTCCAACTGTAGGCATGAAAATTACCCCAGCTCAAAGTACAAGAACAAGGCAGAGGGCTGTATTTCTGACAAACTCAACATGCCAAGATTATATTTCATATAACAACACTTAAAACATGAAATAACTGTAAGGTGCTGGTCAATGTGGTGTAAATGTTACACTCCCACCTTGATGCTTTAACTGATGCTGTAGCCAGTAATATTACTACCCCAGAAGCCTGTAGCATGTTGTCTGCACTATGTCAAAATAAAAAGGTCACATCTGATGTGCCTGTGTTCTTTGATTTTCTGTTACCCACAACCCTAGTCTTCAGTCTTTTTGGTTTGGTTTCTTTTACATTAGACAGTATAAAGACAAGCATTTTGCTCAACTAAGTTTCACCCTTCAGCTACAATATCTGAAATTCAAGTTAAATTACTTATTTCTTTTTTAGTTTTTATCCACTTATTTGACCATATTCCTTTCCTTGGTCCCATTTATCATCTTTGCCCAATGGCTAAGGAATAGTTTATCAGCTTTAAAAAACAAAAAAACCCCACACAAGTAAGTTAAAAATTACAGCGAATGGTACATAAAAATATCAGAGAAGCCAGCAGAAACGTCCAAATTACTGATACTGAATTAAAAAATGCACTTCCAATATTTTTCTTTAATGTGAGCATATCATCTATTTTATTTGCACTAACTTCCTTGCCTTCCATTAAAATCAACACTAGTTTATGTATTAAAAGGGGAAACACACCTTAATCTGCAGCTTTCCTTGCCCACTTTTTAGCACTCACTCTGCAAATGAACCACTACATGAAAATGAAAGCATGCAAAGATACTTCACAACATTACAGCTTTCTCTGAGATACGTGATAGCAGTCACATGCAAGTACTATAGTGTGTATATCCCTGAGTATTTCCTATTAAGAAACTCCTACAGCCTAAGATTTAGCAGTGAAATCTGAGCTGTAGTTTTGACAGCACTGCCAAAAATATTGTAGGGCCAGCATTACACAAGGGAAATAGCACACTTAGTATAGAAAAGGCTGAGGAACTTTGATGAATTTTGAAACATATAGCCATATCGCTTTATACATTGGTACACATCCACAGAGTGAATTCTGTTGTAGAGGGATACCTTATTAATTCCAAGAGAGATTTACAATAAAGCAGAGACCCTAATAAACTGCTTTCTAGTGTACTTTTCCACCCCAGTTTTAGCATTCTGAGGGAGCTTACACTGCATCCACCCCCACTGTGCACTTGAAAGGCCAGCAGGCTTCATTGAGCAGCTTTATTATCATGCATTAACCTTAACTTCCTTCTGCGGTAGAAGGGCAATTAAGTTTTAACACTCTTGACCTTCCTAAGGCTTTGTTGAGCAAAAATTGTTAATCACTCCAAAATATGGTAAGTCAACATTCTCCAAAGACTGCTGCATCTAAATCAATAACTGCAGCTTCAAGAAGCGCAACTTCTAACTCTAGTTCTTCAGAGTGATTTTCAGTTTCACTGTGAATGCTCGTGCTAAACTCACAGGAAGGGAAACCTATGTTCATCACACTTTGTATTTTGATAATGCTGATGATCATGTTCTAGAATGAGGATTGTACATGAAGAAGGGATTTGTGTGTGTGTGTGTAGCTATCGTTTAATCTCCATTGTTTAACCTTTTTTCCCCAGATGATGCATACTTACTACAGGGGCTTAATATTGAGGAACTTTATCCAGAGACATCTAGTTTCATTACATATGATGGGTCAATGACAATTCCACCCTGCTATGAAACAGCAAGCTGGATAATAATGAACAAACCTGTCTACATAACAAGGATGCAGGTAAAAGTACTAAAAAAAATAATCTAGCATAGATACAAAATATTTTAAACATATATATTTTTAGCTTTATATACAAAATTAGATTTAGCCTTTTGCTGTAGGGATCTTTGGCTGCAATTTTTACAGTTTTCAAAAACATTGAAAAGGTTTTTGCCAATATAAAACTTTTAACTACTTAGAGCTCCCTAAGCATCCCCTCCCACACACATGTACTTTGAGGTGGGCCCTACTTTCAGAGAGGGTTTTAACCATGTGGTTTCCAGCTGTCTCTTCCAAACAAAATTATTCCAAGATTCTGCAAATAGGCATATGGGGATTCCTAAGCAAATATAACAGCATTGTACAAAATTAACTGAGGTGGTGATGTATAACAGAGGCCATTCTTAGGTCAGAAAGAATGAGACAAATTGCAAGTGACATTTTTGCCCATTTATATGCAGGTCAATAGTACATTAGTGTGACAGAGATGCAATAAATGGGGCCTCCCTGAAAACAATCAGCTTGTGCTTTCTTGTATAAAATGACAGGAGAGATGTTGCAAATATCTTTAGAAAAATCAGATAGACAGATTGAAGCCCCTATTAGAAAGTTATAGAGACTACACTTCTGTACAACTCACAATCCTAGGCCTGGCATTGGAAAACAACAAATTTAACACCAACTGCAGTCATCTCCAGAGTTTCCATCAGTGAGCTGCCTACAGAGCTGTGAGCTGAACTAAAACCTGGTCTCTTGCGTGCTAGAATCCTTACGGAATACTTGAACCAGCATCTGTCTGTCCCAGGCACACAGCAGAAGCAATCTGGCCTGAGAAATGAAATGGGGAATAATAAAATAACCCAGAATATTACTTTGGGGTTTAGAATCATATTAACATTGTAAATAAGATGACTTTTTAAAAGCCTGAGAGATATTTTATCTTTGTGATATTCCTTCTGTCCAATTTTGTCTAGATACAGAGAAAGCACTTTGTTTCTTTTTAAATGGGTAATTTGGGAGAAAGGCACAGCTGAGCACAGGCAAACATGCTGTACATGCTGAACTTTTCAAGCAGGAGACCCGAACGTTTTCCTACAAGGAACATTTTTAGTTACAACATTAATCTACAAAACAAGGATTAGAATATTTCTAGAGTCTTCACTAGTACCTGTGGGATTTAATCTCATGATGCTTACTCCTCGTCATGCTTTACTGGTTAGTTACATCCTCCACTATTAGTGCTGCAAATTGATTTCATGGAATATTTACTAATTACATTGGGTACTCAGACTGAAAAAGTAATGCACAGCTAAAATTTTCCCTAGAAGCTGTTAAAGATTTTGAGAGTGTAAAACTCAGCTACTGAATTTCCCCATTGAAGTGTTAAAGGACCACAACTGAACCTCTTAAAAATTGTACATGGAAAACATTTTATTTATATTTAACCAAAATATTTTGAGCATTTGGGATTTACAAATTGCAGCTTCCCTCCAGTTTCCTATACAAAGTTTGAAAAGTTTTGGTTGACTCGAACCAATGAACATGCTTTTAGGAGAGTTGCATAGTCATGATAAGAACCCATTGCTGTCAGTGTGTGTTTTGCATCAAACCTCTGCTGGGTGCGCTGAAAATCCTGGATGATTCAGTAATTCCCTCTGCTGATTTGTAAAACCATCTGCAGTGGCAGCCAGAGTCTACCATAAAATCAGTACTGACACAGCACAGACAATATCAAGACAGACCTGTCAATTGGGGAAAGGATTTGACTTTTTTCTGAAGTCATGACTGTCAGTTATCTTTTCCATCATGACTAGCCATACCTGGCTCTTAAGCACTCAAAACAGTGTCTTCTGAACTACACTAGTAGCTACAAAAACATAGGAAATTAGCTCTTGTCATTCATCAAGTTCATTTTCTCTGCACCAGCTGCTGCCATCCAGTACTCTGGATGCCATTTGTTTCCCAAGCAGCCAAGGACACCTCATACCACTTTCATTTACTCCACACAAAGCTAGTTACTTTCGTTTAAAATGGGGCTCAGAAACAGAGGACCACAGAAGAAACAGTTTTACCTCAAGTTAACTCTTTCAACCAACGTCTGACTACAAATCACTGAAATTCTGTTTAACTTTTATTTATTAAGTAGTTTATTTGAGAGTGTTGTATGTTTTTTGCTTACAGGAAAGACCAATACTAAAAATCCTTGTTTTGTATTTTGTATAGATGCATTCTTTACGACTGCTAAGCCAGAATCAGCCATCACAGATATTTCTGAGCATGAGCGACAATTTCAGACCAGTCCAGCCTCTCAACAATCGATGTATCCGAACTAATATCAACTTTAGTTTACAGGGAAAAGATTGTCCAAACAATAGAGCACAGAAACTACAGTATAGAGGTATGTTCTACCTCCAGAATAATCCTTTCTTATGCTTACAGTAAGATTTTTTCTTTGAGAATCCCAAGTGCATAACAAAGCATATAAGTAAAAACAGATGAAACTCCACATCTGGGGCACTAACAACAGTATGACTCAAACATTATGTTTTTGAAATGGATGAAGAAGTTTCCCTAGAAAAATGCAGGAAAAGCATGACAAAACCAGTCTGAGACATCTAATATCTTTTATAAAGCAGATAGAACAGGCCTTCCGTTTTCTAGCCTCATTTTAAAGTCTTCTCACCTTACAAAGTGCATTTTGCTCTTTTTTACCCACTTTGAAAAGGGGGATGAGCTAGTCTTGATGACTGCTGATCTCAAACAAAAGAATAAATTTCACTTTGGAGGTGCACTGCCATAACACCCAAGTTTTGTATTGTTCAATGAATATTAAATAAATAAACCAACCCAGTCCCTGCTGGTAGATTCTTACTCTGCCACAGCTGGGGGTTACAGCTCAGTTGTAATGTGTTTTATGCATCCTTTTGCTATGCACATGCAGTTACATTTCCTGCAATAATGGTGTAAAAGTGCCTTCTTACCAGCAATATTATGGTTAGGAAAGAGTACTATTGAAGGGTGGAAAAGAAAGTACATTTTCAGCAACGAGGCTGACACAGACTTGCAGTACTTCATAGAAACAGTCATTCAGATCTAATGCTTTTCCAGAAAGAGAAGGAAATAGCCTCCTAGCTTTTCCAAGACAGATGAAGTGTCTAATACATTGTTAAATTCAGTTTCATATTTGGAATTTATTAAAGCTTAATTGTTTTTTTTCTCTTTCAGTAAATGAATGGCTCCTCAAGTAAGTAAGACAGAGCAGGCAGAACCCATAACCTCAGTGGAATGCTACTACTGTGAATTGACATAATCTAGAATGCACCCAACCTCACCCTTTGGGTTCACAGCAGCACGTGTAAACGTGCTGTAGGAAAAGAGCTGCCATGTTGGAAACTCAACTAAAAATTCATTCATATATCAGTGGTAATTAAAAAAGTAAAAGACAGTATTACAGTAAATGTCATTACAATTTTGATACAATTTTGATCCTGAACTAATTTAGCTTCACAGAGAAAGACTTTTCAGCCTTTGTACATATGAAATTCTTCCTCTTTCCCCCTCTCCCTCCAATTAAAAAAAAAAAAAAGAAAAAAAGAAAAAAGGTGGCTCGGTACAGCATCAAAGTGGAGTTGTGTTCTGTGTGCCAAGTAATCCTTCGAAAGCTCTCATTATTTCACTACCATTAATGGATACTGACAAGACAGAACAAGATGACTGTAGAGGAAACTTATTTCTAGGTTATGATATTTCTGTTCATTTAATTTAAGAAGGGACAGACTTTGAGAGAGAAGTATTGTAAATATATCACTGCAGAGTATAAAGGAAATTGAAATATTTCCCTCTTTGTCACATATCTGTAGTAGGATTTGCCAAAATCAGAATTGATCCATTTTCTGTTTCTTGTTTTACAACAGGTCATACGTTGTGTTGGTTACTATTAACAACTCAATAAATGTCTTTAACAAATTAATTTAGTAAAACTTGCTTTGATTTGTTTTTTCCTTTCTGAAGTAAGCCTCTACTACTTGCGGCTGCATTATTTGTGTTTTGCTTTTTTTTTTCTTCTTTTCTTCAATTCATTTCTTTGCAGCCAGTTTAAGTGAGTTAATGGCAATTGGGAATGCACTTAAAGCTCGTATAACTTTAACTCCATAGTCCATCATTAATAGAAGCCGGGCTCAGAAGCAGAAAGCACTTGAAACATATCTCAGTTTAAAATTGCCATTTTCCCCTCTGAATCCATTATTGGGACAAACAAATTCAAATCCTGTAAATTGGTGGCAGAAAGGGATATCTTTTCTTTACAGATAAAGCAGGAGCTGACCAACTAAAAGCGAATGCCTTTTTTCTTGTTTATAATGGTCATTCACTGTGTTTGGTTACTGTCAAGAACTCAATAAATGTGTTTAACAAGTTCATGTAGTGTGTGTTTGACCTTCTTGTGTGTTAGGGAATTTTTAATTTTTTAACATCCGGAAGGGGGCAGACCTTGTGCTATTCCATTCCAAACACTCACTTCATAACCCATTACACATTGAAGCTAGAAAGTACCATACCTGACCAATGAATTGTTTATACCAAATGGAGAAACAGGCACTACAAACACCGTGAGAGAACTGAACCACTGCAAGAAAGCTCTAGAAGTTGCAGGCCAATTAGCTTTAATGTGACAGGCACATTATTTCATCTTTGGCAGAAGACAGCAGAGCAGGTGGCATCAGACAGGAATCTCTTGAGTCTGTTGCAGTCAATGGTTTGGAAAGGAACCCAGAGTCATCAACTGTTCAATTGCTCAGTGGAAGGTGCAGAGAAATCACTAGTGAAAGAGCAGGGGTTGGCTTAGACTGGTTGTGACACTGTGACGCTTTATTTGTAGCGGGATTCTGGGTTGATGACCCTGGTCCAGGATCCTATTAGCACATATATAGTGCCTGCACCTTGAGTTATTTCGAGTATTTCAAATAGCTTCCACATGCTACCTTAACACCATGCACTGGTCTGAAAAATCCACAACACAACTACAGAAATGTCACACAGTGACTGTCATACTGTAGATTAATGTTGTCAAATTCTGGACCTGAAAAAGCAAAGTTTTCAACTTAGATTTATCTAGTTAATTAAAAAAAAATAAAACAACACAAATCACACATTTTTTGAGTTGCCATAGTGATCTATAAGTTTTAAGCTTGTGTTGTTGGGATTGTTTCCTCTACTTGTTTGGGTAGATTGGAGTTTTTGACACTTCTCCTAGGATCGTTAAGGTTGTAGACTAAAGTTACTGAGAGCACAAGTCCACAATGCTTCAATCTATATTTCTGGACAAGTATCTAGCAGTTGTTGATCCTAGTTTGTCAGTAGCAGAAGGTAGGGAAGATAAGCCAGGTCTCCATTATAAAACTTTTAATAAGTAATAAAACCTATTTTCTATTTTACTGAAAGCTGATTGAAGGGATTTACAAGGAGGAAGAGATATGATAGAAGGGACTAGTCCTAGGAAGGAGTCATGCTGTGCTTTGGATTAGGTGAGGCTGTGATATAGAAGCCCTGCAAATAGAAAAATAGAGCAATCATACTGGGACACCACAAATATATTTGTCAACATTTCCAGCTCCATTTTGTGAGCCAATGGACTTCATCTTGCCATAATTTGTTTAGCTTTTTGTTTGAATGATAAATTGCACTAAAAATAGACCAAATCGAAGCTTATAATTATCTTGTATATTGCTCACATTTCAGTAGTGCTCAGATCTAGACATCTAACTCCAGTTTTTCAGATCAGGCATGTTCCTCTGTGTTAAGAGATGCTAAGCATCTAAAGAAAGCCACACCTTATCAGAAAGCCTTTAAGCAGAAAGATAAAGTTTCGGCATCAAACAGCTCGCACAGAGACAATCTTCCAGTCCTCAGAGTCTACACAGCATGGCAACATGTGACATAATAATCCCTCTAACCTAAGTACTTTCTGTCCACGATGCTCACCAGAAGTCTGGCTCCACATGGAGCTCAGTACTTTGTCACAAGAGCTGCATTCACGGCCTCAATCCCATCCGTGACCAACCCATTCAGATCGAGAGTGAGATTCTTTGCTAGTGATAAGGCTCTGTACAGCCATGAGCTACCTGACAGGGAATATAAACCTGGCAGCATTCCTCAATGAACAATCAACACCACAGGCAGGACCAGTTTGCCATGCCATGATGGTAACAGACATTAAGAAGCTCATACAGGGATGAAATGCTCAGATTTTATCTTCTGCTATCACAGTTAAGAATGTGATCTCAAACCAGGTATCAAACTTATCAAGCCCATGTGATGACAAAAAGCATGAGAAAATTCAATTTTACAGTACTGTAAGAGCTCCTGTGTCAAATAGTGTTCAAAAAAGTGTAATACTTCACCAAATTTTAAGAGCCCAGTTTTTCCTTTAAGCAAAAGGAAAAGCTACTTCTATACAGAAAATAAAAACTAAATAGGATTTGTGGGATGAAGACAGAAAGCAATGACTTCCAGCATTATCGTATCTACAGATACCGTGAGTTTTTGTCCTTCCACAATTCTATTCCAGCCTTGAATGCTGAATCAGCAAGCAAATGTCTCTAAGATATTTTATTATAAAATAAACTCGTAAGAATCAATAAAGCATCTTTTATCACCATTTAAAAATCTCTCACCTTCCTATGAAGTATACACTCTGAAAGAAGACAGGGCAAGAGAACTGGTTCTGAAATACTGAGATGTTGTATCAAGGCACTGACAGCCTTTGGTAAGGCTGGGAACAATGACCCTTGAAGGTATACAAGGCTATACAGCCCTCCATACTGACCCAGAAACTCAAATTCAGACAAGCAACTCAGTCAGAAAGGTAAGGTGGCCAGATCAAGGCAATTTAAAAATCACCTGAATTCATGTTTTTATGAATAGCAGTGCTTGCTCTGAGCATCGGTGCAGTGCTCCACATCCCAGCCTTAAGAAACATCAGCAATAACTGCAGCTTGTGTGACATTAGTTTGTCAGGCCCCTGGGACAGTGGAGGTGGGCTGCCAGCAGCCCATATCATTTTAAGTGCTTTGCATCCAATAGCATGCTGATCTGCAGGACACTAAAACATTTGTTATAAAAACAAACAAACAAAACCTAAAACCTTAGGATAGTAACTCAATCTTTCCTGCTTCTGACTGTCTGTGCCTTTACTCTCCCCATTTTGTTTTTCTGGGCTTTCACACATTGCTACCTCCAACACTAGCCTTCCCTTTCAAAATCATAAGCAGATTTGAGCAATACTGCCATAAAAATACAAGATTTAGCACATCTTTGGTTAGCAATCATCGCTGGAATCAAAGTATTTCAGCTGCCATTTAAAAAAAATTATATCAATAATATAAAGAGAGCTGCTACATCTATGAATTGATGAATGCAAGGTGGAAAGCAGGCTGTGACTGCATTCAAAAGGCCACGGCCAGAAAACAAATAAAATCCCTCCAACATTTACAGTTCCTTGTGATCTTAAATTTAAAAATTTAAAATCTTATATTCAAGTGCTTCAGGTTATCAATACTAAAATTCCCCCACAATTTGAAAATAAAGTTGAAACTTTCCTTAGCCACAGCTTTCAGGAGCTGAACCTTCCCCAAATGTCAAGAACTGAAGGGAAAACTAACTGGTGAGTCTATTTTATTGCAAATACCATGAATGCAACAAAAAAAGCCAAGTTTTGCATGTTCTGCTGTACATCTCAACACTCCAGTACTGGACAGTCCCAAAAAATCCCAGAGATTTGAGTCCTGTACTCAAACCAGTATAAATTCTCAGGGAGATCAGCCATAACTGCTCCATGTTTTGATTTTTTTATTTATTAGATTTTATTCCCTAGATGTAATGGCTGACAAAGCATGGAGAATTTGCTGTAAGAAATGCTGATTTACTAGCAAATGGCTTACTGCAGTTCTCCACAGCATACCGTAAAATTATTCAAGGAGCCTGTTTGCAGAGTAAAGAACAAGAACCATTTATAACGTGAGACGTAATGCAGGCAAACATTTTCTGTTTCCTGAAGTGTCAAGCTTCTATTCTAATAACTAAAGATGTGTCAAACACATACTCAGAGCAGAAAATGAAAAACAGGATAATAAATCTTCTAAGGATGGGAAAATAACCCCTAGTATTTAAGTAGAGCAAAAAATCCTTAGAAGATGCATTAGAAAAATAGAAAAAAAAATTGACAGAGTTTATGAATTTAGGCAGATGCTCCCACCCTGTAGGGAAGAAAAAGCTAGAGTCAAAAGCAAATGCAAGTGGAACAAAGTTACAGCGGCAAAATACCATAGTCACTGCAGAACAAAGGTTAAGACCATGAACTTCAGCCTTCAGCAGCCATTCCCAGCACAAGGAGACAGTCAGCATCTAGCAAAGATCTCATTTCTGAGACATTCAGGTATTTCAGCCTTCAGCAGCCATTCCCAGCACAAGGAGACAGTCAGCATCTAGCAAAGATCTCATTTCTGAGACATTCAGGTATTTGTGTCCAAAGCATATGTTCAAATGCAGGTATGTAGTGATTCAGTTTGATCAAGGGAAAGCAATGCCGAGTCACATTCAGAACATCCTTCCTGATTCCCTAAGTCCATCTTGAATGCCCCTCCTCAATGCTGCATCAGGCAGCTTTGTGAACCTCTTTCCAGGGCTCTGCAAAGAAGTCACAGTCTGCCAGAAATGCTTTGCTTCCTATCCTGCTTTAGTTGAGACTACATGAAACTTTAGAGCAAACTAACATCCAAAGGACATTTCCTGAAGAGAGGGCAAGCAAAACACAAATAATGAAGGGTTTAATTAAAAGCCACTGTAAATATGATTGTTGTACCCTGACTCACCTGCATCACGGTTATGTCTTACAAGGGCACACAGAAGGGATTTTTGCAAGTGCCTTGTCACCAAACTTCTAAGCGCCAAGATTCAGAACACTCCACACTTTTACATGGCTCAAGGTTTATTCCTGCTATTTTTGTTCTACCTTCACAGTGTTTCTTGAGGGGGTGAGGGGAAAATGTAAAGATTGCCTGAGAAATACAGCTCTGCGCGCAAGTTTTGAGGCAAAGGTTTGATTCTTTTGACCCTTGCTTTGGCTAACAACACTTACACAACAACTCTGTCCTTAGGAAGAGACAAAAAAACAGCACAGGGAAAACTACAAAAAAAAATTGTTGGGTGTGTCATGCCCCCTCCCAAAGTGTAAATAATGAAAAGAAACAAACACGAGCTTCTACCAGCAGCACCAGTAAATTCATCATCAGCAAGTTGATGGAAAGACGAAGAGTAAAAGAACAAGAGAGTGCTATTTTTAGATGCAAATACATCTACACAAGATTATTTTTAAGCAAGTGACCATTTGATAGGGAAAAATAACTCCTCCTGACAGTAGCACTTCAGGCTTATGTCCTAAAGACTCTTGGATAACTGACAGATGGAGCTTGCAAAACGAGGAAGCGATTGTAACCTACACATGGCAATGAGGTGGGAATATGTCAACATGATGAGGAAGCACCATATTAATATTTAAATATGTGATAAAAATCTTACAAAGGCATGTTAAGACAACATAGAAAGTCATAAAGCACAACAACAGAAAACAAAATTCAGGAAAATGAGGAGAAATGATCAGACTTTTTCCCTGTCCTGATTTTTTCCCTTAAAGATACAGTAATACAGCAGCACGCTGACTTCAGCTCTCTCCCTTCTTTCAGGCCTAATTTAACATTTGACAGCAATAGGAGTAACAGTGACATTTTCAAATATTCATGCCAAAGTTTTGCCATACTGGAGGCCTCATTCATTAAACATTTATATCTCTGTTCTATGAACTGCAGAAAAATTAACAGAAATGGAACTCCATTGACAAACACTTTACCCAAATGCTGTCCACATTCCTCCAACCCGGATAGCCAGCTGAAATGCTTGCATTAAAAACTATGCCACTGAAACTCTGCCACATTATAACCAGTAGCAAGAGGAATTGTTCTACACAGCTTTTGCTTAAAGCATATGAATCACAAAATCACAGGACGTTAGGAATTAGAAGGGACCTTGAAAGATCGTCTAGTCCAACCCCCCTGCCAGAGCAGGATCACCTAGATTAACTATAGCAAACATCTCCTTCTGAGATCTTAAATCATCTAGTCCAAACTGCAGTCTAACAGGACTTTGACTGTTAAACGACTTGATGAATCGCAGCATAATTAAGAATACAAATGATAAAGCAGGTACAGAATAATTCCAGACTTCAAATTTTGGGAATTGATGCTTCCCCTATCTCCTAACATGTTGCTCGTCTTACACAGAAAGAGAGAACCTCTTTGTAAGGGACATCCTTTCCTGTAAGCACAGGAAGTGCCAGAGACGTAGTTGTTACCCTAGGTAAGATTTCTGAAGGGGCTCTAAATATCTGAACTGAAATGTTAAAGGAGCTTTGCTTTTCAGTGGGTTGATACAGCCAGAAGGGGTCATGGGGGAAGCAGGTGAAATTCATCCAGGCTTCTAATAAACAGGTTCTCTCTGCTTAAGACCTACCATTCAAGTCTGCCTCTGCTGTTTCACCATACTGTACCAGGAGTTCCAAAGATTTCAGTGCCATGCAGATGTGCAGCTTCACTTAATGGCTGCACAGCCCTGGTGCTGCCTTCCAGCTCAGAGCCGACCTGGCATGTAATTCTTGCCCTGGCAGCTCAGCCAGCTCCTCCATTTATTAGTGTTTCTTTCAGCTTTTTCTATTCCCATGTACTTTCCATGCACAGAAAGATAATTATTCTCAGAGCAGGGATATGTTTTCACACCAATCACCTAGAGCCCTGTTTTTCTCATCCCCGGTTTAAAAAGTAATTAGCCCTACCTTTTAAAAATAAAAATTCTAAACTAGATAAAAGAGGTTGGCTCAGAAAGCAGTTAGAGCACTGTCTGGATTTCCACTGTGCATGCAAACAGTGACTACCTTAAAGCTATAGGCAAATTGCAAGCTCAATTCTCTAAGCAAGGATTTATATGGTTACATGGCAAGCTACCAGCCCACCCTTGTGAGTGCTGTTCAGGATTGTTATGCTTTCACATGAGTTACCTTTCACAGGAGGCTCATCTGCACAAACCAGTGCCAGAGGCTGCAAGCCTGAAAGCAATCAAGTCTCCAGCAGCCTGCCTGCATGGCCCACAGACACATCAAAAAGCTGATATACAGATATGTTGTTGTGATTCACCATGTTGCTACCCTACAAATCAAGCAAAACAACAGAGATCACACCCACTGCTTTTATCAGGGCACAACACTATGAAGACATGGCATGCCTTTTGCTTCCCTATCTCCATGTCTTGGTATGTCCATTTTAGTTATCTTCATACAGATTTCTTTATCAGTTAGATCAGAGAGAAAAATACAGAAGCTACTTACCTCTAGCCTGTCCTATGGCCCATACTTAAAACAGGCATTGGAGACAAGCAAAATAAATGAGCTTGACCTTCCTTACCTCTGTCATGGTGTTTATATACACTCATCCATTTCAGTTTCCAACACAGAACTGTTCCCGCAGAAGTACAGACTACATGTTCTAATTTGAGATACAACATTCATTCACAAGCAGCATGCACAGCCCTGGAGACAAAAGACACGGGAATCTGGGGCCTAGTTCAAATTTAGAGAGACTGTACTCAGCAATGACAAAACACTGTGCTCTGTTTATATCTTCTTGATGCTGCACTATGATTTGGAAGGGACTGATTTTTGGTACCCACATAACAGGACAAGACAGGAAACAATTATCACAAAGGGAGGAATGAGGTTAGACTGTTTACACTGTAACAACTGGTCTTGCTTTTTTGTGATACTCCTTTGCAAGGCTACTGTACTTTTTTTTTAATGTCTCATTACCTCCCAATTTTAGTATCTCAGACTAATAGTATCAAGGGGTTTTCCTCAATGTTGGTTATTTATTTTCAGTTTTACAATAGATTTTCACAGGTTAATTCCAAAGTTACGTTTTTGGGTCATTTAAGGGAAGAACGTGTCCTGTGAAAATAATGTTAAGGTCCTTACATAAAGGATTCTTCACAGCTACTGTACAGAAAGGAGGTAACATTTGATACCACTTTAATGCTTCACAAAGCAAAAACACTGAAAGAGACAAACACAAAAACACAGAAACTCCTACAAACTTTACAGCCTTAAAATATTTTTTCTTTTAATAGAATTTATTCTTATTTTTACAAAACAGAGGACAGGAATAACATTCTCTGCAAGCAGCTCCATAAATACTGTGAAATGACTAACAAGAGACATGCAGCAATGGAATCTAGTCGCTTTTATAGTGCAGGATTTGTCACTGTGAATCAGAAGGTATTGTGAAAGGGTAGTAAAGTTTGGTGAGTGATTACAACAGGCTGGAACTTCGCAAGGTAAGCAAACCCTTTGCATTTCGGAAGTGGGCACGTTATCATGAAAGGGACAAGAAAAAAAATCAGATAAGACTGACTTCAAGATGTTTCTCTTAATGACGGTTTTCATGTCAACAGCCATTTCAATGCTATTATCAACTTTCTTTTGGAAGAAGTAGTAGCCTGTAACATTCATTGGGGATGTCATAAGCATCCCACAACATATGGTGCCTCAAATCCAATTACTTTTCTATTCAAACCATGACCTTGAATAGTTTTTAAAAGAAGACAGACCAAAGAAACAAAGGCCATTTTACTCAGTGACATACAACTAAAATTCTGAAGTATGCCAAATCAGGTTTCTGTTTGTCTAGCTTTGTTTTTTCCAGATTTAAAAAAGTTACAGATGCTATTTAAAAAGAAGCAGTGGTGGCATCATCTACCTTCTAAGTCCATTTGAACATTAAAAGGACCATGTGCATAGAAAAAGGCCATTGGCTGGATTTGGTCTAAAGTACCTCTGCTCAGAAGGCTAACACTGACTTTCCCTATATCCCTATGTCGCCTGAAGCTAAGACTGGGAGTTGGACCTGATGATCTCTTGAGATCCCTTCCAACCCCTACGATTCTGTGATTTCTCTCTATATCACAATAACCTCACAACCCAGATGTAGGAGGCTCACACTGACTGGGTTTTCTTCACTGCAGCTGTGTGCTTTGTATCATTTCTGAACGTCAGTCTTTTCATGTCAATCCATGCAAAAAAGGACAGGAAGATTTAGAAGAGCCTGTTCCTAGGTCTGTTATTTAGGTCCTGCACTTGGCTAATTCAGGAAACAAAAAAAACCCCAAACCCCACCCTTTCCTTTATATTATATCTTCTGAAAGCACTGACTTTACACAGGACTATTTGGAGGTACTACTTTGCCGAATAGAGCTTTTCTTCTGTGAATAGCTTCCCCTGTATGAGTTCTGCAAAAGCTCCAAGAATATTCTGCTGATGTGGAAGATCTAAAAATCCAACCCATTCTACGTCAAACATTTTATACCTCCAGAAAATAAATTATTTCAAAATATAAATGGTATCTCATTGAACTTCTCCACTTGCCACAAAAAAGGCACATCGCTGTTCTCCTACACATATATCCACTGGATATGTGAATTATACTGGTTCTAGAAAACTTAAAATTATATGCAGTCTTTTTGAAAGTTCTTCCTAAAACAGATTACAGTGTTACAAATATAAACATCCATGCCTTTAACAGTACAATTAAATCTGGAGCAATTACTGTTGATAGTTACCATAGCTCTTCACTGAACTTAAATATCCCAAATCATTCTTGCATTTTAATGCATTAAAATATATAATTATGTTTAGCATATGTCCATTTATTATGCATAGTCAATGGAAATCAAGTTCACGTTGAATATATTTTCTGACTGAGATTTAGAAACTAGCAAAGTGTTGAAGCTATATTAACATAGAGATAAATACACTAACATAAACCTCTTATCCTTTTTGATGGTGAGAAGAACATTAATTCAAGACACAGAAATATTAATAATTTTCCCCATAACTATAAAATAGCATACATGCTATGGAATGATCAAAATTGAATAGTATTTTAGAAGAAATACTGATAAAAAAATCCAGAGAAAAAAAACCACAAAACTCAATGAACCCATGATAAATGCCATGCAAAAAACCCAAACCAAACAAACAAAAACCCAAAACAAACAGAAAACAAACCCCAAACAACAACAAAAACCTGAACCAGAAGGGCTGACTTGTCTCAATAGTCATCAGTATTATTCATGGGAACAGAGTTCAACAAGAGAAGCCATCTTTTAAAATATTCCACATTTGTAGTGTTATTTATAATGTGAACTGAACAGAAGGAGAATCTGACAGCACTGCAATAGGAAATATGGTCATTCAAGAGAAGAAGTAATCAGCTTTCTGGGACTTTCCCACAGCCTGGGGCTTGAGAGATGTTTGTTCCACCAGAGGCTGTACTTGCAGCCTGTGACAAATCACTGCCCCCTCTTATGTCTCTATTCGCACCTAAAAAGAATGCAATAAAACCGTAGCACAATAGGGAAAGGTTGATATAAGAACAACCACATAAACAATTCAGATACTGCAGTAATGGAAGCCCTTATAAAGTTTTGGATAGATTCACAGCACAGACACACACAAAACAGTGCAGTATTTCCTCTTTTTAACATTACCTCCAGGGATACGGAAACTGAAACCTAATTCCCATCCAGTGCCATGAGGAATTGTCAGATCTTCCTGACCAGCAAGAATTGAGCTATCAAACCACATCCAGCAGTACTTTGATAACGATATTTAGCATTCAGATACTGATATTAATTTTCCAGATGCCTTGAAAATGACATACTACCCTTTCTAGATGAGACAACTGAGGTAGACCTCAGCAGCTGGTAGAGAGCTACTCAAAAAAGTAATGCCAACCTAAGCTCAACTTCTGTGCCCAAGCTGCACCTTCAAAGTCGTTTTCTGTTCAAATCTGTCTGACCACTTAGGTATTTTCTCTGCATCTTCTCACCCCCCATAGTGAGCATAAAGATAAGCACATTTAAAGCTTGCTGAGAAAGATCAGGTTGTGTAAAAAAAAATAAATAAAATCAAAGCATAACAGCCTGTTTCATCAAAGCTCAGAGGAGGCTTTCATAAAATCCACAAACAAGATAAACAAAATATTACAAGAAAAGGAAAATGTGACATTAAAAGCAAAACTGTAAGGATAAGGATCAAGAAAGAAGATAGTAAAATGAAACAAATGTAAAACAAAGCTTGTAGTAACTATTCTTGTGTAGTGTCATTCAGAGTGACTTGAGTAAGATGGTAATGAAGTGCTTCTCTAACATTGAATACTGTCCTTTCAGGATGCAGTGGAGGATGGAAAAGCTCACTATGTCTGGCAGAGAATTGACAAAGTACACAAATTCAGTGCTTAGTGAGAAGACCAGCATAAGTGATAGGATTTAGCTTAGTTAGGAATACTATTAAAAAATATTCATGTCTACGCATTTTTTAGAGGTAGAAGACACTTTCCTGAGAGGAACCGGAATAAAAAAAATGCATACACTGGAATCCTCTGTGTTTTGTGTAACAAAGAAATCTCGCCTTCAGAGTCTGTACCATCTTTCACTGTGTGGAAGGGCTGTTGCCATGAGACAAATGTTGCCATATTTTTTCATGCATTTAAAGGCCCAATTTCAGCAATGATCGATTTTCGACGGTGACTTCACGGAGACTACACAATATGCAAGTGTGATAACATACAAATTACAGAACAATACTCACTGAAGAATGAGAACTATCAAATACCACACATTAAAATACCTCACTGTGAACAATCACTTAATTAATGCTCTACAGCACATGCATGATGCAATTCTAAAAGTGAGCTATCCTACTGCATATCCCTAAGCATTATTTTTTTCTTATTTATTGTGTTCTTTACCTAGAGAAGACTGAGAAGGCCTTCTCTCATGAACTGTCATAATTGCTTTTGGTTTTATTTTCTGTCAGCAGCTGTGCAACGACAACTAGAGTTCAAGGCTGAAATTCATTTTGCTTCCCCTTTTCATTGCAAGAGATGAACTATTCCTCTCTCCCATGTGCATTTCAGCACCACAGAAACATCTGCATTTGATTCCACTTGGAAAAATCCTCTACTGGGTAAGCCACTTTGTGTTTTTTAAGAATGGAAGGTGATACAGAAATGCAAGACATAGGGGCAAGAACACTCACAGCCCACCTTGATATGGTAATGAGAAAAGCTGGTGCTAAGATCCCATAAACTGCACACAAACATACTGTGCACCTATAAATACATGAGAAACAAGCTAAAATTAATGAATCTCATCACATACCCTGCTGCCACTTCTTAACAAGTGAAAAATAACCCAGGACCTTATCGCTGGCATAGATATACCAACATATTCTGTATCAGCGCCCTTATCAGCTGATAACCAGGCATTGCATTGCCCAGTCCCTTCCTTCACATACTGCACACATTCCCAGGCCTGGAAAAGGCCAGAAGCACTGCACTCATCTTCTCCACTAATATCAAATGCAAGGGAGACAACTCAGGCAAGACTATTCAAGTTCATTCGACACTTGGAAACTACAACCAACGCCAGCACACTGCTTATCTTCATTTCTAAAGTATCATGGATGGACTGATTCGTGAAGGAACTTGCTAAGCTTAGAAAGAAAAAATAAAAAGTGTATTGAGCTGAGACTACCCAGTGTTCACAGTGATTGGGTCACAGATGAGAACCTATCAAACCTCACGTTGCTTTCTTGCCCCAGGATTTTCATAGGGTACGAGTGGCCTCATTCCTGTAAGACAGCCAAATCCTGGCCCAATCTTTCTTTTATAGTGGCCAAAGAGCAAAAGACACCATTACCCTTCATAGAGCACTCTCCAGTTCCCACAAAAAGGGTACAGTAGCAATTTTGATTTGACGACAGACACTCATGAATCCAAGTTCCAAAACTGTTGAAAGAAGCAGTTACCTGCAGAAAGTCGAAACCTGATGAATCAGCACTATATCCTCAGCTCTGTATTCTCTGTATTGCTTGGACACAAAGCAGGTTCTCTTCAGTTTTCTGAAACTCTGTTATGAGAAGCAGATGTGCATAAGGTCAAGTCCTAAAGGCAGTAGACAAAAATGAATAGAGATCAGAGAGAAACACAGTCTGAGTTGAAGTTGCATTACCCAGATTTGAGAATAAAGGGGTTTTTTCTCCACCTTCATTGAGTCAGCCAAAACTTATTTTAAGAAACTCTCCATGATTACAAACCTTAAGAACCTACAAAACTATGCAGAACCTGCAAAGACTTAGAGATTCAGTGAAACAAAACATTTCCATAGAAACCCACACAACATGGCTATGCCACAGTACATAAACCCGACAGTCTGGTTTTTAAAGCAGACAGCAGAGTCAGATCAGTGTTGTGTCCTCACTTAAAATTCCTCCAAGCCAGCATATTTGAAGTTCAACTGCGCCCTGTAATCACTGTAGTGTTTATACTTTTCTTCAATAGCAAATGTTGTTTGGGCATATTCCAACAAATTGAAGCAAGTTCCTTTCCCCAATATGCATATCATTCTAAAGTACAAGATGAACATGTCTGTAGAAAGCTAATGAAGTTATTACCTTGTGCTTTACAGTATTATGCAAGTTAAAATTGACTACTATAAATTTATCTTAAATCTGTGAGGGTTTTTTTATCCACCTATGTGCTCATTTTTTAAGGAACCAGTGTTAATAAAGAGACCTGAATTCTTCTCTCCCCTACTGCTCAAAGCACTTCAACTTTTATTTATATATATTTTTATACACACACACAGCACATGCCATACATGTGGCAGTCATTGATTTTTTCTGTAATGGTTAGGAGGATTCATATATCACAACTCTGGCATACAGATGCTATTGTCTTTATCTTATGTTTTCAGAGCCCCAAGGATTTTCATTTTTTACGTTGATACCATAATTTCTCATGTTGTCAGTTCCAAACGTGTATTGACAAGACTATCAAGAAGTTGCCTTTTGTGCATTTATTTTCTATCCCTTAGTTAATTCAAAGGTTTTAAAATTACAAGAAAGATGATTTATCCTTCAAGGTGTAAATAAATTCAATGGAGTCACTGCATGTAAATTCGTTGCTGTTACAGCACAATTAGCTGTTCTTTTCCAATGAAGCTTTATTTTTATGTGGCCTGTTGGCATTCAACTAATATGCAGCTTTTTCATCCAGGACTTCTGAAGACAAGAACTCAAAAGATGACTTTGTTAGATAACTCCCTATGCTGTAGGAAAATTATAATTATGTATTATAAATAGTCTATCTTAGTACTCTTAGTTTACTACGCCCCATCACAGATATCATAATGAAAAATACTATGGGTGAATTTCTAGAGAAAAAAATATAAGTATTCTTCCTGCAACAGCCAATAAACAGAAATGTAGTGTGATGTGTCTCCAAAACAACTCAATAGGCTAAGAATCAGTGCAACAGATAAAGTCCAGATACCAGATTAACCAGAGCTGGAGAGTAGGATGCTCAGGTAGCAGAAGGTGGGGCTAGTGTAAAATGGTCAGATGAGGAGGCTGCAGGTTAATCAAGAACAGGAAAAGTAATTCAATAACAAAATAGCTTTTTATTTGAAACCAAACTGGTCATGACAAGCACAGAACACTCATAATTTGTTAATAATCTTAATGTCTAATCAAGTTGTTATTTAGCAGCATTAAAAAAACCACACTTGAGATGAGCCCTTACATGTAATCAAATCTTCCCATTTTCCTTTCATTTATTTACAAAGGGGTGGGGTAGAGTTTGTTCGCACATGAAGCAATTTGCATGGAACAGCTTTTCCCAATGTGACAATAAGCCTACTTAGAGAAAGGGTTTTTGAATTTGATTTTTATTTTCAGTGATCACCAGGAAAAAATGCCTGCTCTAGAGAACATTTACCAATTCCTAGTGTCTTCAGTAGTCACCATTGTTGTCTATCAAAAAGGAAAAATCCGTAGAGTTACTGTGGATCATTTTTACCATTTAGCATCCAAGTACTGTACACATATGCAAGGCAGATTCGAACCACAGATGGCTATGTTTGTAATAAACAGCTGCTGATATTTATGGAGAAACTTCCAATCCATCATACCCTCATGGTGACAATGGTTTGTTGTTTTGTCTTTTCAGAAGAAATGAGAGTGGTCACCACCTTGCAAGTTATTTTACACTAAACACATTAAATTCAATGAGGATTATTCTGTTCACACACTGTCCTGGTCTAATGCTGACATGTCGTCTCTGGAACACCCCTAAAGCCCTATTTTTCAGCTTGAAAAAATGTGGTTCACGCTACCATTACCTGAAAAAGATCTTCAGGTTGATTTAGTTACTATTAATAACCTAGACAGCTTAAGCTAAATGGGATGTAAAGGACTTAAAATGGCAAGAGCTCTCCAAATTCAGTAAGCATTCATTTTGATCAAAAGATATTGAATGCATTGCTTAAAACCAAAGATTTCTTCCTCAAGCAACAGCAGCAACAACAAAAACAGCATATGGCAGCATGTTGTGGACTGCATTAAGGTAAAGCAGCAGCAGTTGATCCCATTATGGAAGGGAAGAGAATCCAGGCTGGGCAGTTTGCTAGGATCAACGTCTGCCTGAATCTCTCCTTTTTGATTAAAAATCCCTGTAGTCTAAGCTAACCCCAATGTGTCTTTAAAAAGTTAAAAGACTCCTTTAAAGTTACAGCTGTTGCTGTCTAACTCTCCCCTTTCTTGGTGACATTATGCATATCTGTGAGAAGGATTTCCATGCTCTCAGTGTAGAGGAAAGAACTGATGTTTCAATTACAGCTTTTAAATCTTATGTTCCAGAAAAGTTCAAATCACTGTCACTAATATCTTTTTCTTTACATTCTCTGAAAGCACGATCAGTCTGACCTTCAATCTTCTTTGCTTTCTGCACTTATCTCCTTCTTCTTCTTGTGATTCTGTATATATTCCCTTTCTGAACAGTTCATGTCCTCAATTTCCATCACAGATTTGATGTTCATAACCTTTTTAGTGTTAAGGTTTAAGCCTCATGGGATACAACCTTGATTCTGTGGCAAAAAAGTCAGGAGGATCAAGACTAACATTCCTCAATTTGTTTCAAGATAAACATTTACTCAGTCTTGTTTGTATTTTTTTTTAAAGAGCAGGTCATATAATTTCCCTGAGAAGCAGAGTCAACCAAGTAATTTCATATTACTGAACTACAATCACTCTTTCATTATAGGAACAAATACAACCACCACTAAAGCATAAAAGGCACCTAGAGAGTAAATGGTGGGGGCGGGGAGAGGGGAAACTATAGAAGATGATTTACATAACCTCCTTTAAATACACAAACATGTTGTGGGACACATGTTTTTTCACTTGTTTCTCTAAAGATGGGTTTAAGTTCTCAGCCATTTAAGCATCAGCTAATTGCATTGCCCTAATTCAGCAGCTACATAATTCCTGTCACAGCGTTCTGTATCTTAATGAATGCTAAAGATGAGTGATTTAATCCAGCTAGTTTTGCTATTTCAGAAAAGAAGAAACCCAAACATTTCAGAGTCTACATTCCTGCTCAGCAAGCAGATCAGGCAAGTGGCACATTTACCCATTTAACCTGTAGGTTATTTTACAAACTGTAGGAATATTTTTATTATAGGAAAGGTGATAGATATGTCATGTCCTACCAAATCAATTTTAATGGTGTTTACATTAGAAAAAACCCTAAGTGATTAATACCTGAACAACATAGGTTATAAATTATGAGGACTGGATGTTAATTTTCATATTCTGAATGCAACATCTCTTGTGACTAAAGGATCTGAAGTATGCCATAACTTCAATGGATTTTTTTATTATTACAGTAAGTCTATCCAACTGTATGATATATTGAAGATATGCTTGAGATACCAGTAAGTATACCGGTAATAATTAATAACACAATTAATACTGAAGCCAACATTTAGTGGTCACTGAAGAATTCAGTAAATACAGCTGAAAAGTGAGTTAAAAGGCGTTGGGACAAAACAGACACGTTGAAAGTGTATTTTGAAAGCTTTAAGTATGGCTACAAATGATTCCTGAAACAATAAATCCGTGTGCAAGGATCTGGCTGATCTCTTCAAAGGGAAGATGACAAAAGAGTCTCCATGCACTTGTTTAGAATCACTCTTTGAGAACTAAATTAATAACTCATCCTAAGTAGTAAACCAGCAGATGAACCACATATATCAAGACCAATGTACTGCTCACCAAAACACCTTATTTATCCCATCTTCTTTCGTCAAAAGAGAGCAAACAATTCTCAGAAATGCATGTCCTAGAAAACACAAACTCTCCTGTAGAACACTGAGAAATTCTGCAAATAGGAGAATTGGCTGGCTGCTGAACTGTGAGCATAGATGATAGACAGAGAAAGACAAAAAGATGTTCCCAAAAGCCTACACCTTGTCCTCACTTAAAGTATTGACTCTGGTCCAAGCCACTACACAACCAAAATTTTTATGTATAAAAAAAGACCTTGGAAAAAGATTATTTCTGAGCTGAAGAACTGGACTTCCAGAGTACTTCCAAGTCACTTGTCTAATTCAGCATTAAAAAGAATAGTGTCACTTCTCACTTGCATTCAAGAAGAATGGCTTTTCAATTTTAGGATCAAAATCACTTCTCAGGGTAAAACCATGGCAAATAATCACAGAGCAAAGAACAGACGTTAAGTTACATCTTCAGTGCAGCTGACAGCTTGGTTTTGGGTTGATGATGTTTTCATTTGTTTACTGTTTTATGAAAAACTTCATATAGTCTTGAGTGAATCTACTTTGTATTTGTGGTAGAGAAAACCCTTTGTTATTCCTTTTCAATTAAAAAAGCCAACAGGTAGGTAAAAGAAAAGCTGGGGAATTCCTATATGGCAAGAAGTAGGTTCACAGCTGTAGCCCCTGTTCATTGTTCCCTCCCTGTAGGTAAGTGATGTTGGTGGTGTTTGTAATTATACATCCATCGGCAGAAGCACAAAGCACTTAATTATATTTCTGACACATTTATTTCCATACCCTCTACTTCCCTCAAGTGCTAGATATAATCACCTTGCTGGACTCCAACCTGCTATAAATCACTAGCTCAACATGGTTTATCACTTCATTTATATTAGCCAGAAAACCCACAGTAAAGCCGGAAGTACCAAGTCATCCCCCCCAGCAGCTACTTTATGTCCCTCTGCATACACTCAGGCACGCATCTAGATGACATTAATACATCAAACATCCTGCTGCAGACACAGTGCTACCCAGAGCTTCCTTACTGTGCACTCTCTCAGAGTAGAGCTGAGCACCTTTACTCTTCCCCACCATAATAGATCTCTAGACATACAAGCAATATTTATTTATTTTTAATTTTAAGGGCTTGCAGCCAATGCAATGTCAAGAAGTTGCAGTCCTCACTTCCTTCATTTAAAATAGGGGAGGTCACCCCCTCAAAGTTTCCACTGAAGATTAAAATGTTACTTACTTTTAACAAAAAGGTAAATGTTTATCAGTTACTTAGAGGAGAATGTAAGGGGGAAAATACACAGCAGTTCTTTCAAATAATTAAAGATCTAGTAAAAACAATACTTCATTCACATAATGTTTAGATGAGTACTGACCTAAGAGAGACAGCAGGTGACTGTTGCTTTGGGATCTGTATAAACAATGTCTACTCTGTAAACAGTAAGTATAAATATTTTTCCTACTGCAGTCAAAACTGAGTATTATTTGGTGACAGCTTTAACAATTCTGAATTTTCTAAGAGCCGATAGTAACCATGGTTATATTCAGTATAGCAGGGACTTAAAAACATTAAGCTATACCCTGGAATTACGGTTCCCAATGCATGTGTCATCACTGTGTTCCTACCATCATGGCATTTGACTGTATGAGAACAAAGGAGTCACTAAGCAAGTGTTCTCAGAACTTGAAGTTTCACATGGGGCATCATTTCATATCACACTGGTTTTATAGAAATCATACTGGCCAGCAAGATCAAACCCAAGACATAATAAATGGAAAATAGATGTATCTGATACTCAAAAAAAGTAATTGCAGAAGATACACTGTGCTTCATACTGTTCAGTATTACTGAACTAGCTACTTTAGAAGGGAATTCCTCACAGTAAGAAACAGCTACTTAACAAGAATGGAAGACTTCTGGTCCCTAAACAACAAAAAGCAAACAGCTCTTAAATGTCACAGACACTTCTAGATATTACCACAAAAATGTTTATTTTTGAACCCTGCTTCATTTCAGCATTGCAATCCTTTTTCACTTGACATTCATAGATTGTGTCATATAGGGTTCTCAAACAGCAAAATATTGTCAAATTAAGTCTCGTGACTCTGCAACATCCTTAAGATATATTCCTAAGAGGGAATTTGATATTGCTCTAGCATTTACAAGATGCACATGAATATATCAACGCATTTTATTAACTAAACAGAAAACCCCGTGCAGTAACCACAGCAATTGGCTATACAGAGCTTTGTCTGGTTTGCTGCAAGGCAGTAATACCTCAGTACATATTAAACTGACATTCAGCTGTTCCAAAAGCTAATAAAGTACCTTTGTACTAACTTCGGTACTATCTTTGTTATACGTAGTCATTTATACAAATGTGATTGTACCCAGAATCACAGGAGAATAGAAGAATGAAAACCTGAGTGTTCTAAGATCAACACAAAGCTCCTTTCAGCAATACCAAATCTGCCTTTGTTCAGCATGTGATACTAGAGCCCACAGTCTAAACGAACAGAGAATACCAAGCAGTGAAACACAACAGTCTGCATAAATTACCATGCCAAGGTGGATGGGGTACTGCACCTAGTTCTCAGGTGCATCTAATGTGTATCTCAGTGTATGTTAGAGTCATCACACAGAAACTTATGACACATCTTCAACTACACAAACACAGATATCTCCTACAACATTTTTCTATTCTTAAATACACAGCATGATCATTTTCTAGAAAGAGTTACGATTCGCTAGGATTTTCGATAGCCATCTGGCTTCAAAACAATTGCATTAGTGCAGAAAACTGATTGCCAACCTATTGTCTGTGATCATCATTTAAGGAACATATGCTTATACATTACCAACCTCTTTTTCAGTTCATCCTAAACAGCTGGAGTTACATTTAGCACATACAGGGAAAGACAGACATGAGCTGCAAGAAAAACTCCCAAACACCACATGAGTGTGATAGTACTATAGTAATGTATTTAAATGAACTACTGCACTGCTATGATCCAAACAGGTCCCACAAAAACACATTGCTGCATTCCTACTTGATAAGTTATCTGCAGCATTTCTAAATCAGTGTGCTTAGTGTTGTTTATGAGCAAAACCAGGTACAACAAGACAATAAACTTATATAAATCTGCATACTTTAATAAGGCAATTAATTTATAAAGTACTTTATACAGCAAGAGAACTAAAATATATATTGATGCAAAGGGGAGTTTAAATGTTTAGGAATAATTCAAAGCCTAGATTTCTACTGTATGCAATAAGAATTTTCAGAGGTGTTGTTTTACAAAGAACATGCAGATTAGGTGTCAAGTCAATATATGTAAGCAGTGATTTGGTAGTTCAAGAAAAATCTTTTTCACTCTGCTCCTGTACACAAGTTATCGCTGTAGCTACAGGACAGATCTGGCCCATTGCAGCTCCTCTGGTTTTAAGGCAATGATTTTGGAAACACAACACTGAAGTTCGAAGCAGCTTTTAACTTGGACCACAGCCTTTTTTTCAGTTACCCCCAAACTGTTTGGTCTTGCCTCAGAACCTTGTTTTGCGAATACCTCTTCAGATACATGTAAGACCAGGAAGCCAAATTAAAATATGCCTGTTAAAAATGTGCATTTAGTTTTAATCTGGATGCCTAAGTAAACATCTGTGCTGGCACAAAGGATGGGGCAAAGCGAGCCCAAGAGCAGAAGTGCCACCTTCAGTAGATTACAACATTAGTGAAACTACAGCTTTAGTAATCTGACAGAAACAGTACATACACTTATTTGTTCAATTATGATGGCTGTCTGATGGGATTAAATGGAGCAGAGTACTCATTATGGACTGCTGCTAAGTGTTTAGTTCTTCCTCAGGTATTCAGACTGAAATAACAGCAGAATCTGCATTGACAGAAACAGACAAAATAAGACAGGCTGAGCAGTGTCACCTAACTAAAACACAGGATGCTTAAGACCTGTAAGGAATCCCCAGTAGCAGAATCTTTTAGATCTACAAATGCTAGGAAAAGGGGAAAAAAAAAATCTATTAAGTCCTATTCTATTATATCCTTTGGAGTGTTATTACATTTCCTTCTGCAACTACCAAAGATGCCTCAAGTGCCATTTCAGGGGCATCTTAGTGCCACTTGGCACCCTGCTATCAGTGCTGAAACAAACTGAAGAGACAGCATATTTTAAATATTACATGATTCTTCCCTGACCCCCTTTCCTGCTAACTAAAGACCATTGGCAAACTAGACTATGTCAAGAACATACTGAGGGAGGGGAGATATGGTATATAATGAAAATAGATAAAAAGAAAAATCTAGAGACTTCTGTGAAAATATCAAAACCTCTGAAGAATTTCCCATTTTGCAAGTTTCTCAACATTGCTGTTCTCTGAAACCCACTGCATCAAGTACTTGGGTTTGTTCCACTGGGGAACATCTATCTTTTCAATGGGGAGAATGCCATACGGCTGTATCACAGCAGTCATGAGAACTTATATGTCAGGTGCTCCAAGCTTCTCAAATCAAAGCCTTTGTGTAAGTACCAAGTCACTTACAGACAGAAAGTCACTTGTTTTTTTCTTGACTTTACTATCATAAGTCACGACCTTTTATAGCATTTCAAAGCAGTGCCTGAGACAGAGCTACCTCTATTCCAGAAAAACTTTATAGTTCCTGCTGTGCAGGGAAAGACCTTTAAATGCAATTATAAATATCTTTTTGCCATTTGAATAGCTTTGTATTTAAGTTTTTTCTACTGTTTCCTTCACTTTCAGCATACACCTAGTAATAGAAAGACAACAGGCAAGTATGTGCTAAACATGTTCAGGTTACAGACTAACAAGCTTACTTTGCTACTCCAGTTTGCCCATTTGAAGAGACAAATAGCTATCCGTGTTAGTGGAAGCAGAGCTAAAGAACAGAAAGGCATGAGGAGTTACAGCAGGGCAAGAAAAATATTAGTTACAGGCACAGAAAGACCTACAACATTATGAGACTGCAGTTGCCATCCCCCTCTCACTACTCTTCCAGAAGAGCTTCTAAACACTTGAAAACATGATCTTGTCTAAAACATTAAATGCTGGAATGACTCCTCCACCATGTGTTTCAATCACCTCTTTGAAAGCCCTTACAGTATTTGAGAGCTAGATGGGTAGTTTCAGGGAGTTATTACAGTTTTCAGCATGGACTCTGAATTGGTTTTAAGACTTGAAAAGTATTATTTTCTCCATTTTTTGTTCTGGGGTTTGTTTTATCTAATTATATTTAAAACACATAATCGGAACTTTATAAAACTCTCTGCACACAGATATACCTGATATATGTAGTTCACTATGACCATGCCCATAACCTCTAGAGTTCACAGAGGAAATAGATTAATTTTATCACTTTTTCCTTATCATTTTCTCCCCTCCTACCCCCCAAGGGCACACACATATATTTTCACAGTGGAGATACTCAGATGCTTCTGCATTATCAGCAGCAGAGCTGAAGGTGCCTTCATAGAACCAGTAGATAAATCTTGTGCAATCTACAAGTGGCATAATTGATGAGAAGACAGGGGGAGAAGAAAGTTAGAGCTGAAAAATGTATATTTGCTCATAAGGAGAGTGAACACTGCTAAACAGAGCAGCAGCATTGTGTGCTGACTAGAGGCTCTAAACACCAGTCTGGAAGTACGCTGGCTTATGACTGTACTCACAGCCTATGAGAGAGGAGCATTCCAAGTAAGACTTGGACACACAGATCAAAATTGTCTTTAAGATAGTTCCAAAAAAAGAAAATAAGCACATCTTGAAGCTCCCCAAAACACACAGCTTCAATTTTGCAAGACTGTTGCCACAGCTGTCCCCCCAGACACCTCATCTTTTCAATATGGGTCTCATGTTCATCCTGTCTTACTGCTCCTTATTCCAGGTTCTCCCCCCAAACCCAGATTCTCCACCATCAGATGCTCCACAGGCCAAGTCATGTCTCCATTTCCTCAGCCTCCAGATCCCCTGTCCTTATTTCACAATTTTCTTTGGAAAATCAAATCACAGAACTGTTTCTGGATGTTGCAGAGCATGCCATCAGCTAATCCACTTGCATACAACCTTCCTGTACACAGCGTGCATCATCTGAATTGCAGTGATCAAGACTTGATAAATTACAATTTATGAAGATCATTAGCACCATGTTTATTATATTATTCTGTTACAGAAAACAATTTGTTTACGATTTGCTTTAAAATAATCCATAGGGATATCTCTAGTGTTAAAGCATTATTTTTATAAGCTTCCTAGTTCTTTCAGATTTTACATTAGATTAGAATCAGATTTAAGCACCCTGTAAAAGAGAACCTGTCCTCCACAGGGAATAACTAAATCACAGACAAGAATTGTAATGCAGAGGATAAAGAAATTACCCTCTTACCATACAAATTGGATTAGATAATCAGAAGTTTATCATGCAAGCAGATATGTATCCTAGAATTTTAAAAGACTGAAATTATTCAAAGTCCACAGAAGAACAAGAGAGAATGGAAACACACATCATTAGTTGCTTTATGTAATTCTCACTTGACACCCCCATATTGGGTTTCCCTACAGCACTGAAACAGTCTCTTAGTTTACCAATACAGCCTTCAGTTCCAAGTTTAGTCTCATGTAAATCAACCTGTCAGAGGCATTATTCTTTTGCCTCAATAACTACAGGTGGTTTGCAATTACCTTATAGAAGGCCCCATACTCAATGACAGGTCAGCAATGGAAGCGATGATCTTTGATAAAGTTCTATGTAAATGCAAAAGTGTACACAATGTGCAAAAAGGAGTTTTTAAAAAAAAAGCATGGGGGAAAAAAACTACATACCCATCAAAACTACACAAAGATACTTAGCAACTGCAATTAATATTATCTCACTGAAGAATTTCACTGAGCATCGGCTTTGGCCTTGAGTGAAAGAGCTCAGGCAGATCCCAGGTCCTGCTGTCAATTTATCCATGACACCTTGCCACAGCTTTCATGCAACACATCACCTCTGCCAGCGCTGCATTTGCTTCTCAACCTAAACTGTTTCTCTTCCTCAAAATTCTCAAAATATCACATTGCAGAGGATGCCTGTCTGTATCACCTGTATTCCTGAGCATCGTTTTGACAGTGTATGAAGAAAACAGTGTGTGAAAAACAAGTAGTGATGCCCTAGAAATACACTGAAAAAGAGCATGGTTAATATGTAACTATTTACAGAATATTATAAAATATTTACTTTTACATTAAGACCTTTGGTTATTTTAATCGTGCTCATAAAGTGTTTCTTAATATATTTCACTTCAAGAAATATTAAAAAATACATATCTCAGGACAGGATTTCTAGGACACAGAGTGTTTTAGCCCTCCCTAACTATCCATCACACATCCTCTGAAGTGCACCTCACAGACTCAACGTGTATGCATCCTAAAGAACGTGAATAAATGCTTTTTTTCTTTAAAGATAATGGCTTTTTAACTCAGTGGGAGTTAGATCAGACTATAAATGAAAAGCATGGGAATCAAAAATCATTAAATATCTTGAACTAACACAAAGACACAAAGGTAACAACTAGCAAACTCTAAGTCTCAGAAAATCTTCCTTTGCTGTAAAAGTTGGCTTGAATGCATAAGTAATACCATCTAGAAGACTGAAGAGCACAAATTATTCCACCACATATTGGCAGTAAATTTAGACTTAGTCAACTGGCTTCAGATCTGATTGTTTCAGGTGGCAGAATAGGAAAAACTTTGATGTTTGACTAAATCTTAAAATTTTGCTATCTGTTCACAAGCAATTTGCCAACAGAAAGATGCCAAGTTTCAGTTAATAACTGTCAGGAGTTGCTCACTCTATTATTGATTGTGCATGACCATACGACAAAAGCAGCTCATGACCTGCCTGGATTACAACTGACAAATAACCAGACTCACACATATAATTTACAGAGGAATTCATGTGGATAAAATAAAAATACAGCAGCAACAATGCCAGCCCTCCCACATATTCAAATAAATAAGCAAATGTTTTATTCTTGCAGTGGAATGAACTGAGAATTTACTTCTTCACAAAATAAGGAAATATGCACACTAGTAACATTATTGACTTCAGAGGAATTGCTTCTGCAAATGAGGAGACAGGGCCACAAATAAAACCTGAACAATCTCAACCACTGAGCAAAAAATCTGCTTGCCAAGTGCCTGCACTGAGCTGAACGCAGCTACGCAGCTTGGCTTCGTTTTTGTGATATAAGATCTCCTTTCATTCACAAATTCAAGCGAGTCTCAGTCATGCTGGCTCGGCCAGGTCTGCCCAACAGGAAAAAAAGCTGAATAGATAACAGCACACCAAACAACTCAGTGTCCCACACGCAAAGGTACCTTCAGAAAAAATATATATACACATACACACACAAGGGGAATGCACCCCACTTGTTGAAAGTTTTCTCATCTCTCATATTCAAAATGTCAAGGTGGAAAAAAAACCAAAAAGACTTCCCAAAGTACACATATTTCCATTCAAATGGCTCGTGCACTTTATTGTGAGGGAATTCGAATTCTAAGAAACCACCCAAATACAAGAGGGGGACTTGGTTATTTCTGAGACCATCACAACAGATATTCTATTTTCAGTTTTTGCCAGCTGGCTTATACACTACATAATCTGCTAAACTGTTAGAGCATTTCTAATGGTTCAATATTCTTAAAATCAAATTACACTAATTATAATAGGGACTTCAGTTATAATTTAGCTGCAGAACAAAATGTCACCGAAAACTGGATTCAGAAAGACCCTTCAGATTTCTAGGCTCAGGATAGGCTAGACGTTTTGGTCAGCAAGCAGCATGAAAAACAATCACAGAATTTAAATTAACCTTTCTCTACTCACAAAGCTTCAAAAGAAATCCAAGCCATCCTATTCCACATCCTCCCAAAAATATTTGATTAATTCTTCATAAATCAATAAAGGAAGCTTGAGAAATAATGAATACTGGTGGTAATCATCTCTAAAGTTCTAGCCAGGTGACTTAAAGTTCTTTGGAGCATCCTTAATCACAACTAATTAATTTTTTTTAAGGGTTGATTTAAAATGGCCATTTGTTCATTCAGATGAAGACTTCCCATCTCTTCAACATTCTAGTCAGTTTTACAACCAGGGATAAAAATACAGAGAGGGCAGAGAAAAAGTTTTGCAACGCTCAAATGAAACTACCATTTTACTTGCAAGTGGTAGCAATACTAGCAGTCTTCTAATGCTCCTAAAGAGTCAGAAAGCATCTGCTTTAAGCTCCTTAAAAAAAGCTTCTTAAGGAGTGTATGTTTTACTCAATGCTGACAGCCTTCCCAGTAACAGGGGATCAGGACAGCACTACACATTTTCAAAGGAAGCGCTCTTTAGTGATGCCTCCCAAGCCCTTCTGGCTCTGCACCAATTAATTAAAAAGAGGTACAAGTTAAAAATAGTTTGTTGAATCACCTTTTGACAGTTAATGGACTCTGCTAACCATTCTCAACATAGTAATTGACCCAGACTTCTGCCTACATATGTGCACACACTTAATACAGGTAATTATCTTTACACTTGCTGCACACATTAATACTTGCACTGTACATTAATACAGAGTTAATGTACAGTACAGATATACTTTAAGGTTAAAAAGACTGCATTAACAACAAAATCTAACTCCAAAGGGCACATCTGAATATATAATTTTCAGAAAAAGAAAAATCTTGACAATACTACAGTACTCCTTTTGGCACTATTTTAAAGCCTTTCTCACAGTTTTGTCCTGACATGGTGATCACTACATGATTTCAAATGTTTTAGTCATCAAAAGCAATACAGAGTTGTTCAAAGTAGCTTACTAATTTTTAAACTTTTTTTAGTTGACTATGGCAGCAGCTGCAGGTAAAGTGAAATACTCCCATTTCAGCTCAAGTTGATTTATCATCTCTCTTCATAGAGCAGTAGTAGCAATTACAACAAAAAATAAATAAAAGAAAAAAACATCCACCACAAACCGAACAAAATAAACAAAATACACATTTTTGGCTCAGCTGACAATCTATTTCACTCTGAAACCCAAATCTGGGGACCAGAGATGGAGACAGATGCAAACTGGAAAAAAGTGACAAAGCTTAATAATGTTAGCTCTTTACCAAGCACAACTGCTTCTTCTTATCAATTGCCTAAGGCTTCAGAACACTTATTTAAGACTTGTTCCTAGTTTTAAGTGCCCTTTAAATCACTGAAGACACTCTTTAGGACTAGATCTTTGAGGCAGTTCTTCCTTCATCAATCAGATCCTATTGTATTTGACAGCTATTGAATAGCACATATAGTAGTTCACTAAGTCTGAGGAAAATAAATAAGTGTGCTGAGGTCAACACCATGATAACAAGACTACAGCACATAGAAGCAAGTAAACCCTTCAGCACAAAATGATCTATAAATTTAAAAGATTAGAAAAAAGAAGGAACCCTGGAAAAGTCTGGAAAGCCTAAAATTTTACCCCTTTGATGTTCTTCATTAAATGCTGTCACAGTCACATTGACAGATGATGTATTGGACGGCAAATCATGTTGGAAATGGACTATAAAAACAACTTGTTTGTGCAGTTATGGAAACCATGTATTTTGGAAGTGTGTCATTTTACTTCAAGGCATATAGCCAAAATACAATTAGCACATTTAAAGTTATATTGCAGCTGTTTGTAAGAAAAACAGCTAACATTCAGAGTACAAACAGTTTGCAGGAAGTATATGGTGAGCACATTGTCTCTTCCTTACTTCTCTGAGTAAAGAAACAATTCAAATTTGGGAATAAAAATTAAAAATTTATGGGGGAAGATATTAAGCACTCAACAGCTTTCTAAATAGAGGATATTATTAGAAGGTACTATATTGTAGAGGCTTTGTGGGGTTGGTTTGTTAACCAACTTTAAGGAAGTTGCATCTTGCTCTAAAGCTGGAAGTCACAATACAAACTTGTGTATATACACACAAGAAGGTATGCTTGTGGGTGGGTGTGTGTATATATATATACACACATGCACATGTATGGAATTCTATTTGCAAGTACCAAGAAAACAAAAAGCCACTGCTGTTCTTAGATGCACCTACAGCCTTGGTCCACTTTCGTAAGAGTATTTACTGTCTGCCTTCCCCCTTTTTTATTTTTCCTTCTTAGGTCTTTTTCCTCCACAGGCAGTTATTTACATACATTTTTCAATTTGCTGGAAAAATCTTAAAACAAACATGTGCACAGCCTGCAAATTGAGAACATCCTCAGTGAAATGGAACAAGAATATGGTCTGGATGTAGAGCCTGTTTTTAAAGTAAATGCCAAGATCAGAATCTTTTACCAAAAGGGTCTGTTCAATCCTCCTCTCAAAACACTTAATATTCTGTTTAACTTACAGAAGGAAAAAAAAATAACCCTGAGGGAAGGAGAGAAAAAAAAAAAAAGCTGTGTATTGGCTTAGAAGAGACTGACTGGGAACAGGGTTGCTTGGTTGCTTGATATTCTCTAATAGGAAAGCTGACTTCAATTCATTGAACTATATACAGAAAAGAATTAAAAATTATATCCATACCAGTGGATGAGAGAAGCCATGAAAGACACATCTAAGTCTATTTTGGCAGCATTTGAGACTACCTGTGTCCCTTTAGCCCATTTGGTGCATCAGTATGATATATTTCTGGTGAGTCAGCCGCTGTGAGTTAGATGATGCCATCTTTCCAAGAATTACCTGAGCCTCTTAAAACACCATTTTGTTATTTTAGGTGTAAATAATCCAGAATTAGAGTAACAACCTGATTCAATGGATTATTAATCAGTTGCACAGTGGCATAAAGTCTAGCAGCATGATCAGTTACAGACAATAAATCCTTCCAATACTTCCAGATTCTCAAAATTTCACAGTTTCCAGATGGTTCATCAAGAACAGAGACATCACAGCTCTATTCAAGCTTGTAGACACACAATAAGAACTCAAAGCAAGCAAGCAGGGCACAGCAACCATAATTTGATAAAGCAAACCTAGATCTTTCAGCAGTCACTGACATTACTACTCCAGTGTTTTAGAATTTAAAGCAAAACACAAAGATCTCCTGTCATAACACAAAATTAACACAAAATACACAAGTAAATATGAAAATTTCTTAGAATGGCACTTACTATTTATTTCCATCAACTCTATATTTCCCTGTATAAGAATCAAAGAACCCAAGGAGGGGGGAAGGGAAGGAGGAGAGAAGAATATATATATATAATATATATATATAAAAATCCCAGGACCTCCCCTCAAAAACACAGGTGCCACTCCTTTTCCTTTGAAGGTAACACAAATTCACTAGTACACAGAGGGTCAAAGGCTCTACCCATTTGCATGGTTGGGCTGAGAACAGACAGACTGAAGATCTGAATGGCCAGCTATCTGCCTATGGTACTTTCCTTTTTTACAGAAGAGTTACAAGTCTGTGAGAAATGGGCTCTGTAATGAAAATGCCAGCACAGGCTAGACTATAGCAGCCCTCAGATGTGCTACTTTAATGCAGGAAATTACAATGTGCAAGAAAATGATACACTGGGGAACCAGTAAGGATGATTAGTGAAGCTTGGCATGAAGAGTAAGGCAGACACCCCTTTGGAGGAACCTACTCATTGGCAGATTTATTGTGACATTGTATCAGTATTCAGGTGGCATTAATTATAGCCTTATCAGCCACAGTATATTGTAATCATACCATGTTTCACCATGGTGACATCCTGACCATGAGGTATACCAATGATGTTGTGATGCCTGTCATATAATACCTGTACTACTACTACAATTCAGATCTATTCAGAGATTATATAAACTGCCTAATTTTGCCATTATTAAGTCAAAGTCTTTATCCACCATTTTCCTGATTTGGACAAGATAAAACTTCTATTATAAGAGTGATTTTGACTACAAAGTCATCAGCAAAAGATTTAAGTTAATTGTCACCAACTGGATGTGAAAATCTGTCAGTCTTCATTGATTTTATTGTACAGGTGAATGACAAAGCAGAGAACCTGACTGCTGATTACATTGAGAAAGACAAACAAGATGCAGATAACACTTTTAAAAAGCCCAAGATGTTGACAAAATAATAATTCACTATTAATTAAACTGTACTGGTTTAGTTACTCAACATGACACAGAATATACTTAATATTTTAGTGACCTGCATTTTGACAGATATTCATCATGCACACAACCTTGTGGGTCCAGGGCACCTTTCCTTTGTCATCTTTGGCAACTGTGACCAGTGGTATAGTACAAAGGCCCTATAAAAAAAAGGGGTGGGGGGAAAGCTATATAAGAGGGGAAAGGGATTTTAAACAACAGATATCCCAACTTTGTATCTCACTTTCTATCAAGCTCACTAAAATATGGTCTCCTTTTAAATTACAGGAATGGAACAGACTTAATTACCTAATCATGCATGAGGAGCACGGCTTTTTGTTGGGGTATATTTTTCACTGCAGAGCTAATTTTGGTAATTGGCAACTGAATTTGCCTACTCCAAGATTTAGCAGCCTTATACCAAAGAATGAATAAACATACGTTCATTGACAGTAGTATGGGACTCTCAGTGTCATCACTCTGAGCCACACAGCATGGGTGTCTGGGGAATGAAGAGAAACATGTTAGGAATGGGATATTCATAGCATAAGCTATTAAAAACTGCCTGGTTTTCTATATGTAGCTCTGGCATACACCTAGGTTCCTCTACAATTCGTGCCAGAGGAGTGACATACTGAGCTGCAGAGACAGGGAACACACAATACCTGCTCCAAAACCTACTTCACTTTTACCTAAAGGCACATCAGAGTGTTTGGGGTCTGTCTCTAACACATCCACCCCAACTGTGAGCTGCCAGTGAGCAATTCAGACAGACACATAGTAGTTAGTATGATTCTTCTCATAAATACGTACGTATATGCAGTCATTCTCTATAAATGTATGCAGAGATACCAAATATTTACATCTTAGTGTACAGCAATGATGTTACCAAGGAATTGTAAGAACACAAGAAGCACTTGAAGTTATCTTCATGAATGAATTTCTGATTATTTCTCATCACACTGCAGTCAAAGGGAGATTAAAACTCAAGGATGAAATTCTTATCCCACAGACAACCGAGGAATCTCTGCTACTTGCTTCAGTGAAGGCACAATGGCACAGCTAGTAAAGCAGGGTGTTCTTCTCTAAAACCTCCTTTATCCCTTTTCTGTTTGTTTCTATATAGTTTCTTATTCCTTTTCTCAGTGATTTGCTAACTTCAGTTCCCACATTTGGGGCTATTCTGTATATAACTGTGTCAAGGAAACCATATATTTCTGTATCACATATTTTGAGATATGTTATGCTCAAAACAAGAAAGAGAGAGGGAAAATTCAAAAAAGTTAAATCAGAAATTGAAAAGCTGCCATATCATAAGCAGCAAAGGAAAGCAACCATGCCATCCAGAACAAGATGTTGAATGCCTGAATAATGAGGAAGAGGGATATTGTCATTAGCAGGAAAAGCTGTAAGAAGAGACCGCCTTCCATAAGGTTGCCCCATTTTTATAAAAGAGGAAAGCCAGTTAAACAGTTATTCATTATACCTATTTTTTAGGAAAATACATTCTATTGCTTAGGGCAAAGTATTTCAGAATTCCTGTTCTTGATTTAAAAAAACAAAAATGATCTTTCCTTAATCGAGTTGTACATCTAATCAAATGCTTAATTACATTTAAAGACTGTTACATGAAAATTGGTCCTTATTACACACATTTAAATTTAGAATATCATCAACTACAGAAGTTTGAAATAAAACCAAAACTACCACTTCTTTATTTACTTCCCTTAACCAGTCTGAAACAAACATTACACAAAGACAAAGGAAGAAATTGCTCCAAAGGACCTCACATAAGTAAGATCACAAGTGACAACAAACAGGATTTGTCTGTTAAGCTTTTGTTCAAATAGTTTATAACAAGATTGATGAACACTGTCATTTGAGATATAAATAAAGCAAGCTCTGAACAGAAGTATACACCACCAGTTCGAGAAATCCTTGCCAGTTGGATTTTGCCTGAATAAGAACTGAAGGACTCATTTCCTGGGAAACTGATTTATGAAAAGCATCAAACCTTTCTTATTCTAAACAAATATTAAAATGAACAAGTAACTTAATGACTTGTTAATTATTATCCCGAAGGTTTATTTCTGTTCTGAAGCTTAGAAATCATAAAGAACAGAAAAGGATCTGGGAGCTATCGGTGCAAATACATCATATTGTGTTAAACGATAGAGAAACCATAAGCAGCAAAACTTCAAGTCTGCTAACCTATATATATGTACTTTCAAAAGATAGATAGGATGTACTGAATTGCTTCAGCAGCAATAGATCGGTCTCCTTTAGGGTTTGATCTTACATCACTAGTGTAAATAGCTAAGTCCCCATTGATTTCAACTGTGCAACATTAGGAATTTAGATATTAGACTATTGTAACTCATACATTTTAGGTTTCTAGATGCATTATTCACCACAGACATCAAAGACAGTTTATTATAAACAGGGGGCGAGAGGAGAATCAATTTAGTAATCTGCTCAATGGAAACATTTCAGTGAAGAACTTGAAGAGCCCTATCTGTTTTCACAGCTGTAAGCTGCTGGGGAAGCCCCAGTATGTTTTGTCTTTAGAGTCTCAACTCAGCTGCAAAAGGATTTATTTTGAAACATCCTGCTGCAAAAGTGGCTAATTAAACCAAAGCTTTGGTTAGGCATTTTGCATATGAAATAGAAAAATACAAAATCAGAACACGATGCAGAATAGATTCCTCCATGAAGGACACTGATGTGCCCATGGTGCACAGAGACATATACATATCTGCAGTCCTGTAGGTGGGAAGCCATGGACACTTCTACCAAAAGGCAACTTTCTGGTCCTTACATTAAACTTCCCCCCACTATCTTAACTTTTATCATATAGCTACTACTTTTCATGTATTTTCACACATGCACACCTTTCACATCATCTTTTTGGGGTCAGGTATATAAGATTGCATATGCTGTCCTTTTTTGCAGTCCATGGGCAATAACAGCAATAAAGCTACACAAAGTATTAACCTACTGCAGCTGGGCATTTAGACCAGTGCATTGGGTTTGAATTTGGTGCTGTCACTAACATCCTGTTGGATAGCAAATGGTTGTCACTTATTTCTGGAAAACAAATCACAGATTCCATCACATGTTATGCTTAATAAGAATGCAGCAGGGAAGCAAGAAAGTTTATGTTGTGACGTTTGATTTATGTGATAATTGCAGTGATTGACAAGAGCCTGAGAAACTAGAAGGAAGCTACGGAAGTTTATAATGCATTGACATTTACAGGCAAGGATGACTGTCACAATTGTCAGAACTTTAATAAATATGTTAACTTTCTGACTCTTGCAATAATGAGATCTGATATTTTGCTATCACAACTCTATTATCTGTCCTTCCCAGCCCAACATACAATAAAGCATTCATAATGAGTCACCTTTTTAAATGTGATCAAAAAAATCTGACATTTAAGGCCTGACTCAAAGGTGGGCTGAGCACCAGAAACACTCACTGAAGTAAAGGGAAACCTCAAATGCTTCAGAGATTCAATTCTGCTTTGCTCTTCACATGGGCATAATCCTGTGGCAGATCAGCAGGAACCATGCACCTAAGAAAAAAGAAATGTCTTTCGCAAACCTAGGTTTACAGTTCCCCAAAGCTTGACCTATTTTTTGGTTTGGTCATCATTCACTTTCAATGAAAATCCAGAAATTAAATTAGAAGCTTACAGAATCCCTAAAGTAGTTACACTTTTCCAAGAACAAAGCAGGTAGAGCAGCACTCCAGAGGGCACTTTTCAGTTATAAACTGCTTTACGTACAGCAAAGAATAGCTTAACTCTTCTCTCTACCTTCACACAGAACTGAGTCCTCCAATGTCTGGTAAATCTGAACAGCTATATAAAAATACTGCAAGATTATAAAAACAAAAAATAAAACCAGAGCATACAGATTCCAAGCTTGCAAATTTAGGTAGGGGCCCAGGCTGCTGCTGTTTTGAGAATCACTATTTTCATACCTTTTAAATTATTTTTTTAAATTAAAAATTCAGCATCTAATCCATTTGAAATTATTTCTGATTCTCACTGTGGTTTAAAATAACAAAATAAATGAAAAACAGATGCAGCATAGAGCTTATGTTAAGAAAAACAAAACAGTTTTAACAAACAGTGCCCAGTATTTCAGGTGGGAAGTGGGATTTGCATAAATTCTATTATGATTTTAATACATGGGGGTGGGGGTGTTTTGCTTAATAACCTTTGCAGGTATACAAATTAAATTATAAATTTAAATAGAAGTCTCTAGCTCTGCTCAGAACTGACCTATATCTTTACCCGAACAGATTAAGGAAAAACATGATAATAAGCATAATAAACAGCATAATTCCTAGAATAGTAGGGTATGAGCAGCCAAGTATTAAAGCCAGAGTTTAGCATAAAACATTCACCCAACCTTACTTCCTGTCATTTTGTCATTCTTGGAATATCACAGTTTACAACTTCTCTCTCCCAATAATGATAAATTACTTAAATCTAAATAAAAACCTGTAGTTTAAATTGAGTTCTCATCTATTTAAATAAAGTCTGATTAAACCAATAATATTAATTAGCTGCAAGCATGTAACATCACAACTTCACTATTCAAGCATGGCATACCAACATAACCTATCAATGTAACCACACCGATTATCCAGGTTCTGTGTCTTTGAAGTTCTCATTTAAAATCAAACATTTTCTGTAATTAAGGGAATTGTTCATTTTGCTCATAGAACCAGTGCTGAAACACGATCAGAACACATCACTAACCCTACAGATGATATATTAATTTATTACTGTTTTGTTGGTGCTTCCCCCCAACCCAGGTCACATTCACTCATTTATTAAAAGCAGTTCCATGGGAAGGTAGAAGTTTCAGCTAGTTCTAATTTATTATATTTTCCCTTCATGAGACATGTGTATAAAAGCAGTATACATCTCCTCAGTATTTGTGTGCCTTTGTAAAGCACTAAGTTACTCTTACAGGCATTATTAGTGACCACTTTCAGATCCCATATAGTTGTGAATTTATTTTTTAAAAAAACCCACAACACACACCTAAACTTACAGAACGTTCCACTAGCAAACAACAAATCTTTCCTCGAAATAACATCCACAGAGGTACTGCTTCTGCCAAGCCTTTGTTTCAACAGTTAAAAGGACAGACAAGAATCAGCAGGTTCCTGCAATATTCTCTCATGAACATCAGACAGTGTCAAAGCTCCTTTATGCTTGGCTGCAAAACATTTGATGTCAAGATGCATCTTCATTACAGCATAGTCAGAGGTCGTCCAGAAATAGAGATCATTTTTGGAAGTTAAGATACATTAAAAGACACATGTAATCATACTTTCTCACTCTAATCTGGAATTTAAAAATATGTATTCCCCTGTACCTAAAATCTTAATCCTTCTGCCTCTAGCTCCAAATACCTCTAAGTGTAATAAGTCCCACTGGTCTAATTTCAGGTTACCAGCTCATTGGTTCCTGTTAACAAGACAATTTTCCCAAGCATTTTTCAAGTGTACTCATTTAACAGCATTATCATTGTCTTCCAACTGTGTTAATGGACTCCACAAAAAATAGACTTTTGTAATGAATATGCCTGCTCTCATCTCAGCTTTTGAACTCCTTGAAGAATTACTTCCTTAAAGCTGAAAATGCAATTCAAGTGTCAGGTTCTGCTCCCACTGAAATCAAGAGTCCCTTTGGCCACAATATCTGTCCAACACAATCAAGAGTACAAACCATGTTACAGCCAAAATTTATGCTTTGCACTGCAATACATTTCCCTCATAATGAACAAATGCACTTTCTTCTGCTAAATACACAATCCTCTGTGTGTTTGCAATCCACCAGTACAATATACCCCAAGAGATATCCCCGACTTATTCATTTACCACCAATTCTCTTTAAAAGTCAAGAGGGAAATACATGCTCTCTGTCTGCTTGCTACTTTTAAATCAATCCCTCAGGTAACAATTTATTTATTTGGGTATTTCATCAAAGCACAAAAGAAAATAAGTAACTAGCTACTCATGACTTCAGATGGATCTTCAGGTAAAGCCATCGTATCAAATATTTCATGTAATTATAATTCACATACTTTGGTGATTTACATGAAACAGCAGATGACACTAGACATTGTCTTTTGATGAAATGTCTGAATATTTGATACAACAAAATGCTACAATATCAAAACACAAAATCATATAGATATTGTACTGAACAGGTAGACTTATGTTTTCATTAAATCAATACAATAGATGAAGAGAGGATTTAATGCAAAAGACCCAATTATGCGTGGTTTGTAGTCAAGTATTGCAGACATTTCCTTGGAATTAAGGACTCCGAGCTGTGTCCCCACAGCTTGTTCTAAACAGCATTATGACTGGAATGTGGATCTCCAACATATGGAAAGCAGGAGGACTGGCATACAGAGAAGTATCACAAGTACTGTGGAATGTAAAAAAAAAAAAAACCACAAACCAAAAATATGTTTCCCCCAAATTACAAGCAGTACATCTTGGTAGGTAGTGATAGATCATATTGGAAGAGGTTGCAAATATCCAGATCTTGGGCATGGGGTTACCACTGCATCTCATATTTACTAAATAAAAAAATTTGTTAGACTTGAAACCTCTCCAAATCCCACAATTGACAGCTGAGGAAAAGCTGTCAAAGTGCAAAAAGAAAGACTAGGGGAAAAGTTAAGATTCAATCTACTCATCTTCCAGGCGGTCCTTTGTTTAAGTAAAAGGGAGAGGTCCCCCAATTTTTCACTGTAACCCTCAGACAATAGAAGAGCATTCTCCACAGTGAGCTCCTGATGCTGTCATTGCCTCCTCCGAGGATCTATCACAGCTCATCCTGGCTGAACTAAGACATTTCAAAGCTTCCCCTGCCCCCACTAAAACGTTGCCAAAAGCAAAGCTTGTATTTCTGCACAAGTTTCTGATGAACTACAGAAAAAAATTTCTACATTTAGACAGCTCACAATGAGAACACACCAAGGAGGGATGGGGGGTGGTTCCCAACAAGAACAATGTTACTAATTACAGACCATAGGGGTGTACACAAGAGCAGAACACAATCTAGTACAGCAGAACAAGGGAAAGAGTCCAGTGAGCGCAACTGCTTGAGAGACTGCAAAGAAATCAAATGTGGAAAGGTCTAACTGTACAACTCTTAACAAGACAGCAATGAGCCTTGTCATGGCAATTCTCTCTATTTTCTTAGGTTTTTTTATTTCCACTTCAGTAAACACACCATCCCACCTAGCCTGAAGAAACTGACACACAGTTGGATGGGACTCATTAGCTGATAGCACCCAGATGCTTGACAGCATTACACAGAGCACTCAATAACACATATTATTGAGAGAGAGGGGGATGTAATTTAACAGCAATTCTGACCTTAAAAAATAAATAAAATCCTTCTATACAGTTACATGTTTTTCCTCACTGAATTATCTCCAAAGATATTTTTAGAGAGCCCAGCTGCAGAGGCTGGTGGAAAATATCAATACAATCTGTAAAGCCAAACCTCCGCATGTCAATGGGCCTCCAACAGAAGGGGCTGCCCTCCATCGAGGCATGATTTTGCATAAATAGAAGAAGAGAGCTTGCAAAGCAGTGTTTTGTTTCCTTTAAAAGAAGAGAATAATGAGCACGTTCTGCAGGACAGAGGAGACAAGAATATATACAGAGATTTTTAATTTAAAGCTGTAAAGGCTTCATGCCCAGGCTCTCAAGAGAGGCATCCTCCCAGAGGCCCTGATGGCTGCTGCAGGCCTGGTGTGAGGGGGCCGCCATTGGCTGGCAATATCTACACCCTTCACCAGGCTCCTCACAGCCTCCACCTGAGCCTCACCAGTTGCCAGGCAACAGCCTCATGGGTATTTTCCTCCCTTATTAAAAAACAAAAATGACCAAAAAATATATGCAGTTATGTGCATATATAATAGACATAAACAATTTCAGCCATGGGCGAACGGGGAGCTGGGCCAGAGGTGATTAGGTACCTGCCACCTCTATCTCTCCCCACACCCCTGGGGAAAGCCCTGGAAACCTTCAGCCTCAAAACTGTTTTTGATGAAAAACGGCCACAGCACTCTGACTGGTCTCCTTTACTTCTAAATGATAATTTGAGGGGAGAGGCAGAGGGTGGGTTTTGCTGGGCCACAAGGGTAAAAAACCCTTCCCCAGGAAGCACTATGCCTGACAGAACATGGTGTGGACACTGCCACAGGCACTTAATGGCAGCAAAGAGGTTCCATACAGTGACCCTGTAAGAAACTTACTCAAATGAAAAATGAAAGTGAACTCTGTGGGGAACATCAAAAAACATTAAAAAGAAAAAAAAAAGAGGAAAAAACCCCAAAACCAAACTTCCTACCTTAAGCCACTCTAGGTTAAAACTGCTATTTTTAAAAGCTTACCAGAGGCAGGGAGCTCAGCTCTCCTTTCCCTTCTTTTCCAGCCAGTCCAAGCTGGCGTGGGACTGCTTCACCCACATGTCACAAGTTAGTGGGTTTTTACAACCAAGTAAACATAGTTCTTGCAGTGACAGTGAGGGTTTACATGACTGCCTTGAAGTGACATAATTTCCCTCATGTAGTTTCATCATAACAAGGAAGATGACACCACAGTGAATATCTGAAAATAAACCTGTGTAAAACCTGCAAATTTCTGCTATGGACAAGAGCAGCAGAACTAAGTCCCCAAACCATTTCTGTATTTTACATTTGAAACAACATGCACCATGCTGTTACCTGCAGAGAAGGAGAAAAGTGAAAAGCCATCAAAATCTCCCACCTTTCTTCTTCCAACAGACCAGTTTGAATACTGTTCCGTATACCAGTCAGGGAGGGAAGCATGTGCCAGCAACTGGGCCTTGGAGATGATCACCATGGGATGTAGGTGCAACTAGCAGCCCAGCCGGGCAAGGCATCACTGCCACACTGCAGCACCAAGTGCCAAGGGGTTGAGCTCAGGGTTTTGTACTCAAATATCCCAAACATCCACATAATCCAGCCTAAAAGTCACCACTGTCGTATGACTGGCACAGGACAGGATATAAACAGGTACTTTGCTGACAGTATTTGCATAAATAAGATTTGACTTTTGTCTTGAAGTCATATCCAGAGAAAGCCTCAAAATATTTTATATCTGCTACACCTCGGTTATTTTTAAATTATTGTTCTATTCTATCTACAATACATTTTCAAATGTGACACTTAATGACATGTTTTCCTTCCCTCATTTTGTTTTGGTGTTAGGTATTTTTCTAATTTACTTATTAAAAGAAATAAAAGTACACAGGGAACCAGAGAGAGAAAATATCTGAAGCCAAAATCACCACAGACATTGGTATTGACAAAAGACCTCATATGGGATTTTAAAACACTTTGAATTTTAAAGGAAAGACATATTCATACTGTTATTCAGGGACAGTGAAGGAACAGCAAGAGTTTTAAGAAGAGTTATGATATAACTGTACTACAGCTTGACAACTGTGCATTGATTTTTATTATGGTCATCAACTTGTTGAAAGCTAAGAAGATTTTTTTTTTCTTAATTAAAGGCCTTACACTTTTGTACTGATTTAATTTTATTTCTTTTCAATAGAGACCAGAAACAACCAGGACACAAAATATAAATCTGTAAATTGATACCACTGCTTTTAAAAGAAATTCATCTCTTTCACCCTGTTTAGACACATCTACACCACTGCAGCCCCAAGCTAACCAGATTCAAAAACACTTCAGTATTTTCAGTGTTTCCAACTCACTGAATATGAAGGATTTCTATAAGTCTCAGGAAGGTGGGCTGCAAATCTTTCAGCTTATTTACCACAGCTGGTTCAGAAGTAAAATTCTGACTGAAACCCATTTCCTGCTACTGCATCACCTCATAATAATTAGAAAAGGACAGATTTTTATAAACCTGCCACAGAAAATAGAAACTTTAAATAAGAAGGTATCTAAACTTGCCCAACATTCTTTATTTTAAAGAATTATTCCCACTTCAGGTGTCATTTCCTGCATTTACATAACAATACTAATTAGAGTACCATTAACTACCTTTCCAGTACAACAATAAATAGCTATGTCTGTATAGGAGCATGCTGCTAATTTCAGCTATTTCATTTATACCGACCCTAGAATTTGAAGCAACTAAATTCTTTTTAGGCAAAGCTTTATGGTCTTGACAAGTAATTCCAAAAGCAGGCAAAGATGCAAAGCAATCACAAGATAATTTTACCTTCAGTCATATATAATTTTTGAACAAGAACTGCTCTAAAACAACAAAGCATCTGTATTTCCATAGCTTCCTTTATTTTTATACTAATGTTTTCACAAGCACAACCCTTGACTATTACCATTTTTAATAACAAGGGAGGCAAGGAAGAAGCAGCAGATTGCAGATGCTTATCTGCGAAACAATTAAGTGCATGCAGATGCTAAATATTTTTCCCCTCTGGAGATTTATCTTATTACTGTGTGAAGCCTTCCCAAAAAGGAGCAGGTACAGGAAAGGTCTGAGCATCTGTGGGGAGTTCCAGTGTACCTGCCTCTGTATTGGTTTTAATGAGAAAGACATAAGAACGTCTCAGGCTCAGAACATTACATCCTCTGTTGCTTATAAATTCTGTATATTTATTGGAGCTAGGAAACACAGAGATAATAGGGTTAGAAACATATGCATTTTACCATTATGTGTTGAGGAGAGGACAGCCACTGATGCATGCAATTTGTTTCTAATGGGTCTTGTCATGGAAAATTAAAACTACATATCTGCAAGTCTTACCAGTCAGAGGTTTCTCCATTCTATTTTTGGCCTAATTTACTGACGAAATGAGGCTTAAGCAATTACTGTACCTGTGTGTCTATCAGTCCTTGTAATAACGACTTAACCTGTTGGCTAGCAATAATGAAGTCAGCAAAGAGGTAGCAATCTCAGAGATATTAAGTTCCCATAGCTTTAATGAAATAATGGGTAACTCCTCACAAGCCTGCTCTTCCCTTGCAAATCCTTCAAGGTCTTTGAATAGACGATAGGACATGGTTTTACTCAGTGATCAGCCTTTATTTTCCTGTCTGAATATAGTTACTCTTGGCAAAGCTGCCTGTGGAGACTCTTGTCACCACTTCATAGTTACAGCTGACTATAAAGGCATATAAATCCCAGTCTTTTAACAGTGGCCTTCCCAGGTGAATATCTACAGGCTGTTGGTCTTAATAATAATTGGGAAGGTGTGCATGTATAGGTTTAACATCACATTTTCTAAACCAGTATTTACTTTTCAGCAGTTGTTTGAACAGATATTGAAATTTTTAGACAAATGTTTTTAAAAAGTGGTATGCTCTTGGATAGCATTATGACAAGGAACAAAGGATAAAACTGCTTTTGACTTTGCACCTATGAGATAATTTGGAAATAGTAAATATTCAATGGACACATGGCCCCATACTATATTTTTTTGAGCTGAAGACTGGTCCTATATGAGAATAATCAGATCTTTAGAAACTATAACACTCTTACCAGAGTTTTAGCTAGGACAAGAGTGAAGAAAGGAGAGGAAGGTCAAGAATATCTTCCTCAGCCTCACTTCAGTCCTCTGTTCATTACATCACCTATTCTTACTTCAAATTCTACCATAGTTGTGTACTTCAACTTCACATAAGACCACTGTGCGGTCTACAAGTGTGCATGAGACTAGTATAGCTAGGTATTGTACATGCTACAATTCTTTAAAGAGGAAAAAAAAAAATCAAGGACTGTGACATATACTCACATTTATTATTATTCAAGAGTAACTGGGAGTAGGGAAGAAGAGGGTAAACGCTGTTGAGCAAGGAAGCAAGAAGTTGCGCAGCCTGGTAGACGATGACTGGCAAAAAAGGACATACAACTTGCATCACTCTTTTTACATATTAGGTCTCCCAAGTCATCTGTAGGTGACATCTAAAACTGCTGTGACCACACAAGGCTGCTGGACTCAGATTGGAGAAAACCCAGCCCTAGCATTTTCTCTTAGATCTGCCTTCCTCTCAGACTCACTGTGCGCAGTTGAGCTGACAGTTAATCAGAATTTGGGCAGGGAGCATTTGGCAGATTGCTTCTGCAGTGGGAGGCAAAACAAATGAACTCTATTTTCACAAGATCAGAAGTTTCTATGTTGAAGGAAGACACAAGCACCTTGCTAGCATGAAGAAGCAATAAGACATGAACTATTATTGCAACACGTTTGGCTCTAGAACATTATATGACAGTTTGGGACTTTGCAAGTTTCAACTCATGAATAGTAAACTGTGATTGATTTGTTTTCCCCACATAGCTCCAAATCAGCTTGGCATGAGCTCAGCAAAGACTGCTTTTAATGGGGTGAAGAGCTACAGTGATTTCTCTCACAGGGAATAGGAAATCAGGTACACTGCATTTATGTTATGATTATGCAATTAACAAAACTATCCATCTTCAATTATTCCTATTTTAATAGGGAGGATCTCTACTAGTTTTGGTGATAAACCCCACTTTCACTCCAATTCTCAAGAATGGCATTGTTCCCACTTTGTACGCCATCCTTGTCTGCAGTTACAGATTTTATTTGATATTACAAATAGCAAAGCTATAGTGGATAGCATCTCGTCCTAAAGTAGTTAACACTTCCATGCATGACACAAGAGCACCAGGGCACCCAAATCAGCAAGCCAGAGGGAGTAGGATGCCTAAACATTGGATCTTACTGGGGAACACCTGCTTTCTCTGTGTCCTGACACTGATTATTTGCAGAAGGAAATCCAAGAGATTTGTGGCCCAGCAAAAGTCAAATCAAGGTACTTCAAATCCCATGTTGGGGTGCCTCAGATAGCAGTCTTAAGGGGAAGAGAGCCTATGACAATTATGAAAAGGAATATACTTATATATATAGCTATAGTTATGGAAAAGCAATAAAAGTACAACAAAAATCCTTCACTGGAAATGGCAATTTCTTTATAAATATCCTTATAAAGAAGAAAAAAAAAATCATTCTTTAAATGGATTGAGTTGTGAGAAGACACTATTCTATGTGAGGTGACAGCTATCATCCAGCCTGCAGAGGAAATAGCGATTATAAACACTTTTTTCTCATTGACATGTAGCGAATACTTTGATATTTCAGAGTTGCATCTCTCCTGCAGAATTCCTATACAGAGAGTTCTAAATTCTTAAGAATCTTTAAACAATATCTTCTCTTCCTTGTGCACATACACACACCCCTTCTTCCAATCCCAAACAGCTTTGGATTTCCAATAGTTCACTCAAAATTATCATATTCTGAGACACAAAGTGTTTCGGTATCATGAGTTATTTCATATAAACATTTAAGTATCAACAGGACAAACAAGAGACAATGATGATGTTAGAAAGTTGCATTATTTCTTTTTTCTTTACAATTTATGCTGAGTCTTGCCAACTCAGGGATGTGGACCTGCCAGAAGCCTTGCAAAACCCAGGGTACAGATGTAAACCATACTGTGTCACACAGCATTCCTCAGAACACCCAACATGCTACTGGCTTCAGCAGCATCAGCTGGACAAAAAGAGTTTCATACCTGCTTCTCTCAATTCATTTTGCCTGTGCTATTTCAAGATCATTCTACCAGAAGCTGGTTTATGAAGTTTTGTTTTTAACACAGTGTTTATCAGAGTAATATCTGACCACTTTTCGGGAGAATGTTAACATCTGCTATAGGATGCATTTTCTGTCATTGTCCTGTGTGCAGTTAACAGGACTATCATCCTGCAGAGTACTTTGGCAAAATTACCTGCAGTACTAATGCTGCCACTGTATAAATTTTGAGAAATTACTTTTGTCTGCAGTTGCTTGCACCATAGTTTGTCCTGTGTGCCAAACTGTAGCTGAGGCTACAGTTTAACAATTATCATTAGTCAGGTCTTAGATATTCATTCTCTTGGTCTTCAACAGAAGCTGGACAAGGTGGGAGCAAATCCATGAGTCTTTACAGTGGCATTGGGTGCCTGTCCTGTCCCCGTGCCTTTGAGGGGTAACTTGCCATCATAATATGATCATGATGAGGACTGGGGAATGATGATGTGCTCAGTTTCCAAAAATTGTATTTTCCATGATGTGTGAGCAGAAAAAGCCTGCTGAACATTGACAAAATAGGAGTTGTACAGGCAGAGGGATACAATCCCAAGAACATGCTTGTGCTTTGTGGCTCTATTTTGGTCTCTCCCAAGGGAAGCTTTATTGACCTCCTCTCTGGAAAAGTTTGACTTCACTGAAACTGCACAAGTTATAGAAATACAGCTTAAGAAACACAAACCAATGTCTTCAGTTTTGCCAGCGATGAGGTTTGTCATCCAAATGCAAAGCAAACATAAAGGCAGTTCAACATAGTCCTCAGTAGAAAAAATATTACGGTTTTGAGGCTCACAGGGTGAGCACAGGAATGCTAAAATCCTCAGTTCTCATCCTCTTTTGCAAAGTCTTTCTGTGGCCTTAGTAAACAAGGATAAGTCACACAAAGATTTGCTCAGCATCTGGTGATAGCTTTAAGTACTCAGCACTTAAAAGGAAAAAAAAAATATCTGATTCTGTGTACAAATAAAGATCTGCTAAAATGTCATTAATCTGGTGGTTGTTCTAACCTGCTCTGCCAGGACTTGATAATAACAACAAAAATCTGATAAGAATAGGAAATACATGTTTTTCTAAACTCCCTACCCTGTTTGCAATGTGAAATGAATTTGGAAAATACTCAATTATCACCCATTGCCCCCAGGATAGAATGGAGAGTTTTAATGGATTCGTGCAAGAAATTCATGGAATTCTATCCGCAGTAAACAGCTCTTCTTCCTATTCTATCAAAGGCTATTTCAACATCAAGCAGCACAACCACCTCCCCTGGAGAATCCAATTTTGTATCTGCAATCACTGCTCCCAGATGGCGGATATTATCAGTCAGGAATCTGCTTTTAATAACAACTTGTTTGATCTGTATAGCCTATTGCAAAAAGCAGATCCTCCGGCACAAAGTACATTTCACTAATATTTTGCAATTATCATAAAGGGGGCTATATAACCCCCATCTCAAAAAGATTCTTCACAAGTTTAATTTAAAAAGCAGAAAACAAAAACAGATGCTAGATTAGTTCCAGAACTGGATGTCTTCCAAATCTTCTTCACCATGATCACATTTAAAAGGAGTAAATAATATATCTATAAATACATGCACTCAACCCTGGCCTCCTCATTTTTTTTTTGCCTTTCCATTTTCCAACTATGCAGATACTTTTTAATCTACAGTTGAAAAACTCTAGCCCATTCCACAGTTTCTTCTTCAGAGTCAGCTAAATTTTTAGCATGGGGTTAAAAAAAAATTATAGCATGAAATGCCATCAGCCTGAGCATAAAGAAGTTCTTGATTCATTCTAGCCAAGTTTTACATATCCCTGCCACAGGAGACGTGATATGAACTTTTCCCATGCACTGAAGTTTAAATACCACAGATTCTCTGGTTCTGGCCAATCTACTGAGGAAGACATATGTAATAAATAAAAGTGAACAGAACTTTACTAGTTAAGGCCTCATGACTTTATGGCAGAAGACTTGTTTGTCTTCCTCATTTATTAGCAGCACCTCTTGAAACACATAGCTCATTAAAGCTTTTTTCCTGCACTATCACTACCCTTGGACACAGTAAGTTTCAAACAAAAAACAAAGAGTGAAACTAAAACGGATAAAGATCCAAATGTAAATATGAATGAAAATATCACTTCTCTTAAACCATATTTTCTTTGAGATGGGAACGACAGTTTGTGGAATGCGTTTAGCATGTGATCAGGATTTATTAAAGAAGCATAGTAACTTTTGCAGCAGCAAACTTTTCGAGTATCACCAGTGTTATTTCATATTCTCCTATTTGGTCATACATGGGGTCTTTTAAACACTTTTTTTCCCTTCAATATACAACTTAGTGGTTAAAACAGATTCAGATTAAATCTCTTCCCATGACACATCTCAACATATTTAGAAGAATTTAGTATAGAAAGAAAATAGAAGACTACGTTCAAGGTTTGAAGCTAGTTTGGCTCATGCATTTACAGATGGGTGGTAACATTACTTTATCAGCACCATTCAGAAATTCCAACTTCCAGAATTCCACATTATAGCCAAGACATCTCCCGAGCCTGGTTTTACCCAAAATGGGATAGCTTTTTATGCTCCATCAATTTGTGGCACTTCTGCAGCTATCAGAAGAAGGAAGGTTCCACTACTCATAAATCAATTACACCTATAATAATCTGTGTATTTTTCATAAACTCTCAAAACTATGAAGACCATCAAAATTAAACTATTGGCTGATCTTTCTTTGCTCTCCAGATTTATGATTCTTCATCAATACAAGTCTGATGTTCTACTGGGTGCAGGGGAAATGAATGCATCTTCATAGACCAATCTGCATTTGGATGTTTAGGATTTGTATTTGTATATACACATACACAAATGTATATGCATATATTTCATAGATATATTTATATATATATATATAAACATCAAAGTCAGTTCCCAATTTCACATTTGAAATCAGTCTGGGATCAGCATGCCTTGAATTTTAATAAACCTCTTCGGGGTAATTGCAGGTTATGAATACAGAAGACAAGTTCTGTGCACACATTTCCAGTGTTATATTCTCATTTAAGCATCCTTTATTTCCTTCTCTTCCATTTGAGCATAAAAACCCTTTCCAGCTTCATTTTTAGATCAAACTCTTGATCAAAAATCAATGGCCAGCAAAACAGAAAAAACACATTTGCCCTACTATGAATTAATTCTCTATATTAAAGCACATGCCAATATACTGTACTGTCACATGCCAATATACTGTACTATCTGGTGCAACACAGAGTATAATAAGATTTGAAAGAGTTTAAGGTGTTGTTTGGGTTTTTTTTTTAAAATCACATAAGAAGCAATGTTCAGAGAAAGTCAGATGTGCCTGGGTGCACAGAGTAACAAGAAAGAGAAATTCCAAGTTTCTTCTTAATACTAAGAATTGTTAGCTAAAAGCTTTTAAGTAGAAGCTTGTAAGGGGATTTTCAAAAGAGAAAAGAAAAAAAAGTCAAAGGGTTGTGATTTCAAATTAGAGATGATGAAAAACTCTGTCCCTGGGGTACACACAACTACACAGTAGTTTGGTGTAGGTGGAAAGGACTGATCATACAGAAGAACCAAGTCTGTTCAAAGTGTTCTATACCTTTTTTGTGGAGACATACATCAGCGGTTCCCAGCTGTGGGCCCTGGGTGTATACTTGAGAACTTTTTCATGAAGTAACCCTTCACAAGAACAACAAGACAACATCCCTATTTCTGCCTTGTCAATACAGGGGATTGACTAGAGCTCAGCTGTGCAGATTCCTCAGCTCGTGTACCCAGGTAACACCAAAATTCAGTACTTGCAAACATAAACCAGACAGATTTTGTATCAGTGCTTATAATTAGGAAGAACCGGGTTTTGGGATACAGATAGCTTTGTTTCCAGTTACCTCCCCTAATTCAAAGGGACACGATTTCTCCCACTTTGCAAAGACGTTCAGTTTGTAGAATAAACAGGGAACTCGTGCAGCTTTGCATCACACGGCCCAGCTGAGCAGTTCCCTCAGTCGCTCCTACCCTGGGAAAGATCACCTTGGAAAGCAAGAAACCCTTGTAATTAAGGGCTTCCCAATCACCATAGCATTAGGCATCTATAATGCTCCAGTGGTATTACTCAACTTTCCAGAAGCCTATCAATGTATACAAATCCTTGACATGATTTTGTGTTTGTATTCCAGACATCTAACAAAAGGCCATCAGGTGAAATCCAGCCAAATCATTTCCCAGTATTATAAAAGCATACAAAATGCTCAATTTATATTATGTGATGATACCTTTTATAAAAGCTTAGCAAAACAACAGTAACCGCTAAAACAGCCCCTTAGGAGAGGCTCAAATCTATGCCTAGTGAAAGGGTTTATAATTATTGCCGTATTCATCAAAACCAATCAATTAAGTAAATGAATTACAAACACAGAAGGCTCAACTCTTACAGAGATTTTCTTTACAGTTAGCCCAGAACTGGCAGAATTTGATGCATTAAAACTCTTCCAAACTGTGAAGGATAAATTCCTCTCATGAGTGAAGTCATGCAGATCACTCTCAGCTGGATAGTTTTCATTTTTCATATTGATATTTGTTGTGCTCAGGGGACGTTAGCAGCACAGCATGAAATGATGGGAAAAAAGCTTAGACCACCACTACTAATAGTCCCTAACTGCTTTAAAAAATTGGTTACGGCTCACGTGTATGCATACACATGCAAATCATATAATACATACATAAAATATATATAAAAATATAAATAATGTGGCTTTGGGTAACCCTTATTGGTTAAAGGAGCAAGGGAGGAAGATATGCAAGGACACTCAGGAATGCCACAGCATACATAAATGAAGATGAGGAACTATGCTCCTAAAGCTCATCAGAAGCCTTTGCTGCAGAACATCTTAGTCATAGAAATTATCTGACCAGCCTCATCGTAGCTCATTAAGGACACAACAGACCCACGAGAAGAAAGATTCTGAGATGCTGTGAGGGAGAAGAGAGTTTCACAGCTTCCCCCACCATATGTATTAATTCCAGGAAAGTTAAGCCCCAGCTCCCAATTCAAAGCTCACCAGGTTCAGATTTCATGCACCATTCTCCCTTTACATTTTTTGAACAGATGCTCATAATAAGAAGCTGCATTAATTCCATTGATAAAATGCATTTTCATTGCAGGTAAGAAAAACTTTTCTAACTCCTTTTATCTATGGAACTGAGCAGGAACTTGAAACAAGGACAAAGGGAGCTGCAGATACCTGTGCTTACTGGTTTCTGAAGGTATTTTTGCAACCCCAACTCAAATGTGGTCTTGGGATTAAAGAACAGAAATGGGATCAAGAATTGGAGAGTCATTTTCATGGCTCAGTGGATATGCTCTGCATCACCAGTCAAATCTCTTAACCACTCTGGGCCTCACTTACTGGCATAAAGACATTGATAACACTCAGTAACCCTTACTACAGTGGGGGTAAAGCATAATTTAAGCACTTTAAGATCCCCATAGGAAGGTATTCATAGGAAATGCAAGCCATATGATTACCTGTCTAATGACATTGCAGTCCTCTGCATTTACTGTCATTACCCCCATCTATTAGGAATGTGACCCCAATAGGTCGAGCTCTTAGAGCTCTAAAGTCACCTAGACACTACGACAGGGTTCAGAACAGTGACTTGCCTGATCTCAGCAATGAAGCAGTAAATTTTTGGTGCAGAGCAACAGAAATTAGTCACAGCTCACTGCCACAGGTCCCACTGCAAGGAAATTGTGTGTAAGTCCCCCTCTGAAAATATACCACAAGTATCCTTTATAGCAGAGTTCTGGTGCTTTACTGGGCATGACATAATTTCAGGTAACTTCCACAAAGCCTTGCACAGCACACACCTTTTCTATCAAATTCTATTTCTTAGTTTTAAATTAAACTATCTGAATCGACATGCTTGAAAATTTTATAAGCCTGATCAGAAGTGTCACAGATTATGAATGCAAAAGACAAACTCTGAGCATGATTCCACTGTGACAGATACCTAAAAAAAATAAAAGCCTAAAAGATCTCCTGTACTGCTTTAGTTTTGAAAACATTAAGATGGCAAAAGAAAGCCAAATATGAAAGCAAGTTTCTCCCAATATGTAACAATACCATTCTGATCTTGATCAAGCAGCAGCTAGAGTAAAAATGCCATGACCCTTTTGGAGTGCTAAGGTTGAACAGCAAGATCTACTTCAGTTTTCTCAGTTGCTATTGTAAAGGAAACATTCAGGAAGCCTCCTGTAAAACAGCCTCAAAAAAATTAGTGTGAGCCAGAGAACACTAGACCAATAAGCCAACCACCACTAAATCTGGAAAGGTAGCTGACCATCCTGTTTCTTTCAATATCACTTTCTAGTTGGCATTGTCTCAGAGAGCAAATAATTCCAGCATGAAGACACAAACACCCAAAAGTTAATCTTCTTAGTGGGAGGAAAAGAAAAAAGGTCTGCTGCCTAATGCTTAGGGGGGTTCATTAATTTCTTTGGGATTCTTTTTTTGGGGGGGGGGGAGGGAGGGAGGTGGGGTGGTGCGCATGTGTCAATTTTTTTTTAATCTTTTAAACAGATAACATCTGTTAGTTCTGAATTTTCTCAAAAATTCAGGACAACTCAGTCCCCCAAGTTTTACCTGTATCTCCACAAAACAAAGAAGATTATAAGCTAGTCTAGATCAGCATGAAGTGATGCTGGCAGGCTGAAAAATACTTCTGAATCACTGGCCTGTCCGAGGACTGGCACCAACTAACAAGGCACTCCTGGAATAGGTTCATCCTCCATCACAGGAGTCTGAGCTCGAGCTGCTGTCCCTTCTTTTCCATGATGTTGAGGGGTAGGAGTAGGAGAGGCGGAGTGTGTGAAAGTCCCTAGGAAATCTATGCCAATAAAGAGAATAACTAACTCATGGGATATGCAAAGGAAAACAACCTGTTTCTTGGAATGGTCCCAGCACACATCTACCCACAGGAAAAATTCAGATTGACCGATCAAACTGATGGTATTTAAACCCCCTGCTCCACCACCACCACACCCCTGAGAAGCCAGCCAATACCATCAAAACAGAAAGGAGCTGTTTTCCATGAAAATATCAAACTATCCAAAAAAACCCAGCTCTTCCCAGCTGGCGGCACAGAAAGAAAGGCTGCCTACCTTTTTCTGTCAGTTTTTAAGAAGGAATTCACAGTTTAAGGTCCCAAAATAACTTTAATCCCATGCACATTAAAAAACATCCCAATGCTATGACAACACAGGAGAGTTAGCAAGAGAAAAGCAAATTTTTTTAAGACACTTCCACAAGAGCAGAACACATCACTACACCAAATTCAATATAGCCAACTCCACACACTTATGAACCAGGAGAGAAACCATGAAGATTAGATTACTCCCCCTTCCCTTTTATTTAAAACCAAGATTCCCATGGTTCCAGGAGCTTGGATTTTAGTAAAACCAGCAAGCACTGCTAGACTCCCACCACTGCAATCAGCTTAACTGCCGAGGAACGTAAAGCAATACAGTCCCAGTCTCCTTCCCTCTGTTAAGTTCATTTCTGTGACTGCCTGCTGCCTTTTTTAAAAGTTGAGTTATTGCACCAAAACCTGAGCTGGCTACCTGCTATTGCTGGAAAAACAGCAGTAGTGTTTCCTAGGTACTGACAGATACAACCTAACACTCATTTCTTCAGGAAAAGAAAGTGTTATCCCCATCTTGAAGAGGACCAGGTAGTGCACCACTGGCTTAAATTACACGCTCAAGGTCACAGAAAAGAAATTAGCAAGGCAGAGTTTGAATCTGCTTCTGTAACCCAGCTCAGTGCTCCTAACTAGACTAATATCACTCATCTGATGTCTTAATTAGAACTTGTATCACTTCACTTGTTTACTCAGTCGCATGCTTTCTCTGACTCCTGCTTAGAAACACAGATAAACAGTTCTAAAAAGATCCAAACCAAGAAAAGATGCAGTAGCATTAAAACTTATTGCTTTGGACAAGAAGCATCAATATCTATTTGACTGCAGTGGGGATCCCACTGGATCCCACATAATATTCCTTGTTACTCATTGCCATTTTAAATCCCTTTCACTAGCAGAGCCCGTCAGTTTAGCAGTTGACATATAGCTGTTGGAGATTTTTTGACATTTGCTGCTTCAACCTTGAGTCTTTAAATAAAACAATGATTCTTTTAATACCACTGAGAGGATTCCTCCAGGTGTACAGGAATAGGTAAAGAGATGTAAATATATTCTTCAGTCCTGGCATGAGCTGATTTAACCACATTTGTTAAGAGTAAGAAAGGAAGGAAAGAAAAAAAGAAAAGAAAAAGAAATTGCAGCAAGGCTGACTCCTTACCCACGAAAAAAATACATGGATTTATTTTATGACTGTAGGCTAAAGTCATATTAATTTTGTTCAAACTGTGGTATATACTGGTACTAGAAGGAATTACTGCAAAAGGTTCAAATCCTAAATCAAGCACAGCTTCAAATAAGGTCATTGATGACAGGAGGAAATATTATGAAGATGTGTAACCCTGACTGATATGCACACATAATAGAAAAGGGTTGGACCTGCACCAGCATGGCAGAGGTGACTGGCACTAAATTGCCTACAACAATGTAATTGTCAACTAACATTACTCAGATTTTAAAACAGAATCTGCTGAAACTTCACAATTTTTCACATTTCATGAGCTGCACTGAAGGCTTCATCCGCTGTAAATGAATTCTGTTCATGATATCAGGCCTGACCTTCCGTTCTTCTTCCCTATCTTTCTGTACACGTTATGCCATTAATCTCCAAAGCATCACCTATGCTCCACATGTGTTATTTAACATCACTGCAATAATACAGAGCACTTAGTTTCATCATCCCAGCATAACTGAAATTTTGAATTGCTGGGAGGAAGAAGTTGTGATTTAGTAATATTAAGTTTTCAGTCACGGATGTTGAGATATTACATTGACGAATTAGATTTTCTTCCCAGAAACTAACAGGAACACTCTGACTTTACAATACTACAGCAAAGCCCAAACAAAACAAAAAACCCAGTATCCATTTACTTCTATTCATGGTGACAGTGTCAGTTTGAGAGTTTTGTGTATCCACCATTCGAGACAAAGATAATCGCAGTATCGCCATTTATCATTTGCTAGATAACACCCAAGGAGACTGTGTTCCTCAAACAGCTCAGTCTTGACTAGAAGGACTTTGTAGATATGCTGCAATCACAACAGCTCACTTGCAAACCATACCTACACAGGCTGACATCCTAGGGACATCCTGATTCACTGACTCAGTTTGGATCATTGAGTCCACTGGAAAAGATTTTACTGTGAGGAAAAAAAAACATGGCAAAGAGTTAATCAGACATGCCAATAAGCCCTTAAACTTTTCTTTTGAAGTAGGAGACATTCAGTTTTGGTTTGTTGTTTGGGGTTTTTATTTTTTGTGGGTTTGGGGGGGTTTTTTTGGGGGGGTTGTATGGTTTGGGGTTTTTTTGTTGTTGTTTGGGGTTTTTACACAAAGCAAAAGCAATTAGATAATACTCCTCAGAACTCAAGTTCTGTCCAGCATTTACATGGAGGCAGTAAAACATCTCTGGGTCAAGAGGAAGCCAAATACCTACAGAGAGCCACACACTGAAGAACTTCATACATTGACGCAAAACACATACCGGTACTTTCTGGAGCCTCATCTGTATCATACAAACTAATAACATATTATTCTCACTTAAAGTTTGCTACAGCACAGCTGTATTATTTAAACATTATTTAAACTGGGATTGTGCATGATAATTTGGTTTTTTAATTTGAAGATTTCAGAGTTTAAAATGTTTAAGACTTTTTTTCATTGGGTAGGATGAAGGAGTGTAGTTCAGGGGTTAATGAGGACACTAGACCCTGGTTGTCTGGACACTTCATATGATCATCTTCCTTACTAGTGAACAGGGACAAGAAATTCAAATGTTATGTAATTACTTTTATGCAAGCAAAAGCATCTGAGCTACAAACAAAATACTTGACCCAAGTGTAACTGTTATGGCACGCTAGAGATTTCATCATCTGACTGCAGTGATGTACCCAGCCTGTGTTTGCATACCCAAATGATCTTGCAGGTCAGTCAGCAGAGTCAGCCTTGCCTCTGACCAGTCTCATTTGCAAGTCATTGAAAGAGTCAATCTAGTATCAATCACAGAGCTTCTGGCTTCTCTCTTTTTTGCCTGATGCCTCATTTTTAATGAGATGCTGTTCATTGCTTGGGGATGAACTATGTCCCATCCTACATCACATTAATCTGAGCTGAAACTGCATTCCAGCTCCCATTCCCTGCAGCTAACTTGCTTTGATTCCATCTCAATGTAGGTGAGAAACACACCCTCAAGGAGCACACCTCTTTCTCCTCACATTATTCTGGGAAAGATCCATGTGACAGGCAACACAATGAACTCCTCCTCAACTTTAAATGGCCAAATATCAAATAGCACCTGTAGAAAAAAGAAAGGCAGCAAGCAAGATGGCAGCTGATGCATAATGATGGTGTTCCTATGGTGAAAGGCTACAGTTCTGTCAAAAAGCAAGCTTCTCTCACTCTTAGCAGTTTGCCAACATGGCTTAACCCACCCCTGGTTTGTATTTGTCCCCCAGCAAAGCTGGTATGTCACCTCCCGACAGTCTCCACACCTTTATAACATGAGCATCAGTGTTCCTAGCCAAGTGTTTATGCATTCCTCCTGGACATTTAGGGAAGGAACTCTATCTCTGGAAGCCAATATTTTTTTCTTTTAGAATTTTAACACCTATGGCTTTAAGGGATGTGTGCTTGCTGTACACGTTCCAAGGTGAATTATTTTATAAAAATATCCAAAATCACTTTTGCAGCTGCCGAAGGTGGAGCTTTTTGACCAACAAAGCAATTTCAAGTCCATGAGGGACAAGGCAGACACAGGCGTTGCCAGGTTGCCAGACTTCAGCAAATTGGTTGAAGAGCCTCATTTTGCAGTCTTTAATCCAATTGTCTTTCAGTAGAGATTTGTGTCTCAGCTAGCTTCAGACAAAAAACTTCACTCCTGACACTAAATAATACTTCAAACCACACGTGTATCTCTAGAACTGATGCACAGCTCTAGACCATTGGCTCTGGCAAGGACAATGGACATGAAATTCAGGAAGCTGTGCTCAGCTTTGCTTCACCAAAACTAGATTGTATGATAGAAAATGAGAGAAGATACCTAAGCTGACACAGTAAAACAGGTGGGGTTTCTGAAGCAACCTCAAATGATTCAGGGCAATTTTCCTGTTAGAACAAAAACAAAACACCAGCTTTAAGGATCATCAAAAAAAAAAACTTTAACTGCTCTGGCACATATAAGTCCTTATGGTGAAGCAATGAGCTCCAACAGACCTCTAAGACAATATTTAACATTTTCAATGGACAAGCTACAGAATAGGTAAAGTCCTTAACAGCACCTAAACAGCAGTACTGGCAGAAGACTGAGAAAACACATAAGATGTTTTCAGGGCAGAGAAAAAAAATGTGACTGCTGATTTAAAATCCCTTTTATGGCTATGTTTATTGCCATTCTTATTGTAATGTCTAAGCTTGCTCTACTGCATGAGCCTCAGGCCTCTCTTCCCATCAACTTCAAACAGGGAATTTATTACAGAAATAAGTACAGCTTTGGCCCAAAAAAAAAAGTAGACACAGAATACTGCTAACTGCAAGCAGCCCTAAACACAAAATGCTCACAGTACAGCCCTCTAAACAGCCAACACAACAGAGCTAGTAAGGAGCCGTCTTAGTTATTGAAAACACTTAGCAGTACATTGCTTCTTTACAAAGCTGCACATTATGTTCAGATCACCGATGTCATAATGCAGGGGAAAAAAAGTCTGATATCCCAACAGGGGTCAGATGTTTTGCTGGTGTCAACAAGTCCCTACCCTTTCTGTGCATCTGGTAGAACCCTTATTAATGGGAGAGGGAATGGATTTCAAGTCCACAGGATCAGAAAGAAAAACAGGAATAAATGATGTAGCATGTCTAGGGACCAGACTTCCTTTCAAGCCAGTGACAGATGAAGCATGCTGGCTTTAGTATCTTAAAGGGTCAGGGATAAAATGAGCCCTTAGCAGCTGGAGAGGAGTCCCAGTGCAGATGATGTTTTTAACCTCTGCTGTAAGCTTCCAATAGAATAAAGGAGGAGATGATAAAAATGAGTATGTAACGAGCCACTGTGCCTTGATGGCTCAAGATAGACTTGACACTGCCAGGACAGCCATATCAGCCTGAAATTGTGCCAGCTCTATTAAGGAGCATAAGCCATATTACATTCAATGTCAGAAAGGAAGCAAAATAGAGATGTGCTCTGAGTAGCAGCTATGGTGAAAGATACTGATAAGGAGTGTTCTGCGTTCAGCTTTAATCTGAGCTTTTTGCTTTGTCCAGCATGGTTACAATCTGGATCTCACAAAATTGAGAGAATTTAATGCAATACCTTGTTCCTGTAATTGTAAACGAAACAAAAAATATTTTTTTTAAAGCTAATCTTTTCATGCCTGCCATACTCCAACCAAGAGGAAGTTCATTCTTTCAGGAGCTTCGTGTCTGCTATGCCTTGACTCCTGTTCTGCAAGGGTAGATACATTTGAGACACCTATAAAACAGGATGGAGCTGCTGACACTACTACTGTTCATATTTAGGCCTTAGAGAGTTTGTTTACTAGAAGAAAACAAGCTACCCCCTTGAGTTCTGGTTTCCCCCTTACTCGCTCCATTACACTCCTGCCTTGCCACAAGACCACATCTGCCTCTCAACATCATCGATTTCCTGGCCACTCTCCATACATGCCTGGACCAAAATGTCCAACTGATGAGTCTAGGAGTGGAAAGCAGAAGGCAGAGCTGCAAGTTTCTGGCTGCAGAGAGGAGAGGCTGAAATCAGCTGAAAGGAAAAACCCACATGGGGAATAAAAAACAAGCACATCAATAGATTTCTTTTTCCTAGTTATTGATTAAAATACACATATATTTAGCCTATCAATATTGCACAGGCTCTACATATAACCAGAAAGTGTCGTTATTTTGGATTTCAATCTGGCACAAGTTTAAACTTCAGCAAATTAATCACCCCAGAAATAACAACAGCATGACAGCAGTTAAAGGAGAGCTGTTAGAGAGCCTCAGTGTGGTGTTCTACCTCTGCACAAACCACAATACCAGAAAATCAAGTTGGATATCCTCTTCCTGCTGTTTATTTGTATAATTGTTTTTGTAGACTCAGAAGATGATGAGGGTATTTACAGACATGATGATTTAGAGCAGAGACCCCTCACTCCCTGCTTTGACTCCAGAGTAAAGTGCAGCTGCCTGGAGGATGCCTTGCCCAGCACCAGCTAACCTGTGCACTTCTGGCCACACCGTCACCATCCTACCACTTCAGCTTACATCTGACAGAACCAGACTAAACTTATTAGGTGCTCTGTATGTTAATATTGTCATAGGCAAGTCCAGCTGTTTTCCATGTGTAAACAGTCACCCAGTAAGAACCCCTTGTCAGCACATCAGAAGGTAGCGATAAGTCTATCAGGACTCCCAGAGATGCCTCTACCAGGAAGGCAATCTGGTATTCTGTTGAGGTTACCTTCTCACACCACTATGTTCCCTCAAGACACAGTAGGGGAAAGCACAGCTTGCTGTCCCTGTGCTCCTTGGGCCTTCCCAAACTTCTTTTGCTACCGCTTCTTCCAGCAAGTTACAAAACAAGGTGACCACTGTGTATCAGATATTTGGTTCTTCCCTACTTGGGGGACAAGTGTCATCTTCTGCAAGTGGAATGGAGTGACATGAGGAGGTTCTTATGGAAGTCTGAACCTCACCTCCAGAGGGACAGCAAGGCTGTGGGCAGGCACAGCACCATCCCAACAGACAGGAACAACCACAAGACTGTACTCGCAGGAGGTCTGGCAGCTGCAGGCAGGATTTCCAACCAAGCTCACCAGAAAGGCTGCCCGCTCAAAAGCGGCATGCCCCTGCTTCAGAGGATATTGTCATCCATAACATATCCTCAACTTCAATTCCTTTCTGCAGCCACACAAAGAAGTGATGCCTGACCTTTGCAGATTAAGAGAAGCAGACTAGATGGAAAGAGGTGTTTTAATGCAGTGATCACACCAAGGGGGCTCTCTGCTCAAATCCCTACAGAAGAGCCTAACACTAACTGTTGTTTCTGTAATACTTTCATCAAAATCAGCACACAGCACCACAGCTAACTTTGATAACACTTCTATATCCATTCACACAGCAAGAAAAATGGGGAGAAAGGAGAGGAGCAATTTTGCAGGATGTGAAAATGGAGCCTACAGCAGTGACGTACTGCAGAACTTGTTATTTTCTCCGTAGAAATATTTCACGTCATGCCTCTGACCCGTGAAAATAGTTTAACAGGGAACATTCCAAACCGATTTTTACAGCGATTTTTTTCCCCTCAGGACTGAAATATGAAAGTAGCCAGACAATTTGCACAGCTTCTGGTGAGAGAGCTGAAATAAAAAGGCCGCTATTAACCAGCTTTAGAGTAACTACAGTAGCCTGGAATCACCATACATATATTAGGATAATACCACTGCCTTCCACTCGCCTCAGTCCTAAAGCGATGAAGATAAACCAGGTAAAGTTACCCCAGCAATTGCCTGTATCAGTGAGCAGCATATTTACCTGCCACCCCAGCATTTCTGGGCTCAGGGAAGAAATACCGTTTAAACAAGCAGACATACATTTTACATATACATTGCCTGGTGCCTTTCTGTACCTGCTATACCGTTTTTATTTTATAGGTATTTCTGCAGTTCAAGGAGCTGAGCGTTCACTTACGGCACACACCCTGCGGAGAAGAGGGACAGTTGAAGTCTGCTCTGTGATTGCCATCTTGTGGCCACAGAAACCTGTCCTGCTCGATGGTTACTGCTCCAAAACAAATCCATCTCGGGAAAAGGAAATGTCTTCGCTATACCTTGAGCTGTAAGGGATAATAATTTAGGTGCTCCGGCTGCCAAAGAGACAGGTCGTGGTGTCCTAGTAAACAGCTCGACCAAACCCCCCAGCCCTGCGCCCCTAATGTTGGTGAGCAAGGATGAAGGCAAGCTGCTCCCCAGCGCCTGCTCCACAGCTTCAGCACCTGTGCTGCAGGGGCAGGAACTAACTGCATTCTCAAGGCACCTGAACTGTCTCTGGTCACTGCCATTAACGATACCATGCAACTCATCACTAGATAACACATGACGCGTAGCTGAGGTCACCTAGCAAGTCACAACAGGAAACAAGGTTAGCAGTTTTGACCATGAGACCCTTTAACCACATTACATCCCACCTGGGAAAATGGACTTACATTCTTCTGAGCAGCATTTAGCATGTGTTGATTGTAAAAACACTAAGTACTCACAGTGTTTGGAGGCTGTGTTTAAAAACACATCTCTAAACATAGACTCTTCAGCATACATTGGCTAGGATTCACCGCTACACGGCGTAGCCATGCGCACGGCATCATTTCATCAGAATTATCACCCACAGAACGTCTTGCCATGAGTTTCGGGTATTTCCTATACACCACAAATCTGAAACCAAACGAGACTTCTGCTGTGGCTATAAAATTTATCGTGCAAAACATCATTTTATCCATGCCACCAACAGAGTAATTTTGATCCTTGCTCTCAGACTCATTGTGTAGTTTAGCACATCTCCCACATAAAATATGAATACATTGTAATTCTGACAGCCACAGAACCTAGGGGCAGAAGCTTGGAAGGGTTCCCAGCAAGAACTGCAAGGGAGAGAAATCGCCAAAATTCTGTAATGCTCATTAAAGGGACAAAAGTAATTCAGTCCTAAATTTCACTACCGGGTTTCAACAGAAGGGAAGCCTTAAGGCTTCCTCTATAAGAGTTGAAAGTTTAAATAAAAAAAAGAGCCCCACACAAACCCATCAACAACTTCTCCCTTAGAAGTTGCCCTCTAGATTGGGCACCATTCTAGACACCAGGTTTAGCTGATCCCTTTTACAGGGTTCAGGTTTTTTTCTGAAAGCATCCCACTCACCCACCTGAAAGACTTTTATTTTAAGAACTCCTGTTCTGATGAGTGCTGAGAGCTGCTGTACAGAAAAGAAAAAAATAAAAGAGTTCAAACCCAGCGACACACCTTTATCCTAATGCCTCGTTACACAAAGGGGGACATACACAACTAATAGGTTCCTGTTTCCTTTCTTCCTTAGCTCTCCTGAAATCTGTTCTACCACAGTTCTAGTATCCTCTAGACCTTCTCTAACTTTGTTGAATTATGCCAGCTCTTGTAATAAGTTACAGTACCTACATGTCTTACCCAATCTGTGTCCATACACCACTGTGGCTATAGCAAGATATCACAAGACATTTTCCTCTTTCATCCTCATCCTGGGATCTTCCTGTCAGCTTTCCTTTTTCCAAAGGAGTGACTGGAGAAACAGAAACGCCTTCCAGTGGTACTACTGAAACCCTTTCAGACAGGCAATAGCATTTGCTATCTGACAGCACAGATCAATACGCAAGTGTTTTCAGAAAGAAAAACCCCTAAACATCCACCCAAGGCTCACACACAAGGAACAGACTCGGTTTAATTTTCTGCAGGGGGAGACCAATTATTTGTTTAAAAATAAACACATTGGGTAGAGCTTTTCTCTTGAGAGAAGAATTAATCCATTCATTCTTCAGGCTCACCCTCCTTTACCTGCTCCATGACCAGGAGGAAGCAAACTCTACAGTTAAGCCTACTGCAGAAGGAGTAAGGACTCCACACACACAAACACCCCCACACAGATTTCTTCCTTCAGGAACTGCCTCTCCGCCTCCCTTTCCCAAACAAACCTGTCTTCACTGCTGAGGTGAGCCGAGGACATGGAGACCTCAGGTTCCCTCCTCCTTTTCTCAGCACACATCTGGAGGACAACAGTCCAAATTCACAAAGGAGAAACACAAAGCTTTAGTCTGCCAGTTTTTCCCATTTTTTCTAGAGCTCCTGTGCAAGCTTGGTTTGCAAACTGCTCTGTATTCATCTTCTTATGACATTTGTAGCTTCGACGCCCAGCCAAACCCACCCAATTAGTGCGTCTCTGTCCTACAGCACAGCTACTCCCTAACTTTCAGATCAGTCTGAATTGGTTTGCAGGCAAAAGGCAACGGAATGTGAGGTGTAAATTTGGCTCCTTGTGAAAAAAAGGAACTTTGACTGTAAAAACAAAACTAAAGCTTTTTGGTACAGTAGAGAAACATGAAGAAAAGCTCTGTTAAGAAAGGCAACTAGTAGCAAGTGTAATCAAAAAAGCTGCTCACAGTTCTACACCAGATTTGACTACAGCTGTGCCTCAAATACAGAGGCCAAGAGCAGGGGGAGGCCAGCTCCCTATGCCACTTTACCCCCAGCTCTGCACAAGCAGCTATCTCCACTGTGGTAGTTGCTTGAAAAATGATGTGGTGTGATATTTTAATATTTAAACCTTTCTTTTAAGTGGTCTAAACACAAGAACTTCTTACAGACATCAGAACTTAGATGCACTAGCCAAGAGAATGAAATTAAAGGGGGTATAAACACACCCCACACCCACTTGCATCCATACAGAGCACGCTCTTTCCTTCAGCCTTGGACTTTGCCACAGCTCTAGTTCTCCAGAAAAAAGACTCAACCAGTCCGCGAGAAGAGGAGCGGCACCCTACCCCTGCCAGCAGCAGCTGTCCCCACAGAGTCTGGTCCCTCCCCAGGGATCAGGCTTCCCTCTGCTCCCCAGCACAACTAGAAAAGCAAAGACAATCTTCCCCTCTACTGCCCAGCCACTCCCTTCCTAAAGGAAAACAAGCAGACAAACTGCAAAGCAAATAAGATCTTCCATCAAAGCCCATCTGAGAAAGGTCCCCTCAGCTCAAGAAAACTAAGGGCTCCAAGGAAAAAGTCATAATTAAAATGTAAAAAAAAAAAAATCATCATCATGCTTTGGAGGCTGTGGGCAGCTGGAATCAGAGCAAACATCTTGCTCCAGTCTCACAGCCGCTTTATCCTTGAGGAACAGAGATCTTGCAATCATCTCTCAGCCTTTCAGTGATAGAGTGCCAAGGGGCCAGAGACAGAGCAACACAGAGACACAGTTTGGTGAATCCCTGGCTCCACTTAGAACAGTGACAATACAGTGTCTGGAGGATTTACCCAGTATAAGTGATCAACAAATTAACAATTCAAGCAATGAGCATTGTTTAAACAAGATAACACTAAGGTTTCCCTCTGGGGAACCACGCAAATCATAAGCTGCCTTTCTCAAGGACATTCCAAATGCAATAATAATACTTCCATCCAAGAAAGATAAACACTAAAATAGGATTAGCAATGTCCAGTACTTTGACACAGGATGTGTTCCAAATTCAATATGTACAGCCAGAACAGGAAAAGGAATCCTGAATCCACAGATATAAACAGAATTTTTCTTTTCATTTCAAAAGGTCCAGAAGCACAAGAAATTAGTCTTCTCATCTAGATCTCCCCTTTCAAGTGCAACTTCACAGGCAGATTAGACAAATGTTAATGGAGTATATTTTGTGTATGGTTCCCTTGGAATTTTTGTTTGCCTCTTCTAGGAGCCAGATTTCAACAGTTATAGGGATCCAAGGCAAAGACTCTTCACAAACATCTTGTGTGGCAAATCACACAGTTATTTAGCAGCTGCACTTACAGGGAACACACGTCCACACCACCTCCAGCTGCGGGAAGGACCAAGTGGGGCTACACACAGTGAAATCTCATTGACTTTCTAACATACGTTTAATTCCAGTAACCACGTTGAACACTCATATAAAAAAATTAAGAGTTTTCATAGAAGATGCAATTAAAATGTCCTTGAAGCCATATTTATCAGCTGGCCAAACCAACTAGTCCTAGAGCAACTCCTCAAAGAGAGGACAGCTCAACCAGTGCTTGATCAAGTAAATACACTTGGGCTACACAGTCTGGCAGGTAAGGTATGAAAAATTAATTGCCCTTTATAGGTGCATCACTATCAAATGCAGGACTCTAGGCAGGTGGCTTGGACTAGGCACCTAAAGTTAGGTTAGCCTCAGTTTAAGTGCTTCCATATAATTCAAACTCGTCAGAGGAAAAAGAACAGAGTTTGAAGGAAAAAACCAAAACCTAAGTATCCTTCCTAATGAACTTCAAGTTTTCCAGCAGTGATGTATGCTGTTGCTACTAGTAACACATCCCATCAAACAAAGTATTTATTTTAATTGGCTTTTTGCGTGTGACCAGTTTGTTTCTGCAGGTCTGTGACAGACAGAAGAGAAGCTGCAATGTCTGAAAGCCAGGTGCTTGTTACTGCACATCCCCTTGAAATTACTTGAATGACTTTTGTTTCTGATCACAGCACCCATAATAACACCTGACAACATTCTCTGATCAGATTTTTGACTGCCCAGCTTCCTATCTGTTCATATTCAGTATTGGTGGAGGATCAGCAAGGTCAAGGCTGAATTTGGCTCATTTAAATTAGACCTACCTCATCATGACTGTATTAAATTTCAAAGGACTGGGCTGGGTACCAGTTTAATTACTGCAGGGCTAGGTAAGTCCAAACAGTTTTTTTCTTGGAAATGAGATTTTATTGTAAAGAGTAAATACTATCCTTAAAATCCAAATTAACCCAGTTAAAGCTTATGTATTCTTAGAGATACAGCCCATCCATCGATGTCTAAAGCAGTGACAGTAAAACACATCTCATGTACTTTCTACAAGGGTTAAAAATTCAGAATACAAACCCATGAAAGCCAATCGTATGATACAGCAGTCAGGATGAGAAAGAGCAAACAGCACACTCAAATAGTAGCAGAAATGAGAAATAAAAGTGGAATGAAAAAGAAATTGAAGGAAAAGAATTAGCTGCCTCTATTATCAGGCTCAATTTACAGTCTGACCCTCTTGTTTACATGGTCTGAAAGATTCGTGTTTAGTGGCATCGTGTTGCTTACATCATATCTGACAATGCCTCCAACATCATTTGCTACTAAGTTGTTATCAACACGCAAAGGAGTCTGGACAGATTTCTCATTACAAAATTACTTCTGGTCGTACAATATTATCTCAAATACTCCAGACAGCCATAAAAGGATCAGTATTTGTTAAAAAAAAAAAAGAACCTTCCCAGAATTTATTAAAAAAAGGTAAAATACCTTCCTTTTGTCTGGGGAGGGAAAGGAAAAAAATCCACACCAAACCCACAGCATAACACAAACCCCAAACCCAGGAGCCACAGAACAGAGGAGGGGAAGTGGTGGGTTTGTTTTGGTCTTGGGGGTTTTTTCCTGGTTTTACAACATACAACACTGAAACAAACAGAATATTTTTAGGGAAAAACAAATGTTTTTCTAAAAGTTCATTAAGATGAACAGACAAGTGCCATAATGAGACAACAAGGTATGTATAAGTCACGCTGTATTTTAAAAACTGCACATTTAAAGGAAGTAAACACATACATACAGTGGAAATTCCTGGACTTAAGTAATATCTGTAAATGCATCCCAGAAATCCTTTAAAATAAGCATATCATAATAAAATTTTAGGATTATCAGACCACAATGAATTGAGCAGGACCCTCTTTAAATAACATTACATTAAAAGTAGAGATACATGATTGAAAATTTCTGATGCATCCTTTTCTGAATGGAAAGATATTCAGAGGTCAAGAAAGTTACATTAATTAGGAATAAAAAATGAAATTTATAATTGGAAGGAATAAACCCAACTGCCTGGGGATGATTCATATGGAGAATTAGTAGCCCAGGCTCAAAGAGAAAGTGCTTCACTGAAGAAAATGGTAGCAGAAGCACATCACAGATCAGTTCCCACCATATGCAAGGGTGAGCTGTGTTAGAGAAGACTCCACAGTCCTGAGCAGAGACATCAAGAGTGATGCCTCAATGAAGATAGTGAAAATGAACACAGATAATGCGTGGGGGGAATCGAAATGCGCGAGGGTCTTGTCAGTTGTTATATCCCAGGAAAGCCTAAATCTGAAGGGCATGGTGCTGCCTCCTGCTTAGTGACACCAGCAAGGTGAGCTGCAGGGTCAGATTGTCTCTTTGTGGGATGCACCTCACTGAAAAACAAGTAGCAGCTTACATCAGTGCTGTCCACCCACTAACATGTGCTTTTTAACTTCATAAAAAGCTACCAAAAAAATTTGAATTTTTGATTAGTGGCCATCCATTCCTTAACAGCTGACAGCACCCACCTTTCCTTACATCACAATTCCTAAAGAAAACCACGAGGGGAAGAATGTTACTTCAAAACTAAACATCTTGGCTCTGCTTATCTCAAACAAACTCCTCGAGTCCCACCCGGGCACATGCATAGAGGCAGGAGACCACGACACCACAGCAATAGGAAATCACAGTCCTTTCCTCCCAAGCGTGCCCATGTCCTCTGCATCACAGCCAGGTGGCGTGGCCAGCGCAGGAGCTACGAACACATCCAGTCATACAAGGGCCTTAATCTGAGAAATGCATTAAGCTGAAAAGAAACCTGTAGCTTTCCTGCAGCATTAGAGATGGATGCTCTATAAACACAGACTCTTGAGTACTCACTCCAACAGTAGCAGAGCACAGGAGTGCTGCCTGCAGGCTAAACTAGGGATCAACATCCAGTTGCTTTTGTAGGCAACTGTGTGGCATTTTCAAGGAAGACTGCTCCATACAAACAGAAGAAATCAGGATTTACAGCTCCTGGTTCTACTTCTGCAGCTCACAGAATTACTTTAAACACACCTCCCCAACTTCCCTCTGCTTCAATTTAGCAAGCTCAACAGTGCTGAATACAACACCTTACAGGAAAGTAACGTAGTCCTACCCTATAACCAGGTTCAGACTATTTCATCATGGAACACAATATTCTTTTCCCTGAAGATTTTTATCCAAAGAGACAATAATCCAGAAGCTGTGCTGAATAGGTGCCTCTTTAGACGCTGGAAAGCCTTAGTCAATTATGTACATAACTATCAGCAATTCAAACTCTGAGAAGATTTTAAATGAGAAAATGTAGCAGTGAATAAAAATCAAGTTTTTTTAAAAAAAAAAAAAGACATTTCAAATTTATTTTCTGATGTGTTTCTTTTTCCTCCACTGCACCAGGATGCCTTTCTAACTCCTACTGTAACCCCTCCTGTGGTAGGAAGCCATTGCATAATCATCACGTCCATAAAACCATCAAAGCTTTAACTTCCTTCCACAATTGCAACAGGAAGGTTGATTCAAAGCTTTTGCGCATCAACAGTTATTAACAACTTCATTTTTTCATTATAAATTTATCTATAAACAGTCTTATGGATAAATACTTCCCACTTCGCACCAACTGGCCTTCTGTTCAGATACCACATTTCCTTCACTTAACTCATTGACAGGATTTTACAGCAGGACAGCTCCAGCACATCTCCCTGCCATTCTTAAAGGGTATCAGCCACCCAGGTTCCATTTCCTTGCCTGAAGTCCTGATTAATCCATAACTATTGCTGGATAATCACTTTTCCCTGACCTTAGCCACATTACGTTCCTTACTCTTACTGAATGAATAGTCCAAAGATTTATTCTTTTTAATAGCCTAAACACCCCCTTCACACTCCACTCTATTACCTCCCACCATAACAGTACTGACAGCAGTGCTTGTGATGCCATCAAATAAATGACATTCACAGTATCCCTTTCTGGAAGTACCCATCAGTGCTAGTTTGGGAGGGGCCTAGTCTACTCTCTGCCCAAAAAGAGAACTGCCCAAGAGCAGTCACTCAGACAATCTCTTTCACTAGCAAAATACCATCCCATAATGAGGCAGATACCAAAAGACCCTCCCAAGGCAGTAAAGTGTCGTACACAATCACAGAATCGATATAGGTATGTTAAGTAGGTCTGCGATGGTAACAAATACAGAGCAATTGATCAAATTTCCAGAAAGATGATATTTTGAGCAGTTAATTGCAACAAACAAGAAGAGTTGTTCATCAAAAGCATTAAAATACTGTTCATTTAAGTGTTTTTATGCCCTTTTTCTCTGTTACCCAAAAGAGAATTGGCGCACCTCATTTACAGCTTCCAATGTATACATGTTACGTTTATTAGTACATACAGATTACCAAAAATCTTAATGTTTTACTTGTTTGGCCACACTGATTTTCAGACTGCACAGTGAGATCCAACGCCCAGCTCGCAAAATAAGGCTGTCCTAAGAACCGAGCCCTGTCAGCTATTTGACATTCAGCAACGTGAGTCTCCATGATATAAAATTAAAAGCTTTGATAAAGCAGCTCTTCGGAGACTGCCGAGCTTATAGCGCACACATTTGCTACCTGCCAGGACAACCTGTCTCTTCCAGAGCATGGGCTCTTCTCAAGCCACAGAGCGCCCAGAAACCCCTTACAGCTTTTGCCCCAGCAGCAGCCGCCGTCCTGATCCAGACAACAGGAGTCACCACAAGACGACAGGAATTACTGTGTGGATGCATTTGATTCTGTACACATAAGCCTGATAAAGCTCTGGGAAGCACCATGACCATACACAGACCAACTCTGGGGGGATATTTCTTTTGCTGAATAAAGCCCTCCTCCTCTTTTCTTTAATAAGTACTATTGATTTTTTTTTTTAGCAGATTGCAATACCAGAACATAGTGAATATAAAGACACAGTATAAAGAGAACAATTAGCCCTATTTCTGTGTGAGAAAACACATCCCTAGAATTTTAAGTCAGGTTGTGTTTGCTATCATCTCAAGCAGTATTTATCACTCTAGCTTTTACTTACAAGACTCACTGAGAAGCAAAAGCTCTTCACTAGGTTTTGCCAAACACATTTTCACCTATCTGTGAAGGATTATGTTATGAAAGCCAGACCTGATTTTATCTGCCATTCAAGTCTTAGAAGCTGGCATGAAGGTTTTCAGTGAGAGTTTTGCTTCAGTAAAGCCTGAAAGGACTGACCACAAACATACAGCTTCTACTAAGCAAAGATGCTGCTGTTTCAAAGCAGAAGCCTCATGGAGAAAAAACAGGCTGAAGACAGAGCAGCACTCTACCCAGGGTCTGAAGACACTTGTACAGATAAAATTGCTGACATTATTTAGTTGTTTTACTAACCTGAATTTATGCTGGCCCTGAAAATACCAGTGTTTTCCCAGGCACACTGCCCTTTTCAAGGGCTCTATCATTATTACACCCCAGTGATTTCACAACCCTAACTTTTTGTTTCTGTCATATTTACTATTTCATAATCTTTAAAAGAGAGAGGAAAGAAAGTCTATAGAAGCCCATAAAATATTATTTACTCAAGAAGGTGGATGGTTTCTTTCAAGCAGCCACTACGTATCCTCCATACAAATAGAAACGATGAAGTATAAGAAACCTTCACACACTTAGGAAGAGGCACCATTTCTGTGAACAATAACTACCTCCACTGTCACTTCTCTTATTCCCAGGAGAGCTTTGATTACCTTTTCTCTTTCCCTAAGAATATGGGAGAGTGCATATGCCAGCAGCTACCCTGTGATCAGCACAGAAATACCATAGAGCACTGAATCCATACGCTTAACTTCAGGCTTAACCATGACATAAAATATATACAAACAACAAATGACATGGCAAGGAGGTGGAAGGTTGAAAGACACAGATCCCAATCTAATGTGCTAGCACATAAGAGAGAAGAGATCACAGGGGATCTTTTCCCATCCACACAAACATCTACTTAGCACTAACAAAAAAAGCAAACAAGATGCTCTCTAGACATTTTCCGGTGAGGTTTAGTCTAGAGCACAGGGGACACAGATAGTATCTCTGAACATACTGCCAATAAAATGCACAGGCAAGTTACTCCTCCCATCTACAATTGCCATACACACCATCCTTACCACACTGTGTGGTACCTCTGTCCCAGTGTGAGGAGCCCCAGGCACTAACCCATGGTTATTATTTCCTTATGCAAGTCAGCATCACAGGCAAGCCAGGAGCTAGGAGACTGATGGTATTTCCTTAGCCAGATGCCCCATCATTCTTCTGAACTCAGTCAAAGCCAAGAAGTCTTTAGATACTGGATTTATGAAGCTGAACCCTGAGCATACAGATGTTCACCCATTTATTCATCAATAGTCATCAACCATTTATCATATTTACTCATCATAAAACTCCTCACACAGATGTGGATCTGAGTGTTTCCCGATTACGTACAGTCCCTACGTCCTGCCCATCACTGTAAAACAAAGTTCAACCCAAAACTCCCTCACAACAGATTTAAGGCATGTTAAGGCCATAAAGTTAAACTGGGGCAAGGTCAAACACCCCCTTTCTCTCCAGCTTTATTACACAAGTAAGTAACCAGTTATGTAATGAGGTGGAAATACATATGGGGGAGACCAAATGCAACACTAGTTAAAAAACCCAACCTTAAGTTGCCTTAAGCGAGATCACTTTTGTACTGTTCCCCCTTCGGCCTCATTAAGCTTTTCCCCCCATCAAGTGTCACCCTGACCTGTGCTGGATTTAACTGCCAAATCCTGGCAGATTTCTCTTTTAATGTACATCCGTGGGAGAAAAGAAAATCAACATTGGTGTAACTAACCCACCAACCATATCAGTCTATCAAAATTCTCCATCCAACCTGCACCTTCTCTGTGTTAAGCTTGAGATACGAGCTCTAGGAAGTCTCTCTCAACAGTAAATACCCATCAAGATACAAACAAAAACCCTACAGTTATAAGCGATAGCCAGACTTCAAGTGGCAATCACTTATCCACGGTACAGCAGAACAGTTGATCACTGACTGCTCGGTGTTGGTTTCATATCACACACTCAAATACCAGCAAAGCTCTTAAGTTCCACCCCTTCAAAAAAGAAAAAAACCCCAAACCACAAGGCTAAATAAACATGAAGAATTAATTGAACACAAGAGCATCCAAAGGGCAGCCAGCCCTTTTTAAGTCCCGCATAGAACAGAAAGGAGAGTTGAAGGCCAAGGGCAGGAATAGATCCTTAAGGAGGTAAGATCCTGCCATGCCACCATAAACAGGAGTTTGATACCTGCACTCGTAACTGCAGAACACTGATAACCAGTCTGGAGATATTATCAAAGCAACACTTCTCCATTAGTAATAAATTAGAAGTTAAACACTTGCCAGGCTTGGGGATTTAGATGAGGAACACCAAATTATTTCATCAGGCTAATTTCTTCATTCACTGAATGAAGAGTTGTAAGTTCTGTACATTCGGAATCATGCTCTTAGAGTTTTATCTTTAAGTAGTAAAAAAAGATGATTGCAGAGGGCTAAAGGAGGTTTACTTTCCTGGTGTTCCTTGGAATGGATATCTTGCATGATTGAGCAGAGCTTTGTTCAATTCTCAAAGCAATTTACTAAAATTGAGAGCAGAACGTCTGGTAGAGCAAGTTGGTCAGTCCTGGATGATTACTTCTTATTCCAAAACAATTACAATAAAGGGAAAATGGGTTATGTTCCTGTAAAAATATGATTCCTTCCAAATAGCAATCAGAGAAACACATCGATACACAATCATGGAACCCACTACAGAGAAGAGAGAACGTCCATATTGTGCCAAGAAACAACTGATTAAAACTCATTAAGCAATTTCTTCATTTTTAATATTTGTTAAAGAGCTATATGAAGTTGGATATCTAGGAAAGGTGGTTTTCCCATCCTGTTTTGTTAGCTCCAGCTTCACAAAGGTCAGATGTACCTGATGCAATGGTATCACAACACAAGGTACTGCTCGGGACTCGACGTCTAGTAGAGTATTGGATCAAAGGAAACAAAGCCATCACTTCCCTCTGTACTTGTTCCACTGAGGGACAAAGGACTTCTTAGCTCTGGAAACTGGGATTTTAGTTGAAGAGCCCGAGGTTGTGTTCTTCACACCACTGCATGTTATCAACTCTCAGGGACTGCAAAGGGGAAGGAAGGCAGCCTTTGTTTTCAGAGGTTTCTGCAACTGTAAATTAGGCCCATTTGGAAAACTGAGACCTCATCAGCTTCTGTCTGAGGAAGTTAAGTGAAGGGTAAATTAATTTCAGTCTGCGATAAGGTTATCGCATAAAATGAAATACAATACAAATCATTTAGCAGTCAGAGAAAACGTAAAGAGACACAGAGAGGCTCAAATTCCTAAGATTATCATTCAGCCAGTCAAAAGGCAGCATAGTTTTAATCATTACAGAAATAGCTTGCTTTCCAAACCATACCAAGCCAACAGAACATCATGCAGCAAAGTCACACTACCAACACCTCAACGGTGCTCTGTATCACAGGATGGGCACCATACACGGCAGCAGGGCTACGAACAGGAGGGATATATTGGATTTTCCCTTTTCCACAAAGTTCTTTGGCATAGCAGAGCTGGCAGAAGTCACCCACACCTGGGACATCGCTCATCAAAAATGGGTCATCTGCAAGCAATTGACCTGACAGTGCTTTGGCCCACTGGGCACTATTTGTTCTTAAGGCTTCAAAAAAATATTTCATACTGAACATCTGAAAAAACAACCCCAAAAACAAAGAAAAAAACCCGCTCTCCTGAGAGGCAAAGGGCCACGTTCTTTAACCTGCACAGCACACAGATGTAAATGACAACAAAGGACAAGAGAAAGTACAAGAAAGAACGAGAAGGAACAAACTCTGAGGATAAATGGATATTTTAACATCTGTGTTCCTCTCACATTTGTGTCTCTCAGCAAAGGCTGCCAGCAAGGCAGCTAATTAGTGCTAAATCTGGCGAGCATTTTGGGGATGATGAGTGTACCTGTCTACTAAAGTAGAAAATGAGACCAACAGCTTATTCTGCGGACTGGAGTGAGCAGCCATCAGGCGGTGATTATTTTATGTCTACCAACTAGAAACTTAGAGAACTAAATATATTTTAAGTCTGTACCTTACCTCTCGAGCCCGTTTCAGACCACCTGCCCTTCCTCAGCATGTCTAGTCCAGCAATAAACTCACACTTTGCTCGTCAGGGGAAGTTGCAGACCTGAACTTGTAGAAACATTCCAGCCTTACAGTGTTTTTTCTCTCTCAAGTAGATATAGCTACATATAAATTAATTAGGTGCCACTGAAGCGCTGCCAGTTGAATATTAAACTAAAACATCTGCTTTCACTGCCCATTCGTACTGAGGAGCACGTTGCAGTGTTAGGTTATCACAGTGTCGGGTTATCGTGGTTTATATGCTAGCCATGTACAAAAACAATTACTTTCAAATGAAGCTGACATCATTTGCCCTCCTGTACTGGAGCTGTTCATCAGATGTCTTACCTCTGCCACGTATCACTTGATTCTCTCCAAATTAATCTGCTGGGTCATGAAACCTGCTCATTTTAAATTTTTGGAAGACTTAAATTTTTTTAACCCTCTTCTATATTCTTCAAATGACTTTAGAGTCTTACTCACAGCTAAACAGCAGAATAGATTAACTCACCACCTCAGAATGACAAAAAGTTGGGCAAACTGGATTTACTATTGCAAAAACAGAACCTTGTAAACCTTTTTCAGGCAGACAACACTGTTTGCTTCATGCTTGCCTACAGCAAAAGGACTCCAGTCCACGGCTGAACTTGCAAGATGCCACCTTAATCCACAGCAAAAAGTTACAAGGAAAATGAACTCCAGCCTTATTTGGGAGAAATTGAAAATGGCTTTATGCAGACGTGCAAACACACACGATAAGCCCCAGGTAAGCCAGAACTAAAGGGCAAAGAAAGGAGCCCAGACATGCAACCTCTTCTTCCTCCCAGCTTCCCAGAGCAGACGTGCTGAGGCCGCTCACTCCCACTCTCCTCCACCTACGTCATCATTACAAAATTTAATCTTGCCTGCACACTGGAACAACCTGAGGCAGCCCTGGTACATCTGTGCGTGCCTGCAAATACTTTTAGGAATTTAAAAAGAAAATAAAAATCAAGTTTTGTGCCATCACGACAACTGCTGCAGAGAGACATTTCAGTGGAACATTTAGGGGAAGAGACTGCTCAGGTTTTTTTCCTGCAGCAGTGCACAAGGTTATTAAAGATTTACTTCTTCAAGCAACAGTCCCAGGTTACAATTAACAACATGAGCCATAGGAGCGTTTCAAAAGCTATGAATTTTACCTAAGGTGTAGCAACTCACTCTTTGCCTTTTTCCCACCTGGGCTAGTTATATTAAAAAGAAAGAAGCATGGAGGGAAAGCAAAGGTGTAAGGGAGGAGCAGTGGGGGAAATAGAATGTATCACAATGCAAAGGATTGAGCTCTGCAAAGGAGTCTTCCCCAGCAGTTAGCAGCAACAGCAGAGCCAGCATCCCCCAGTAGAGCCGATAGCCCAGGCAGCCTTACTGTGAGCTGTAGCCAGAACAGCATACGCAGCTATAACCAAACAGGGCAGCAGCAGGGGTACATTGAAGGAGACCCCCACACAGCCCTGCTGGATGTTTTGCTCCCACACTGACCAAAAAAGCTTCGTTGTGGCAGAAATCCTGCCATGTTACCCAATAACTGTTCCACCTGTCTTTTTTAACCCACATTTTGATACAATTGGAGAAAGATTTACCAGAATAAAAATCCTTCTGCCTGAGCAGAGAAATGGGGAGGAAAATGAATAAATAAATGCATGCCCCATATCAGAGCTGCATGTTTTTATATGCTATTAGACAAAGGGAACATCTGACAGGTTCAAGTTTTGAGTTGAACTTTAAAGAACATCCTGTTCCCTTGGGTAGCAAGGTTCAGCAGAGAGAAAGTGCATCCACACAGACTCCTCTACATATGGCTCTTCTGAGTAAGAACACCAGAAGGTTCTGTTTATAAAAGCTTGATTTTTTTTTCCCCCTAAAATTTTCCAAGACTTTCACACATAAAAACATGCAGCTTCTTTGCAGAACTAGTGCAATTTATTTTTTACCCGCAAAGTAAGAGGCCTTTTTTCACACTTAAAAATCATCCATTGCTCCTTTAGCTTTAAGAGGACCCTACAGCAAAAACACTGCCAAGCCAGTTACCTGGAAGCACACCCAGGCATCAGCAGCAAGGCTGTCCAGCAGCTCACTGCAGCCTTTGGAAGGGACATACCCCAACCAGCGCACTACCCCCTTAAATTGGCAAGGGGACATGGTAAGTAACATTAGGCAGCCTAGTCAGGGTAATTCACAGAGCTGTATCTAACATAGTTAAGCATTACTACACAGCGAGATCTTGCTGTGATTTTACATGCACTGAGAAAGCTCCAACGGCTCTGTGCACAGAAAGCAAAACACAATAGCAGGTGGGAAGCGCTTCTGCTCCCATACAAGCTACTCCACTGCTGCTGCCTCCCTCCTTGTCCTTACTAGGTTTAAAAGTGACATTGTCAAGCACACTGCATGTACAACAGGACTAACACCATGCTGCAGGTCCCTCAGGATAACTGGCTGTGTGGGGCCACCTGATTAAACATGGTAACTACCCCTGGCAGGGATGGCCTCTGAGCAGGACTAATCAGGGTACCCTTTCCAGCGGCTCTCAGCATTAATTGCTATGGGGCCATGAATTCTGTAGTCACAGCAATACCACAACACCCATTTGTCTGTTGTTTCTACTTCTGTGAGCACAGTTTGGTGAGGAACAGACATGCCATCAGATGATACCATTGAAAAGCTGAACAGAGAGGAGGTGATAAAAGAGCACAGCAGCTTCTCCCTCCCCTGTGAACTAGAAATTTGCAGAGCCCTGGCAAACAAAAACCATCACAGAGGAGCTGGGAATGAGGGAAAAGACCAAAAGAACAGCTAAACAGCCTCCTGTCCTGGCAGTAATTCCTTCAACATGCATCCCCACAACTTTCCTGTTATATATCCGTGAATGCAAATATATCTCTCAGGAACGGGACCCTGATTCAATCTGCGCCTCTAGGGACAGCTTCTGCGATGAGAACAATAATATTGCACTCCAGACAGCTCACCACATTTAGATCTGTCCCTGTGCTCTCAAGAAAGCCTTTTTAATTCCCCTGGGAACACCCTTCTCCAGCACTCCATTATTAGCAAAGTAACAAAACTACAACTTGGATAGAAACAAGAAGTTGGAGCTGGAACCACAGCTCTAAGGGGCACCAAAGCAACCCACCAGTGTTACAACAGGCAAAGCTCTGACCTCTAGGGTGAGGAGTCAGAGGAGACTGTAAGGAAACATTTACCTACCTCCCCAAATCCAGCCACACCTTGGACCGAGATGAGTTTGTCCACATAGGAACATCAATCTCTGCTCTGAGCCTGCTCAAGTAGGAGCTCCTGTTCTCCCATCACACCCCAGTTACCACAGGCTTCTCCACTTAACCTGATAAACTGCCAGGGTTAGTAAATTCAACCTGTGCTTGCTTCTGGCACAAATCCATTTGTGTAGCCATTTCTGAAATACCTTGGGTGGTCACACTTCTTAATACAAGTAAGAGACAGGTTTTTTTCCAACATGATGAAAAATCTGGTGCTATAATTAAAAAAAATAGTATAAAAGAAAGAAATATAAATCTGCTTCCTGCTGAATTCTGTAGGAACAAGACCCAGCCTTGTGATTTTGAAGAGGGTTTTTTTAAGGTTTTGCTGAATCAATGCTTCATCTGCAAGGTTTGGAGGTGAAAATTTGATATTAAGCAAGTCTTAAGTGTTTAACCCCATGACTGCCCTGATCAGTGAGTGCAGGAAGAGAAGGAATGAACCCAGGCCCATAAAAAGTTTTGGCCCAGTGCTGCTGGAGAACAGGTGTTGAGTTTCTGCCATCTCCCACCGTGACCCCATCAACCTCCCCCAAACCCAGGAGCACCTGGCACACTCAGCTAGGACAAAACTGCCAGAGTAAGGGCTAAGTGCAAATGATTCATGAAATGCAGAACCCATGCAACGCTTAAAACTCCCATGCATTCAGTAAGTTGACAGAAAATAAATATATACATCTGTGTTCTTCAGAGGGATCTCACTTCTGCTACAACACATGTGCAAGTGTGTTAATAATGCTTATAAATGCCACCGTACCGCTCTGTGCAGGGAGCAGCGTTTGCTATTTATGAAGTCTTAAGTAATTTTCCCTAATAAAGTTAATGAAGTATATGTTAGTAGCTGGACTGTATCAATCTCTTCACTTTTATCACCACAATATAGATGTGTGTATAAAATCATTACCATAAAAATTTACTAAAGATGCTTAATTTTTGCAAGCTTTCTCCCCTAACCTTCTTACTACGCTGATGGCTGGGAGCGGTAATGTCTATCGGTGAGATAGCCACGTGCATCACAGAAACGTGGGCTCTGGCTGTGTCCTTGAGAGCAAAGGACCATTTGCTGTCAAAACGCAGAAAAACTATGAGGGGAGAAAACTAATGAAGCAACAACAGACTCATCAGGAACATAATCAAACTGTGAAGTAGCCCCATTAAAAATACCGGCTAACTTTGCACAGGCTTAAAACTGTTCTGAGTGTTAACAGCAATTATGTGCCTTGTATTTTTAGATTAAGAGTGCTGGCTGAGCTGGAGACTCACTGTCATCTTTTTTTCTAGGGTCTTCTCCAAGTCTGCCTGAAAGCAAGGAAGAGGTTCCCAGAGAGCAGATCCAGGGAAAGGCAGAAAAGCTCCAAAGAAAATGAGCAACTTGTCAATTTTGAGAGTCCATAAAGCATCAGACAAGAGCAGGCACAACCTCGTTCTGTAAATGGCAGAAGTAAGCTGCACCTACACCCAGAACCATGCCAGCTTTCTAGTGCTCATTAGCCAGATTGCTAACACACTGATTGCCAGAGACACCCAGCGCCTGGAAATCTTGTGATCCAGACACAATAGAAAAATGAGGCTTTCCCCTCCCCTTGAGCATCTTCCTCACATTGAACTTCTGCCTTTAGGTACAACATATCAACCGCCAAGCATCAACCTTCTTGTCTCACCAGTCCTCCTGGCATAGAAAAACATCGCAATAGCATCCCCTTGCATCTAACCAGGGTAACAGAAGGTCTTTCATGAAGAGCGAAGCAGTGAAGGACACCTCTCGTCCTTGCCAAGCTGAACAAGGAGCACTTGGCCGGGCAGCTGTGCCCTCCATCAGGCACAGAGGGCAGGAGGGGCTGGGGCTCCTCTCCTCGCAGAGCCCTTCAGCACAAACATGTTAATCGCCATAGTTAAAAGCTAGTAACAGCTTCTAGAGCTGGGAAAGGGGATACCAGACACCTGACCTGTTCATTAATTTATTGTACATGCTTCACCTTCATTTGTTCTTGGCAATGTTTTGCATAAGCACGCAGAGGCTTCTGAGCTGAAAACACGCCTTAAAATGTTGGATTTACTCTATGCAACTAAAATACCAAATCAGCTAAGCTGGCTTCAGAGATTCACATCCTTTCAGGGCTCAAACACCCACTCGTTTATTATTCTATTTGGAAAATCTTACATGGTACTCAGACTTTCTCCCTCTGGGGAAAATCAGCATATGGGAAAGGCAGGAGTGAAGCATTAAAGGCATTCAAGTGAAGTTCTGTTCCACTGTTCTAATTGCTCTGAGGTGAAGACATAAGTCGCTGGAGGATATATTCAAACAAATCGGTGGCTTGCTATGGCTGGATTCATTTCAAAGGTATGGCCCAAAAATGCAGTTGCCAGAAGTGTAGTTCAGTTCAGCTTCTGTCCAGACAGAGGTGGGAGCAAACCAAACATCCCACCTACTCCTCTCTGTATGATAGCAAGACATTTGTTTACTAAGATATCCTGAGTACAGATAAGAAAAAGAGGATTTAGTCATTATTTTAGCAACACAATGCTGACTGCATGTTATTGAACACTCTTTTTTCTTAAACTTGTCATTGGAGCCTTGTGCAGTACAGCAACAGGGACTGCAGAGATCATCACAGACAAGGGCTCCCATGGATGCTTTCTTCAAGACTTTTTGCTAACTGCTGGGTAATCTTTCTACTACTAAGCATGTCACAGCCCCTTATTATTGGACCTACTCCTCAGATCACTGGAATTCACTTTATTGACAAGAAACCAGACAGCTAACATAAAAGATAGTCTCCTTCAGGCTTTGTGTAAAAAAATTTACTTCTCTGAGATCTGGGGAGAAGTTTATTCGATCTTTCTTAAAGGCTTTATTTAACATCTCTCATTCAGAAAGAAGACAGATGGTCACAAAGCATTTAGGACTTCAGACAAAATTCACAGTGGAAAAGCAGCTCTAGCATTATTAGACATGCAGAGAGCAGTTGTTATTTATGTAAGTTCAAAATACAGGTAGTTATTTTTACATGGCCCCAACCACAGCCAGTTTTATTGCATCTGTTTTGCTACAAGACTCCCTTCCGTGTTCCTGGACTGTATCTACAGCTGCACCCAAAAGAGCAACAGAAACCTCCAAGTTTTTGCACAGGATTGAATTCTCTGCAACAATGGAAACTATTGTGAGTATCTCTGCAGAAACCTGCCAATGCCAACAGATGAGTGAGAAAGGTTGATATGAACATCAGAATGCACAGAGCCAACATTCTCCACAAAACCCCAAGTGCCATGCTCGTCAGCAGTCACTTTTTAGTATCTGGGGAAGAACAGACTGGAACACCTCAAGTATCATTGAAGAACTGCAATGTCTTAACAAACTCTTTGCCTTAACAAAGCCCTTCTGGATCTCCTGGAAGGTGCTGCATCCCCAGGTGAGCACAACCCAAGTGCACATTAACAGCTTACTCTAACTGCCCGTCTGGGCTTCAGGACCCCCTGTGAGGTACTGAGTGCTTTCACCTGAGGAACATCAAGCAGACGTTGTACCTGCAGTAAGCACGAATTGCTGTTACCTTATGTGCAGTAGGTTGAGTTGTAAGTGGCACCACAGCAATATGCACCTTTGCTGGTCCATGCCCATCCTGCCTTTCAGGCAAACACTTTGAGGAATGTTAGAAACATGGATTCAGCTTCCCAGCACTCCTCAAGGGTAAGTGTGAAGCTACAGCATTTCTTCTGAAGCTGGAAGAAAATAGGACTCATAACCCCTGCCCTATGATGGGAAAGGGTATTTTTAAGGTAATCTGGAACTTCAAAGAGGCTTTCAAATCTCCACCAGCTCAGACTCACACTAATGTTACATAGGTCTGTTTGGGAAGTTTAACCACATAAAACTGAAAACATTTGATTAACCCCTTTATAATCTGCATATTATAATTCCTCAGTGTCTTCAGACTAAGCCATTTGCTATGAGGGCTGATATCACACCTGGAATAAGAGTCACCTAAAAAAGTTTTCCACTCAACTGGAAATAGCTTTCAAGCCTGGCTTTTTCCATAACAGATGCCTACACACCTGAGGGATCCCTAGTACAGCCTCTATTCCTTCCCACAATTACAGTACTGTCAGCTATTACATCCAGTTATAGGTCAAGACAAATCTAGGGATAAAAACTCAGCACTGTTCAAACAATGTTCTCTTTTCAAGAAAGAAAACATTTATTGGAGATTTGCTCAATTATGGCCAAGTATATATCCACAATCTGAGCCTTCTACAATGATTAATCTTCACTAGCACACATCACTTTATTCTACAGCTTCATCTCAGTATGGGGTGTAATGCAGAGCTGAAATACTCCAGCACAAAGTAGTTTGAGAACTGACAGCCCATGAATCCCTCTGTAGCGACTACAAGCAGCTTGGGGGCCTGCCTCTGCTAAACAAATTTGTGTAGATGAAAGACTAGTTTGTGTTAATTCTGACAAATATTTTTATAAGCAATAACAGCTTTGTTATAAGCAAAATTAACTTACATAAATTTGTCTCATTCATGAATCCCATGTCATTTTCCTATTATATTTACCCAACCGCTTCTTGGGTGCTCTCAATTAAATGTAACCTTGAATTTCCTATTATTAAAGACCTTTCCATTCATTCCCAAACCACGATCACTTCATCTCACAGTACAGCAATCCTCCCTCCCACTTACCCTTAAGAACCGAAGCACGCTGCAGCTAGGACAGCCTGGTAACAGCTGTCCCACAGCCTAAGAGGCTTGTTAAGAATGACTTGGCAGTACAAATTCAGCCCCCTGCAGAATTCACACAAGGAACTGGTGTCAAGTGCTAGCCATCAACAGGGTGCAATTATTTCTTCTGTAATCTAGTACCTAGCAACCTGTGAAGAAACCTCTTCAGTGACCTGAGCTGTTGTGTCTAGAACCCGATCCCTGTGTGTGGCAAAAAGGAGCTTGCAGAGTTTCCTGGATGCACTGAGGTCTGTTAAAGCACACAGCTGTGTGGCTGTGATCAGAGCCATGGGACATGTTTGTACAGACAACTTTCTCCAAGGACGGTCAACGCGGGGATGGGGTACAGCAGAGCTCAGAACAAGCTGCTCCTGCAATGTATTTGTTAGAGAAGCTACAGGGGAAAAAAAAAACCAAAACCAAACCAAACCATAGCTTAGTTATTTCATTTTCAATGTGATTCTTCCCAGGGGCTGATAATTTTTCACCAAGTAACTGTGACAATCTTGTGAATAGCAGGACGCCAAGGGAGAGTGACTCTGCAAGTTTTTGAACAATTATCTTTGAATTCCAAGTACACAAAACACCTTTTCTCTTCCAGGGACTTAGAAATCTGCATCCAAAGCTTAAAACAAAGGTTACAGAACCCCTGCTTAAGACAAGTGATACAATACCCTTCACTAACTACCACACTGCATCCAGATTTACAGACAGGAGTTACTCAGTCTTCATAAACTGTGTGCATCTTCCAAGATCCTAAATTGAAGTCCAACTCCCCCCAGTTCCCAGCCACATAAATCTGCTAGAAGCATCTTGCTAGGCTTAATTTCTTAAATCACTCTCAATTCAGTAGAAACTGACTGAAAATACATGCCAAACCCGTGATAAACGCAGATCCCCAATCTTCTGACAAGGCAGAATAGCAGCAACGGGCAGTGACAATGAGTAAGGGCTCCCACATCACGTTTCCAAACTCCCCTCTGCTTCAACTCTTCCTCCCATCTGTTTAAGCATAATAAAACATTCAATATTGCACACACAAAATGGAAGTCTCAGATGGCAGGCAATCTTATGTGTAAAATATAACACTACAAAGACTGAGATCTCAGCCTACTCTGCACTATCCATTATGAATACCAAATCATATTGCAGCCATTTGAAAGTGTTTGATCAGCGTAAAAGATTTCATCAAGGTTAAAGGGCCTCAAAATAATTTAATAAGACTTATAACTTGCATAGTTTTAATCACCAGAAGACAGGTGCAGATTGCCTCAGTGAAGCGTCCCAAAATGGGTTTGGCTGTACTGCCATCTCACTGTGACACTGATGTGGGACCACATCATCTGAGGGCACAAGAGATGTTTCGTTCCAGGAAAAAAAACCCACAACCAAACAATCTTTGTTCCAGAGTTTCAACCGAAGAAATCCACACAATGACAGTGATGAAGTGCCCAGCACATTGCTGCTGCCAGCTGTGCAAAAGGAAATGCAGCACCAATACCACAGAATTCAGTGCAACAGTAAGGGATGGTGCAGTGTATGGGGTATCAGCTGGGCTCCCAGAGGTACCAGACAGCCCTAACTGAGGATTGCATCCTGCAGTTATTTCTGACACCCTCTGGAAGCGCTTATGTATCTTCCCCCCAGATCTTACAATTCGAATACTTCAAGAAACACCCTTAGCTGAGAAAACAGCTTCTTTTCAAGATGTGCTACAGCTGCCACATCCACTAGATGGGTTCTGCACTACATCTGAAGCAGAGAATCTCATTTGCTGTCCCATCAGCAAGCATTTGGAAAAAAAAATCACGTAACCGTTGAAACAGTTCCACATAGGAAAAGATTTACAGAACCATAACTTTCCAAATAATTTTGAAAGCAGCGGCCCTAGGTACTGAATGAGACACAGGAGGGAAAAAAAAAATCATTCAGTCTAACTTGCTAAACCATCTGCACCCAAACACAGCTCTCAGAGAGCAGCAGGGTCAAGCAGATTCAAGACAGACTTAGTAGCGACCTCAATCTTCTAAATAACCAGTGCCCCCCAAACATCTAGTCAGTTGTTTTTTTCCTGGAGGTTTCCTTTCTAAGCACTAACCAGACTCATTCTCTTTAGCTTGCAAAATTGGACAAGATCACAGCCTGAAGGGGAAAGGCTGCAGTGATAAATATTTAATGGGCTACATCAATAAAATTTATTTTGCCAAGGAGAATGGAAGAGGAGGAAAAGCAGAGAAATAATTCATTAAAAGAACTTCAACTTAGAAACACCAGTAAGAAAAAAAAAAGCCATTCTAAGAGAAAATGAATTTAACACAAAGAGGCTCTAAATAGGTCAGAACCTTAATTAACACATGGCACAGTGACAAAGAGAAGAGTTCCTCAGAATGGGAGTGTAGTGATAAGGATACTTCACCATAATTCATCCCATTGCAAACAAATATTCCTGGACCCACACTACTAACAGCTTCACCTTCTTGCAATACTTGGTATTATCCAACTTTTAAGGCCTGTTGAATAGATGGAAGTGTCCTTGCTCAACACCCACTCAGAAACACAATAAGCACCTTGATGTTTTCATTTCTGAGGGCAAAGCCTTCCTTTTTTTTTTTTTTACACTGGGTGGGGCAGTAAATTCTGTTTGCCAGGAGCCAAAAAGGCACCAGCAAGACTGAAGGTATTTAGTACAAAGCTTAAGCATTCTTGCCCTGATGGTCTCCCCATAACTCAGTACCGAGCTTAGTAATTGCAATTTACATGATAGAATAGTGTGTCCAGTAGGTCTAGGGAGGTGATTGTGCCCCTGGACTCAGCAAGAGTGAGGCCACTCCTCGAGTGCTGGGTCCAGTTCTGGGCTCCTCACCAAAAGGATATTGAGATCCTGGAGTGAGTCCAGAGAAGGGCAACCAGGCTGAGGAAGGGGCTGGAGGGCAAATCCTATGAGGAGCGGCTGAGGGAGCTGGGGATGTTTAGTCTGGAGCAGAGGAGGCTGAGGGGAGACCTTATCACCACTTACAACTACCTGAAGGGGACGGGACAATGGGAAATGGAACAAAGCTGTGCCAGGACAGGGTCAGATTAGATATTAAAAAAAATTTTTGACTGAAAGTGTTGTCAGGGCCTGGAACAGGCTGCCCAGGGAGGGGGTTGAGTCACCTTCCCTGGATGTGTTTAAAAAAAGGGTAGATTAGGTGCTCAGGGTTTAGCATAGGATGGGAACAGTTGGACTTGATCTCAAAGGTCTTTTCCAAACTTGTGATTCTGTGAAGTTGAAAAAAAGTAGTGTTCAATCCCTCCTGCCATTTGCAAACACTTGCAGTGATACAAGAGCACACAGTATCTCAGTATGTCTTTCAATGTATTTACTCTCCTGCGCCATCCAATCTGCACCTCTTACCTTTTAAGCAAGAGCATCAGGAACCAGTGAACTGATGCTAACTGAAGCGGGCCCATTCATTCTCAAGTTCTAACTCTAGGTCTGCTAGTGAATCGTGATACAGCCTCAAATCACTGGATTTGGGGTTATGTCTTTCTAATGGGCAGAGTGGACAAACACATACCATGCAGAGAGGGGCAGTCCCAGAACAAGTGGATCAAATTATATTTAAATACTTCACAGCTACTTCAGAGATTTGGTGAAAGATTTTACCTACTTTTTTACAAGTCTTCGATTTAAAATTATTTAATAGCTTTGTGGATAAAGTCACACTACTTAAACCCCCCTACCAGTGAAATACAGCAATGATTAAAAAAAGGTGAACCAGCCTCACCCATCAATAGCACTGCCACAGGACAAACCGTTCAGCAACATGCAGTCAGATCTCCAAAATCAGTGGTGAGGTGCTGCCCTCTAGTGAAGTCATAATCGTTTCAGCATCTACATGTCTGAAATTCAGTGCCAGTCCCAGACAGATTTTAGCTAGATTTGTTTGTAACAGAAGAATCCTGCAGCAAGCATCTTAAAGTGAGCTTGTAATTTAATTTTACATTTCCACGCTAGGATCTTTAGTTTGGGTTTAGTACTGCACTTTAGCTTATCACTGAAGACAATTTAACACCTCCAGAGCATATTCTGCTTTTCCTCTCACTTGTGAAATCAAATTCTCATCTTACACTGAAATCATGGGAAAAAGGCATTTTAAAAACCCGTTCCTTCAAAAAACACAATATTCTCATTCTTAAAACAATATGACAAGAATTTAACAGCACTTGTGTATTTAATAATCTTTTACAGCATTGGAACTAGCTTTTTACTCATGCTCTTTACTTTTTTTGTAATGCTGCTTTCAGTAAAGGCTTAATGACTTCACCACTGGTTACTGGAGCACCTCAACCCTTGATGTAGCAACTGCCCAAAAACTGCCCTCATATTAAGTGGACAGAGTATCAGTCACGATTTATTCTCAGGGGTTTTATTGTATCACATTCCTAGCCTCCTTCTTGTTCAGGTGCTGAAAAAGAAAGAGGCATCCGCTTCAGGAGCTGAGCGATTGGAGGTCCAGTATTTGGGATCAGATGCAAAACAACAACGCCTGTAAAGCCATCCTTGCTGGGTGACTGCAATGGTATCAGAATTTCACAACCAATTTAAAAGCCAGCACAACAATTCTTCCCTAAGAATTAAAATGACATTACAGGCAGTTGTTTGTGTGACAGGCAGGAGGCAGCAAGAATAACCAAAGGTGGCATTTCACACTTTTTGGTTTAGGCTCTTCTGAAGCTATAGCTGACCCATTACTTGGGCTGAACTACCACACCTCCTTCAACAGGGTTTCAGGTTACCTTGCTCTTCCAGTCCACAAATCCTGTGTCCAACCCAGCCCCAAATGAACCTGGTTGATGGAAAAGCTCAAGCTAAGCACATGGAGCAGAGCTAGCAGTTCACAAAAAACTAGTTATTGTGAGGATATGATGTATTCCAGTGCTGAAACAGAAAATAGTCAAGACATTTAAGCCAAGGATTAAAAACTACCTAGTCGTTTGCTTACACAAATCATTGGAAAAAGTTGGAACAACTTGCCTGGAAACTTTTTTATTAAGAAATGACATTCAAAACCACAGATGTTACATTAGTATTTTTGAGCTTCCAAAGAAAGCAAAAAAACTTGTTTGACTTCATCAGTGTACTTGTATCTGCAGGTTACACCACCTGGGGAAAGATCAGCGCAGGGAAATTTGTTAGTATCTTCCAAATATTTAGCCATCAAACTTATAAGCAAGCTTAACACGCAGAAGATGTGCCTGCTCCCAGTCTGAACAAGTTTAACTTTCAATCATTAACACATTTTGGGTGAAATAAGACTATAGTGTTATTGTCAAGAATGTTACAGGCTTTTCCAGTTTCCCCAGCAAGTGGTTAAAGTGTACAGCAAAACCACATCTGCACACAAGCTACTCTCCAAATTTCAGTGACTTATGTAATCTAAAACTGCAATTATGCAGACTTGTGTGGGCACACTTACATGACTTCATAACAGGATCATGCCAAGTATCTGCCAGCCTACAGCTGTTTTTAACAACACTGCCCGTGAGTTTGACTTAAACATATTCAGACTTTTAAAGCTGTTGTCAACAGGACTGAGCAGAAGTTTATCTAACTACCAGCTCCCTGCAAGAGGATTATTAGGAAAGCCAAGATGGGTAAAACAAGCCTGACTCTTGCCAACCATGTGGAAGCTACTACATGAGCAAGCCAGAGAGAGAAGTTTGTGGTTACACAGTAACTTGTTGCCATCTATGTAGAGGTGAAGGTAGCAAAATCATAGAATCACAGGGGTTGGAAGGGACCTCCAGAGATCATCAGGTCCAACACCCCAAAATGGAAATAATGTTCCTCAAGACAACATTACCAACAGCTCCAGTGCTGCTTTTACCTCAGTTACTGCTCCATTTTCTTGTGTATCTTCTTTTAAAAATCTGAATAATGTTTCAGCCTGAAGAAAAAACAAAGTTGAGACAGATTTAAAATTTTCAGTAACCTGTTGAGTGAGCACCACAAAAAAAGCAACAACTATGCAGCCACTGAGTTACTTGAGTAATTTAAGCTACCCTGGAAGAAAGGCATATGAAAAGAGAGCAATCATTCACATGTTACATTTATTCAAAGTGCCACTATAATATGTAATTGAAATCCAAAGAAAACACAAATCCCAAGACTTATTCATGTTTTTACAGACTTGCCTGGGAGTCTTTTTTTACTCCATGTCAGGCTTTGTAAATCATTAAAACCTCACATTAAAAATACAAAGTTTTTCAAGGATCACATAAAGTTACTTTGTCTACAAAAGAAATATTCCTGCTCTGAGTTAGTACCGCCCCTTAACCCTGACAACATGAGCAGGAAAAAAACCCACTACTTCTCCCTTCTCACAAAAAGGCTGAAGTTAAGCTGTCAGAAATCACTGAGTTTGAGTTTCACATTAAAACTAGATTCTAAGCTGCCAAGAGGATACATTAATTCCTATGTCTTCACGATAAACCATGAGATCTTGCCACACGCAGCAAGCCTTCAATCCTCACTGAGCCTGAGCACTGATCCATGAATGGTTGGGGCTGAAAGGGACCTGATGCAACCCCTTCCCCGGCCATCTGGTGCAACCCCTCTGCCCAGGGCAGGACCACCCAGAGACAGCCTTGGATCACATCCAGATGGCTTTTGAGTATCTCCAAGGATGGAGACTCCACATGACCTCTGAGCAACCTGTGCAGGTATTCAGTCACCCTCCCTTTCAGATGCTACTCACCCTGCCTGTACAACCAGAGCAACCCAACACCAGATACAGATGTTAATTGTGTACCACATATCTTTTAATCCTCTGAACTTTTTTTCTTTAATGAGGGGAGCTTTTTTAAATCCTTGTTATTTCAGAAAAGGACAATGACAGTTCTGACAGGGATGCCTGCAGCAATGTATATTTTACAATCAGATGACAAACAACGCTCATTCTCCAGATGGATAAGCCAGCTCCACGTTCAGTTAAGTCATGAAACAAAATTCAGATCACAAAGTCAAACCTTGTAACTTACAAATCATCTGTCCCATCTTACAGAATAGAAACATGTTACTCGAGACTAAAGACTCTTAACTTAGTCCTTACCTAAATAACAAAGCTTTGCCTTTGTTATTTGCTACAGAGAAAAAACCACTTCTGGGAGAAAAGTCCATAGACTGAGCAAGATAGATCTGTTTTCTTCTGAACACTGGGAAGTTGGAGAATACAGTATATGAAGGAATGTGTACCTGTTGAGAAATAGGTCATCACTTACAATGATTAGGAAAAAGCCACTAGAATTCAAATCAAAATACAAAATTAAAATTGAAGGTCAACATTAAAGTGTTCAGTTATATTCCTATCCTACACCACTTTATAAATAGGAGTTCTACTGCAAAAACTAGATGCAGGGAATACACTATAAATGCAGTTATTGGAGCTCATTTATTTTTAATTACATCTAAGCTAGTAAAAATAGGCTTCCAAGCCCTCAGGTTAATTTAATAGTTCTGCTGTTGGCCAGAACTCTGACAAAGCTAGCAAAATTTTTTGAATGAGCTAGGAAAAACACTGTATAAGCTCATCTCTTACACAGAGTGAATTGAAAGCAATGAGAGCTTGGTATCAGAAGAGTCTGAAATTGTTTCAAGGTTGGTGGATGGGGGTTTTTTTATACAGTCTTCAACAGTGGACTAAGGAAATACATACTGTACTTAAGCACTAGTCTCACTTGAAAGAATTAAACGTTAGAACATTACAGTTAGAACCCACTGAAAAAGTCAAATTTGGTACAGACTTGTATTTATAGCACTGAAATAAGGGCACTTTAAAGAAAGGGCAAAACTAAAGGTAAACTAGATCATAAGATGATTTTCAGAACAACTTCCCTGAAGAAAAACAAACAAAACTTTTCCTTATAAACATACAGCATCTTGCACACATCCTGAACCTGCTCAGCCTAGCATATTTTGCAGACCACATATTTGCTCAGTAACATGTTCTATTACGCCACCAGAAACATTTTTGATCAAGATACAAAAAAAGCTTGCTGTAAAGAAGCTGGACATACCAATTTGACAGCCTCATCAGTTTCACGGGAAGCCACTGCCAGAATTTCCGTGGTGGGATTGAAAGTCACACACGTAGCAGATGTCACCAGGTTCATTATGGCTTTAACTGGTTTAGGACGGGTTTCTTTGAGACAGGCATCAGTAGTATATAAATTCACCACTCCTGAGGCTGAACTAAAACAAGAAATTAATGAAGTCTATACCAAGAAGTAGTATTGACAGTACATGTTACCTTGCATAGCCACTGTGCAATTTAAAACATAATTTCCAATTATTTATTGGAGGTTGTAATGGTATTTTGTTTAGAGCTTGATTTTACTTTGGAGTTTGTACCAGTATCTAGTGGAGGCGTTTTGCAGTTTTTTATTTCTATATAGAGACACACACTTCCCTGTGGAGAACCATGATAAGCTCATCTCTTGAACAGAATGAATTGAAAGCCATGAGAGCTTGGTATCAGAAGAGTCTGAAATTGTTTCAAGGTTGGTGGATGGGTTTTTTTTTAATACAGTATTCAACAGTGGACTAAGAAAATACATACTGTACTTAAGCACTAGTCTCACTTGAAAGAATTAAATGTGCTAGCTGAAGTTGCATCTTGGCAAGTATACCTGGAGAAACACTTTCAAAGTTTGTGGCTTTGAGTTGAGGCATCTTTTCAAATGCTAATGTACCTTGCAGGAGCCAAATCAGGAGTACAGAAAGAGAACTAGAGAAGAGGGAAGATCCTAAATTGCCATTTGTACTATGGAATTTGTGATTTCAGTTGGGATAATATCAAAATTAACTGCTAAACCTATATATGGCAATAGTGATACATGAGGAGTGATACTGGTATAAATGTATTATGGTATTTTAGATATACACAGAATAAATTAAAGTATTATGATAAAATAGGCAGCATTTATCTGTTTACCTCTACTCCAAACTTATTAAAACCAAACTTAGTCCACATTCCTACACTCTCACAGACACAAGTTTACTTATTTAGCTTCAACATAAGATAGGAAGAAGTTGTCAAATCCAAATCACTTACCCACACGCCACATACTGGTTATTTTTTGAAAGAGCCATGCACTTTCCTTCCAAGGAACCTTCATCTTCAAACTTGTGTAGACACTTTCTGCTTCTCACGTCCCATATGAAAACTTCACCTTCCTCTGGTTGCAGAATAAAGTAGATTTTAGAAACCATACATACAGAACACATTGCTTGTCTATTTTGATAAAATAAATTTAATTAAATGACAAGTATCAAAAAGAAGGCATTAAAAAACAAACAAAAAAAACCCCCAAACACCAAAAAAAACCAGCTAGAGGTAAACTAATTAACTCAATTCTTTAATGACCAGTAATTTGGCTGTATTTTTAGGACAGCAATACACTGGCATACTCTTTTAAATATTTTTGTAAAATGATAAATGATTTAAAATCTTAGGCAATTTGAATAGAATTACAATGAGTGCTATTAGAGAGAATACTTACTTGAATAGCTATATATTTTACTGCTGTCCTGAGTGAAAGCAGATGCAGTACATCTTCCATTTACCTTCATAGTGCTAATAAGTTCCTTTGTCTATAGGGTGAAGAACAACAATGGTGACAATGATTCTCCCAGGAATTGGTTTCCATACTCCTGTCCCACAAAAGCTTTGAGTTGGCTACACTGACATTAGGAGAACAGCATCAGCATTTTCAGTGCCTGCAGACCAGAGCACAAGCTAGTGCTCATGAGTCCGTGATCAATTTATTACTGCACAGCTACAGCTTGTTCCATAAACACTCATTTGCTCCCTCACTGAAGAGTCTTCATTATATAATGGAGCTGAACATACTTTTGAAGTATTTTCACTAGTAGAAGTTTAAAAGAAATCCAGCTGCCAGCATTTGACATTTTTAAATTTAACTGAAAAAATCTCTGTGTTATGAATCACAGTCCATGGCATGATTCACAAACACAGCACACCAGCCCGCGCGAGTGCTATTCCCAAAAAAGCAGCCCTGTATTTCTCCCACCCTCAGATGTCTGTTTCTATACTGAGGCCATTCCTTTTGCCAGCAGTGTTCATGCCACCAGCTGAAATACAATACTGACATACAACTTCTTCCAGTGACAGCTTAAAAGCCCATGAAACTTTCTGGCCTTAGCTCCACCAGTCCCAAAGAGAACTCCATAGTCAAAAAATACCCCAAAATAATTTTCTAAAGCTACCATTAGTTGATTCAACAGCTCATTTTTGAAAGCTGTCACTGGATGTGTCATGCCTTTGTTTCAGCTGAAAGCTAGATTGCTTTTCAAATTAAATATAAGCAAGTAGATTTAAAAAGAAAAAAAGGTACAAAGAAATTTAAGTTAGATGAACCATTAAGAGCAATTACCTTCATCGACAACAAGTGAAGGTAACCTGAAGTTCCAGTTAGAAGCATAAATGACCCATCTGGAGAGACTTCAAAGTCTTTGAGAAATCTTTCCTCTACGCCTTTAAAAAGAGAATCAAAACTTCCAATTGGCATAATTTACTTTCTTTCCTCAACATTCAGAAGCATGATGAATATGGATAAGACCTGACTCCCACTTCAGCTTTCCATTTCTGTAATAGCCACATAAAGCTACAACTCAACCTCGTTTGCCTGTGACAATTAACGTTTAACAACCCAAAATAAAGCTAAAAGTACTTGAGTAAAAATCCCTGAAGTTAAAATTACTTCCTCCCACAATTCACTGCACTTCCTTTTAAAGCAAAGTCACATCATCTCTATTTGAGACAGCTTCAACTAGGCCCAGACACTTAAAGCACTGTAAAACATACCTCTTACTCTCTGTATAGGAATAATACTTCCACTCATCATGTCATACACAAAGAACATTTTATGGTGAGTGCCAGTGGCTATAACTTGTTCTCCATCAACACTGAAACAAGCCTTATAGATTGGAAAACTCTCTAAATAGATGCTCTGTATCCTTGGGTTCGTTATAGCATCAACCTTTGAGAAAGAAACCAGATCATTGTATTAAGGAACATATCAAATACATTTACATAGAAAATTCACATCAACCAGCCAGTACAAGAGACCTAAACAGTAAGAGGTACACCAGTTTGAAACACTCATGGTCTTCCTCTCTTCCCAACCTACAGGTAGCCTGGCTCTTGGCTCCTTATCCTACATACCAGGCACTCCCAGCCTTCCTGGATACACTTCACACCTCTTCCACTTCCCACTGTCTTGCCCAGGCTTTGAGCAAACCATTGCTTCACTGTGCTTTTCTAAATGGAAAGGTCTGCTTAACATTGTTCTTTCCTGGGACCCTGTGGGAATGTCAAATTTATCTTGTTTCTTTGACCATTTCACTATTACTCGGCCAAGCTGAAAGTTCCTAAATAGAGTTTCAACCCATAGTTTTCAGAGGAGCAGGGCAGGAATGTCCCAGGATCATAGAATCATAGAGTTGTAGGGGTTGGAAGGGACCTCGAGAGATCATCGGGTCAAACCCCCTGCCAAAGCAGCTCCCTAGGACATTTCACTCAGATAGGCGTCCAGACGGGTCTTGAATATCTCCAGAGAAGGAGACTCCACCACCTCCCTGGGCAGCCTATTCCAGGGCTCTGTCACCCTCACTGTCAAAAAGTTTTTCTGCATGTTGGTGCGGAACTTCCTATGCTCCAACTTGCAGCCATTGCCCCTTGTCCTGTCCCCACAGACACTGAAAAGGGGCTGGCTGATTCCCCCTGCTTAAGATAATTATAAACATTAATTTGGTCCCCCCTTAGTCTTCTCTTCTCAAGGCTGAACAGTCCCAATTTTCTCAGCCTTTCCTCATAGGGGAGATGCTCCAGGCCCTTAATCATCTTCGTAGCCCTTCTTTGGACTCTCTCCAGGAGATCCCTGTCCTTTTTATACCAGGGAGCCCAGCACTGGACACAATACTCCAGGTGGGGCCTGACCAGGGCAGAGTAGAGGATGAGTAGCTCCCTGCTGTAGTACAGTCTCTCTACCCCGAAATGATTTCTCAGCTATATTACACAGTATGAATTAAAGTGGACCGCTCCTCACGCTACAGGCTTTACAAAAAAACTTCAGAAAAAGCATCTCATTAGTCCTCAGCATTACAAAGCTTAAAGCATTTTTAAAGAAAAACTTCAACTAAAAACTCTGGTGCAGAATATGGGCATACTTTGTTGTAAGTCATTGGTATGAAGTCACAGATGGAAGCTTCTTCCAACAAGATGCCTTTAATCATGCAAGTCCCGTTCTAACCACAGACATTACAACCCCTGTGAGCACACCATCACATGAAGAGAGAAAAGTCTATCATTCCAGGCTATCTTATGAATGCACATTAAAAAAGAAAAAGTCCACATTAGTGGCTATTTACATAGTAATTGAAATTCTTCACCTGAAAGAGCGACACAGATCGATCGCGTCCAGCAGTCATGACTACTTGAGCAGACGGATGAAACTGCACAGTCGCCAGTTTTCCATCAGCAAAACGTTCCTGATTCGCAGGCAAGCAGGTGCTAAGCTAGAACACAGATCAGGCAGTTTTAGAAAACCACAGCTTCCTATTCCATTATGCTGGTGAACAGCCAGTTTAATAACTCCTTATTCTACAAAAGCTAGATCTCAAACCCTATGATGAACATCTGGGGAGCCTGACATAAGCAGAACATGTTCAGGGTAGGTTTGGCAAGTTGCTTCATTGCAACAATGTAGAAGAATTACCTAGCTTTTCTAATTACTTTGAAATTAACAGTTTATGTTAATTAGTTGGATTCTGGCTCATCTGAAATACATGTAGAAGAGGTAGTGTAAGAAAGGCTCATTTAAGGCTGTCACTTCTCAAAAACCATTTCAGTAGCCTCGAAGTTGGGAGAGAATCCCATCCTTCCTATGCAGGAATCAAAGTCCTACTACAAGATGCTACTGATAATTCTTACATCAAACAATGCATTTTATTGTTTCATGCTTTCATCACGTGAACTATGCAATTTGTCCAATTGCTTTTAGAGATCCCAGTTACAAAAGTAAAGAAATTAACACAATCACTAATTTTACTGTCCAAATAGAACAAGTCAGCCAAAGTGTGCATGAGAGTCAATCTGTGGTAGAAAGACACTTGCTTTTACCTTCAAAATACCTCTTGGCAGAGACTCTGAGTTTGATACAAAATTGCCAGTCCTGCATAGCAGATCATCATCTTCATCACTGTCACCTAATTAAACCAAAGTACATTGAAAAGGTTAATTCCACAGACTCCCATATGAAAAGCTAAATTCCTTAGAGAAACAAATTAAATCAAAGCACACAGAAGGAAGAAATAAAGTTGACTTATCCAGCACACTAGGAGAAAACATAGAAAGCAAAAAAAATAAGTATTTTCTAAGAAGCTGAATAGGCAAACAGTTATTAGAGTAGTAATGGATTTATTTACTATCATTTGCAGTCTTTTTTGATTTCTTCCTGTTTTGTAAATCAGCCCAGGCGGGAACTCCTCCCATTGCTTGCTGAAACCTAGCAAGAGAAGGGAGAGACAGGAGGAGGAGAAAACAACCAAAATTGATAGCATAATTTCCTTCTATGTGCTAAGCACTTATGAGGTGTAGTAGTAAGACAGTTACAATCTTGCCTGATGACTTGTCCTTAGTATGCTACATAAGTTTTTTTTTAAATTTCATTCAGTTTCCTGTGCTTTGCTGACTTCCCAAACACAAAACTAAGATAAAACTGGTGCCAAACATTAAAGCCCTCTTCTTTGGAGCAATACACATGCATATTGACACAATCCACACATATCTGAAGTTCTGATTTGCTATCTGACTCTACTCACTTCTCAGATTATTCTATACTATACTAGTATCTTCCACTATTCCATTTACAAAGCAACAGAGCACTATAAAAAGTTGCTGATATAAATCCCTAGAAGATAAATTAGCCTGTACACCTCTACTAAAAGAGGTATTAAACAAATTAGTCTAGACAACACTAACCCACCTTTACTATTCTCAGCAATATCTGGATTTTAAAATTCTGCACATACTGTAAGAATCAATAGCTTTAAACAGGGCCCGTGAATGCAGGGGATAAAGAGGAAAGCAACTTTGAAGGTCACATAAAATATATCTCCTCTTAAATAAAGTTAGCCACAACAACAGCAACAAGACTCACTGTTCTTCAAGTCTTCTTTTTAGCTTTTTCTTTGTAAGTGTCTTCTCAGCATCGCTTTTCATTAAGTCTTTCCTATACCTATGGGTCATATCAACGCTAGAGGGAAAAAGCACAGAACACGGAGATCATTCGAACTGAAGCCACTTACAGACACCCCCGAGCGCAGCGCACAACTCCCGCCTGCAAACTCAAACTTACTTTTCTTCAGCTTCATCATCCTCATCCACCCAGGCTGGCTTTTTCGACAAGAAGTTACTTTTTGCTTCATTTTCAACTTCTGAGTCACTAGAGTCCTTCTGGAGACTCTTCCTCTCTGCAGCCTTAAGCGGAAAACAACCAAACAGGCCATTTTAGCCCAGCCGCCGACCGGCTCGGGGAAACGACGGACACGGCGGCGGGGAACAACCAAGGACAAGGAGCCGAAGCACGGGCCAGCCCCAGCTCGGGACCGGAGGAACCGCCGCCCCTCCGGGCTCGGGCCTCAGGAAAAGCCGCGGAGCAGGAGCCGCCCGCCGGACCGTCAGCCCTACCCGCTGGACGCCGGCCAGGCGCTGCAGCAGCTCGTCCTCCTCCACGTTGAGGCTGTCGCCGAACACCAGCTCCTCCAGCTCCCGCTCGGCGCCCGACGGCCGGGAGAGCACCTTCAGGTGCCGGGCGCGGCGAGCCGCCTCTTCGGCCGCTTGCTGAGCCGGGGCTCGCCCGGCCGCACGGGGCGGGCGCGGCTTCATGGCTTTCACAGGTTTCTTCGCCTTCTTCATTCCCGCCATTCGTCGTTTGCCCGGGGCCACCAGGCCCGGCCGAGGCGCGACCCGCCGCATCCCTACTCGCGAGGCCACCGGAACCGGAACATGCGCGCGCTACCCACGTGATCAGTTAAAGCGCTCGCTCGCTCCGCCCCCGGGGGTGATAGGCTCGTGCCGCTGCCCCTCCGCAGCACAAGTGACGCGGTCGCGGTCTCCAGCCCCGAGAAACTGTCACGTGATCTCCTTTCTTTGCCTGCTTTCCCTCCTCCCCCGCACCCGCTTTCCACGTGACACGGCCACACGGCTGGGCCGCTCCATTGAGCGTCCAAAGGGGTTTCCCGCCTCGCGTGACAACGACTGCTTCTCACCCCAGCTTCAGCGGCCTGCCCACGCTCGCCGCCATCCACCGACAGGCTAAAAGAGCCGCGGCGGCGCTGCTTCCTCTCCTAACCTCTGCCCTGCCGCTCAACCCGCCCACTTCCGAATGGTTTCTCCCAGAGGGGGTACGGCGAGCGAGGAAGCCCCAAACAGCTGGGAGCCCAATGAGGGCGCGCGGTGGGCCGGGCGCCGCGCATGCGTAGCGGCGTTATGTTAATGTTGTTGATATTCCGGCGCAGGGAGTTGGGTTTCTTTCTCTGGCGGAGTGAGAGGCTGAACTTTCTAGGCCGCCTCCTGCCCCGCCGGGCCCGGCCCCTCGTAGGGGGAGGCGGCAGGCGGAGGGGGCCGAGCCGAGGGGAGGGGGCAGAGGCAGCGGGCGTCTCCTGCCCATGAGGGCCTGATGGAAAACACAAAGGACCTGGTGAGTACTGCAGCCCGGGGGAGGCGGCAGCTGCGGCTGGGGGGAGGCTGTCCTGTCGAAGGGGCGAGCAAGAGCTCCCGGCGCCTGAGGGGAGCGCTGGGGTGCCTGCGGCAGGGTGCGGGGCGGGGGGGGGAGGACAGCCGGGACTTGGGGGGCTGGTGGCTGAGCGGCCCCCCTCGGTGCTTGTGCTGGGGGAGGCCGGCTGCCGCACCTGTGTGGGAGGGGAGCGGCCCCAGCGCCCTCCAGGTTTGGGTGGAGGGGACGGGATGGCTCGGCGGGGGTGGGGGCGCCTGCTTGGTGTCGAGGGGCTGTGTTTTGCCGGTCCCCCGCGGGGTGCGGAGCCGGGCTGTCTTGCGGCTGGCTTTCTATTGAGTGCTGCCGCGGAAAGTTTATCGTGGGTAACACTGCGGCGCCGAGCCGTCCCGCGGAGCGGGGGCAGCCCCTGGCGGAGCCCCCACACACACCCACTTCGGGCCCTGGAGAAAGGGGGGTGTCGTGGGGGGAGCTGGGGGGAGCCGTGGGTGGGTACTGGCAGCGCTGCAGAGCCTGTCACCCGCGGAGGAGCCGCGGGCACGTGGAGGCGGAGAGCGGCGGCTCCCCCTTTGTTGTGGTCCCGTGTGCGGGGGAGCGCTGCGCTCTGTCCCGGCCTTCCCGGGCTGGGCTTTGGGACTTTTCCTTCCTCCCCCTCCTTCCTGCCGGTAGTCAGGGTCGGTGCTGGGAGCGTTCCGGCACTCTCGTGTTGAGCGAGGAGGGATACGCTTCTCTGGGTGCGCTTAAGTGCTTTTCAGCAACTTCCTCTCGCAGCTGAAGTCATTAGGGTTTAGTTTTCCAGTCGTGTTCGCTGGAAGTGCCGTGTTCTGTAATATGGGCACTTCAGGAACTCAGGGCTCTCTGCATCCAGTTCCCTCCTCCGTGTAGTTTTTGTGAGTGTTTGTATTGTGACTTTGCTCTCAATGCGAGGAGCATTAAACCCGTGAAACCAGTTTCACTTTCAGGTTGTTGCTGGAAATGTTTTAAAGTGTAGCAATTTACGTCCAGTGCAGCTTTTTTTTTCCCCTATTTTTTTTAAAAAAGTCCTCCTGCAAAGCATATGCTGATTATAATAGAAGCTACTGCATGCGAAAAAGTAATTAATTTTAAAATAACGATTTAAAACGTGGGTGGCAGCCCTTGGGATTTTTCACATCCGAACATAGTTAGAACTGAAAGCTGCAGGGCAGTCTTCTGTATTTTAAATTAAGGTTATTTTGCAAGTCTGAGAACCTGCATTTACTTACTTATTTGATATATTTACTTGTACCAGTCCCATTTCAACTTGTAAGGAATATAAGAAAAAGGCTATTAGCGATCCTGACCTGGAACATTAAACAGGAACGAAAACAATGTGTTCCTTTAAAAAAGCAATCAAATTCGGAAGGTTAGTAGTCTCTACTCTTCTTGCTTCTGCCTAGGGATCATTTTTGAGGAAGTATGTAATGTAAGTTACAAGAAAAGATAGCAGAGGTATATTCTCTCCTCTGTGGAAGCTATTCTTTGTGCCACGAGAACAGTTCAGGTGTCGTTCTTGAGAGTGGCTCATGCATGTGCAAAAGGATTGTAGGCTAAAAGTAAGAGTTCTCCTTATTGAGGTTCCCTAAAGAACTAGATGACTGTGACAGTAATGAAAATATGTACAAAAGTTCCCTCTCGTTGGCTTTCATTTCTCTTACCTTCTAAAATTTGATTTAATTTTGCAAGGCTTTTGATACCTTCTGCAAACTGCTACTGCATACCTTCATTTCTCAGGTAAGTCGGTACACTCTGGGCGTGTGTGATGTTTTGCTGGCTCTGAGCTCATGGAATGAATTTAGGCGTTGAAGACTTCGGTTTTGGGTTGGTGGTGTTATACGTTGGGGTCTTTTTACATTTAAAGTAATTCTTTTAATGGTAACACGGTGTTTAAAGTGAAATATTTGCCTCTTCCTGATAGCTCAGTATGGGCTTTGTAGAAACATAATGGAGTTTGTAACAGATTTTCAGTTTTCTCAAAACTCATATGTTTCACATATTAATCATCACACACCCCCTCCAAAATTGCCTGCTAATTTGATATATTTTTTTATGAAAGAGTCTCCCCTCTTGTGTGAAACCCCCTGGGGAAGAGGCTATGGACAAAACCATTGGCAAACAGCAGAAACTGGCTTCAGACAAAATGCTGTCAGACATAGCAAATGAAGAGACAGGAAAAAACATTTCTGTAATTTTCCAGCAGAGATTTTACTTATTATAAGAGTGGAAGGCACATTTCCAGATAGAGGTGAGTTGCTTGTAATAAAACAAAAAAGTAAATTTGGTTGGTTGATTTCCAGGAATCCCAAGATGTTTAGCTCTGGGGGTTTTGTTTGTTTGTTTTTAATGAAAGCTGAAAGTATGTTTCCTTTAAATTGATACCATGTTTTCATTTTCTTTTTTTTTCTCATCCTATGAGGCACAATTAGACTTCAGTTCCTCAGGGGGCAAGCTAGTATTTCTACAGTAAATTATTTTGGCCAGCTTACATTCAGATGAGTTGTAATAAATTAGTTCCATCGGCTTGTTTCCTAATGCTCACATCCAGAGCTAAAACTAAGCTTGTAGTCTTAAAAGATTAATGAACTTTTGAAAACAAAAGCTGGGCATCAAATATAATGCCAACTTGGAAGTAGACTATGGGAAATGCACAATTTGTTAAGGATGTGTGATTTAAGTAAATGTGTCTTATCTCAGACCGGTGGCTTCACCATTGTGGTGACCTCGTTGTTGACCTTTGTCTCAAATACCATCTGTCCATACTTTTGTCCTGTTCCTGGGGGTTAAATCTGAATATAGAAGGTGATGCCTATCTGTATAGGTGCTGGTAGGCCTTTGTTAAGTTACAGTTCTTGTGTGAAAAGCTCTAAATTGCTGCCTTTCTGAATTCAAGCACTAAATTGATTCAGTTGTAACAACAAGCATTTGGTGTGGTTTGAAGCCTTTGGGATCATCGTCCTTTGTCCAGGATGCACTTACTTGGAGCTAAAGAGTTTGGTTACTTAATGGGGTATTTTTTTTTGTAGCAAGTTTTCACACTTTCTCCTAAATTTTGCCAATACCTGAGTATAGTCTTCATCAAGACACTAAAGCAATTTCCTGAGTAAGTATTTCATGTCTAATTAATATTAAATGGTTTTATTTTGTGCTTTGGGCATGCATTGCTCTCACTTTGTGACCAACTTTTGCTGCTGATGGTAGTTACTACATTCAATGTATGCTATAGTATGCTGACCAAATTAAATTGTATGTTAAGAGAGTAGAAACTAGTTATTTTTCATATTTGTTTAGAATTGCCTTCCTGCTTTTAGGGAAACTAGTTTTCCTTAGATACATTTCTTATCTTACTGTTTGCCTTGTGTAATGGTTAATTAAGAGTATTTCTTTAAATTTTGCTGTTGCCAAGAATTCACAGGGAGGAGAGGAAGAACAGGAAAATGGGAAGTTGGGCAGAATAAGAAAGCAGTTCTTAAAAGTTCCTTTCTCCACCCATCCCTTCAATAAAGAAAAGTATGTGAGAAAACCCCCAAGCAAATAATCGTTCAGGCTTATTTGCCAGTCCCACTTACTCTACACTTTGTATTGCTCTGTCTAAAAGTCTTCCCTGTTGAGGAACCAGTAATCTCATTAAGAAAATAAGCCCTAGCTGGTGTGCCTAAAAGTTTGTCCTGTTCTTTTGTTTGTGCTTTGCTTTTGCTTAATGTACTAGTAGACTCTTTCGTGGTGGTGGAGTTACTGCTTGAGGTTCTGCATTTCATAGTAAATCAGACTTCTGCTGCAAGCATGTTTTGCAGATAGGCAGATGCTATTCCCTCTTTTGTTAGAAGGTGAAGGAGGGACACAGATCCATTTTGAGGAAAAGACAACCTCCTCTGTGCAGTTTTTTTTGGTGCTGAACCCATCTTCTAAGAGTAGGAAACTTTTTTTCCTCATACAGCTATATTGTGAGACATAGATTGATCTTACTGTGGCTGCAGTAGTTAGGTCAGATTGCTACTACTGTCAGTTTCTGGTAGCTTTTTTGAGTGAAGGACTGAATTTTTGTAGGTAGTGTTGCAAAATTCAGTGGCAGTACCTTGCAGGGTAATGAGCTGTTCTTTGAGGCATCTATATGTAGTGGTCCTGTAGGTACCATGGTTAGGTGCTTCTCTGTCAGGCAAGATACTCCTAGTCAGCTGATAAGGCACACTGCTGCTCCTCAGTTGCAGGAAGTCTTGCAAGCTGTTGCCAAAGCAGCTGCTCTATCTCAGTGTTGATTCTGTTTGAAGTATTTTTTTAATTAGCCTTTGTGTAAGGCTGCCTCTGAGTTTAGAGTTGTACCCCAACTTTTTATTGCTTCAGCTGTTAGATGGAGTTTGCATAAGAATAGCACCTTGAAGTTCTGCAGGAAGGGTTATCAGAGATTCCACATGCTGTTCACTTCTTTCTACAAATGTTGTGTTTCAACATGGATTAAAAAGAACCTTAGTGGTGTTTATTATCAAAATATAAATGTTTTGATCTGCTCTAGCAAAATTCCACCATAGGTATTTGCATATCATCTTCCCTAACGTCCACCTACTTTCACACACAAAGTACTTGGAGCTTTCTTGTTGCAAAACTGTACCTTTTCCAAGTCTGAAAAAAGGTGGTTTAAGTAATTTCCCCATAATTACCATCCAGATAATAGGTTAGTATTAAGAATGACCTACATAAATTATCTGGCAAACATGGTCATTTTCCAGCAAAAGCTTGGATAAAAATGTTTTAGAAATACTGCAGTATTTTTTTTAAACAATAAGCAAAGCTGCCCCTGTTAATGTTTCATAACTTGAACTGGGGCAATATGGCCAAATACAAAGTAAATGGAAAAGTGATAAATGAGACTTGTTTTGACAGCGCAATTAAAGTCAACAAACTTGATAATTGCTACTTAGGAACTCGTGTAATGCTGAAGAATGGTTTTCTTAGCAAAGGGCCCAATTTTCCATATAGAAAGTGAAAATGTTATCTTTATCATCTGTGGATATTTAGGCAATGGGCTTGGCAGTAATATGGAGATGCTAAATATATGCAATGCAAAAGAAGAAAAAAAACCCACCTGTGCTATTGTGGTATCTGCAGTTGTAATCTTGCACCATGCTTCAACTTGCCTGGAGTAGCCTGTCTTTGTTCTGGTCCTTCATCTTGCCTTGAACATCCTGTTTCTTCTTTCACCTCCTCTTGCAATGGGAGCAGCTCTGGCATGTGGTTTAGCCCCAGCTGGCGGCTGAGAACTGTCAGGGTCAGTGTAGGAGGAGAATTGGAAGATAAAGGTAAAACTCATGGCTAAGGGTAAGGACAGTTTATGGGGAGAACAAAGCAAGAGGAAAAATAACACCATCACTTAAAAACTCTATACAAAGCAGGTGATACACAATGCAGTTTGCTCCCCCTGGAGTGTAATGCCCAGCCTGTCCCTGAGCAGCAACTGGTTTCCTCCTTTACATCCAGAGCATGAAGTCATATGGTATGGAATATCCCTTTGATCAGTTTGGGTCAGCTGTCCTGGCTGTGTCCCCTCCCAGCTTCTTGAGGAAATTAACTCTCTCCCAGCTGAAATCCAGGACAGCTGGCTGTGGAGTTTTACTGTAGCATCATGAGTTGGAGGGAGTGGGAGTGGGCTGTGCTTCTCTTCCTTCTCCTTGCTCTGCTAGCAAAGTGAGTGAGCAAAGCAGAACTGCCCAGTGGGTGTGGGTCCCAAATTCTCCAGTCTAGTATGGAAAAGGGATGTCCCAAGTTTACTTTGTACTGCAGTTTCTGCTAAAGAGTTGAAGTCCTCCTTTATGTGGGACAAGGCCCTAATCTCTTTGTGAAATTCTATCAGCTGCCTTAAGGAGGATGAGTGAATGAGGAAGGAGATCCTGTGTGGGCTCTGAAACACCGCTAATATCTGTCCCTAGTACTGAAGGCATCATGGTGTTCTGGTATTGCTGCTGGGAATGGGTAATATCATGATGCATTTTGTTTCTTAGCAGAGAAGACTAAAAAAATCCCTAAAACTTAGGTCAGGGAAAGTTAAATATTATGAGAGATTGAGGAGTTTGTGAAATCTTGAGGAAGATGACTAGTCTTCATGTTCTGATCCGTAAATTACTGGCACTGTTTGCAGAACATGGTATCCATGGCAACGTTGTGCTCAATTTCTGCTTTAATTCGCACACACGTGCACACACAAATAACTGATCTTGCATCTTGCTGGCTCATAGCATCAGTAACAGTGTACAGGTAGGACATGTTACCAGGGCAGGACTTAGGTGCTGTTTGGCCACCACATAGCTTCTATCCTAAATCACAACTTGCTACCCTAGCTACCTCAGGCAGATGTCAGTTCTTTCAAGGAGATGTCAAGTCATGCCCTATCTGAAGCTTTGATTGGCTTTAATATCATTTTTAATAGTTGGCAGAGGAATGTGTGCATAATTAATGCTGCACTGACTACTTTAGGTTTTTTGTTTCAGAGCTGTTTTGAGTGTTTCAGGCCTTTAGGCAGAGCCTTTTGTGCTTACTAGTTTTTGTTTGGTGGTTTGTTATGGTGTATTTTTCCTTTTAATTGGATGCTAGGATTGGGTCAGTGTGGAAATCAGTTTTCCCTTTTAACAGTAAGGAAATCCTTCCATAATAGGATTTAGTCATTCTCTGTTCTCCTTTGCAATCTTACAATAAAGGGATAGTGTGGCAGAAAAAGGCTCGGATGAGATCCAACAATAAAGATGTTCAGGCGTGTACTCTCTAGGAAAGGGATTTTGAGAATTAATATGATGAAATCTTAAAGCTGTGAATCCAAATACAATTTAAGGAGGAAAAGTCCAATTACATCTTATTATTTTTGTCTACAATGACTTTTAAACAAAAGTAGTTTTTGGAAAATGAAGTAGAGGCAAAACCGTTCTGTTCTCTTGGCTGTAATTCTCTTCACTTGTGCTTCTATTGTAGAATTCTTCATTGTCTTTCTATCTGTTATTCCTCTCAAACTTAATAGATACTGTTAAGGATAATTAAAATACTTTGTAATTATATTCTTTTAGCTTAATGAGGGCAGCTCACATTGTACTCTCTTTCAGTAGCACTGCATGAGGTAGTAATAAACTGAAAATTTTCACTGTATTAAAATGCATATAATGGATGTGGACCAGGAAAGACATTAGTTTATTGCTAATGCTTCTTTAATGTCTTTGCTGGAGATTTCTTATCTGTTATGCATTCTTCAAAATTGTAAGTTTGACTTCAGATTTTTTTGGTTATAGGAAAACTATTATATAACAAGTTTTTGTATGTGACAGTGACAAATTAGTCACCTTTCTATCTTTTAGCGTTTATACAGACCCTATTGCCATAGTAACTGAGCTCTTCATAATTGTTAATGTATTAATCCCCAGAACATCCCTGTGAGGTAGGGAGGTATTCCTGTTCCACACGTGAGAAACTGAATCACAGGGAAGCAGAGTGATTAATCGATAACCCCACAAGCCCATGAGAGCAGAGGTACACTCTCATTTCTGTTCCTGTGGAATAAGTGCCCTCTTGGTTGAACTGTCTTTTCTCTGCCCAGCTTTCTCAAATGAATGAATTTTAGTGAAATTGGCTGCAGCCATCTGGTATGTGCTCGTTTGCATATAAGATCTGCGTGGCTGTCATTATTCAGCACATCAGGATTAATGAACTCTGAAGATACCAAGGAAAAGAAATGTATGGACTGCTACTGTGTATTCTCAGTGGATTGGGAGAGAGATTTTTTTCTTCCTGTATAGCACATTATAAAAAAATTGGCTGACTTTGACTCTGCTATTACTAATTTAATTGGCAATATGTGGCTCATATCTCTGTGCTGATAGAGCAGTTTGTTAGTATATCTATTTCTGAAGGCTGACTTTGACCTTTGAAACTTTTTAAGCTTGACTTTGAAATACTTGCATTCAGAACACTCAGCTGTTCTTCGGGGGTTTTGTTGTTGGGGTGTTTTTTTTGTTTTTTACTTTTTTAGACAGAACTTACTTCACGAGCAGAAAGGAAAAGACGTGATTCATTCGGGATGTTTGACGGTTATGATAGTTGTAGTGAGGACACCAGCAGCAGCTCCAGTTCAGATGAGAGTGAAGAGGAGGTTGCTCCTTTGCCGTCCAGTCTCCCGATTATAAAGAACAATGGACAGGTCTATACTTACCCAGATGGCAAATCTGGGATGGGTAAGTATGTTCTACAAGCTTGATATTTACATTTTTCCAGCCTGTGCTGTGAGTTGTCAAAGTTCATTCCTGAATGCTGGTACTGATTGAACACAGACAAAAACAGCTGAGGCGTTGGGGGTGGCCTCTTTTGGGAGGGGGAAATTGTTTGAGTTTTGTTAAACTAAAATAAGATACATCTTGAATCCTGCTCTCAGGAAAGAAACAGTATGGGAACATCTCCCTTCTGTGGTGTGTGTATATGCACGTTTGTGTATGTTCTCATGTACATTGTTTCTGTCCTTTGAGGAAAGTGTCAGTGTGTACCCTCTGTGCTTGGGCATATTCTCTCTGCCCTTGATGTTAAATGTATATTAAAATATATTCCTATCCATAGTTGGCAAACTTCATTACTGCTACTATACAAAATCTGTCAGTGTATACATACCTCTTTACTACCTGCTTGCTGCAAGTGAGTGTATACTAGAAAAAATAAAGGGAAGATTGCTTTCATCATTGGGGAAAAAAAAAATCACTATTTTGGCCAAAATAATTAGTGATTAATAGACCTCTTTCTGGATAGAATCTTGGTATTGTGTCACTGGCAGAAGTTCGTAACTTATTCATCATGAAACAACTCTGGGTGATGCTATTGGCCGCCTCTGAAGCTACAAGAGAAAATTGTTGGGCTACGGTACTTTGGGTATACTAATTTACCCTTTAAAAGAGAAATCTGGTTTTATTTCAGGTCAGAAGTATCAAATATTTAGAGGAAATAAAGAGTGGCAGGCCTGGATTCAAACCAGATGCTTCCTTGAGAACCATGAAAACACAGAAATCCACTTTAGCTGAGTTAGCTGGGTCATTCACTTCTACCAGTGGTAAAGTTAATAAGGAGAAGAAAGGAGGCACCCTTTCACCAGTGAACTTGAGGGTCTTACAATCTCATTGTGATGGTTGTGGGGGTGTTGTTTTCCTGTGCAGTTCTCTTCGGGGTCAAACCCTTTCAGAAGCTGCTTGGTGGTGCCATCTACAGGACCTTCCTTATGTCGTCTTTGTTCTGAATTTTTAGTGAGGTCTTTATTACACTCTTTAACATTTGCCTTTTTTCTCTCCTCTGATTAGCCACGTGTGAGATGTGTGGAATGGTTGGTGTCCGTGACGCTTTTTACTCTAAAACAAAACGCTTCTGCAGTGTCTCGTGCTCTAGAAGCTATTCATCGAACTCCAAGAAGGCCAGCATTCTGGCCAGACTTCAGGTAGCGGTACAGACACCGTTTTCTTTATATATTTATTATATAGTTTGTGTTTGTGAAACGTGTATTTGTAAAACTTGCATGATGTTTTAAGATAAATCAAGTTTCCTAACATGTTAACATTTTCACACAAAATTTCTGTAAGCCAAAACTCAGAATTGTCTCAGTCATGAACAAATTGCTTTGCTCAGCAGAATACTGACTCCTTATTTCATTTCTGCTGCAGTGTCCCTTCTGCAAGAAAAAGATCAGGAAAAATCTTCAGTCTACATTTGTAGTGACTTGAAATTCCATGCTTCTCACTCCCAAGAAACTTTCTGGCTTTAGAGTGCATAAAGGTTTATTTAGTGGTGTTGTGTTTTGGTTTTGAGGGTTGTCTTAACTTTATAGGCTTGTGAAATGGTTTTTGATTTGTTCACTAAAAATATGAATCAAATAATAATTAGTGTATTGGTAACATTCAAGAAAAGAGCTAGAACTGTCAGGAAATACTGTTACATCCTATCTCAGAATCACTGCAACAAATGCCAAGACGTTGCATCAGTATAAATTAGATTAAAAGTTCTTACTTATGACCTGCTTTTAAAAGATACCTTTTTTTCAGATAAAGAACAGTGCATCTGTAATGTTGTTCAAGTCAGAATACTAGTACAAAAGTCATCTTTTGACATTATTTGCTACTGCTTTTTTAATTTATTTAATATTACGGTTAGTTTTGCGGTACTTAAAACAACACACAAAGGAAGTTGATTGATGTTAGTTAAATGTATCATAGATAAGCTGCAGAGCTATGGAAATTTCCTGATGGGAGTTTGGAAACTCTTTATTTACTTTGCTTGTTTTTGTTTTAGGGTAAACCTCCAACAAAGAAGGCTAAAGTTCTACAAAAACAACCCTTAGTGGCAAAATTAGCAGCATATGCTCAGTACCAGGCAACTTTACAAAACCAGGCAAAAACTAAAGCAGGTATTGGCATGTAAATAGAGCTGAAACAAGTTCTTGGTAATACAAGATTTGTGGTTCGTTAACAGCTTCCTAAATAAAATAACTTTCTCTTAGCAGCTGTCCCTGTGGAAGGTTTCAGCTGGGGTAACTACATCAATAGCAATAGCTTTACAGCAGCTCCAGTTACCTGTTTTAAACACGTAAGTATTTTTCAATATGTACTATCCTTCTCTGTGTGTGTGTGAGAGAGAGTCCATGTTAATTCTTGAATTGACTTTTGCAAAACATATTCAAGTATGTTTCATGGCCTCAAGCTGTAAAACTTAGGTTGTAAACTGTTAGTATGACTGCTTTTTTGATAGATGTGTTTGGTTTTATCTGTCCTTAAAAACCATTCTGAACACTCAGTTACTTTCATAGTACAAAGAAACAGTAAAAGGAGACTCTTAAACACCTGTGAAGTTATTTTTCTCACATTCAAGATACAAAAATCATTGAACTCACTACAGAGTATCAAACCAACCAGGTCATGCAGTATTGGAAAAAATTGCAAATGGCTTTTTAGGTTGGTCAGGGTTGTCCCATCATGTTGAGCTGATGTTTGGGTTACATACCTGAATTTGGGAATTTTTTTCTTAGTTTTTTGTCAGATTCTCCCTGTCAATCTTGCTGCCAGCTAGTATAGAAATAAAGGAAAATTACAGTTTTCTATAAACCTGAAATTAGAGGTTGGTTTTCTTTGGATGAGAGTTACAAAAAGTCCTCAATCATTACAGAATCTAATTTGGGAGTGAGGAAAATATTTAGCAGCACCTAGTCTCTGTGTTTGTTTAAATTCCAATTAGTACATCTTGTTTAAAATAGTACTTTGTCTCTTATGGAAAAACTTTCTGACAGAAAGTGTTTTTTCAGCTTGCTTGTTTGTTTTTATTTGGGAGATTTAAGTGTTCCATCATCTTAAATTTTAATTTTGTTCAAAATTCACCTGATGAAAATTGAAATCAAACCAAACATTTTTGTGGTGGAAGTTGCCCATAAGGGAGGATAGAGATGTATTTTCTGTCCAGCTCTGGAATTCATGCTGAGCCCTGTCAACTCATAAATCAGTAGGAGTCTAGGGCTCTTGGCAGTTGGCACTTGGTGAATAGCACCCTTTATGTGTAGAGGCCTTAAGTGTTGCCCAGAACAGAGCCTTCCATTAGTATAGCTTGGTGAATTTGTGTTGACTTTCATGTGCTTAAATAAGCATGTTTGCTCTCTGCTTTCAGTCATGTGCGTGCTATAATAACTAAATTCATAAGTACAAATCAAAATGTATTGTTTGATAATATGGCCTGTGTTACTGTAACAACAAACGTTTCATGATGTATAGCATCTTTAATTAAGATACAGCTACTAAAGTTAGGTCACTTGTGAATTACATTCCAGCATTCCATATTAAAAAGAGTTACATCTTCTTTCCTTACTGTTTCATTCATGAACTTGAATGGTACACCAGTAATGTGAACAGATACAATGCTAATGTTCACATTTATGTTGAAAATTTTCACAAATGACATGCCAACCATGCTATTAAACCTGAAAGTTGTTTGTCTGTCCCCGTTTCCCTTTTTGTACAGAAGTTAAATGCAGCTCCTGCAGTCTCCTTTGGAGATTTCAACTTCTGTGGTGGACATTAGTTAGCGTCACAAGGGTGTGATGTACATTTAGTTTTGCTTTAGTTATTTATTTGAAAAAGAGGTCACTTAAACCAATCAGAATCAGAAAGTATATTAGTAGCCTCTTGTTACATCTTTCTCTCTCCCTCCTCCCCTCACTCTCCATTGATAAATAAAAAAATATTCCTTTTGTCTGTTCAATTATTGCTATGTTTCCTGTGTGCTATTTTGCTTCAATTTATGAAAGTTTGTATTAGTTGATGTTTATCATCTTTATTATGGATTCCATGCACATGTTGTGTGTCTGCAAGATGGAATATATACGATGTATTTTGTTCAAAATAGAAGTTTTGAATCGACGGTAAAATCATGGCAATCTACTCTTAAATTTATTGTTTGATAAAACACATCTGTTGTTCTGCCAGGTATATCTCTATGGATATTTGATAGAGAACATTGGGATCTATATAAAAGAAAAATTAAGTGAATTATAAGATGTGAGACTTGGCTTATTGATTATTTTTTTAATAACCTGGCATATTTCAGTATTTCAGGTTTGATGTAATTTTCCCAGATCAGGTTTTTTTTTGCCTGGGGAGCTATTTCCTCTTCAGTTTAAACCAGTAACATCTTGTAATTAAAGTATTTAAATCTTGAAACTCTGTATCTCTTTCTCTGTATATGAAAAAAATAATTTCAAAGTCTTTTGATGTGAACCCAGACTTCAAGGTTGAATAAGACTAAGGATGCTCACGAGCAATAGTAAACTATCCCCACTTTAAAATTTGGTAAACTAAATTAGGAAGCTGCTTTGGTTTGTCTCATAAGAAGTATGTTATGAAGCCAGAATTACAGTTTGTGTACCCTGTACCTTGTGTTTTATCAAATTGCATTAGTCAGACACACAGAAGGAACTGATGCAAGGAGAAAAACCTTAATGTTCTTCATATTGTGTTATAGTAACATACAGTGTGCTCATTGCAACCTGCATTCTAATTTCATTGTCTTCTGAACAGTTCTTACTTTTTCCTATATTTGCTTTTATTGGCTTAATTCATTCCTAGAAATGAAAGCAAATACAGGGCTTTGAGTACTGCTTAATGTACAACTTGATGCACAATCAGCACTGATTATTCTTTTCCACTGTTGCTAGTGAGATGCACTTTTTCTGAAGTTCAGAATTTTGTAGTCTTTCTTCCCATTGAATTTTATTCTGAGCTGGAATATTTTCATTCTTTAGTGGGTTTTTGTTTGTTCTTAGGGAGCAATTTCAGGATTTTACACTAGGTGTCAGTGCTTTGCCTTGAACTCAGTTTTAAACCACTTTGCACATTGTCTTCTCTGGCCTTGCCTCTGGGCTTCTGTTCACACACAGTATCAGCATAATAGTGTCCTTACGCTTGATGCTTCATAGCATTGCTTTACCATTGAAATCTTATTCATGTCTGAAATCATGGCAATGTCAGTGCCATCTAAAACTTCCAGAAGCCAGTTATTTTACCCACAGGATCTTTGTTCAGCCAGGCACGTGGGGATGCTTAGCCTTTAGGCACCACTCTCAAACAGAACCTTCCTGATTGCAACTTACTTTGCAGAGAAGGCAGCTGCTGCTCAGAGAGAAACCCTCACAAGTCATCTCCTGGAGCAGGAAGTGATGAACCAGATCTTCCCTTGTTTGGGAGAGATGTGAAGTGGATTTCTTCATCATAAGTCTGAAAGGTAAATTTGTTCTTACCTGTAAATTATGGTTCTGCTAGTTCGCACTATGCCAATCCAGACTTCAGAGTTGCCCTTTCCAGCCAGCAGATGAATAAGACTTAACGCTTACATAGCGCTTTGGATCTTTCAAAGCACTGTGCAAACACTGATAATTGATATTAATCAGATGAAGACAGAGAAGACATGAAGGAAGGTGGCTGTTATAGCCCTGGTTTATCCAGTCTTCCTCCCTTAAAAATATTCACAATGAGTGAAAAAGGAAAAGATGGTGCAGTATACCAGGTATACTGTAAGCCATCACCTCAGGACAAAATTGTTATCTGGCATTTCAGTAGCAATGCTACACAGGATGGCTTCCTTCTAAAGGGTGAGCCATATGGATTGGTGTAGGAGAACTAGCAGAACCAATATTTTCACAGACAAGGACAAATTTAACTTTCTGCTATTTCCCTCTATACCAATCCACATTCCAGAAATAAAAAAATTGTGACACTTCCATTATTGGTTGATGTGAGAAGTGTTTTGATATACTTTTCTCTCTGAATAAACTGGATAGAGAAGCAGACAATAAAATATATATAAGTGCAGCTAGATTCTGAAGTTACAGAGCACTGCTGGTTTTGATTGTCTGGCCCCATCTGTGTGTCTGTACTATTTACTAAAATACAGTTTCAAAAGTTCATTTCCCGAATTCAAAAAGGTCCATGTCAATTTAGAGATAATAGAAAATATTGTAATGGGACTTGATTAAGAAGCTATATCTGCATATTTTCTGTGTGAAAATTAGGCATTGTCTTACAAGTTGTTGTTTTCCTCTCTGCCTGCCAGATGGCAGAAAAGAGTTCTGCAGCCTAGACTGGTGTAGATGGGACATAGCAGAACATGAAGAGACCAGGCTTCAAGACTAAAACTGGCTTACTTGCAGTAACTTATTTTTCCTTTAACAGTTAAAACAGGTTTTAAGTTTTGCATGTATAGCCTCAAGTATTTCTACTAGTGACAGGTATCTCTTCATAAGAAAAGCTTGGCTTTTAGTGCTGCTAGCTGGCTCTCGCTGATTGCCAGCAAAATTCTAGTATCGTGATTTCCAGTCTCTCGGGATTAATTCAACTTCCTTTGCTTGTGGCTGTCAGCCAAAATTCTGTCAAGTTGGAGACTATTCCCACTGAGCTATTAGTTCTCTGTTTGCAAAGAGGTTTGTAAATGAGATGCAGCCTTAGGATCCTGTCTGTACATTATGGTACAGGACTGGGGGACCTCTTTGTCCCTGTATCCTCTGAACTGAAGAGATGGTTTTATCCAGAACACCTTGGTATTGATACGGCTGTTCTGAAATACCCAGATTGAAATCTTTCCCCCTTTGGTGGTCTTTAGTTTAGAGTGAGTTGATTTCTATTTTGTTACCAATATAACTTGACTTGTAATGTCTGAGGTTTTAGATTCTTCAGCACTGTGTGTTTCTGATATCTCTCAATATCATCTCTGACAGTCTTTTCATGGTACTCTGTCCAACAAAACAAAATTTTTATTTCCAGTTTCCTTAAATCCGTAATAGTTTGTCAAGGTTGTATTGCTTGTTATTAATACATTAGCCTGAGCCTTCAGGGCAGGCTGTGATGAATCTGTAGCTGTGCATTTCCAGTAGGCATGTGTTTAAATAATGCCACTCAGCCTTCTAGTCTTTTTTGCATGCTTGATGGAATGATCACCTGTGATGTGAAACCTGTTCCTCTGAGAGGATATAAACCCCACCGTGATAAATTGTCAGGATAGAGTCAGAAATAACTTTATCATGGGTACTTCTACAGGACTGTTTGATTTACAGAATGTGATGATTTTGATGTCTGTGGTACAGTTATGAATTTAAAGTATCATAATTTTATTACAAGTAGAATGGCAGAGGAATTTACCATTCTCAGTAGCTTGAACCTAATTGAAACATTGTAAAAAAAAAAAAAAACCCTGATGTGTGTATGTACAACTTGTGCTTTACAGATTTTTAAACTTGGAATCTTATAGTTTCTTCAGGAAACACACGGTAATCAATAATAATAGTCTACAATTAAAATACTGTACATAAGGTTAAAATCAAAACCAAACCAGGACTTCAAATCAAAACCTATCTAGGTTTTCATAGAATGACTGTTTTATAAATGTATGTTTATGTTTTCTCCTGTACATAGATTTTTTTTGTCTCTAAATTGCTTGTAAAAGACTAATGTAACAAAAAATCTTTTGTGTGGTAAACTGGTGACTTTTTCCCCCTACCTGACATGATAGGCACCTATGGGGACATGCTGGGGGGATATCTCAGAAGGAGTGAGAGTGGAGGTTCCAAACACTGACTGCAGCCTTCCTACCAAAGTCTTCTGGATAGCTGGAATTGTAAAATTAGCAGGTGAATATACTTTAGTTTATTAAAATAATCAAAGTAACCATGTGAAGGGAGCTAATAATTTTGTCAGTGATGACCTGATTAGTAGAAAGTTGACATGGGTTAGGTTGTCAGAGCTGTGTCAATGGGTTAGAGGTTTTAGCACCATCACTGTGTCTTAGAGTGTCTTCAGTGAGTCATGAGAGTGCCTGGGTTTGTTTTACATAGCATACAAGTACTGTAAGAGCAGTGTGGAATGAATGAGGAGATAGGGAGTTGTAGAATAGCTAGCAAGCAAGCCTTCTACAGATCGCTTCTCTTGGTTAAAAGTTAAAAATGTGAGGTTGTATAGCTAAGATATGAAAAAACAGATACTGTGGGTAACTAGTTAATGTTGTCCTATTACATGTAATTTGTAAAGGTTCCTAGTTCAAGAATTTTAATTAAAATTTGACTTGCATGGTAGCACATGCATGTTTATCAAGGTAATCAATTCTCCCTGTTAATAACATGCAGAAATGTGTCATAAAAATAATGTTCTATAAAAAGTTCTAGTCTAGAAAATCCAATGTAAGATACATCATGATTAGCGAAGAAATATTGATGGATCTCCTGTCATCTTGTTTAGATTTTTGTCTTATTTAAACGGGACCACTTTCTTTCAGGCTACAATGCTCTGCTAAGATATGAAGGCTTTGAAAATGATTCAAGTCTTGACTTCTGGTGCAACGTTTGTGGGTCTGACATCCACCCAGTTGGTTGGTGTGCAACCAGTGGGAAGCCCCTAGTCCCTCCTCGAAGTATGTAAATAGTAGCCTTACTGATTGGTACAAAATTTTTTCCTTAATAAATTAAATTTGCTTGTGGTTCAGATATCGAAGTTGTTTGGGGTTTTTTTACCATAGCATCTCTTCCAACTGTTATGAATAAATAATTTTAAATTTTGGAAAACTAAGGACTTGACTGATACTGAAAGTGTTTCTTGGAGTAGCCCATCTGATGCAATTTAAAGTTTTTAAGGTCAAGACGGAAGCGGTTAGCTAATCAGTGATGTGAACATGCACTGATTTTATTTATATTTAGTGATTAAATTCTTTGCCCTGACAATACCCATAAACTTAATTTTGGGTAGCATTCAATCTCTAAAGAGGTTTTTGTCATTATTGTCATCCAGGCTTTTTAACAGTCATCTGGGATTTCTTCTTTACATATTCCAGATTCTAATATTGTCTCTAACGGACACAATTAAAAATCAGTGGCTTATTTTTTCCCCTTCATTTGCAACAGCCATCCAACACAAATACACAAACTGGAAAGCTTTTCTAGTGAAACGACTTACTGGTGCCAAAACACTTCCTCCTGACTTTTCTCAGAAGGTAAGGCTGATGCAATATCAATGATATACTGTAAACGAAATTGCAGCACTATGTGAAGAACTGAAGTACTTTGCAATGGCACATTAGCACCTTCTATGGTGAAGATGATACAGTAGTTTCTTCCCTTAACTGCAGTTTTCCTTGAAATCTCTATTCTCTATTCATGTCCGCGCTTTTTAGTATTTATTTGGAAAACTCTCATATAGTAGAAAGTAATTCTCATTAAAAACTAGTTAGTCTATTTGAGTACTAAAATATCTCGATTTAAACAAAAGGTGTTAATAAGCTACCCTGTGATATATAAGAAAAACTAAAACTTATTTTTCCAATTCAGGATTTTTTTTATCATGCACTATTTCAAGAAACTGAACCAAATTTGTTAATGCAACACATCTAGATGCAAAAAAACCCATACTTTTGAAAGTTAATTTTTTTATTTCTCTGGATGAGATTTTTGTCTTTAATTGTGGCAGCTGCCTGTATAGCGTTCTATAAGTTTACTAATATTGTGAGATGGTACATAGCTTTCAGTAGGAATATGAGGTGGATTATATTGTTGTCTTACACTGCATCTAATATGAAAACAGGGAGCAAAAAATCTTTTTGTGGTTGTTCATGTCTATTTTAAAAGTGTCTCAGTTGGCAGCCAAATTAAATTTGGCATGGCCTCAACTCTTTCTGGGAGTTTATAATGGAAATGGCAAGTGACAGATACTGATTTTTTTTTAAACAGAATGTATTGTCACAAGGTACGTTGACATCTCTCTGTTCTGTTCCTCTCTTTTTGGTATGTTATGAAGAAATATGTGAGTCACCAGCATTAATTATCTTGAAGGTTTGTTTTACATGCCTTTTTATAATAAAAATAGGGTTAAAAGAAAGTGTTATGTTTTGAGTGAATGGAAAAAGAAAAAGAATTGGTGTATCTTGTTCTGGGAAAGTTTATCTATTGTTTAACAACTGAAAAAACTTTCCTTAAATCAATGGAAGATTCCTTTGACCTCTGAGAATTGTATTAGGGACTGTTTTTGATATATTTAAAGCATTGTAGGATCTATTCCACTTGGTTTTCTGAAACATTTCTGTTTTCCCTGTGTACAGTGAAATTTAAGAGGAATTGTTTGTGTCAGTTTTGCAGGTCGATTAACAAGTACTTGAGTTTAAATGAGAAGCGCAGTGAGACTGTGCTTCAATAGCAGAAGATGGGTGACTAAGGAAAAACAAAGTATATTCTTAAAGATTTGGGCTTTTTTTTTCCTCTTGCCTTAAGGTGTCTGAGAGTATGCAGTACCCATTCAAACCTTCCATGAGAGTAGAAGTTGTTGACAAAACACACCTTTGTCGAACAAGGGTGGCGGTTGTAGACAGCGTCATTGGGGGACGGTTAAGATTGGTGTATGAAGAAAGCGAAGACAAAACCGATGACTTCTGGTGCCATATGTACAGTCCACTCATTCATCATATCGGTTGGTCTCGAAGTATAGGACACAGATTCAAAAGATCTGGTAAGCTTGTCATGGTTTAGTGGTGTCTTTGTGGGCAGACTGTCTTGGAGAAGTCTGGTCTGACTTAAGCAGTACTGTCACTTCATGTAATTCATAAAACTAGCTTGAATAATGGTCTAAATATATGTATTACATAACGTTACACTGAGGTGTTAGCAGTTACAGGAGTTTCAGTTAGAAGTATAATTTGTGTATTTTGCAGCACTGGAAAAAAACAGAAGAAATTTTTATTTGGCTTCTAGTATGTTGATATCCAGAAATATTCAACAGTGAACAGCAGTTAACAGTCTAAGCAGGAAAACCATGAGCTGCAATATTCAAGCATCATCAACATAATTTTTCACGTTGAACCCCAGAATTACACAGTCCCACTCCACATCTCATCAGATTTGTCTGTTTTGAACTATAAAAGCTGGACAAGTGCCCTATTAGATATTGGTGGGCTTTTTCCTGGAAGTTTGACTTATCTAGTAATTTTATATTGCAAGACTTACGTGCTTTAGAGGGCATTAGGAGATGGGCAGGGGAGATCTAGTGACAGTCTAATAGATGATGCACAGATAAGGCTTTTGTTCCTGAAAATACAAAAAAGCCTTTGTAATATGAAATATTTAAGATGTCTAAACAAAACTCTGTGTTTTTAGTACTTCTGTGCTGCACTGAGCTTGTGTCTCTTGTCAGAAGCAATTCCATAAGGCTTCCCTTCAGGAAAAAGCTCCCTTTCTTCAGGCTTTAACTTTCACTGAAACCAGTTGTAAATGAAAGTAGCTAGAGCTATCGGGAGCAGCATTACTTCCCAGCAGTAACATCTCTAACAAAGTTGCAGGGATTCCCCTTGGAAAGTAGCATTCAAGAGTTGGCTAAACCCAGCTATATAGATTTATCAAGAGTGGATATGTATAATTATATTTTAAAAATACATAAATAAAACTTTCTGACAGTGCAAGTAGTTTGCTTGTCAATCTTTTGCAAAAGCTTCTATGTATATTTGTATCAATTTGGTGACATAATTGTGTTATGTAAACACCAGAAAAACCTTTTTCCATAAATAAGACTGTGTTACAGAGGTATTTCAGGTTGGAGTCAGTAAGGAAAATAGATGGATCCTCCAGATTTTTGTGGTAGTCTTGCTGTAAGCATAGATGATTGCATTGTACTAGTTAACATATTCAGAAGAACTTGCTGTCTGCTCTGCTAACAAAACTTCTGGATAATATGTACTATTATGCTTTGTAGATATTACAAAGAAACAGGATGGACACTTTGATGCACCCCCACATTTATTTATGAAGGTGAGTTTGCTAGCAAGAGAACTGCTTCCTCAGCATTGATTGAGAACCATTAGTTCCTGCTGTGTGTAAAACAGACCTGAAACTCTACTTAAGTCCTGGAAACAGGCCCACCGAAGGCATTACTTGCTTTAATTCAAATGTTTACCTGAATTGGCCTCCTTGATGTACACATGGACAGAACAGATATTTCAATCTCTTGCTTTTGGCAGTGTGGGGTTATATTTTGTTCCAGGCTTATTAGATTCTGAGCTTCTGGTGCTTTTATGTGATTCTTTAGGTAAAAGAGGTTGATGCAGCTGGAGAATGGTTTAAAGAAGGAATGAAACTGGAAGCTATAGACCCCTTAAACCTCTCAGCAATATGTGTGGCCACTATTAGGAAGGTAAGAAAACAGACATGTATTTTGGGAAGGCAGACAGGAATCCTTTTTTCACTCACCTTTATTCAGTTTTGAAACAAAAGGCTCAAAATCAAAATAAATTCTTTTCATTCACACAGTGAATGTTTATGGAATAGGTCCATTAATTGTTTATCTGCAACTGCTATGAAAAAGAATATATTCATGCAAGTTTTATTTTTACTTTCATCTATGGGAATTCATCATTACCTGTAGATAGAATGTAACATGTTTGTGAGATTAATTTGCAGGAAAATATCTTCTGCTAATTATACCATATGTTTTGCAACTGTTCAAAACAAAACCTTATTTTGCTTGCCTGGAGAAGTCTATGAATGCATTTTAAGGATCTACTTTTTTCCTACCTTGTTTGAAAGCAATCCCATCCATGTGAAATCTGTTTTAAAAGAGAAGAAAATACAAACAGTAGCTTAGCAGAATTACATAAACCTGTGGAGTGTGGTTGTGATTTCCAGTCTCTTTTCTTATTAACGGTGTGCAGAATATCCTTGCAAGCTAACGAGTGTGCTGAATTCTAAAGCTTTAGAAGTAGAACTGATGTGCACAAGACAAATAAGCTAGAGATCAGAAAAAGGAAATGTTCATCTCATAACTTTGCAGTTGACAAAGGTACATTTGACAGTAGCACACACGCTCTTGGAGACAGGTACGATTTGGGGCGTTTTTCTTTTGTTACAATTGAATGTCCTTCTAAGTATACTGCCAGTATTATTGAGTTATTTTTCACTCTTTTGAAACATGGCATGCTTTCTTTCTAGCCTTATCGCAGAGTTAAAGGTATTTAATGAAAAATTTTGTTTTTCTTTACAAAGGTTTTAGCAGATGGCTATCTAATGATTGGGATTGATGGCTCAGAAGCAGCAGATGGGTCTGATTGGTTTTGTTACCATGCCACTTCCCCTTCTATTTTCCCTGTTGGTTTCTGTGAAATTAACATGATTGAACTAACTCCACCCAGAGGTACATATAGCGTTCTGACCACATTTTATTTTGAATATTTTTCAGTGATATTGTATGTGCCATATGCTTTGTTTCTTAACTCAGTCTACAAAATTCATGTCACTTTTTAGGACTTTCTCAAGTCTGAAACAAATGCAGCAGCGTAACTTCAAAGGAATCTAAAATGGATAACAAACTTCACTTAGAAAAAGTCAAATTGACCATCTGATCAATTCTCTGGCTAAAAGAATTTGCTTTTGCAGTCAGAAATTGAGGATAGCCACTAGTTGAATAATGTCTCCATTAAGTGAAGTATGCTAGTCACTAAAAGGTCTGTTCCAAATATGTCATACTTGGGAGGTCCTGGCCACCAAAATGGTTAAACATCATGAAAGATCTCAGAATAAGGCTAGTTCACCAATACCAGTTAATTTCTTGAGGAATATGCACAAACTTGAGCTTTGAGGAAGCAGAGCTGTATGCTGTGTAATCCCTTCTGTGTGAAAAAGCTGTCTGCCCACTAGCTCATATGCCTACAGAAGACTGTATTGCCTTCATTCTTCCTTCTTGTCTTGGTTTAGCAATATATAAAGAGGATTGTAACTAGCTGTGTAACAGGATATAATGGTTTTCTATGGATTTTTTTCCTCCATTCTCATTCTTGCAGGCTCCTATTTGTGTTTATTGCATTATTTTTCTAGGTAATAACTGCAAAGACAGTGCAATGCAACTCGAAGAAAATAATTTCATATCATTTTCATTATTGCACACTAATGAATCTGTCATCTTTGAGTATGTGGAAAGTGCAGTTGAAGAGATGTACTATTATTTTTCAGTTAGTTCATTTAGTGATTTTTATCACTTAGAAATTCATGGGCATAATCAACCCTCGAAAATACATGATGCAAGAGTCCCTTACAATAGAAAAAGCTGTTGTGGGAGGAAAAAGTATGCATATCAATACATATAAATTTAATAACAAATGTTAAATTTGACAATACAAAATAGAAAAAAACTCTCTTCTGTGATGGAACTTTTCCTCTTTACTCTTCAAACACTACTTACGTGGTAGTATTTGAATTTTGTTGTTAGCGTATTTATGATACTTCTGTGCTTCTGTATCGTGGCAACCTTATTCTTTATCCATCTTATTCTTTATCCACCTGTATAATTTCCCTTTTTACTGCAGTTTTCTGTAACAGTCCTGTATCACCCACTCAGAGGTGATGATAAATCACACATGCAATAATCTAAAATAATTTGAAAGAGGAATTAATGAGCAAAACACAGAACGCCATATACATTAATATGTTTAATAAGATCAAAGTGATCAAAGCTTCTTGGCTCTCAGAGGTGTATCATGCTTTCCAAATTTTGGGGTTGAAAACGGACAGTTTTTTTAGGTCTGACAAGCAAGGACCATGTGCATGTCTCTGGTGTGTGTGGTGAGAAGTTAATCAGGATGTGCACGCAAGCATATTGGACTAGCCAGAGGAGCTGTGCATTAAGAAAGACATTGATATGCAAAACTGATACACTACTATCTTTATTAATTGTTAGCTGTCCAGCTACATCTGTTCATGCAGATCCTATGTTCCTAACATGAACACTCTTTTCAAATGACATTTAGCAATGTGGATAACTTAAGCTGTTGTGAAATAATTGGACTTTTTCGTTCCTTCCAAACATTGCCTTTTTTACTGAAATTACTAGAAGATGAAGCTGCTCAGACTCCTTTAAAAATGGGATTGAATTTTGGGCTGTGAATGTTAGTTCCTGATGAGTCTGTCCCTGCAGTACTGAGCTATGGCTCGGTGGGAGTGCTCTACCCCCACTTAAGTGGGATTCAGCTGCTTCCCATAGCTCCCCATGCCATGCCTGCAATGTTGTGATATTTTCCAGAATATCCATCACTATATACCACTGCAAAGGGATCTTTCAAGCTGTTGTTGCTCTTGCTAGAATTTGAGAATCACTGGTTTAAGCAGTTGTAGAAGTTGCCCACACTAAAAAAGAGTCCCATGTTTTATGTATATTCAATAGGCAAAGAAAAGCTACATATTTTTGAGGTTATTTTCTTCCCTTCATAATAACTTCGAAGATTTGGGGGGGAATCCTGTAATTTTCCACATGATTAATATTATTAGCCTGATTTTGGTTTTAAAACATGCATGCTTGCTCTTACCACCTCATTCCTAACAATTCAAGTGTTTCAGTAGTGGAGCTCTTACCCCACAGGAAAGGCAATGGATGGGCTTAATTACATTGATCTGTTCTGGGTCATTTGTGTGGGGCATTGTAGAGATCCAGGATCTACGTGGACAGAAAGCTTCAAGTATGAATAATTAATCTTAACATTAAATGACGCTTTCTATATTATCCAAAGGTTCATTCATCTTGTTTGTTGCAAATGGGCAATGTCCAGATGACTGTCCTGTCCCTTAGACCAAAGCTCAGAGTGGAAATTTCTGATGATAATATTTTGCTTCTTTGTTGTCTTTTTAGCCATAACACAGTGCCAATATACTGTTTTTGTTTTGTTTTATGCATGAAGTTTGCAGTTGATGTATGAATGTTGTTTGAAATTCACAGGTTATGCAAAACTCCCTTTTAAATGGTTTGACTACCTCAGGGAAACTGACTCAATAGCAGCCCCTGTAAAGCTCTTCAATAAGGTAATAAACTTTATTTTTATATATTTAAACTGTAATTAGTATTCTCTCTACATTTCTGTCATCTTCATAGTCTGTGGGATTGACCCATTTCATTAAATACAGTTTTTGAAATGCTAAGGCAACAGAGACTTCTAGGAATAAGAACCCTTCAAGTATCTTAAGTTTGAATATTTCTGAAATGTTAAATAAATATAGGGGTATGTGAAACTTCATAAATAATACTTGGCATTTTCCTACACTAACGCTGTGTCTAAACCATGTTAATTAAATTTTTTACTGATGTTTGCTTTTCTAGGAAGTTCCAAACCATGGGTTTCATGTTGGAATGAAACTGGAGGCTGTTGATCTGATGGAACCTCGCCTGGTATGTGTGGCCACAGTAACTCGCATTATCCATCGTCTTTTGAGGATACACTTTGATGGGTGGGAAGATGAATATGATCAGTGGGTGGATTGCGAGTCCCCAGACCTCTATCCGGTGGGATGGTGTCAGCTAACTGGATATCAACTACAGCCTCCAGCTCCACAGTGTAAGTTCCTGTTTTGTCAGTAACGTAACAGTTGCGTACTGGTCCTTGCCCATGGGTGTTGAATTTCCTGACTTCATCCTTTTCCATTTCAGTCACCAGTTTTGTATAGCAAAAATACAACAAATTCCTGCTAATGCTTAGAAGCACGTAGTTCTGATATCTTCTTCCACCTTGACACTTGAAGTACATCTGGGCGTTTCTGTGACTGTTATGTTTAATGCCAGAAGACGCTTATTTAATCCAGGGAAAAGCCTGTTACTCATCCATTCAGGATAGTATTGCTGGGCACTTGTATTGCTGTAAGAGTGCAAAGACATGTGCTTTACGTACCGAATTGGATCGAACTCTGTGTGTGCATTGCTATTTCTTCATGAGAAGATGGATTTATGTGAGAAAGCTGGATTTTATTTGGTGCATCAAGGTTTTTCCTGCCAGGTCAAGTTATATGGTCATAATTGATAACAGTATTTCAAGAACTGTTGGTTGTTTAATTGGAGAATAATAGTAGTCACTGTTAGTAGTTTAATGGGAGGCTTTTCGCACAATAAAAGTATTCTGCCTTTGTTCAGTCACAAGGAGAGATTCTGTAGCTTTGATGCATTCACTGTTTTTTCCAAAATACTGAACTTTAGGTTTGAATTCTTTTTTTTTTTTTGCAGCATCAAGGGATAGCCAGTCAAGTTCATCAAAACAGAAGAAAAAAGCAAAGTCACAGCAGTACAAAGGCCATAAGAAAAGTGGGTGACAACGTAGTGTTTGCACTTCTCATGTTGTTTAAAAAGTTTGTGGTCTCTCCTAAAGTCCCTATTCTAGTTGACAGTGTTTGTGTGTACACAGGTGGTGTGCTTAAAGGTGCAGTGTGCCATAAAAGGAACACTTTTGTTGAGAAAAACCTTGCAATAGGGTTGATGTTGCTAATAATGATCTGTGTGAGTTGTAGGTGGACAACTGTTAGAATATTTTTGGTATCCAGACACCATTTCACTTAATACGTTGACTGTTTAGGTATACTGCTGTATACAAAGTACTCCAGTATCAATTAACACAGTTTTAATTCTGCTCTTTGTAACACAGGTGTAGGAATAAGAACTAAGTTACTTGGATCCAAATGAGTGAGATACAGAAAATGTAATTTACCCTTTTTAACACAAAAAAAAGAAACTTAATTGCCAGCTTTTTTAGCTGAAACATCTGTGGGAAGGTGCATGTAAATAAAACTTTCATATGATTATCTTCAGAAACAATAAATAGCATTGTTGTGTGTGGCTACTCTTGTCAGAGTAAAATACAGTAATGACTTTTTTAAGAATCTGAAGTATTCAGGTTCTTTCCAAAGAAATTGTTTCCCTCAGGATCAAATTATCTTCAGAATTCACAACCAATTTGAATTTGCACCAATGCTCATTGTGCATTTATCTTTTTTATTTCCACTATTCTGATTTAAACTGAAAATCTGTTTAGTACAAGTAATGTAAATGGAGTAGAGGCAACCAATTGTAAGAGCACCTTGTGCCTTCTTGCATCGTTCTTCTCTGGAAATCAGATCCATCTGTAGTCTCTCCTCTAAGCTGTATTGTAGGTTCATATGTCAGTCTTACCCTAACAGTTCTTAATCCATTTTTCCAATAACTTAAGAGCTTTGAAAGACAGCTACAACTTGAGTCAGGAGCAGCAGCAGCATGACAGGTCTTGTACAAGAAACGTGCATGCAAAAGATGATGGGGTAAATAAGGCCGTAGTGTAAGCCTGTAGTCTAGCTAAATGTTATGTGACTTCTTAATGATGTTTAACTCAACATTTTACAGTATCCTTTTTTTAAAATAACCAATTACTACTGTGGGGTGGGTGGGGTGGTGGTTCTGCCACATAAGACTGGTTTGTTGTGGTGTAGGAGTAGATGGTCTGGTTTAAGACGAGTTTGAGAAGTGGTAAAATGTCGTTACATGTTGCCCAGAGAGGTGATAGATGCCCCATCCCTGGAAACATTTAAGGTCAGGTTGGACAGGGCTCTGAACAACCTGAGATCATTGATGTTGTCCTTAGCTTTAAAGGTTCCTTCTAGTCCAAACCCTTCTGTGATTCTCATCTAGTTCTAGGTCGTGTCTATTACATTTGGAGTGTAACGTCATTGTGCTGACTCATTCTCTTGGTATTTTCTTGAAAGCAGTGGACAGTTGGAAAGAAGATGCAGGGAAAGAAGGTTGGACCCGAGGATCTCTTGAGGTCCCTTCCAACCCCTACGATAATGTGATTTTATGCTGCCGACCTATGGGCTTATTAGCCCATATCAGAAAAGGTTCTAGAACCTGAGTCTTCTCTTTGTCAAAATAATTTTCTAACATGACAGCTTAGCAGATAATCAAATCCACAGTTTTGTTAGTGTTGAAAATTATTTTACCTGCAAATCAGCAAAGTTGACTTGAACAGTAGTCTTTAACAGTCCTTAATGTGATGTTAGGAGAGATAGTACTCTATGAAATACTGCCTTTCTTACCATGAGAATCACTATCATCTTGACTTGTTTCCAGAGGTTTTGTTGCTCTGAGACTTGAGTTCATCGAAATATAAACCCACAATTTTAAGGCACATTACCTGAAAGATAAGAGATAGGGGTAAAACTGTTCTCTTTGAAATATAGAGGCTGTCAAAATCCAAACTGCTGTTCTCTAGATGTGAAGAGTTTCTGCTTTGCAGCTGTTCTCAGTAAGGTGTATGTCATGGTGATGAATCCTGATGTTGTCTCTAACTGTTGCACGGCACTATCTTACAAAACATTGATCATTTTGAGGACTTCAGTATTATTGCCAGTGCTGTAATCAGAGACTTTCAAAAGGTGGTGTGGATTTTGGAGATTTTAAGAAATCTCAATTTAGGGGGATTTCTTAATCCATAAAACCAAGTAAATTTGGAGCTGAGAATACAGCAGATGGACTTTTTTTCTTCTTTCCTTAAAATCCACAAGGGGCATCACAGTCTTAAATTCCCTACCTGTCATTGTGACTTGCAAGTGGTTAATGAGCATACATTTAATAATGAAAACAGAAAGGTTAGGTAGTTATGCCTTTCATGTAGAGGCTGATCCTAAGACAGGTGTTCCTAGGACTTCTTTTAAGCATCATTTGTTATTGTTAACTGTTGGGGATGGCCAAACAACTCAGTTTGGTGTGATTACCCATACACAGAGCACGAAATACATGTTCTTAAAGCTGCAACAGTGTCTTTGGCCTATTTTAACTGCCCAAAAAGAGGTAGCAGCCTTGCCTTCAATAAAGCTGGTATTTTCTTCTCAGAGTTACTATGTTGCTTTGCAAGCAGCTTGTCACGTTGACAGTGAACCTGTTCACTGACATTTGGATTGTGAAGATATGCTTATTTTACCACTTTTATATTGCTGCTTTTATTTAGGATGTTCTGTGAGATGCAAAATACCAGGTGGACCATTGGTATTGTGCCTTGGGCCTTCTACATTGTCCCCGTGTTCTCATCCAGCAGTGTGTGTCGTGTTGCTGCTTGCTTTTGATTCAAGGGAAGGAATGCAGAGTGTACATTTGCTGGCTACTTGCTTCATTACTTAGCAATTTCTAATTGCAAGCTTAAGTTCTGTGAGCACTTTTGTGAATATTTAAGGTATTGCTTCCAATTTTGTTCCTAGTGGTGTTTATTTCAAGTGAGTAGGATTTTGTACCAAGTTCCCTCTGGTTGGAAAGCTATGCAGGGGGATGCCTGAAGGGGGACTTACTATTTCTTCTGGGCAGTTCATTAATAATGGGGTTGTCTGCTCCCTAGGAAGTGTATATTTTGGAATAAGGTTATTGAAATGATAATGCGACCTCAACATTTCAGAAGCTGGGTTTCTGTAGGCAATGCTACCTAATTATGGTGTTATCTCTTGAAGGCTTATTCTGCAAGAATAATATTTAAGCATGGTGATGTCTTTAGCATATGCATAACGTAGCTGTCTTTTCAGGGCTAGGCTTTTGTTTGTCTTCTCATCCTTTATATGTGAGAAGACTTAAGCGTTAGCAACCATAGTTCTGATACAGCTCCAGGCCGTGGAGGAGATGAATTATAGTGCTCACATCCCTGATGTTGTAGAGAAGTTTCCTTGGGCACACAATCAGAGCATCTCAAGGTTGAAGGAGGAATATGTTAATAATTTGCGTGGAAAATGTTTTAATAACACTTTTACATGAATGCAATGTTTAATAATTCAAAGGGATTTTAGAAGGTTTTTTCTAAACACCAAAATGCTCAATGATGTTTGTATGGCACTGTAAAGATGGAAGTACCCTTGTAAAGTAATTATGGATGTACCCTTCTAAAGTAATTAAGACTATGCATTTTTTTAAACTAGGTTTTTGGAGGTGATACACGTTGTCTGGGTTGAATACTTTCCCTAGATCCATCCTCTTTGCCTCTGTTAGGCACACACACTGGACCAAGTGCAGCTTCAAACCGAGCCTGTATGCCTTGGGTGTCCAGCCAGAGGGCTGTGCTGACTGGCAGCGTAACTACAGCAGACACCATGTATGGCGTTGGTATTTCATTGGTAGAGCATGGAATAAGTGGGTCCTGTTTTTAAGCACTGCACCTAAAGTCCTCACAGACAGTCTCTAGAATTCAGTATCTGAAGTGAGGTGGGTGAGAACAATGTTCCCAGTAATACCTGAATGGGGCCATCGTACAGGCCCCTCTTGCCATAGCCAGTGGATATGAAGCAGAGCAGTTTCTCAATGAACAGTCTGAGTTACCTAATGCACTTTAACCCAAGCGTTTATTTTAGTTTGACTTAATGTTTAGAGAGGAAGCTAGAAAAGGATTTCAACTGTGCTAGAGCTTCCTAGGAGGCCTATTGTAGGTTACTGAGGCGCAAAGGCACAGAGGAGCTCTCCTGTGAAGGTTTTAGATGCAAACATGCCCTCTGTGCAGCTGCATGGCAATGTGGATTTGGGAATACTTGATGTAAGCAGGAAGCTAGCAGAGTAAGTAACCATACACTGTAAATAAGGGGTGGGGTATGGTTTGCCTTTGTGCCAGAACAGGGCAGTTATCTGGGAAAGGACCTTCATAATGTAAGCGTTATTTGATATTGTGTAGGTGACTAATATAGAAAATATATTTGAGAAGAGTTTCTCCTTTTAGAATTTTATTTTCTCCCCATCTTTGCTGCAAAACCTGTGTTTGACTTGAGTGTTGGCAATATAATTGTGCATCTGTGTGAGTGAGCAAAGAGAAACTCTTCAAAATTAATTTATCAATAATATGAGCAAGTAGATTAAAATTTTGAGCTTACTGAAGTATAGTTTAAGTAATGTGATCAATGACATGAGTATCTTACAAGGATCTAGTGGGGTTTTTTCTCCCCTTTTCCTAATGTGCAGGGCAATATAATGTAGCAGGTAAATTATTTCTAACAAATACCTCTTTTTACCACCACAATCTGTGGGACAAAGACAAACTGAATTCCACTTCCCCGTGGGACAGCTGCCAGGTAGATACATCGAGCTTCAGATTTGCTTGATTTACTCCTCCTCCCCTGCTTTAAATTTGCTGCAGTGTTGGCACTTGTCATCAACTGCAGAATACATCCGGAGCAGTTTCTCTTGTCCGTGCATTATCCATTGAGACAATGGGACATAACCTACTTGCTGCCTTTAGACCCCAAGGAAAGTCTTGTCTCTTCTGCACACCTCTCAGTGCTTCTCAAGAACTCCGTTATTTTTGCTTCAGCTTTCAACTCCTGTGTATGTGCCTGGCTTGTAACGGAGTCTTTGATGGAAGAGAGCAGCCTTGTTCTCGTGCTGCAAACCTACACCCACTGTGTGTTTCTGTAGTGTGCAGGCATCCGCAGGCTGAGTTCCTGCCCTCCCAACCACCTGTGTTCTTTGGTTTCTGACACACTGCTTTCTGTGGGAACTTCCCAAAGTTCTGAATTCTGAGGGCCTGGACTAAGTTAGTTTTATTTGCCATGTGAACTTGCCACTGCCTAAAGGTGCTTGAATATAAATTGAAACCAGCAAGATCCCACCTTTAAGCCTGAGGGGCAGGAGAACATAACCCTGATGTTGTAAGGAGACACTTGAGATCAGCACGACCTTAAGTGCACGTGTGTTTCATTGTGTGCTGCCTCCTGTGTTTTAGTAGCCATGGCTGGGCTGTGGGAGATTGCAGGAGATGCTTACCTGGCTTTGGATAGAAGTAGTGTCAGATTAGTAATGAGTCTGGCATCTGCCCTAAAACTCCTTGTCTGTCCAAGATCTCCATAAGGCTCATTAAACAACTTCCCCTCTTGGACTGTTGTGAGCACAGAAGGTTTCAGTATCTCTTCATATTGTGTAGTAGTGAAGTGGTGAAGTAGTGAAGTGGTTTTTTTAGTGAAGGCATCTCTGAATTGTGCATCTCTCAAGTGCTGAAAGGCTACTGTAGGACAGCTTCATTTCTAAAAGGAGCCTCCAGCCAGCCTGTCAGAGGAGACTGTTAGGAGAGACTAGGCCTCCTTCTGCGTGGGCTGTGTGGCTGGCTCCATTCTGCATTGATGTTTTGGGGATCTGAATGACACTGCATCACATACAGTATTTGTCTGCTGGCTAATCACTGAGACTATTTAAAAGGGAAGTAGCTTGCACTTCCACATCCCTTTTACTCCCAAGATGATCAGTCAGATGACTTCCCTTGGCTTTTAATTATTACTCTTTCTTTCAAGTAATGTTTGCTGTGTAGCTTGTAGCTAAGCTTTTTTACGGAGGGTTGTCATCAAAAGCTGTATAACAAAGCAAAATTAAGTAAAGTATCATTAAATATCAAAATGTAAGGGTTTAGATTCAAATTAGCCAGAGCCAAGCCAGATGGTGGAGACTGTTACTATTTTCATTGCCTACAGAAGCATTCTACAAATGCTAGAGGTAGAGAAAACAAAACAAGGTGCCTGGTGGGCTTCAGCTTGTACCCCTGAGCTCTGGGTAGCCTTTGCTGAAGCTGTTAGCAGCATATCCAAGGATCCAGTTGAATGTTTTATCTAAGACACAAGCAGTTTTGTGTCTTCCACAGACCATAATTCTTGATCAGGGTTGGGCATAAAGCAGGGAAAAGTATTTAGAAGAGGGGAAAAAACAGGGGGTTGGGGGTCTATGGGCTGTGTAGGTGGGAGGAGGCAGCTGCTGAAGAAAGAAATGAGGAGAGCTTGTGTTGTGCTCCAAGTTTTTGCCATTTTTACTATCTACATTTTTTAATTTTATTTAGCTTGAGTTTGTTTCACCATGGAAGACAACATGGGTAAATAATAAACCATGAGTTATCGCAGGGCTACTAGTAGCAACAGGTTATGGGTTTGGAGGTTTTTGCTTGCACTGCATATTTCTGCATATAAACTTTGTAATCAGTACATATAAGCTTTAATATTCTCATTCATTTGGTCTCAGAACCATTTATTTTTATATAATCGACCCTTTTGTGTGGGTACTGCACCTTTAATGAAAGCCTTGACGTGTTTTGTTTTCAGTGTTCTTTCCATTGTGCTCATATTGTGACAGCTATCACTATTCACTAAAGAACCTGGAAAAGCAGTTGTGACACTACTGCTATTCATAACATAATTTTTTATGTCTTAGACCTCATTTCTGGTTTCTTTTTACAAAAGAGCAGCGATGATTAAAACTACAGAGATGTTTTGCTTGACTGAAGCTTGCGGGATGTTCACATTTTCATTTATGTATTGAGAAATCTGTGCCAGCCTTTTTCCCTGTCTCCCATGGACCATTTACAGTAATTGTGCTGAGGAACAACCTTGGTATATTGTAAATGGCCAACAGTTAATTTTATTTTTACTTGTGTAAAGACTAAACAGAAGTGAACAGTGAACAAAGGAGTAAATGGTAAAATAAGTGCTCCTCTGAGCAACAGTCATTATTTCTATTAATGGGCTCAGTTACATCCTGAAGCCACTGTTCTAAAAAATGAAATTGTTGTGAAAACCCTGTAGAGAATATATTCTTATAAGTAACTTCTTCAAATATGTTATTAGAGCATAACTTAAGGTTCAGTATTAGGGTCACAAAGCATCTGCTTTCTGTGGGATATTGACTCTTAAAAGAAATATCCCTAAAACACAGAGTATAAGAAAATGGTAAATCTGGGGTCGCTTCCCAAGTTAAATAATATTAAGTAAACTTAAAGTTGAATTTTATGGATCTTTAACATTCCTCTTTTATTTTTAGTGACTTCATTGCAGCTGAAGGAGGAGTTGCTAGATGGAGAGGAATACAGCTACCTTCAAGGAGCATCTGATCAGGAGAGCAACGGATCTGCCAGTTACTACATCAAACAGGAACCATAAGGCAGCTCAGAAAGCGAGAGGCAGAATTCTGGTGATAGGAAAAGAGCCTTTCTCCAAGACTGACTGATTTTGTTCCCACTTGGGTGGTACAGTTCAGATGACTGTACCTGGGGCACTTTGCTAACTGTAGAAGAGTTAGACTCCATTCAGAATTTTTTGGAACGGAGGGGAAACTATTTTAGTGAAAAAGATTTTTTCAATTTATTAAAAACAAAAAATGGACACTTTTGTGTTGTATTTGAAGCTTTTGAAAGAATTTTGTAATATTTTCAAGTTCAGATTTATTGTGCATTGTTAACAAGAACTGAAATTCTAATTTTTTGGTAAGATAAAAGTTTAATTAGCATGATCGTGGGAAGCGGTTGGAGGAAGATATAGTTGCAAATACAAATGAACTGTCATAACAAATGAACCTTTTTGGTACAAGTTGGGAGACTTTAGACTCTTGTGAACTGCACTGGTCACGCCTCTGTTTTTTATTGTGAAATTAAGGCATTTAAGCCCAATTTAGAGGCATAAATCGTATGTGGAAGATAGTCCTCTAAAGCTCTACTCAGTGAGTAGCCCCAGTTGCAATGGAGCCATCGCCTGAGGAAGATTTTAACTTTTCAAGATGTTTCTATTTAGTTTAAAATACTTTTTTTTAAATAAAAGATTAAAAAAATAATTTAAAAAAAAAGGTTCCTTAGGGTCTGATTCAATGCCCATGAACATCAGTAGCCTTGTCGCCATTGACAGCAATGGGCATTGGATTGGCACTGCAAAGCTCTTGTCTCTACATGAATGTCTGTAGTCTTGCTTCAGCAAATGTTTACAGAGCCCTATGCCATACTGGACCTTGAGAAAATTCCCTCATTTGGAAGATTACTTTTAGCTATGAGTTTAGACTAAAGAAGCCCCTTAGATGGGATAGTAACTCAGGCTTCCCTTTGCAGTGGGAAAGAATTTCTGAGTAATCTTCTGATTATTTTTTTTTTCTCCCATTCAGAAAGACCTAGGTGTTTCCTTACCAGCTTAAATATTTCTGAACATTCAAAACCAATGTTCCATGGGGTTTCAGGTGAGCTGAAAGGAGCCATACATTGTGGGTTTAAAAAAGGAGTTTGGTTCTGCACAGCCTGCAACATTCCTTCCTTGCTGAAATCGTGTAATACTAGAAGTTGAGATTTAGAGGCAGTATGTAAATCACACACTGTCTGCTATAGAATTCCTAAACTGGATTTGTGTGTTGCCTGGAATCCTCCTTATGTCTCACGTCAAGTATCCCATTAGCCCACCAGCTTAACTGTTGGGGATTTTTAAAGGCAAAAGTCATGTAAAAGGGTGAAAATTACAACCAGTAAAAGACCAAGTATTTTATTGTGAGCTCTTACACCATGGAGTTTATCCTTCTGGGCTTTTTTGAACTTTGTACTTTTTTGTAAATGATGTCCTTAGTGGAGTTGATTAGTAAACTAGTTAATCAGCCCTGCAGAGCTGTGACTGGAAAAAGGTGCATCAAGAGCTTTAGCTTTTACCAGTAAGGTTCATTAACTAAACTCTCAGGAATTAACTGCATATATTCTATAAGTGCTTCTGGGTCCCCTTCAGAGCAGTACAGTGATCATCTGACTCTTGACCATAGATTAGGGCTTAAAAAAAAAAAAATTATGATCTGTGTTCCTACAGCTTAAGAAATCCTTTAAGGAAAACAACCCCCAGAGCCCCAGGAGACTGTTTTTGTATATTGTTGTTTGAGCTTAAAAAGAAACAGTGCATAGAAAGTTGAAAACCAGCAATTTGATTATTTTCTAAAATATTGCTCTAACTTTGAGTACATAGTATTGGTAATATGCACAGGTTTACCTCATTCTATGCAAGAGGGGTTAATTATGTAAGGTTTTGTATTTACTACTGGAAGTAAAAAAACAAGTCCTGTATAGTGTAGGAATGTCTGGAAATCTTTTCTCCCTTACTGGTAAAATTTCCTAAATAATGACCCCTTTCTAACAACAGCTTCTCATATTGACAGAATCAGATTTTAAGTCTCTGTACTTTCAGGTGGTAAAGACATTTTAGCTCTCTAAAACAGCTATAAAAAGGACTTTGTCAGGCTTGGTAGACTTCAAACGCCCTCTCTCAGATTCTGACCCAACCCATGATGTTTCTGTTGAACAGCCTGGATTGGAGAAGTAAGATTAGAGACCATTGTAATCATACTTTGAGCCTTGATTTATTTTTTTGTGTTCTCTGTTTAACCTGCTGTAAAACCTGGCTCTGCAAGCATTGATTTGCTTTGGTAAGTACATCACTCTTGATTATTTTTTTTTTAATGCAGTAATTTGCAGATTGTCCCAGTCAGCTGGAACAAGGTTGGCACAATCTATCTTACCTTCTCTCATCTGTCGCTTCTGGCTTCAGTAGGAAAACTGTTGCATTAATTTGTGCTCCATAATGTGAAAATTTGGGCTAGTCAGGAGCAAGGTGTAATGCCAGGTCCTGAACCCTTGGGGTTCTGTGCATTGCCCAGGCTTGGAACTTGGTTTCCTAGTCACTGGGAAGCACCTGATTTTTGAGTTACTTCAAATGTGGGCAGGGAAAGTGAGCACTGAAGTTGCACACTTCCTGTGTGGGAGAGATGCAAGAATCAGGTTTGAAATCTGTCAGTCTTCATAATGTCCTTTTGAAAGAGGTATTTATTAAACACTAAAGTATGGGAGTTGACTTGCATTCTGGGCTACACATGTGACTTTGGTAGGAGTTGGGTGTTGAGATTTATGGGTGAAATTTCTCTCCTGTTTCTACATCCAAAACCTACCTAATTGTGTAGCTCTCTGGTGCAGTGAGACATGTCCTGAACTAATTGAAGTCACTTGCTTAGGGAGAAGGAAAATCTGAGCAAATTTGATTGAGGGAATGGCCTTCTCAAAGAGGGGGTTACCTCTTTGCTGCACTGTCTGTAGCAAGGCTTCGCTGTATTGGTAAAGCGTTGGTTAGTAACACGGCTTGAGGGGGTTTTATCTTCACTTTACTCTGAGCCAGGGTCCTTGGCTGAAAGAGCAGCAAAGTGTTTTGGACATCTGAAATCTTCAACGGGGTCAGACTAATGTCAGTATTTGGCATAGTGGGTTTTCATAGCCGTGCAGTAGCAGAAGGGGCATCCCTTTGCAGCTGCCCTTCTTGTAGTGCTCAAGATGTTTCTGCTGATCTTGGATTTTTCTGTTATCTGAAAAAAAAACAACTCTTTAACCTTTTCCTTGCTGTGTCTGAGGAAAGCTAAAGCAGTTATCAGTTCCTTGTTCTACGGATACTAACACGGGTTTCAGTGTTTGTTTGTTTTTTTATTGTTGTTTTTATGTGATGTGAATACCCTCTCCCGTCAATATTTGTACGATGGTGCTAATATATTTGGTAAACAATCCTTTATTGGGAAGGGATTTTGAAAAACTGTGATTTAAACTGAATTTTTTTCTTTAATTTTCATATTTAAAACAAGCCACAGCCATTTATACAAAAAAAGGCATCAGCTTTGGCCCCGGGGAAAACATTGGGGCGGGAATCAAGATTAAACCAATAGGGTTTTTACATCCTTTCTGTATGTATTTGATATATAGATCGATATCTGTACAAATTTAATCTTTTATTTTCTTGGTAATTTGTGTGGTCAATGAGAGAGCCCATTTAAAGCTTTCTCATGCAATGTACATAACTAAGTGAAAAACGCTTTTGGAAAAATTAATGTTACTTTCATTTTTATGAGACTGCAGATTTTCAGCATGGATGTGAAAAGCATTAAAATTATAACTTTGTGTACAAGATGAAAATAATTCACTAAATTTGCCTTTTTTACACAAAATAAAAATGATAAAAAGTCTTTTTCTGAAGAGTGGTGGGTCTGTTTGGAAGGCGTTGCTTGGCACATACACAAACACATTCCAGCTTGTTCCAAAGGTCACACAGATTTTAAAGAAAATTCCACAATTTGTGAAACCTGAATTTTGTAAGGAACCGGGGCTGTGAGCCTGAGCACATGTAACACACAAGGTAAGGTTTTTACTATCAGAAGGTGGCGTTAGATAAGCATTTAAGAGGGAGCAAGCTTTGCACTTGCTCATGTATTTCATGTTCGGTATTAATAGATGTGCAGGGAGGGGAAGAGGGGGTGTCACAGGGTGGTGTCACATTTTTCTTCTACTTAAGCTGTGCTGTGCTGGCAGTAGCCCAAGCACACATTCAGCTCCCTCTGCCTTGTGGCTGCCCTCTGCTTTGGTAGCTTTCAAGGCTACTGAACATGTTCAGAGAAGGGCAGCGAGGCTGGAGAAGGGCTGGAGGGCAAATCTTACAAGGAGCAGCTGAGGGAACTGAGGGCGATAAGTCTGGAGGAGGCTGAGGGGAGACCTTATCACTGCCTACAGTGACCAGAGGGTGTAGAGAGGTGGGGCAATGGTCTCTTCAGCCAGGTGACAGGAGATGGGACAAGGGGAAATGGCCTCAAGTTGCACCAGGGCAGGGGCAAATCAGACGTTAGGATAAAGTTCTTCCCCGAAAGAGCTGTTGGGATGTGGAACAGGCTGCCCAGGGAGGAAGTTGGGTTACCAACCCTGGCTCTGTTTAAGACAGGTAGATGAGGTACTTGGAGATAGAGTTTAGTAGAGGACAGGAACTGTTGGACTTGATCTTAAAGGTCTTTTCCAGCCTAGTCTTTTCTGTGAGTCTGAGGCAAGTTTGTGAAGAACAGAATTTTGATTCTTCATTTACCTGTACAGGGGAGCTGGCACTAACTGTCCTGACTGCAGGAGGAGAATGTTGAACACAGGAGTATAGTGACTTGGGAGAATATCTGAACACAGGGGTCTGTTACAGTGAAGGTGCCACAACAGTTTAGTTTGTATCATCCATTTATTTGACTGTGCTGAAAAACAACTAAGATAACCATGGTGATAATTGCTCCCAGGCCATTAGCTGGAATGAGATGATGCGTCAACAAGGCACAATTCATTGTGGAAACTCGTTTCATTCATAGATCCAGTCATGTGCACAAGATTTGAAGTCAATGAGCTCTGAGGGTTTGAACCACAGGTTGATTTCCTTCTGCGCACTCTCCACGGAGTCACTGCCATGAATGATGTTTCTATGGAAGGAGAGAAACACATGGCTTCATGACCAAATGACACTTGCAGCAACCTAATTCTCCATATGCACAAAAAACTTGGATGAAGCATCTAGAGCTGCGAGACACTATTCCAGTACAACAGTTAAACACCCCCCTCTAAGAGCAAAGCCAGCCTGGCAGGGGTGAGCAGGGCTACTTCACTACAACAACCAGTGTCACCGACTGATCTTACACGAAGCTCTGGTGTGTAGCTGTTATGCCAAAAAAATCAGTTTTGCACCAAGCCATTTCCTTATGCAGCAATTATGGGGTGTGACCTGCAAATAAAACACTGTCAAAAGAGGCTTAGCTACTGCTAATTTTGACTTTGTAGAATGAAAGACCACCAGCATTGAGTGTTGAACCTCAATTGTAAAACAAACTTATCACATACCTTCCTACTTGAATGCAGAAGTCACCACGGATAGTACCAGGCTTAGAGTCCGCAGGGTTTGTTTCCCCTAGCATCACTCTCCCTGTTTTAACTACATTGAGTCCTTCCCATACCTTAAGGAAAAGACAAACAAATCTTAATTCATGCTTATGTCAAAGAGTAATTTACACTTTGTAAGGAAACAGGCCCCACCACCAGAAAAATCACTCCCACCTAGATGCTCTTAGGCCTGGAGAGACAAGGGAAAAGCCCACAGACCCCTGTAACAAGGACTAGTGCTGCTGTCACCCTGGGGAAGGCTTTGCCAAGCCTCAGCATTAACTCGTGTGCTGCCTTTCTGCAGCCCACTCTAGTGTTGGTGGGGCAGCACGAAGAAGGACACACAAGATGGGGTGCCCTCCCCCACAGCAATCCAAAAGAACCTTTGATGCAGAAACGCCTGACTGCCAGGGATTCTGCTCAATCCATGCTCAACATTTTAATACAACTTTCGTACACGCACACTTTCTGTGTTAATTAATGGCAGCTTCTTACTTGATGGTCTTGACTTTCATTATGGTTTTCTTTTGCCACTATCAGAACTGGGTAGTTTGAAAAAGCGTTTCCTAAGCAGTGAACCTGAATATTTTAAAATCATTTACTGAGCAAGACCAATCTAGTCAAGACAGTAGCCGGGAAGAGAACTCCAGCTGCTTACCATGGCCACGACAGGTCCGGAGTTCATGTACTTCACCAAACCAGGGTAGAATGGTCGGTCTTTCAGGTCAATGTAATGTTGTTTGAGGAGCTCTTCAGAGGCCTTTAAAAAGGACAGGTGTAACCTTAAACATCACTTTCCTGTCTCCTTCCCAACCACCCCCGGAGGAGTTACTTTGTAGCACCACAGCTCCTGCCTGGGCTCAGGGGTCACTGACGGTACCAAGTGATGTTGCAGTGCTAGTGGGGGGCTCGGGCTGTGCAGCTAAATCTGCGGCCCCCATCCCCCCGGGCTGTCTCTGCAGCAGTGTCAGGGCTGGAAGCTGTCAAAACTCTTTGTTACAGCTGCCCTCTGCAGCAAGCTGAGGGGAGATGGATGGATGCCACCCCCACCCCTCCTCCTTCAGTCAAGGTCACTTCAGCTCCCTCCACGGCTGCCTGACGCCATCTGAGCACGCCGCGTCCGCGCCGGACCGGGCCGCGCTCTCAGGTCTGAGCCGGGCGGCAGCCAGGCCCGGCGGCCCCGCGCTGCAGCGCTTCGCCCGGGAGCGGATCCGGCCGCGGGCAAGGCGCTTCTCCAGCGCCGCGCGGACGAGTCCCGGTGCGTTGACTTACGAGCACGAACTTCATGGCCACCATCCGGAAGCCCTTCTGCTCGAACCGCTTGATGATCTCTCCCACCAGCCCCCGCTGGACGCCATCGGGCTTGATGGCGATGAAGGTGCGCTCGCTGTTGGCCGCCATCGCGCTGCGGGGCAGAGGGACACGCACGGCTCAGGCCCGGCAGCGCCGCCCGCCGGCACCGCCCTCAACGTCGGAGGGAGCCTGCGCGGGCCCCGCCATGGCGGCGCCCCGCCGGGCCCACGCGACACCGGGCCTCCCTGCTCCTCCCCGCGCCTCGACCCTCCGCCGGCCGCGCCCGGGGCTGAAGCGGCCCGTCCGCCTCCGTCGCGACCCGCGCCCCCTCGGCACCCCCTCGCGGAGCAGGGCGCTGGGGGGGGGCGGGGCTTACCCGGCCCGGGGCTCACCTCGCCGGAGCTCCCGCTGCCTCCTGCACCGCAGCCGCCGAAGAAAGAGGAGGAATGCAAGGCGGGCGGTGGCCGGATCCCCCGCCCTGCGGAGAGGCGGAGCCGCCCGGCCTGCGCGCTTGGAGGCGGGCCTAGCGGGGCTGGCGGCTCGCTTCGGTGCCAGTCCGCTCTGCTCGGCCGGACCGGGGCGGGCCGGTCGGTCGGCGCTGCTGGGGCTGCGGCCGCTGTGCTCCCTCCGCGCCCGAGGGGGGCAGCTGTGGGCCGGGCCGGGCCTGGTCTGACCGTGACGAGCCGAGCAGCAGGCGGCACCGGTCTCCTTCACCGCGTCGGCAGCCGGGCTTTAACTGAGAGGCGCAGCATCGGCGGCGTGAGCCTTGACGGGCATTAGCCTCACGAAGTGATGCTGCACTCGGGGGCTGCCTCGCTGCTCTCAGAGCTGCTCCTCCGGCCCCTGACTGAAGGCTGCTCCCGCCAACGCGGCGCAGCTCACGGTTCCTCCGCCTTGTGTTTCCCACAGAGAAGCACCGCAGGGGCTGTGCGCCGGGGCAGTCACCGGGGGTTCTGTTGGGATAGGGGAGGTGAAGCTGCAGAGAGAGCGTCAAAGCGCCGACGTAGAGCTCCCCGGTCTCCAGGGCCGTGCCGTTACAAGGCCTGGGTTGCAGGGCTGTCCCTTTTTACTTACTGATGCTTCCTGCTTTGCTCTGTACAAAGCACCTTTTCTCTTCCTGAGCTGGACATGCCCATACGCAACACCGACGAAATGCCCAGTCTCTTACTGACGGGACACTCATTGGCGGGGCTGGACGTGCCCAGGTGTGCAGGAGTGTTCCACTGCTCCCAGAGAAGCCTGACTTTGCTTCCTCAGGGTCTCAAAGCATTAAAAATACTAGTCAGTATTTTCCTGACAGACTCTGCGTCTCGAGCTTGCCTGAATTTCTCTATTTTGTAGTGAGCAAATCAAGAAAACAAGATACCAAGTATTGCTTCAAGCACAAAGGGAACTGGATGCTACTCATCTCATGAACGGGCTTTTCTCTAGCTTAATTATTTATCATCGGTAACACTGAGTATCTTGAGAAGAGAAGCTAGCAACCTCACCTTCAGTTTGGTAGCTATGGAATTTGTTCTCTCTCCTTAATCTCATGAGTTACATATAAGAACATTTCCTTTTTCATGAAAATTTCCTTTTATTTTGCTTAAGGAACAGTACAGGTTTTATTTTTAACCATTTCTTCTTAGGAGTTAGATATCTTCATAAAATACCATCACTGTTGAATTCAGCATTCATTATGCAGTTTAATATTTGAAAAAAGAACTCACTGTAGGAAAAAATCTGGGAGGTTGAAGAAATAATTTAATGAAACTCCTGCTTTTCAATGACAACAGTGTTGGAGGTGAATGAACACGCAAAATATTGCCCCTGACACATTTCTTCCTCCTCCAGGACAGCTAGAGGATATTTAGTGTTAGTATCTCTGCAAGAGGCTGACAGTTGTCTCCAATAGAAGCAGACACTTCTACTGAAAAACACTGAGTGTTACTTCTTTATGTGGCTAAGTAAATAAAACATAATGCTAAAGTCAATTCTGAAATACCTTACCCATGAACAGCTTGCTCTGGAGTTCCTACTAAAAGGGAAAGAACACAGCTAAGGACAAAGCTAAATTACCAGCTGTTGAGCCAGTAAAGCAAACATCACTGCACTGTTGCTCTGCGCAGTGTCAGAGGACTGCTAAAGCGGCTGGAGGTAGATCTCCCTCATCCATCCTCACATTCAGCTGCTTTTCACATTAAAAGGGCATTTCAGAAAGCCTGGCCTATTAATCCTCCCTCAAAATGCTAAATAAATCCTGGGGAGGGGGGTACAAAGCACGTTGTAACAGCATCAATAGAGAGAAAAGGTCTCATTTTAATCACAGCTCCGGTCTGTGTATGGGCACAGAGAAATAAGTAAGCTGCTTTCTGCTGCTGTTTTGGGCATGGGGATTCACTCAATACTGAGTTCAATCCTCACCCTTTGGGCACTCCCACTGTATTTACCTACGACCTGCTGTCCTCTGAGGCCTTGGTGAAGTTAACCTTTGACACCGAGCCAGTTGCATATTTATTTACCAAACAGATTTTTACCTTTCCCCCCACCCCATTTTTGACTAACAAGCGTTTCAGGAGAATACACACATTCTGTGTTGTTAGCAACAAGCGTTTTACTTCCCTGTGTTTTAATGTCGTATCTCTCACACACACACCCCCACCCAGCTTTTTAAGAGTACCAGTCCATCTATAGCTTGACAGCTTTTACCCACAGAAGCAGCAAGCACTGACTATGTTTAATATTCACAACAGAGCAACCTCACAGATTTCTGAGACGGGTTTCTACTGGTTAATCAAAGGACTTGGAAAGAGCTAGAGGCTCTCAGCTCTTCTCAGAGAGTAGGATATCAAAAGGTCTAGGTGCAGTTTTACTCGTAGATCCATTCGTGAGCACAGCTTCTGTAATCAATCAGCTCTTCAGGAGTGAACCATAAATTGATCTCTGTCTCAGCACTTTCTACAGAATCACTTCCGTGAATGATGTTCCTAGAAAAAGAAAAAGGTGGATATAAAAGTAAAACAAAGCCAAGCAAGCTGCTCTTTTTGAAGTGGTCTCCATTGAAGAGAAAAGTTGTAAGTAACCATAAAGTAGCACTAGGCATGGAGTTGGCAGCCCCAGCTTTGCTCATTGTTTTTGTCAACAGAGAAGACTGCAACTCCATTGTAACATTATGTGGGCACAGAGAATGGCAGCTCCGTGCATAAGACCGAGAAGGATGGAGCACAGTCAGTATATATCCTCATATACCACCAGATGTTTGGTGTCTTTACATGGTATGAATGATTTAAAAAATATACCTTCCAACTTGAACACAGAGGTCACCACGAATAGTGCCAGGCTTTGAATCGAAAGGATTAGTTTCCCCCAGCATCACTCTTCCAGTCTTAATCACGTTAAGACCTTCCCACACCTTAAAAGGAAAAAAAAAATATCCACTGAGGTTATTCTTAGCAGTAGATGAAGCAGCAAGAGTTAATCATACCTTCCACAGTGAGTTAGACAGTGCTGCCCATTGCTGCACAAATATCTTCTGAACATTCCCCATAGCAAGACAGATTTTACCTCCAATTGTTTCTGTTGGATTCTTGAAGCATCTTGCTGAAGTTCTCCGCTTCTACACAATACCTCTCCCTCCCCAAGGATGGGAAGAGAGCAATTTTAACTCTCAGCATGGTAATCAGCCTTGCAAAGCTGTCTACTTGTGGGAGATGATAGGACAAGGGAAATGGCCTCAAGGTGCAGCAGAGTAGGTTCAGGTTAGGTGTTAGGAAAAAATTCTTCACTGAAAGAGTTATCAGGACCTGGAACAGGCTGACCAGGGAGGGGGTTGAGTCACCATCCCTGGATGTGTTTAAAGAAAGGGTAGATGAGGTACTTAGGGATATGGTTTAGCATAGGACGGGAATGGTTGGACTAGATGATCTTAAAGGTCTTTTCCAACCTTGTGATTCTGTGACCTAGACCTCTGGTTCAACTATTTTACAAATACACTATGAAATTTAAAAAGATAAAATCCCTTCTAATGAACTTAGTGAAAAACATTTTCAAAGTTTTTACAGCTTAGGAGTACAAATATTCCACTGTCATGTTTCAGTTTGCTTAACACACAGCGTTTCATCGTGGGTTTTCTGTGCAGGATCACTGTTGCTCAAGGTCCTGGCTTTGGTTCCCTCTTTACCCCTGCCCCCTCCTCCACATACTGACTCCTTGGAGAGAAAGATTATGAAAAAAAGATAAAAAAGAGAAAGGAGTTAACAGCACATCTTCCTAATTACAGTCCTTGAATCTAAGGTTATCAGTCCTTTCAAATAGAATTCAATAGGTAACACAATCTTACTGCTGGTAAGACAATTAAATTGTTCATTTTTCTTAGCCAAGCTTCATTTTTAAGAACTCACCATAGCTACAACAGGTCCAGAGTGCATGTACTGCACCAGACCATCGTAGAATGGACGGTCTTTTAGGTCAATGTAGTGTTCTCTGAGAAGGTCTTCAGAGGCCTGCATTAAAAACCAGACAAACAAAAAAAGCTTACAGTAAGAACTTAAGAGCATCCTGAAATCACAGCGATTAGCCAGGGAGCACCATTAATCCTGAAACTTGCACGCACTTGAAAATTCACCATTTCTCACATCTTCCTAGAAGAGCTTTTGGTCAGTAGGGCCCTGAACTGTTTGCTTTAACCACAGCTGAACTTAGAAAAGTATCTTCTGCCCATGTAGACAGCTTATGTGCCCCTGGATTTGTCAAAGGTATTTGGAGATATTTGTTAGATATAGGATGCACCTAAAAGAATATTCTCTTCAGACTAAGGACATCAAGTTACTAAAATTAGCGTGATTAGCATGTCTAAGGCATTGAGCCAGAGATGGGAATTGGAACTTTTCCAACATATCCAAAGACTTCTCAAAATTTCAGGTTTGATTGTTTTGAAGACTACATTTCTCACTATAGCATGCTGCTCTGTTCTACAGCTGCAGTGTACATGCAAACGGAGACACACGAATGAGGAAAGCTTACCTGTATTAATTTCATGGCAACCAGTTTGAATCCTTTCTGTTCAAACCGCTTGATGATTTCTCCCACCAGTCCCCGCTGGACTCCGTCAGGCTTGATGGCGATGAACGTGCGCTCAGAGATGGAAGCCATCGTCCTAAGGAGAAGGGAAGAGAAGTCATTATTCCAGGACCAGCAGCCACGTGCAACCACAGCCCTATACTGCGTGTAACACAGCTATTGTAATAATTAAATCGGCCACATCTGAAGGTCATTAACCCACGGTCTGCGCTGATTTCATAGCTCTGTCACTGCCCGCGGGGTTTCACAGTGTGCAGACGTGGAAACGAGCAACTTGCAAATATTACGGTCAGAGGCGCTCTGAATGGAACGAAGGCGAAGGCTAGCTGGTGCCTCTCCAAGTTCCGCCAGGGAGGCTGCTGCCTGCTCTTTAGGGCTACCTAGTTGGACAAATCCATGTGCATCGTTCCCATCGGTAAACCGGCGCTGCGGGCTGGCGGGGCCGAGCACCGTTTCGCGGCTGCAGGCACAGGTGCCCGGGGACACACAGGAGGCTGCGGGGTCTGGCACCGGGTCAGCGTTGTAACGGGCCGGGGTGTAGCCCCTGCCCGCGCTGAGGTGAGGCGAGGCGGGGAGGCCTTTCCCGGCGACCCGCGGAGACGGGGGTCCCCGACGCCCTCCCCGCCGCCGCTCTCCGTTCTCCCCAGCACCGCCCCGCGCCCTCCCAACCCCGCAGCCGGCCCGGCCCGTCTCGTCTCACCTCACCTGCTGACGGCCCCGACTGGCTCTGGCGGCCGGCGGCGGCGCCCGCTGCCGCCCCAGCCGAGGCTTAGCCCTAAGCCGCCCCCGCAGGCCGCCGGGGCCGCGGCTCGGGGCGGCCGGTGGCCATGGCGACGGGGAGGCCTTCCGCCTGCAGGGGGCGCTGGTTCCGGGAGCCGCCGCACCAACCCTCCGGCCCGGGTACCCCTGGCTGAGGCACCCCTGGCGGGGGCACCCCGCCCTTACCGGAGCTGCCGGCCGGCGGCAGCCCTCACCTTCACCCCGCCCGCTAACGGGACTGCCTTCTGTGTGCCCTTCCGTGCCCCGCCGGCCGCCCCGGGCCTCTCCCCCGACCTGTCACCGCCTCCCGCTCCGGCACCGCGGCTCAGCCGCCTCCGCGCTGGGCTGGGGGAGGGTTCGCGGCTGGTTCGCACCCCCAGCCGCTGCCCTTCTCTTTCCAGGTTATCCCAGGTGGGGATGTCCGGGAGTCCCCTCTTTAAAGGTGGCAGCTACTTTTTGCTGGTTGTACTATTTTAGGTGTCCAAGCCAAGACACCCCTCGACAATTTGCCCCTTTAACCGTTTTTCCTTGAGCATCCTATTTTCTCTGAGAGATCTGAGGATAAAGCATGTAGATGCCCAAGTTCTTGCGTGCTCAGCATGTCCTGCTGAGAGGAAATCTGGGCTCATCTGGGTTGTTTCTCAAACTGGGGTGAAGTTCCTGGGCTCTACTCCCTGGCTCTCCTTGAAAGCAGAGTAAGGTGGATTTCAGTTCCCTTGGGGCAGGACTTTGCTGCTGCTCACCGGGGAGAAGTTTGGCTTTTTGACAGCATGGGTTTCTTTACTCAGAATCCTTTTTCTTTGCTACATCCATGTCTTACGTGTAGTTTGGGTGGGAGAACCCGGAGCTGACATCAGCATCTGTTCCAACAACCTATTAACCACTATGCAGGGCTCTGTTTTTTTCCCATGCTATGCTGTGCTCATTTTCCCAAGGTCTCTGCTGTAATGAAAGATGTCTAAAGAAGACACAGCACTGTCCATTCCAGCAAGTCCCCCCTGAAGTTACTGTGGACTTACGAGCTTCTGAGTATTCCCCTGATAATATCAATCCACTATACTCTGTCATTTCAATACACCTTTATTTAAGTGGTTTCATAATACTACTACAAACTCCAGTGCCGTGATCCTCACTAGAGGCAAAAGAATAATTAAAAATAAAACAAAGGTCTTCAGAAACAAGGTGTTTAGAGAAATCTTTTCTCAAAAGCAGCAACAGGCCATCTATTTACAGCCTTGTTAAAACTATGTCATTTACTGATTAAAGCTTAGGCCTCGCCATAAGGTGGGCAAGCACTATTCACAGCTTTACCATGGATCTGCTCCATGATCTTTGCCAAGTCTTTTAACCTCATTAAACAAGGGTCATCTTTGTCACTTTTGAGATTAATCCATGATTAGCAGAGCATGTTGTGCATTATATCGTACAAGAACAGCACAGAAGCATGCTCCCTTGTTATTTTTAATGTAGAAATGAGCAGCTTTTCTGCAGGATGAAAATTCTACCAAAATTACTAAATTAGATGGAGCATTACATGTGTATTAAAATGCAAAAAAAGAAGTAGTCAGTCTAGACAAAGAATTTCCTAAAACCAGACTGGTGATGGGAAGAGAAGACACCCTTCAAAGTCCTCAGTGAGTGAGCCAAGTGTAATTACTGAGCTCAAGCCATTTACACACTGCTTAAAACCAGCAGAGATCTTTAAAGCAGCCTAAGGCAAAAAAGTTGACAGTGAATGTCTCCAAACCTCGGGAGGATTTAAACACACTGGAGGTGGCAGAGGTGAGGCGGGGGCAGGCAGCGTTGTCATGATCTCAGCTAACAACCTGTACCTGTCCTGGGGAGTTCTCACTTTGGGCTGCCCACCTCCTAAGTCTGACACGTTTTGTTGCTCATGGCTACACTGCCCTTCATTTAACCAAATATTGCTACCATTCAGCTGTTTTCAGCTTGATTTCTGTTACACCAAGGACCATAGAACTAAGAATTTACTACGATTTCTTCCTCTGGGAAAAGTCCCAGCTAAGCTCTTCTCACCCTGTACTGATTCAAGGGCCAATTTTCTTCCGTGGTAAATTTTACCATCAAATAAACCTTTCTTTTTGGGGATAGGGAATAGAACTTTTCTTATTATCCATTAAACCGATTTCTTTTTCAGGCAGTTCTTCCCCCAGGAGTGTGAATTGCATTTTACTCTAGTAGTTAGCACAGCCAGCTACTGTTTTCAAGCTACAAGGACAATACTATCAGGTTTATTTTGTGCTGTTTCATACGCTTGATTGGTTTATTAAGTTAACAGGTCATCAAAGTCTCTTAATCTCCTGTGAAGCAACTAGGATATAATTCCATAACTTTTTCTATTTTGAATCCATCCCTGAGTTTCTGATCTTACATTATCTGTGAGGTGCACATCATAGAACATGAGCATAATGATAAGAAGACTGTCAATAAGATACATTTTTATGCCACTCTAAACTTGGCTCCCAGGTAATTTTTCTAATGTTCCTCCTTTTAAATAGTTCATTTATTCATGTTAGAACCCCCAGGTGACTAGAAATAAAACAGGATCCTGAACAACTCTCTTCTACCTGTACTCATCAGTCTGACTGCCACTCCAGCGGCAAGAGCCTGCCTGTCCTGTGATGGACTCGCTCCAGCTGTGAAAGAAAACCACAGCTATCAATTTTGCTAATAGAAACAGGATAAAAATAGCACATCCTCAGAGCCCCCATCCCTTAGAGGCTCTCAGCAGGCACCTTGACCCATTTTTGCTGTCTGTCAGAACACACCTCCTTGAGCTAAAGTATTTGTGCAATTTTCCAAGTACGATGGCAACAACTGTAAAACTCTACATAGGTGAAGGATCTCTGCTACAGCTCGAGATGATTGGTACTTCTATCCTCACAATGACGTGCAGCTGTCTAGAGCTGTCCTGGCACGTTACAGCATTGCACAGCAGTAACATGGTGAGGCCTAGGTTAAAAGCCTGCTGCAGTTACGTATGCCCTGCCAGCCTTGTCCCGAGAGCAGAACGGAGTTAACTCTCAGCCTGCCTAAAGGATCTATTCCGGCTCAGTAAAAAAACTCCACAAGCTGATAACCCCCACCCCAAAGGCTCTCAGTGCCTGCTGCAATGCCAGTGACTGAGGTAAATGGGAAACTAGGTATGACCTAAAAGGAGAGAGCAGTTCTGAAACAGAGCTTCCCTCAACATGCCCGCAGCAAGCGAAGATTGTAACCAATGGCAGACAGCAGCCAAACATGGCCAAACATGGTTGTATTTTTTTCTCAGTGGACAACAGCTAAAGGCAGATATGAAAAGAAAACATTTCATAGGGATCATTTCCAATAATTTAAACGTAAATTTATTTGAGGAGATGCAAGCAGGAAAGTACAGATTGTGTCTTTTTTAATTTTTAGCTAAAATGATGTTGGGTTGTGGGTTTTTTTGGTCCTAATTACAAGGCAAACAGCTTCTCTTTCCTTTTGCTGCATTTATGAATAATTTTGTATTTTAACTGCCTATGCCCTGAATGTGCAATATTAAATGTTAGCTTAGAAGGGTGATATCTAAACAGAACTCACATGAAAATCCAATATATGGGGTTGATGTCTTTTCTTTGTCATTCCTGCACAGACCCACTAGCTTCCTATATAAAAAGACAACAGAGAACAGGCATTTAGAGCAGTTATCTCTTAGAATCAGCCCAAATGAGAGAAAACAATAGTGCAAACCTCTACTGCTCTCCAGTGGATATCAATGCGATCGGCACAGTTGAAGTTCCACCACTCCTCAAGCTTTTTCATTTTTTAAAACTCTCATGCCTTTGTTCCTGTACTGCTGCTAAGCCACCAAGTTCCTCAGCTCCCTGGTACGTGAAATACTTGAATAGTCATTTCCCCATGTGTGACTTGTATGGTAAAAGCAAGGGATGTGAAGCAACTCTAAAACCTTTCAATCTCAATAAGTTTCAATGATTTCACATTTACAGTAAATGCCTTGGACAGCCGACATTATTCCCATGGCAAAACTTGTGATCCAGAATGGAACTTGCTGTTCCAAATCCTAGGAAAACCAACTTCCCTTAGCAAGCGGAAGATGCTTTCTAGGCTGTGTTATTGCTAATCAAATGGGATTTCTACCATTATCTGGAGACCCTGGAGATAAAATGTCTTCCTGCTGTCAGAGATTAGCCAAAGGAGTCCCCCCAGCATGGTTTGGGAGCTGCAAGGAGCTGAAATGAGATTTCAGCTCTGTCAGTCATCCCAGAAACGAACCACTTGATCTCTTTATGCTCTGTGGGTGCAGTCAATAAATGATAATGCTTTTATGTGAACTGCTGTCACTTCCATAACTCCTCCATTCAAAGCGATGCGGGTTAACTGTGCGATCCCTTGGGCTCCAGGCCGCCACCACGGATGGCAGGCTGGCTCCCCGCAGGGAGACCCTTCCTCCAGCGCCGCAGCCTGAGCGGCCGCCTCCCGGCCCCGGTGCTGACAAGGCCGAAGCCTCTCCTCTCAGGCGAGCACCCTGCCTAAGGGCACAGCAGCCCTTCGCCGGGCGCCTGGACATTCGCTCCGGTGAGCCGTACCGTGCCGCAGACACCCGGGCCCGCCGCTGAGGGCGGCCCGGAAAGACCGCCACCCCCTGTCCCGCGGAGCGTAAGGAGCGAGAAACCATACCCGCGGCCGCTCCCACCACCGCCCGCCCGCGCTGACGTCACCAGCAAGCCTCACCCCCCGCGCTGCTGCGGGTGGCTGACTCGCCCCGCCCCTGTCGCAGGACGCGACGGCCCCGCCCCGGCGCTGCGGGTGAGGTCAGTGCCGTGCGCCAGGGCCGCTCTCCGCCCCCTCCCCTCCCCGCCTCCCGCTCGCCCGGGCTGCAGGCGAGGCCCCGCTGCAGAGGCAGGAGGAGGCGCCGGGAGCGCGCTGAGCTGCTGCCGCCCCGCCGGGCCCCGAGAGGGAAAGCGCTCGCCGGCAGCCATGGAGCTGGCGGACGGCGTGGTGTACCAGGAGGACCCCGGCGGCCCTGGCCCCGCCATGATGTCGGAGCGGGTGTCGGGGCTGGCGGGCTCCATCTACCGCGAGTTCGAGCGGCTCATCGGGCGCTACGATGAGGAGGTGGTGGCCGAGTTGATGCCGCTGGTGGTGGCCGTCCTGGAGAACCTGGACTCGGTGTGCGCCCACAGCCAGGAGACCAGCGTGGAGCTGGAGCTGCTGCGGGACGACAACGAGCAGCTCCTCACGCAGTACGAGCGGGAGAAGGCGCTGCGCAAGCAGGCCGAGGAGGTGAGGGCGGGCGCCGGGCCCAGGGGCTGAGGCGGGAGCGGAGCCGGTGGAGGGCGGGGGCCCGTTCCCGAGGCGGGCGGCGGCTCCGGGCTTCCTCTGTGGAGGCGGGAGGACTTCCTGCCCTCGGCGGCGGCTGGGCCGTCTCCCTCGGGGTCGCCGAGGGCGAGGTGCTTGCGGCACCTGGGCCGGGGGTGCCCTGAGGCCCGGCCCAGGCTCCGGTTGGCTCCCGCGAACGGAGTGGTCCGGGCGGGGCCGCAGTCTGAGGGGCCGTCAGCCGCCGGGTGACGAGGTCGGGTCGCGGCGTGCTTCTGGGAGGAGGGAAGGCCGGGGGCGCACCCACCCTGCCTGCCCCGCCGGCGCATCGGAGGGGCTTTACGTGCCGCCGCGGCAGCACCGGGTGGGCTGAGCGTAGCTGCCGGTGAAGCCCTGCCGTGTGTGATCCCTAGCCCTCTCCCGGCCCGGCTCTTCCCGGAGGACTTACCGGTAACTCCTCTGAAGCGCCGGTCTTCCAGTCACTGGGTCCAGAGGACAGCCCCGCTTTGCGGAGCAGGCACGGAACCATGTAGTGACTGCGCCACTCCATTGCTTTCCCTGCGGGTTTCTGCCGTGGCAGGAGGAGGATTGCCCATCTCCGATCAGCTGTAGAGGGTATTCACAAAAAAGAATGCGGAAGCATAGCAAAAATTATGGAAATACATTCTGTCTAGACTGTAGCTCTGCAGAGTTGGAACGTAAAAGCTGCAGTCAGCAACAGGTGGTGTGGACTGTTCAGTGGCATCAACTCTGGCTCAGATTATTGCTGTAGAAATCGAAATAAAAACATTGAAGAATTACTTCAGCATAAATAACCTTGCAAAGCATATGAGATTATAAAGTGACACAAAAGAAAGCGGCTGTGAGGGATAACTTCCTCCAGTTCATTGTCTCACCAAACTCCTCTAGGAAATTGGATTGACAGCATTATCTGTAATAGAACAAGCCATGCTGTAAGTCTGTTTCCAGATTTGGCATCCTGTGCTTATCTCCGTGGTTATGTTTACCTTCTAAATTTGCCAAAAAAATCAGAAAAAATGACAACACTGAGGGTGAAGACAATAATTTGAAAAACATTAGCACTGAAGAAATATTTGTATACAGCATGGTTATAAGTGAAAAACATTATCTGTACATTTTTCCAGGACTTGAGTAGTTTGCTACAAAGTAATGTGGTGTGAATGCTGTCCCCTGAACTCCAGGACACATGCCCTGTTCATTCTTCTTGTCAAGCATGTAGTTGTTTTACAGTGCTTCATGGACTTCTGGCTGGGGACTATTGCCATAAAGACTTAATCACTAGTTCTGACACAAGCTGTGTGTAAAAGGCTTTTTTAGAAAACATATTTTATTTTTATTAAAAGAGTAAGAGACTTGATAAATATTTTCAGATTATTTAATGAGAAAATTGATCAGGCTTGAAACACAGGCAGCATTTACCAGATTGAAAAAGCGAGCCTTGGGCAGCAGAACAGAAACCATAACAATATGACAAAATGGACTATGGTGTTAACTGTGTTCCTGTGGCTTTTCAGGAGCTGTACAACAACTGCCTATGTTGGTCGTGTACTTCACTGTGATCTCCATTTCTTTGTGTCATGATAAATTAACTTGAGGGGGGACGAGGATTATGCAGTTTCAAAACAGGTACTTGTTCTCCTGGACAGCTTATTGGTGCTTTCCAAAGTGCAATTAGACCAAACACTGTGTTTTCAATTGTAAGTGCAAAGGGGGTGTTTTTGGTATGCGCTGAGGTCAGTTACGCTGTAGGTATGTGAAACTGTCAGCTGTAGATAAAGCACAGTGTGACTGTGACAGGTACATGTTTTAGTCAGTCTTGACTGTTGGACCACTTCTGTGAATGCTGAGCTAATCTGATGGGTGCAGTATGGCTGAAAGGAAAGCAGGGCTCCTTCTCTTGGACAAGAAGTTACTGGCTTGGTGTGTTTCTTTCATTTTGTTGCAGAGGTTCCTTGTGTGATCTGGTAGCGAAATGGAGAGTTTCGAGCCACGAAGTTCATTATCCTGTATCATCTGTTCTGACTGTCCAGCAGAACTACTGTATCTTTGACTTTCTGCCTGCTGTTGTAGGCATTTTTATTTGCATTCATTTGATGAATAATAATGGTTTATTATTTGAATGGGAGTCTCCTTACACCATTGTCCTAACTTGCCTCTTCAATTCCTCTAGTTAAAAAGTGTTACCAAAGAAACATCTTGAAAGGTATTGCCTGTGGGTTTCTCTTATAGCAACTTTAGAAAAGAAAGATGATTTCAGAACTTCTGGGCCTACTTTTCAATGCTCTAGATAATGGCCATGATGTTTTCAATGGCTGTGGAGTCACTTGTCTGACTTTGTGTCATATGTTTTGTGATATAGCTAAGGAAATAGAGGAACCAGCTATTCTGCTGTTCTGCTTACAGTTCTGCATAACTTATCTTCCCACTTAGTGAATGTTAGGCAGCTTGCCCTGCTGCAAAGAAGTGGGAGAGGAAGAAGGATTGGGGGTTCTGCTATTTTATATGCTAGTAAGTGTTAGTTCTGTACAAATGTTCTGCTCCATACAGGGGGTTGCATGGCTGGCAGAAGGGGCTTCATGTGCTTTTATTCTTCGTAGTGGTGTCAAGCTGCCTGATACCATCTTTTAGCATTTCTGCTGTTGGTGGGGTTAAGCTGTTCCTGAAATCTGATGTTAAATACAGGTCTGCTGCTTTTGCAACCATAAAAAAGGGGTCTGCCACCCTGAGAATTAGTTCAAGTAATAGTGTGAACTTAATGGCTGCCTTTTCTTACTGTTCCCAAAGTTAACTTTCTTCCTTAGCGTTTTGCATTCAGTAAATACTCTGCAGTACTTTTAATTTAAGAGAGAACCAAATTGAGATCCATTATACCAAAAGCTTGCTAAAGTAGTGTCAGAGTTACTAGGTTGTTTTCAGTTACATATGTGTTTCTCTACCCTAAGTCCAGCTGCTCTGTCTTCATCATTATTTTTCTCTACCTGCTCCAGAAAGAACATGTCATTGGCTGAAAAGTTGGCATCGCTGTGATAAGTTTCCCAAGTACATATCATAGGGTAATAAAACTGTTGAGGAGGTGGAACCATGACATCAGATATGCTCAGTATTGCACCTGGATCACAAGATGGGAAAATACAAGGAAATGACATAAATGTAATACACAAAAATGTTTAACTCGGCTAGTCCTGTGTCAGTGATTAAACGATTGAGATGAGAGAGAGCTCCCCATGTGTATGCTGTGCTCTTCCATTGTGTAGTCTGAGTTCATGTTTGTTGGGGTGATTATTGCTGTAAACTTTTAAGTAGATTGAAAGTTGCTTACATAAAGACTTCTGAATCTTATTTGTGAAGTACTTTTTATTGGTGGTCTTTAAGAACAGGTTAGACCATGTCTGTCTGAAATGACATAGTTGATAGTGCCTGGAGAAAATGGGAAGGATTAGATGGGAGTTACCAAACATAGTTTGTGAAGGTATCACAGGCTTGGATTTCAGCAAGGAGTCACATGCATGCATCATATCCTGTATTACACCTCATTATATATCAAGTTAGGATCCAGACATCAACACTGAGCATCAGAGCTTTGAAACAAGATGACCGTATAAGGATCATTCTAGCTGTTATCTTCTGTCATCTTGTGGTGTTTGCTCTGGTGGTTTCAAAGTTGTGTTGGTGGCCTTCAGCTTGTTCTTCTTAAAAAAAAAAAATGCTAAAAAGCCCCTCACAACCTCAGTTCTGGTTAGAGGTATAAGATCCATCTCTGTGGCCTAGACAGGATGTCACCTTAAAATGAGGAAAACTTTAAATTTTTATTTAGTGTCTGCCTTGATATTTTGTGCAACCAGTAGCTTGGGTTCAAATAAGAGACTAACCAGTACCCAGTGAGTGGCTAACATGTTCCTGCATATGTTGCTGCACTTACTGCACATTGACAGTGCACTCAAATACTTTAAACAATATTAATAAGTCTTTTATATGGGTGCTCAGCCTATCCTTGGCAGCAGTGGTGGTTTATCTGACTAGTCCTTCCATCACAGTCATACAGGCTTAGGACAAGATGATCAATCTCCTGGGGCTCTCCCTGTTTTAACATTGTCACTAGAAGGAAAGATGGAACCAAATAGAAGCATCCAAAGTCTAAAGTCATCTCAGATCATGATGATCTGGTACAGTTTTCAGCAGAGGGGGAAAATATATATCCAGTTCTAATTATAAAAATATATTGAAGAGCTGTAACTTAAACTTTAACTTAAAATTAATGTAAACTATTGGAAAATAATGAAACCATTAAATACAAAGCCACTTTTAGTAGTTTTAGTTGAAGAACTTGAGAGGAAATATAGAATTATATCTATCTTTAGCTCATGAGTGACAATGACATTGATAGCTTTGAGCGGCTGTTTGTTCAGAAGTATAATTGTCGCTGGCCTTTTGCAAGTTATGAGAGACATCTGACTTTGTGAAGTCATCAGAGAAGCAACTAGACAAAGATGTTACAGTTTTATAATTCTTCTTTCATGTTTTCCCATGTTTAATTTAACAAACCATGTTGGTCTGTAGCCCCAGTGCCAAATTTGTGTCAAACTTTGAAGGCCCTTTTCAAAAAGGGAGTCTGCTAAGAATGAATGAGCCAGATGTGACCTGAATCTTTAATATAAAAAGGCCAAAACTCTTGTATCATTTCCTACAAAGGAGAGATGAAACAAACGTTCAAGTTTTTCAGTATTACACTATGAAGTTGATACCCCAAACCTTTGTGTATAGGGGGTAGAAAGACTTTTTGCTCATCTGTCTTTTTGAAGCAGGGGGACAACTCGCAGAACCCAGAGCAGCCCTACCTGGGCTAGTGTCAGCTCTTTCTCATTTGGCTCATGATTTAGCTTCAAGCACAGTCATATGAACACCATGCCCAGTCCTGTGATAGCTGCGGAGAGCTTATCTGAAAGGAACTCTTGTTCCATTTCCTAGATTTTAATGTGCTTCTAGATCTGAAGGGGTTTTTTTAAAGCAAAACTTCTGGTGACCCTGCTGAACTGAAGCCCTCTTCATAGGGTTACGAGTTTCTGCTTTTGTAAAAGCTACAAAACATGTAGTTTAAAGCTTGGTAATAGCTTACTAAAAGTTGGTGTGTAAGCAGTCAAATTACTGTTTCCACTAGGTTTTCCTGGCAATACACAGGAAAAAAAAATCTATATTCAAATCACCTATAGCATACCTATATGTAAACTGCTGCCTTATGTCTCCTTGTTTCCATGTGGTACCCAGCTGCAGCTTGCTTTCTGACTCAGCTTTGATGTTCGTTTGTTGGGGTTTTTACATGAAGGCTTCTGGTATGCTGCTCCTCTCTGCATGATGAGCCTTCTGTGTAAGCTGTGTTCATGGCCTTGCCTCACTTTGTAATGCAGCATAGAGTACTACATGATGTAAGATGGCTTTGGCTGTTAGAAGCATTCTTTGTGCTGCCAGTGCACACTGGAGTTCAAGTTTCCTGTTAAGAAAAATAGCAAAAAAAAAAAAGTTTTTGAAGCTGTTATAATGAGGAATTCATAATTTTAATATTATGAAATGTAAACACTTACATAATGTATTAGTGACCCTACAATGTTTTAAGTGAGATGCTTACATACTGGGGTGGCAGAAGATGATCATCAGCTGAGTTGCAGAGTACCCATAAACTGTTGTTTAAGCAGTTGGCAGGTCATAGGAGACAGTTCTGAAGTATTGGATGAAGCCTGTGGGCAGTTTGTAATGTATCAAATAATAACAGAAACTTGCTGAGAATGAAAAGATAGCACATAATTTTGGTTAGCATTGCTGCTGGCTTGTCCATACCTTTGTGGTTTACAGTGGATGTAACATCACCCATGTCCAGTCAAATCTAAGGGTACCAAGACTCTCTATTTGTGTGCATCATCGGCAGGCAAGTGTGTGAAGTTAGGAAAGAAGGAAATAGTTCGTGTTTCTGTTAGTCCCAAGCCGGGTTCTCTCTAGTAGTTGACATTTAGTTCATAGTGATTGTTATGCAGGGTAACCCAGATGGGATGCTTGACTGATAGACACTGGACTGGGGTATCATTGGTATCCTTCATGGTTAAATGTGGGCTGTAGATCTGTTGTGCTCTTTTGGAAACCTGCTTGCACCCTTCTTTGCTGTGAAGGGCTGCTCTGTTGTTTCCTACGTGCTGCTTGAAGTGAAGTATTTTTAAAAACAAATCTAAGAGTGACTGTAAATCTGTTCTTTCTCTCTGGAGAAAGAACTTTGCTCAGGCCTTTTTTTTTTTTAAATCTGTAATTAATTGTGAGTCTAACTTGACTCTTTTTGTTTAGAAATTCATTGAGTTTGAAGACTCTCAAGAACAAGAGAAAAAGGACTTGCAGACCAGAGTGGAAGCACTAGAATCACAAACTCGACAGCTTGAACTAAAAGCAAAAAACTATGCCGATCAAAGTAAGTAAAATATATTGCACTCCCTTTAAAGTGATATCAGTGCATTTTAAATCCTGTTCTGTAAAATGATAACACATATACTAAATATCTGTGCTATCTGATTCCTCTGTTTTGACAGATAAGTAGGTTTAACTCTTGTGCAAGTCTGTTTTCCTTAGAATTAAGGCAAACAAACTAGAAGCTTGTGGCTCATCTGATTTGTCCAGTATACCTTATTTTGTTTTCCATGTAGACCATGCTGTTTCCATGTTTAGCATCTTTTTCAGGACATATTTAGAAATGTTCTTGTTAGTGATGATAAAATAAACTAACTTTCTTCTCAATAAGCTCTTGTTGGTACTAAAAAGAAATGTAATATTTGGGTTTGGAAGCGTTGCTGGGAAAATTCTTATTAGTGTTTGTATTCTTTTGTTTCTACGAGGCATTCAGTTCTTGTAGGAAAAGAAGTACAGCCTTTCCACTTTTAGAGATGTTCTGTGTAATTCACAAACTTGTGTAAGTTTTGGAAAAAAAGCAACCCCAATGATCAGTTTTCCTGAAATACTGAAAGTTACAATGTGAATATATTGTAGTGTAGACATTCTCCCAGACCTCTTCTTATCCAGGTACGTAGTCACTGCATGGAACTCCATTGCCAATCTTTCTACTTGAGTAAAGTGTAGAGGAAAAAACACCCACAGAAGTCATCTTGTTTCAACTCCACACAGACTTCTAATGAAAATGAAAGACCTGTGCTGCTAATGATTGATTGATTTAATTAATTTTTTTTTTTTGCTGTGAGTTTGTTAAACATGCAGTGAAGGTTATGGCGTTTGTTTTCATTTAACCTTTGTAGCACAGTGTGGAAATAATGATCAATATGAATAAACATAAACACTTTGTCAAGCTTCTAGGCTAACTTCTGTTGACATAAGACTAACGTGGCTATCAACTGATACACAGCTTTTATTGCTGGGACATGCAGAAATGTAAAGGAAGATTGTATCAAGCCTGATAAGGCTGAGCTAAGTTCAGCTTCTAAAAGCAGAATGCCAGTTGTCAAAAAACCCCTTTCACTATTCTTTCTTTCTTTATTTCTACTCAGCCACTTTTCCTGCCCAATATGTAACAAGTTACAATTACCTTTTTTCAACTTAAGGTATAACAATCATGCTATAATGTTTAATTTTCAATGAACCTATAGCAGGACTGAAGTATTAGTGCATCAGCATTAAGATTAATGTAGGTGACATGCAGACCTGAATCTTTCTGAAATTTGAATGGTTTAGGATGCTGTGGGCAACTCTTAGAGGCACATACTTCAGCTCCATTGCAGTTAAAATATTCTGTGTCCAGTCATGGAGGAACATTTGGTTTTTTTCTGTTGCAAACCAGGATGATTGATTTCCAGGAGTGCGTCTTTATAGATAAGTCAAACTAAAATGGATAACCATAAATATTGTAGAGTTGTGTATCAAATTGTGTGTGTTTAAAAGTAGCAGTAGAGGGGAAAAGAAAACATTGGAGCAAGAGCAGAGTGGTCTGTTTTGGTAACAAAGGACACTGTTTGCAGAAGGCCTGTGCTCTGAGACCACAGCCCAAACAACTTGTAATAGGAAACCCTGTACTCTGACAACAGGATTATGGCACTGAGATTGCATCAGGTCATATATGCCATTGCTTTTTCTGTTAATATAGTTAAATATACAAATTATTTGCACAATAAAAGTCTTAATTTAGATTCCCAGCAGTGTATATGGCATTATACCTGGAATTTCTCTTTTCAGCTTAGTTACTGCCACATAGAATGCCAATTCATATTGTTCTGCCAATGCGTGTAGTACTTTTTTTTGTTGTGTTTTTCTGCCTTGCATATTAAGCCGTCAAAATATGGATGTATGATTTTAAGCTTTTAATTACATTGTGTTAAAAAAACCCCAAACAAAACAAAATGAGAAATCCAGACAAACCTCCATTGTTGCAGTGGAACTGCTGAGTGTTGGCTAGAACTACTTTTTTTGTAAGAAACAATGTTACTGAAACAGTTATCATACAGCATAAAGTTTTGGTGTTAGAACATGGACTTAAAGAATTCCAAAATCTTACATGGGGGAAAACTCTTTTTGTGATAGCAAAAATTTAACTTTGTTCAACACAGATCTATTGTTTCTCCATGGAGATTTGCTTAGGATTTGGGTTGATAACTTGTCTGGGACAACATGAAAGACTGTTAGGAAATCTGACATGCTGCTGATGCAGAGCAAGATCAAAGGGGCCGGGAATGGGGTTGTTGAACACCTGATGACTGTTATGCAAGTGAACTGCTTTTAGTGATCTAAATTTCTAGGTTGTGAAAACTATACTAGTGCATGTATTCTTGAAGTAGTCCAACTCTTCTGCATTACTTTTCCTGTTTTATACAATGTATGTCCTGTGAAGTATCAGAGTATGTCCTGTGAAGTATCAGAGTATGTCCTGTGAAGGTGCCAGAGTGTCACTTTAATTCACTGGATGTGGCTACAGATTTTCTAGCTATAATTCTTTCTCTCTTCTACTTCCTATACTGTTGTCTGTGCATTTATATTAGTCTGTGGTGTTGCGAGCTCTTACCATAGCAGTGTTCAAAATAGCAGTGGTGTTATCCTCGATCATGGGGATTGCAAAGGCCTGGCACAGAGCAAGTAAGCAAGTACAAACTGGCTTTGCTTTTTTGTGTTGGAGTCTAGAGGCTGACATAGCAACAAGGTTTGATACAAGGAAGATGCAATCCTATGTAATACTTGAACTACAAGACTTTTTGGCTTTGGTAGAGTACTTCCTTTGCTACATGTATTTCTCCTCAAATAATCAGTGTGCATGAGAACAAGTTCTCTCTGTTAAATAGTTTTGACTAGTTCCCATGAACGCTGCCTATCCTGAGTGCTTAGTGAAGACTAAGTTGCCCTGGGAGAGGGCAACTCTTCAGTTACATGGTAAGGTTCAGCATGATTGTATGTGCTTCGCCATGTATGCCAGCTAAAATTACTCTAGAATCCATAGCTTTATGTCCTGAATTATAAGTGCTTGTTTTTACAGGCTCAGTGATTGTCAAAATAGATAAATTTATCATGTGGGATTACAACCATAGCCACGCAGCCAACCAGCAGGGGTGGAATAAATCTGCCATCTGAAAGAAGTGAAGTGAGAAGTTTACTTTGTGTCATCCAGTTACTGAGTTCCTGTGGTTCACTGACTTTCGTCCCTGCATTACAAAATAAATCAGTTGCTGTCAGCTTTCTCCTAGATGAGTGAACTCCTGTGCTCCTTTTTTAGGAGGGAGGGAAGAAGGAGAGATGATTGCATGGCCTGGTGACACTGCTGGGGTGATTGTGAGCTACAATAGATGATGCAATCCTGAATGGCAGGGACAGATGCACATTGAATTACCACTCTTGCAAAATTGATAGTGCTTGACCCTGGGATTTGGTGGGTTGTGGTAGTTGTTTAAATAGTTTGCTGCCAAAAAATGATGTGACAGGTTGCATCTTGGGATATTTTGGTGAACTTTACAACTGCTTAAAGAACAGAGGTATAAGGGTTTGTGACTTCTGTTTGAGTGCAGGAATATGCTGCAGCGCTCTGGCTCCAGCCTGTGATCCCAGTCCTTGTCTCATTTTGCATTGCTGCTTTTCTGTGTAACTTTCTGTGGTTTGCCCCTGCCCTCGTGTTGACTGTCAGCATTACCTGGGCAGCAAGTGGGGAAACCAGTGCTCTTGGGGCCTGTGGCTTGTGGAAGTTGAAGCAAATTAAATATCACAAAGGTTGGTACAGGCAGAGTGTTCAGAAGCTCTTGCTCTTGGTGTTCAGCATGAACACACACACTTTCAATGTGAGCAAATGCCTTTGTTTGACTTGACTAGACTTCCACAGGTTATTTTGTGTCTCAGCAGCAGAGGGCACCTCTGAGATGAACCAAGCATGGAAATGCCAGTTTTAAAAAAACCTGACACTTCAGTGATGGGTCTGAAGCAGGCACCAGCCTTTGACAGTATCTTAAAACGTTTCTTACAAGAGCTTGAATAGTCTGACTTCCACATTACTTCCAGTCGTTACCGTGGTGGGACCCCTGTCATTAGTTTGCAGCATTAGAACGTTTCAAATTTCGCCTTTGAATCTGGAAAACCAGACACTCTGGGTGGCTACGAGCTGGTAACAGCGATCTGCAGCTCACTTTTCCAGCACAGCTCCGTCAGGGCGCGTGATGCAGCTCTGGGTATTGCTCGTCTCTAGTTACCCGAAGGGGCAGGTGCCTCTCTGTGCTCACATAATGTGCCACTGAATCTGGGGGGAAGGGAGGCTACAAAGCTTTAATTTACTTCCCTTTCTTGGCTCCCTTTCTGGCAATGTCAGTCTTTTATGTATTACAGGCTCTAAGCTCATGATTTTTATTTTTTTAGTAAAAGACAACTGTAGTGTATTTGGACTTACTACAGGAATGGAACAGCTTTGGAGCATGCTTTCTGGAGGAAGCATTCTCAGAGTAACTTATTTACGAGAGAATCTGAAAAACACAATGTCTGTGCAGTTGACATGCGCTGTTTGTGATGGAAGTGGTAGGCTGTGGGAGTTGAAAGACTCTCTCTCTTCCTTTTCTGGATCTGCTTAGCGAAAGTACAACCAAGGTAACATGCTGTATTTGACAGCATAACCAAGGCACGGATATATATCCATACCTCAGTTTATGAAACTTTAGCCTTGTAGTTTATGCTCAAGTTGGATTATGTTTGTGGAAAACCACGTATGTTAAAAACAAAATAAACAGGCTCCTTTTGGTTTTCAGAGCTGCAAATGTTGTGATGTAACTAGATGGCTTTATTTCCCACGTCAGGTGACATCATGCAGCAATTGATCCTGCTTGCTGTAGGTTTTATTTGGGATATGAGACAAACATTTTGGCAGCTGACCTAAAAACATGCAGATTTGTTTTCCTTGGTAGCTAAACAGAGTAAGTGCTTTCACTGGCTTCAGGAGAAAATGCAAGAGGAGGTTCTGTTGTGAATCTTCTGTGGATGTTCAGTTATTTGGTATTTTATTTTCATCCGAGCTCCTCAGTGCTCCAGACATGGAGATTTCCCTACCTAGACCTGCAGCAGCAGTTTAACACAGACCTGCCGAGTTAACAAGGAGATTCTAACATGAACTTTCAGTTGTGAAGCTTAATGTTTTGAGATTGGGTTTGTGACTTGCGTATTGGTACACATGATGATATGAATAACTAAACTGGCATGAAATACATCTGTCAGTAATTCTATTTCTAGGTATGGCTCAACTGTAGTGTTTATTCTGAGGAATACAAGAAAACTTCTCAATAGACCTAGAAAGAAGTTGGAAAGGTTTGTTGAGTGGGTGTCTGGATTGTTCCTGTGTGTCTTTCAAAGGCTGAGAACAGCAGAACGAGTATGATTTCCAACAAAGAAGGAACAAAGCAGCTTGACTTCCTGTATATCTTGATTAACAAATTTGGAGCTTACAGTTTGCTGCTTTTTTCCTCAGTGCAGCCATTTCTCACCTCCATGGGCTTGTTCCCCAGGCAGGTGCCATTTCTGCAGCGCGACATGGGAATGTGCACTCCACTAGATGGAGCAGAGGGAACAGCGAGCTCAGAGTGCACAGGTCCTGCTGCAAGGCTGCAGGCTGGGATAACATGGATTAGAAAATGTGAGCAGTCATTGGCCTGCTTTAAACTCATCTATTAATATACCTGAACAAAGGTGATGAGAGGAGGTTGAAATCCACTGGTGTATAATTAACTGCTCATACACTTTTTAAAATACTGTGCTAGTGGTTTAGGTGCTGGAGTTTGATTGCTCTAATGATTCTGTTGCTGCAAGTGTTACAGTAATGAACAAAATGGGCTTTAAATGACCCATGTTCCTGAGTTGTCACTGCTTATCTGGCTTTAAAAACAAATGCTGTCTGCTGGAGCTTCTGTGTTCCTATTGACTTTGCATTGGGTTTTCTCAAAAAGTTACTTGCTTCGTTAGCCAAAAGTGTAAATGAAGCATCCTGCTGTTTTCAGCACAGTCAATCAATGAAAACTCTTCTCAGTGAAACATTGTTCTGGCCAGAGACTAGGCACAAAGTTGGTATGAGGTCCAAATGATTTTTCTAAACTTTATTTTAGGTAGAGGTTGGTTTGTATATATCCTTGTTCATTTGGCTCTCAACCTTTGCAAGGGATTGCCTGGTGCATGGTTGTCTTTAGATTAAATGGTTGTAGCAGAACATTTTAAAAATCTTGGAAGTTTTTTCAGGTCTTTGATGATAACTTAGTGATTTATGTGGCAGAGTGGCTACTTGAAGTCCAGAAGTATCAGGGTGAGACAATGCAGCTGTATGTGTTGGTATCTACTGTCAGCAGAGCATTGTTGACAGCTCAATTATCTTCATAACTGAAGGTACCCTACTACTTAAACTGATAACTAGACCTATAGTTTACAGTGGTAAGAGCTGCTTGGAAGGTCTTAAGCTTTCATGGGTCACAAGGCCCTATTGTATCATGGGATGGATTGTGCTTGAGCTGTATTTTAACTTTGTTACAGGACCTGCTTTTAGGAATGGAGCTGGATGAAATCTGTCAGGAGAGCCGTCAGATAGTCTTAGTGCTAGGAAAGGCTTGTTAATGAGCTGGATTTTGTCCTGGCTTGTGTGGCAGGAATTTTTAATTCCTCTTGAAGGCTTCATACTGGTTGGAGTTGGCATTCTAGCAGGTCTGTTTCTCTTTCTCCCCCTCAGGCTTATCAGCAGTTTGAGGCAGAGGACAACATACAGATGGAGGGTGTTCCAAACTTGGTAAAAGCCATCAGACTTGGGAGGTAAGCTCTGATTTTTGAACAGGCAGGGTGGGCAGCTTTGCTGCCTAATTCTTCATAATTCTGTTAGGAAGCAGAAACTCCAGAGGCTTTTCTCCAGTTTGCTATAGTATTTAATCTTCTATTTTTAAGCTTGATTGGTTTGTTTTGAGTGAACTTTGATTAGGATTGGTACTTCAGGTCCTTGAATCTGTTGGGATATCGACAGTGCAGGAGAAGGTTGCAGGTGGACCTTGGATGTGAGTTTGTGGCGGTGTTCAAGTGGGATGCTTTCTTGTCAGCCTAAAATACTTGCATTTTATGTTCATGCTTGTGATGCTGGAAGACCTCTGAAATTTTTCCATGTGGTCTTGTAACCGTGTGTAGTGAAGCTTTTTGGTGTGTGTTATATTTTGCACGTGTAGTATCTTACTAAAGTGTTATCTTGCAATATAGTACCTGCCATGATGTAACAAGGGTATAATGGCTTTATAGAGACATACTGCAACAGAGACAATGGGTATTTTGCTGATAGGATGTATATCATCAAATGATTTTCATATACCCATTAAGAATTTGACATTTTAGTGGAGAGAAGCCTTAAACTGAAATATCAGAGGAGCTTTTTGTACTTAGAAGCAAAAATGATGGGAACTGTCTGGCTGACAGCACCCAGCTCTGTTCCTCTTGGGGGATGCTATCAGGGGGGTGCCAGACTTCCACTCTTTTGTGTGCTGCTGGAGTAGAATAGAACTGGTGACAACTTGGTTTCAAATGTACTTCTGGGTGCCAGTGGAAGGCTTTTTTTTTTTTTCTCCCATTTAGTTTCCTGTTACTGCTGGTAGGATTGTACCTTTAATGGTGACTTAAGTTTCTCCAAGATTTTGGGACAAGAATTTGGAGGCCTTCCTCAGAGTTCTTCTGGCTGTTCTTCACTAGGTTCAAATGCCTTCTGTTTTCAAGTCCATGATGATGCCAGTCCTCAGGGAATATCTGTTTTCTTCCAGTGTTTACCTGGAAAAGCGAAGCGTGTTCTATTTGTTGGTTGTCAATATCTTGTCTTTGATGGCAGACATATTTTGGGTAGAATAGATTTCTAGTGTGCATCATCCTGCTGGTACTGGAAGAACCTATTGTGGACTGTTAACATGGTGTCTGAGTATATAAAATTGGTGTACATCTGCTTTTGACTGATACTTCCAACTGTAGGACTGTAACTTATTACACAGCTCGAAGTAACTTCCATAAAAAATGCAGAAAGTCAATTATGTCACCTTCTAGGGTCTTCATCTTTGCTTGACCTTTCTATATAACAAAAATAGTTATCAGATTTAACGGAGATACCCTCCTTTACCATGCAGTAGCCGTATCTGGCTTCTATGACTTGATTTAAGGAACTGTCCAAAATTGGGCCATAGAAGGAGAAAGAGTGCTTTGTTACGGAACTTCTACTGTTGTGAAGGTGTGTTTATCCATAACAATGGGAATGTTTTTGTGGATTTCAACAAGGTTGGCTATGGATAGCTACAGAGATTTGAGGGTGTAACACCTAATGTGACCTTAGTCTTCATTAAGTGCACTGTGTCAAATACTCTTCATGGAATTCAGTGGATAAAATTAAATCTCTAGGAGCCAGTGTTGGGCACACTGTCTAGACACGAGCATACTGAACAATGTTGGGGGACATTGATGTGGCTTCTTCACAGGTTCCTGGTGAGACCACGTTGAACCATGACTTTGGTGTCCAGTGTGGATCAACAGCATTTCAGAGGGTGGCAGCATGGGTGCTGAGCTGTGGCAGGGCTGTCTGCCTCGTGCAGGGTGCTCGATCACTGTTTCTAGGGGAGGGAGCAGGTTTTATAAAGCACGAAGCAAACTAGTCATGCAGTTTGCTCTTCATCATCTTCAGGCTATTTACCAGTTCTAAAGCAGGTTTAGCACAGCAGAAAGATTACCAGGCCCTCGGTCTGTGGGTAAGGGAGAGGCACTGGAAACTGAAATGTGAAGTCCTGAGACATTGGAGTTGCGAGTGAGCAGACCCGTGGCTGGATGGGGTAGCTAAAGCTGAGCTCTGCCTTTTAGCTACTGACTGGTTCTTGATAAGATGATTCTGATGGTCAACTGCTGTGAAATGCAATTACTTCTGACTAGAATACCTGTCAGTCTAGGAAAGTGGATAAAATTTGGTTTGTCATATCACACTTTGTAACTATAAATGCTGACATTTGTTTCTGTAAGCACTTAGAACAAGCTTTCATACAGCATCCCTTTGAATGTATGAGCAGCTTTAAAACATCTGTTACCTAAAAAGAGTAAACCAGTCTTCCATTCATTCGATATGGTTTATGTCCCGTACTGCATCTCAAAAATACATTACGTATGCATTGTGCTGTGAAATATATTTCAATATGTGTTGTGCTGTAAGCACTTGTGCATCACTTAGAGCTACTTGGCCCAAAGAACTCTTGTTCAGTCTGATAACGGTGCCAAAATGAAACCATTCAATCTTGCATTAGTATGAATAAAATTTGATGTAATGCTTATGGTCAAGTAGGTGGAGTGCTAAAGATTTTGTCAAGAAAATTAATGTTCTTATAAGAGCGGGATTAGATTAGGAGCTAAGAATGTTTACACAGATTTGAGCAGACAATTGTGTATTTTGGTTCCAGCATTTGACTCGGGCAAAGATCTTATAATTTATTTTTTTAATTTGATTTAACTTGTGATAAAATACTGTGCCAAGATACAGCTCTATGGAGCAAAAAGAGATGGTATATTCAGCATTAATTTTCAGAAGACTAAAGTGTGCACATGGCAGAGAAGATGCTGGCATTTGTCTTAAGTTAATGTATATCTGGCAAGGAGTCTCTGGAGATGAGTAACTACAAATTTGATGTTTCCCAGGGGTATTTAAACATGACAAATAGAGTAAGAGAAGCTCAGTTACAGAACTTGAAACACAGGCTTATATTGCATGGGTGTTGTGCTCAAAAATACCTAAAGAAGCCCACAGAATTCACATCTAAGCAGCAAAAAATGATTTCTGTTTGTCTGGGAGGAACCAGTTGTGTGAAGGAAGTTCTGAATTCTCTTCAGTTTTCTGCAAAGTAATTGTGTAGTTTATTCCTGCTCACCTCCTCTTAATGTGAATGTAATGTCTTAAGTTCTATTAGACCTGCTGAATCTATTTTTAATTTCTTGAAATACCTTCAGAAATATCTGTGTTTTCTTTCCCTGAATCTATTGCCTTAATACTCAGTTGAATATGGGTGAATGCCAGAGGAAGTCTTAATTTCTGTACCACAACATATGACTTCAATGTATTTTTAAATAGCTTTGTTTTGTCTGATTTAGTTAACCACCTCTGGAGATTATGCCTGGTTTTCTAGAACAAAGCCAGGGTAGCACTTTAACTTGAGCTCACAGCTCTCACCTGAGGTTGAGTCTAGTGATGTGGCTTCTGCCTCTTTCCACGTCTTCCATGTGCACATGTGAAACAGTCTGGGTTGGTGTGAGCACTAAGTTGTCCTTGGACATAAAAATCTCCTCTCATGGAATAGCAGCAGCTAGGGAAAATAGTACTTGTTTTTTTGAGGACTGCAAATCTTAAGATTGTGCTACTGCTGATGTACTTGGGAAGCTCAGGCGTTGAGAGTTTAAAACCCAAGAACCAACATGCTGTGTACAGTTTTTTCCCTGCTCTTTGCTCTTTACTACTAAGAATACTGTCATCTGTTGTCCAGTCCTAGGCAAGTCACAGTCTCATGTACTAGAACTCTAAATTGAATTTTAATTTCTTTTTTTTATTTTTCTTCTTTCAGTTAGCAGACTTGAGGAGAGGGAGGCAGAACTCAAGAAAGAATACAATGCACTTCATTCAAGACACACAGAGGTAGGTCGTTATGCCAAGATTAATTCAGGGTGTCTGGAAAAAATATAGATATACAGAAAGCTTTGTGATCAACTGGGGAAAATGATTGGATGTTTTAGTATTCACTGATGCTTGGATGTTTGTATTGGTAATATTGGTTGCAGATTCATTTGATTTATAGTTTTTCTAAATCACATGTAAGTGTCTGTTTCTCTGTTAGTTTGATCACACGTTTGTCAATTTTATAGCTTTCTCAGATACTCAGTTTTAAAGAAAACAAAGCATTTGTTCATATTTCAAAGACAGTTCTTCAAAGAAATAAAAGTGAAACTGCAATCTCAGTACTCTTCCTGGAGGTTTTCTGTCTTGGTTTTAGTTATACCACTGAAGGATAAAATACCTTCAAAAATTGTCCTCCTACCAGGATCTGTGATTGAAAGAAGTCCCTGGCATACTTACACCTATTGAAACAGTGTTTGCCAATGAAGACAGAACAAGTTTGGCTTGATCAAATTAAATAAGAGCCACACCTATGGCTTTTGAGTGTAAAGGGACTTAACGATGCTTTGATTTTTTTAGCTGCAGGTTCTTTCCCATGCAGGGATGCTTACTGCCAAACCAGTGTACTTATTTTAGTGAGGAAATCACTAGGTTCTCTGAATAATTCTGGTTAATCCGAAGCCCCGGTATTGAGCACAGTTTTCCTTACTGTGCTTTCTCTGCCTTGGTTTGAAAGGTCAGATAGCTGCTTTTTAGATTGTCACTAGCAGAGAGGAATGCAGTATTGGCTGTTCCCAGGTCAAAAGACCACGTGTGGGGAAAGGGAAAGCAAAGGGAGATGTCTGGTTTGAGTACCTTTAATACTTCCTCAGTAGTCTGAAGGTGAGCATGTTACACTGAGCAGCTCTGAGTGGTTGGAAGCACAGCCAGCATACAGCACCTGAGTGTCGCATGACAAGATTTCTGAAGCTCTTAGTACCCATGTATTTACTGAAATACTGATGTATTTATCAACACATTTGTTACTAAATAGTTGCTTTAGAATGCTACATCTGTTGCAAACTGCAAGTGAAATGAGAAGTCACGAAGCTTAACACTGCCCACTTAAGTTTTATATCCCTTTGAACTGGAAACACTGCAGAGTACTGTGTGCTTGGGAAGTTTGGAGTTATATTAGCACCTACGGGTGTGATCACAATGGGAATGGCACAGGTTTTTATTGAATCCTGTTTTGCAGAGTTCACAATAACTGAATGTATTGGGCACCATTAATTCACTGGAATGCTAATGAAATGTTCTGAATATCTTTTTACGTAGGTTTTGCTCCAAAATGGACAACAACCTCTGCTGGTTTGATTCCAATTTATTAAATGCTTTTACATCTTAAATTCACTTTCTTTGGTGTAGGGAGAGGTGTTTCCTTGGGCTTTATTATTAATGAGGTGACTATGGCCTTTCTTCGTAAAGAAATAAGGTGTAATACAACATGGTACAGCCATACTTCTGTGCTCCTAAAATCAGGTCTCATGTTTTCTGTGCCACTTCCTTTCAGCATGTTTGTTTACTTCTGTCTGTCTGTCTGTCTTTCTCAGTCTCACATTTTTATTCTCTTGAATGTTTCACCTCTCTCCCTTTATCTACCTTAGGTTATTTCTGGGTTTGTTTATGAATATGTCTGTCACCTAAAGACAAGTGTGTGTACATGTTACTAGAGGTACTCAAAATTCCCAGACTGCCAGCAGGCAGCTACTTAAATACAACAGTATATCCAAGAGAGTTGGCATGGAGAGTTGATGGGGCAATGGGTTTGTGGGCTGCACACATGGGGTCTGGGTTGGGAACTAGGGACAAAGAATAGCTACCAGGAATAGGGTTATTTATAAAAGGCTGTGAGCCTTTAACAACTGTGTGACTAACCTCCAGAAGTTAATTAGATACTTCTTACCTTCATTTGCCAGGACTTTTTTGAGCAGAACTGAGACAGCATTGAGAATTTTGCAAAGTATGAACTTCCTGATGTGCTTCAGTTGTAAACTGACCAGCATTGTAATGCTGGTGTCTGGTGTGTGTGTGTGTTTAAGACTTGGGGACTGCTAAGAACTGACTGGTAATAGTGCCTGTCTTCCTCTATCCTGTTTGATTTCCTGCTTCCCTTTCTCCCAACAAATTCTTGTGTTTCAGGTCTGTGTAGTAACTTCTTTATTGTAGCACAAGCTATCTTGGTAAATACCCAACCTACTTCAAGCATTAAGTTACCAAGTTGTTTATTAGCTTAAATACTTCTATCACAACACTTGTTTCTGAAACCTTTCTTGCTTTGTGTTTTTCTAGGAAGGAATACTTTCCTTTCTGCATCAGCTTACTTGTCTTTGCAAGTGATCTATCTTTGGTACTTAGTGAAATAATAATTGTTCTTTCAAATGACCAAATAATGATCAAAAGTGTTAGAAAGATCTATTATTTTTAATCTCTAAGGTGTTGTTGGTGATTGCTTTGACAGGTGTCAGGTTAAAGATGTGACTTGGATGCATTTTCTGTAATCCTAATTTCTAGCAATTTTTTCTCTATTTTGCCTGTCTTTGGTATTTTCTTCTCTCCATCCTCCCCTCTGTAACTCACAGCTTCCTATTTCAGACATAGATGGTTTTCTCTTCCAACTCTTTACTTCGCTGAGGCTCTGTAACCATCTGTCAGCACTAACCCTACCTGCTTGTGGCCTCCTCTTTGCTGGAGATCATTGCCCAGCATGCTGACTGGCTCAGCAGTTTCACCTAAACCATTTCAGTCAAAATGGACAAAGACCTCCTTAACCTGATTAAGCCATGGGAACTTACACCAGTGATATGAGCTGGAGAATTGAATTCCTCACGCGCAGCATGCGTTGTGATGAGTGCTGGGAGTGCTCCTTGGAGCTCAGCATGCCAGAGACAGGGCTCTGCATTGCAGCTCCAGGGCGCCAGCCTGCCCTAGCAACACTGTGTCTTTGCAGCTGCTGAGACAGCAGAGGTGCCTGGACTTGTTAAAGCTCTGGGAAGGGGCTTTAGCCTTCTTCACTCTTCTGGAGAATTAGCCTCTATCTTTCTTGCTGCTCTGTAGAGGGGGAGATGAGCTAATGGGTGTGAGTGGAATATATCCCCTTAAGCTTCCTCCCCTGGTAAGTCTGTTCTTGAGCTAACTGGCTTGATCTTAAATGGATTAGGGTATGATAACCTTAGCAGTTGAGCTGACAGGTTGGAAGGTAGAGAATAGCTGGGTGTTTGCAATAGGTAACAGGTAATGTGTTCAGTCAGAACAATGTGTGAATGCAGCCTAAGTGTGTTCTGACATCATGTTGTGATTCCCTGTTGAGTTAACGTCGTCTGACCCTTAATCATAGAATCACAGAATGCTTTGGGTTGGGAGGGACCTCAAAGATCATCTAGTTCCATGCCCCCTTGTATGTTTCTTGCTTGCCATGTTTTAATCTTGTGCTGATCTTGCTCTGTTTAGTTGCTCAGAAGAGGTGAGCAGTAAAAGCAGCCTGGTGGAGTTTCCAAATTTGAACTTCTGTAATTGTACCTATGCAAAGTCTTGTTTCCATCTTGTTCAAGCTGTAAAGAGCCAGATGCAGGAAATGATCATACAGCCACGAGGGCAATCTGCTCAAGAGCTGAATGGTTGGCAGTGCTCTAATCCAAAAGTCTTTGGGCCTTTGCTCTATAGGTTTAGAAAGGAGTTCAGTTACTTGGTTATAGCTTTTATCTTAAACACTGTTGTGATGCACTGCTACTAGTGACTCTTTTGGAGCAAACCTCTGAGTAGGATGTAAAGGCTCTGCCTTTCTCTGCACAGTTAATGGGGCACAGTTCCCTAACTATGGCACTGGCTTTTTAAAGGCTTGGCCAGAGACTGTTTTACGTTTATTACTTCGTGGGGAAGTGAGGCAAAGCAGCACATCAGAATTTGCTTGACAGCTGACTGACAGCCATGCTGTTTCTCTGCCCAGATTTTCACAAGAAAATTTGTTTCTGTTTAAGGAAGGGAATCTTTTTGTCCTTTGGGAAGCACAAGGCTGTGGTGGTTCGATATCTCTTTCCCTGACACACAGAATATGGGCTTAGTTTAATGAAGCATAATTGGGCCATGGAAGTTTCTCAGTGCTTTGAGCTGATACAATGTGACAGAACAGTGAGCCTGCCTTTGGCCCTGGGAATGGACTTTGTCAGGTTCATTTGGATAAACAGATCTCCCCAGCAAGTCCTTGTGTGGGGAAACAGGAGGAGAAGGCCAAGTGGATATGTCTAGTTACAATTGTGGCTGTGTGGGTACCAGTCAGTCATAGTGATTCTGAGATTAGACTTCAGATATCTGTTTAAGCAAATAGTTTTTCTGAAGTCTTTTGCTAAGCATGAACAGCTTGATGTATAAGCCTGGATTTAACATCTTTGTGTACCACTGTATCTGCCAGCAGCAGCATCTTGTCTGTGGATAAAGATGCGTCAAGCTCCTCAGTGGCAAGGATGCTTTTACTTGGGTGGCAAGCTTACCATGGATTCTTCACAGTAAAAAGTAGCTACGTGGAAGTATATTTAGGACTTTTGTGTTGAATCCAGGAGATTCTAGAAATGTCTGTTACCTCAATAAATCTAGATTATGTGGGACACAAAGATCTATATATACACAGTTGGTTGCACATTCCCAAAGGGAGGATCTGCTTATGCCAAACCTGATAGGGTCAGCAGGATGAACAGCACTGGGACTGGTCCAGCAGCAAAAGAATTACTAAAAACTGTCCTGGGGGAGTTGAAGCAGAGACACAAAAAGGAAGCAGGAGTGAAAGAGAAAAAGGAATGTATTAAAGAGATTCTCTCAACCTGGTTAAGGAAAAAGTGCAGGTAACAGCAATCACAACATGTTTGTGACAGGTTTGTGTGTATTGGGAGCAGTTGTATTTGTTAAGGGTAGGAGCAGACTGGTGACAGGACGTTCACTGTCTTTCACTGAATACTGAAATTTAAGATGTAGAAAAACCTGTAAGACTTCCTGCTGTTGTAGAACTTACCATGTGCCATATGAAGAAACCCATCTGATTTTTTTTTGAGATGGAAAGACATTCCATGGTTGTCACTTGTGTTCAAGGGGAATGACTTTTGTGTTCCTGCTGTAATGTCTTCAAAAGCTCATTGTAGTCAGTTGGCACATGTTGTGCCCTGAAATGAGCTAACACGTGAACTGGGAAATGCTGTTAACTAAATAAGGTTATTCTTTCAAGTTCTGAGTTATCTTTAATCCCCTTGGCTAATGGTAATTGAGCAATATATTTAATTACAACAATGCTGAAGAGATCAGTGTTTATGAAGTCTTTCTTGGACCAATTGGTGATATTGAATATACACTTGTAGCAGCTCACCTTGCTGCTCCTGAAGTCTAAGTGTCAGTGGTAGAATGCTATGGATGATTAAATATTGACTGCGGTGTTTATTGAAAAGAAGGATAGTAGATGTAGTCCTTTATTATCTGTCCTGTAGTGTAATTTTAAGAAACATGCTGAGTAGAGAGTAACTAAATTCTTTTAGTCTCTCTTTAAATTGTCAGTGATATTACAACTTTTCTTTGGATTACCGAGTAATCTCAAAACACCAAACCTTCTGGTCAGATTTTGAGCACTGAAAAATCTAATGCGTCAACTCACTAGACTTTTGGTGGGGATCAGGGTGGCACTTCAAGAATATGCTGAATGTCAAAGTAATTTAGATTAAAAAGATCTCTGGAGTTCAGATCATTGTGGTTTTGGATGAGCAGAGCAGTTACAGTGAACTACCTTCCCCATAGCTGCAGTGTTTAATTTATTATTCCAACCTCTTGATCAACTGATTTCTGGAAGTTGAGAGCCCAAGCACTGTCTTGTGATTCTGCAGCACCAGCTGTGTAGTCCCCCCGTCTCATGGCTGGAAAGGGAAGGTGAGGAACTTTGCTTCTTGTGGCTGGTATTTCAGTGCTGTCAACTTCAATTCTTGGGACCCTGGATCAAAGCAGAGTGGTATCACTGCTTTTCCAGTCTTTAGGCGGGGGGCACCACAGCTTGTGGAGAAATTGCCGTGCTGCACATGATGCATACTTTTAGGTTTTCATCCTTTTTTTTTTTGTATTCCTATAGCTATGGGTTTTATGCTGCAGTACGTGGCCTACAGATTTGCTTATTTTACCATCAGCATCATTTTTGTCTGCAGGACAGTACTAAACTGCATAGTCCTTTAAATTGACTTTCCCTCCAGCTTCTGTGTGTGGGTAATAAATATGATGAGACATTTCAGTAAACAAAAGAATAGACTGAAGGGAAGGAAGAAAGTAGGTTAAACCACGTACTTCACAAAGCACTGGAAGTTGTGTGGGTTTTACTGACTTGATTTTTTTCTTGACCCATGTGTCAGTTGTTCCCTGGGAAGGTACTAGTTACTCAGCTGCTGCTCACTTGCTAAAAAGCACCAGAGATGTTCTCACCAGTTGGTGTGCTGTAAATGGGAGTGTTTGCAGGTAGGTCAGCCTCTGTTCAGTAATATCTGCCTCACGTGATGAGGGGGTGCATGAGCAGGATACAGAATGGTCTGGTGAGCATTTCAAAGTTATGCATTGGGCTTTTTCATGAAACTTAGAAATTAGTTTGAATTATGATAAGCTTGTGTGAAACTATGGACAGGTACCATTGGAACACCTAATTTTGATTGGTTGGTGGAAATGGGAAAACGAAGAAACATGCATAGTGGAAGGTGGAGCCCTCAGTTCTTTCGATTGCTCTGTGTGAGTGTAGCATGGTTTAAGCATAAAAAAAACAGAAAGCAAATGAGATGGGTCTAATAAAATGCTGTGTTCATATAATTTTGTTGGAGGATAAATTTTGTAAGCTTTTGACAGCAGTTAAAGCATATTATATAATGTTTCTCTAAAAATAGTAAGATTCTTTTTTTTTCTGGTCTGAATTCTATTACTTAGTTCAGGTGAATGCTGGGAAAACCAGGATCTGTATATAAACAGTGTTTACCATATAAGTTACTGATACACAGAACATCCATCATTCGGGATAGTTTAAGTCAGGTCACTCTACCAAAAAAATTCAGACTAAGATGATCTGTTTGTATGTAGCTGACACTGGCAAGCAGTGTTTGTGCAGAAGCTGCTGCTAACTGGAGTTAGAGGCATCCAAAGGTCAGTTTTACTGGCCTTGGACACATCAACCCTGACTTCAACATAACACATAGATACATGGTTTCAGGTACCTCTGAATTTAGTCCTAGTGTATGCAACTGCCCCCAAAACAAATGGGGTGCAAGGTGTGTGAGTACTCTTTCTCGACCAGTAGAAGTAGTTTTATAGAATAGTATTTTTTCTAGAGGAAGTATTTGAGATATAACCTGAATGTTCTCAGGAAAAGGGTACTCGATTCCTCTGCAGTTCACCTATGATATTTTTTCCCCCAATGCCCTATTCATCTTCAAATGCAAGTGCAGAAGTGCTAAAAATACCAAATGTCATGCAGGCTTCTCTTCAGGCTTTCCTGATACCCATTTCAAAGATGTATGTCCAAACTAACCTTTTGGAGGGAAATAGCAGATCAGTTATGTACTGAGTAGCATCCTCCTTTTGCGGATTGGAATCGGGGTTCATCAAACAAGCCATGACTGGAGGAGTTGGCAGGCTGTCCTGTGGCTGTCTCTTAAAAGAGAGCAAGCAAGCAGAGCTCTCGAGTGACCTCAGTCCTTTTTATGAGCGGTCAGTCTAAGTAATCTAAAACCAAACTTCACTTCTGAAAAATACATAACAATTAAATTTCTTTGAATGTTAGAAGAAAGAGATGCTGACTTTGTGTTTCTGCTTATGGAAGTGATTGGATTCTTAGGTTGTGGGTTCATTATGCTCAACATTAGAGGTGCGTAGTTTCTGACCTTCACGGTACTTTGCAGTTAGGCTGTAGGGAAATGTATTGTGTCACATAATAAATCTTAGTATCTGCTGGATACAGAGGTCTCGGACAGCCTTCAAAATAGATTTAAACGTGGTGCTTCCATTAAAACTGTTGTTTTGAGTGTCACATGTATGTTGTGTGCCCTTAGGATGTTTCCTGTGCATGAATGCACCAGCAAGGTCTTCAAGTTTTTTATTTGTTATGGGCTTCTCTTCTGGTTTGTGGTTTTATACACTGTATAATTTTTGCTTCTTTCTTTGTTTCTTTAATGTTTCTAAATGCTTTTACTATTTTTAGCATTACAGAGGAAGATGATATTGTGTGGTAGTAAAAGTAAATGTTAGTAAATATTTCTTGCTGTTTCTCTGTCATTTTAAACAGATGATTCACAATTATATGGAGCACTTGGAAAGAACCAAACTTCATCAGCTAACAGGGGGTGATCAGCTAGAATCCACAACGCACAGTAGAATTAGGTAAGCTATTTATTACGCTGTCACCCTGAAATGAAAGAAAAAGCATTCATTTGTGTTTGCAAGACTTTGTTCTTTAATCCTACAACAACGGTTCAGCTGAATCGGAAAGATTTGTTGTATGATTGGAATGCAGTAAGTGAATAGTGTAGAAATCAGTAGAAAGAGGCTTTTGCTCATGTATTGCTAAGCGTTGAGATATACTTTGTACATTAGCCTTGAACAATTTCAGCTTTTTTGAGTGTTTGACATTTTCCCTGCCCACCCAAATTCAGCGGCTGTCCCAAAATCATCGGTATCTCGCCACGGCTTTGTGCACAGGTTGAGGAAGGTGTGTGTGCATGGTACCCGTTTGTTCCAAGGGCTTGGTGTGAATATATTATGCAGATGTCGAAGCTTTCTAGCCTATGAACCCGGTGAGGAAGGAGGGGAGAATAACTCAAGGGCTGGCTGTGTCTCTGCGTTACTGCATAGATGCTGCGAGGAGCCCAGCGGCTCCCGGCGTGAGGGGGAGGAGAGCGGTGATGTCATTGCTCTGGAGCTGCTGCAGAAGAGTGGAAAGCTGCTGCTGATGGCATTGTTTTTGTGGCAGCGGCTGAATGACAGACTTTGCCTACAAAGATACACCCTCGGCCCCTGTGTAGCCTTCTTGGTTCCGGCGTTTCACCATGCCAGCGCAGCGCCATGAATCCTGGATGCATGCTGCTGTTTGTGTTTGGCTTCGTTGGCGGGGCGGTGGTCATTAATTCGGCGATCTTGGTGTCGCTCTCGGTTTTGCTGCTTGTGCACTTTTCTATTTCTACTGGCGTGCCCGCTCTGACGCAGAACCTCCCAAGGATACTCAGGTACTCCACAGCCTACTGAACCTTGGCTTCCTGGGCTCTTTCTTCTTCGCTGCTTTCTGTTTTCCTGTTGAACAGACAGGAAAAAAGATAAATTAGGGAGGTGACTTTTGTATAAATAACAAATTCTTTTGTAAGCATAATATTTATGGGCTGGGATATGACAATATATTTTTTTATATACACTCAAATTTAATTGCCTTTTAGTTAAGCAGGTACACAGTCAGTTTATATATATACAAAAAATATATAGTTTCTTTTTGAAAGCTATTACACTGGTTTATTGTAACCTGCAGAAAAAGCTGTGGTGCTAATGTCGTGGATAAAGCTTGTGTTCTGTGTATTGTCAGGTACTTGGCTGATCTTGTCTTGCCGTAAATATATGCAGTCTGAGGCTTTGTACTATTAAACTCCACTTTTTTAATGCAGAAGAATTTTGTAAGATCAGTTAATCAATGATCTGCTCAAACCCTCAGTAATTAGTTGATCACATTATTTTAAAAACTGATTATTAGTTGATTGGGAGGGGGAGAATCTTTCATTATTTAAGCATTAGAGCTCCTAAAGCCTATTCACTATTGTTCAGCCAAATGTTATCCTCTCCTGTCTTTCTGTACTTGTATGGCAAGCTGCCAGCTCTGTGCCCCCTCGAGTTATGTTCTGTTTGTCCTAGTTGCCTGGAGCAGTAGCAGAGATGCGTTGGAATATTGTGACCAGAAGTAATCTTGACACATTTTAGTGCTATAATTACAAATGGAAAACAGTTGGAAAGCTTTTAAAATGTAGGGTTCTGACCTGAAAACCTGACATACTTTAACAGGGGTTGTAAATTGAAGAGTAAACTTTATTTAAGGAGGGAAAAATGCTGGAAATAGCGTTCTCTGAAAGAACATGTGACTTGTTCTCCTTAATACGTGGTGCATGAGGCTTTGTATGGTAGTATGCTTTTAATTTGTGTCTCCGAGCACAGAAAGGTTGTTCCAAAGATTTGAAGCTAAGCTATAGATAAAATAAATACCAATAATTATTAGCTTGATAATCAGTATATGTGGATGAATCTTTAGAAGCAGAGAGATAAAATGAAGTGTAGCTCTCTATTGACTGATACAGTTAGTAAGGCTGCCCTTGTTTAAAACAGGGGAAAGATCAAACCCAAACTAAATAATCCCCAACTCTAAAAAAAAAAAAAAACCCCAAAAAAACACAAAGGAAAAACTTCCAAAACAACCTAAAACAAGCCCAAACCAAAATATTGAACTTAATGCTCAATAACTTTTTTTATTAGACCTTTTTATATTTAAGCAGCCGGGTGGTTTAAGAAATAGGCTTTTGTTTCCCTGGAGAATGCTGAATGGATTTGAGTTTTGGGAGGCTCTGCTTTTTCCCGCCCCCAGTTAATTTATTGGTTTAGGAATTACAGGAATTGGAACTTGGTTCCTTAATCTTTTATCCATTTTAAAAAGATGAAAATATAGGATGAAGGAATTGTAGAAGAATGGCTTCTATTTTTTAACACTAGTCGGATTTTAGAACGGAGCATCTGGTTGCTTATCCTAAAGGTTCCTGTAAATGCTTTGATACATCACTTCAGAATATTAGTTTAGGCTTTTAAAACATGTGCCTGCCTTCTACTCACTGTTGTATTTTCAGATATTTTTTGGACATTGAGCATTGCTTTCTGCTCAACAACCAGTGAAATAAGTGGAAATTACTCCAGTCTAATTTATTTTTTTTAATATGAACATGCATATGACAGCCTTCACTTCCAAAACAGCCCCTTCCCCAACCTTCACTTACTGTGAGATCTGAACTGTGTTTCAGCAGGTCCAAATGGACTCATAACATTTATTTAAAACAATTCTGCAAAAAAGCAAGCATCAGTCAAGAGCTTTATTTTTGGTACCAGTTTTAAGCCCTCTCTTTGGAAGACTCTGAGACAAGCTTTGTAGCATACCCTACAAGTAAGCAAATCTGTCTGCTCCAAGCCGTGGCTCAGGGTTTCCAGCACAGAGGGCCCTCACAATGCGTGCTTTATCACCGCTGCCTTTGCCCCTCAAGGGCAGCTTTTCTCCTTTTCTCTGCTGGACTTCTAACCAGTGAAATGGTCTCAGCCCATCCCTTAACATAACCCAAGCTTGTGTGCTGTGTCTTTTGTTCCCCCCAGCGTTGGCCTCGTGGGAAATCTAAAGAAAAGCAGAACCTGTTACAATAGCAGGAATCGCTGGAATCAAATTCCCCTTAGTTCCACAGCTATTTTTCATGGAGACTTTTCAGCACAGTTAGTTTGCAGATACTGTTCCAGCATCTGATAGTTTTTATTTTGTAACCCTGACTAATTTTGCTTTACTAGCTTTGCTGCCTACTTTGCTCTGCTAAACTGCTTCCAGATTAACAGTGTAACTCAGGCTAGTATTTATGAAAGGCTGAGACACACGGTTTAAGAATTGGCTGCAAAGATATTCTTTTGACTGGAGGCATGTCTGTATGCCTGTTCTGGAAAGGTTCATGATAGTTACAGTTGTTTGCTCAGATTATTGTATTTTTGGTGATGTAAAACTTACTAAAAGGAGTTTGCTGATTAATTGCTGTATACAATCCCTTCTTGTTTACTTAGAAGAAAAGGTAGTCAAAAAAATCTATAAAATTGCTTAGCTGTTGCTTTTTCAATATGCCCTTTCATATTTTTCCATCTAATTTATATGCAGATAGTAATTCTGCACAGGATTCTGTGCTTAGATTGCGTTTCATTTGAGAGCAGCTTTGTAAAAGAAAGTATACGTGGCTGTGATTTGGCTTCTTATAATGCTAAATTGTGAGAACTTTCAAATCTTAATATTCTGTCTGGATTATCTCTGCTGGGATACTTCCAGGCAGTGCTTTCTCTCAAGAAGTGTTAATTTTTTGGCATCACTTGTGCACGCTTTTATCTTCTGTCCTCAGTATACCTAAAGCTGTGCTAGTTGATTACAACCCCTTTTTTTTCCTGCATTTCATTGTTCTGACTGAACAAATGCTTCGCTTTATCTCGGTTCTATGCCTGGCTGATATTCTTCCTTTTTGGGGCTGGTTATAGCATCCTATGAGTTGCCTTCCACACAATGTTTTTGTCTCTTACTAGTAGGAAGAATTAATCTTTTTGTTCACTGATCACAATACTGACAGAAAGATTGGCCTGAGGATTTTTTTTATATGAAACTCTGGGATTTCCAAATGTTGTTTGCCGTAGAGAAGTGATAAATTCAGCAAAGATGGTGAAGAGATGGGATGAAGTCCATTGCCTTACTGACACAAGCTTCTCTGCAGATTTAGGCTTAAGTAGAGTGTTGAACTGAACTTTAACACCATGCAATTTTTGGCTGGGCTACTTTTACCATCAGTAATCCTTGAACCCAGTTTTTTCCAGTACCCAAATACATGTAATTCATGTGATCTTCAGAAGAAAAAACACCAGAATTTTTGAGAAGTCAGACTTGAGGCTGATTGCTTAAACTTTCCTAAATGCTTTGTTTTGCTTTAATGATTTAGCTGTTGACTGTCAGTATTTTTAAGAGTGGTTGCTGAAAACTAATATAATATGTAATAAGGAAATGCTCTTAGGCTCCTTTTTGTGTTCCATTTCTGTACCACTTGTTTACCATAGCTTAGCTTTGGTGTAATCAATAACTGCTGCCTGAAGCCATGAAATAGAGAATTTGCAATTAAATAATGTGAAACAAGAAATTATGTGTGGCAGTACAAATTGTGTAAGCTATGCTGTATGTTTAATAGAGCATAGTTTATGAATGTTTGAACCTGGAATTTTACCACTTCCCTGCTGATTTCTGAAGTGTAAGGGGAAAAGAAATTGTGTGACATCTGAGATGGCTGATGAAACCTGTCTCTTTCCAACAGAAAGGAGCGTCCAATATCACTGGGCATCTTCCCGTTACCTCCAGGAGATGCACTACTTACACCTGAAACTCAGAGAGAAGCGGGGGAGACGCCTGGGTCAGAGCATTGGAAGTTCCACGAGCTAAGCCAGCCACGGTCCCACACAAGCCTGAAGGTGAGTGCTCAGCTCGGCTGCCTTGTGTGGTAGGAGAAACCTCCATAAACAGGTTCTAGATCCCTAGTAGGGACAAAATCAAATCAAAGGGGAAGGAGGGGAAGCCCCTAAAACATTTTTGCTTATGCCAAGGATGTTGCTCACTCAGATAAGCTTTAAGGGAACTTATTTATTGGCAGAAATGGAGTTTGGGTTGCACTTTCTGAATGAGTGGTAATACAGGCTAGTTCCCTTACTCACAGGAGTGAGTTTTGCTCTTCTGACTGAGGACCCTTTCCAGAGGTCAGTCACTTTTTCTTTACACCCTAGATATGCAACTAGATAGTGTGAACAAGTCTGGTTTAGTATTCTTTAGAAGGCAACTTGGATTACTACACAGGCAGTACTCTTGATGCAGCCCCTGCCTACTATCAGGCATATAGCGTAGGTATACTGCAGAGTCGAGAATGACTTAACTTTCCTAAATTAGCCTGTGATTATGATTTCCCTTACATGTAGCTTGGCTATAATTCCTGCGATTGTTCTGTGTTCCAGCAGTGAGAGGGTGGCACAGAACAAGCTGCAGTATTGGAAAAATGGGGGAGTGGTGCCTGGGGTGTGATGAATCTGGCAGTCAGGACAAGGGTGTGCTAACAGCACAGCAGGAGGAGGGATCTGAAGGGTGAAGAACTCCAGAATGTGTAAACCCTCCCTATATCTTTATGTTGATGAGGCTTTTTGAAAGACTGGATGTACTGTTCTTTCTGAAAAGGCATTCATCTGAGGGGAATGGCCTTCGAAGTGAACTTAATACCTAGCAGGGGAATATCCGACTGATAAGAATTAAATAGCTATCCAGAAATAGTTGGAACCTGGACTTGGTGTTTTGTGGCCTAGAGGTTGTATGGAGATAATGGGAAGTGTAAGTAATGGTTAATTATAAACATATCAAAGTGACAACAGGCGTCTGGACCTAAAAATCTGTCTCAAACTCTTGGCTAGGACCATTTTTGGACCTTGATTTACATTTGTCCATGTCAATTTACATCAGTAATGGACAGACTTTAGGAAAGCTGACCTAAATGCAACTTCAAGTTATGGCTGAGGGTAAGTGAAGATGAGGTGTAAAGAGAAGGCTCTGATTCCATCCTATCCCCATAGAAAATCAAACTGGTTAGTATATATTGTCAAAATAGGCTTCTTGGTGTAGTTCTAAAAATACTGCGCTGCTAAAAGAATTTACAAAGCAACACTGACTGTAATTTTTCAAACCTAGTTAGGCAGAGTAAATTCCTTAGGTCCAGGGCAGGATCTTTGCGTTTTAGCTGTGGATGTCAAGTGAACACATTGAATAACATGATGTATTGAAGTCATAACCAGAACTTGAAACACTTTTCTCTCATACTTCTATTTCCTCTAAATATTTTTAACATCAGGTGCAAGGCACAAACAACATTGTACACTGCTTTCAGGCATCTCTGTTTTCCATTTGTGCATGAATATTTCATTACTAGTCAATGTTTCCTCTAAAAGTTTCACAAAGAGTAGGTGTCAAGGAGAAACCCAGACTAAAAAGACAGGGTATCCTGTAGCTTGTACAGTAGTGCCATTGCTGGCTGTCACTGCAAGACAGCTTACACTTATGCACCATTTGCTCTTTTCTGCTTATTTCTCCAAAGCTTTGCAGATGAGCTGCTAATTCTTCAGATTTATTTATGTAAGTTTTAAATTATTTTTTCCAGGAAAAGTCTTTCGGCAACTGTCCTGGTTTCAGTCAGGATAGAGTTAACTTCATTTGTAGCAGCTGATGACATGCTGTGTTTGGGAGTTACAATGAAAGCAGTGCTGAGAACACCCTGATGTTCTTAGTTGCAGTCAGACAGTCAAGGACTTTCTCAGCTTCTTCCTATTTCTCTATTCAGGAGAAAGGAGGGGCGAAGCCAGGACAGGTGACCCAGATGGGCCAAAGAGAGTATTCCATGGCAATGACGTCCTGCCCAGGAGAACGGGGGGCTGAGGGGAGGAAGAAGAGGGGCGGTGGCGGGACGCGTGCTGCTTGGGGGGACGGTCGGGTTCCGGGACAGCTCTGGGTGGTCCGGCCTGAGTTGTGTGGGTCGGGGAGAAGCTGCATTGGGGATCAAGAGTTTCATATTCTTTTGCTCTGAAGTCCTGTTAGCATTGGTATATTTTATCCTTCTGTTATCTTAGTAAACTATCCTTATCCCAACCCACGGGCCTCTTAGTTTCTTGGTTTTGGAGTTATTTGCCCCTTCCTTTTCCCTTCCCTTGTTTCCCCCTTTTCCCCTCTTCCCCTGCTCTTTTACTTTAAGGAGCAGGCAGCTGCGTGGATCTCAGCCCACAGCCGGGAGCAAACCACGACAGCAACATCACCAAAAAAGTCAAATTTGCTAAGTCAACTCAGTGCTGACTTTCAAATGCTCAGGCTGCAAGATACTCTGAGTAAATCACTGTCACATAATGAAATTGCTTTTCATTTTCATGAGTTCTAGAACAAACATTTGTGACGGTTTAATCGGTGTAGTTTACAAGAGTTAGCTAAAAAAAAATTGCAGTCAATGGTCATCAGAAATACAGAATAGATAGGTTTATTTGAAATTCCTTGAAGGAAATGACAGTTCTCTTCACTGTTTTCTCTGATGCTATCAGGTTGTTATTCTTGAGCTTTGTGTGTGAAAGTCAGCGATCAGCCTGTGCCGCATCAGTTAACTGGATGCTTTTGGAATACAAAGATGTAGAAATGGTTGAACAGAGCCAACAGCTCTGAGGCTTTATTCCTTGTTTGTGTGAACTGTGGATTTCCTCAGTAAGGGCTACCATTTCCTTCCTCCCTTCTGTTTCTGCTCATTGAAGTATGAATTGTTATCCAGAGACTGAACTTCACCAATTGAAAAGGCAGTTGGGTAAACTGTGTAGCTTTGCTTTTTTATTCTGATGGGCATAACATATATCACAGGATGCTTTCATGTGTGGGTTTTGTGTAATTTGTGTAACTGTGGATAAGTTCATGTTTTATTCCTTCAGGGGTGTCTGCCTGGCTGCATTTCTGAATAATGTTGTCAGAATATCAATTATTAAAAGCTGGTTATTTGGGGATTTACTAAAAAGATGAAGACTGGAAATAATTCATAGGCAGGTCCAGAAAGTACTGAATTTTGTTTCTAGGGCTTGCAAAATCCATGTAGGGGTATCACCATAGGATGCAAATTTTATTTATACTGATATACATAAATGTGTGGTTTTCTTCCCTTCCTCCACAAATAGAAACCTTATCTTTCTGGAAAGTACCAAAAATAAAAATTCAAAAATGAAAATTTTTAGTAATATTACACTAAGTATAAGTGAGAGAATGTGTGTGTTTATGCTGGTGTCGCTTGTTTTTTTTAATAACTTTAAAATTCAGTTTCACTTCCTTCTCAAAAAGGGATGCTAGATAAATTCATGTTTCATAAAATCAAGACTTGTTTCATTATTGACAAGTTCTGGTTTCCTGAGCTAACAGATATGTTCTCTTTAAATGTCAGACATGTCTAGGAGATGTGCTTTCACCTCTGATTGCCAAAAACCATAGAAGAACTTTTTTTTAATCAAAATTTACCATCCTGCCTTCATTTTGCACACACCAGCATCAACCTTTCATCTTTATTTTCCCCAGGAGATCCCTCTAACAATATATGCTAGAAAATAATGACCTAAATGGACAGATTTGTTTTTATAACTGCAGTGAAATCTTGTTCACTGTTTCATGCTATTGAAGTCAGAGTTAAGATATCTGGGCACTGGTATGGGTCTGGTCATGAATGAGGAATGAAAGGAGACAAAGTCCAGAAAGGGCCATTAGTATTCTCAGGCAGTAGCCTCTAGTTACATCAGATACAGTGCCTGATGCAGCCTTGTCTGAGTAATGATCAGAATCCTGAGTCCAGCAGCTGATTAATAGTCATATTTGTGGTTCTTGATATGGTGTTGCTGGGATGTAAATTCCTGTGTTGTCAGGAATCAGCTTCATTTACTGCTGTTCCATAGTTGATCTGAAATCTAACTGGACAAGCAGTCAGTGCAGTTCAGTGTCTCATTCCCAGGGTCTTCCAGGGCTCGAGACAGAAAAGCACATAAGTCTTGAGTGAAGTGCTTGCAAATACTGTGGGTTTATACCAGTTAAATCCATGTTCTGCATCAGTGCTGCACTGTCTGCTTTGTAAGAAGTTGGGTTTTTTAAGATCTCAAGGACATGTTGAGCAGTTAAATATTAGAATAGCTTTAGGAAGATTCAGAAATTCATTGTGCAGCCAGAAGAATTATTAATATAGGAATGCTGCCTGTTGTTTCAATGACTTAATAGAAAACCATTTTGACTGTACCAATATTAAAAGTAAGAGCATGTTCTATGTAGATAAAAGTTCCTTAACAGAATTGACACTGCAGCTATAGTCTAGAGATGAATTTGGCAGTACTGGCTTAAAGTGTTCTTTCTGTTCCTTCTTACTTGTATATTCTTCAGTAAAATACAGTAACTTCGGTGTTAGTTCTTTAGTTTATATGCTTAATACTTCTAACAATACTTTAATTTCCATTCAGTTTTTTAACAGTAATACTCAATTTCAGGATGAGCTCTCTGATGTCAGCCAAGCAGGCTCAAAATCTACTACTCCAGCATCCACAGCTGCTTCAGATGCACCTGCACTGCCTGCTGAAACACCTCAAAAGGAAGATGTTGAAGGACTTGCAAAGGGCCCAGACATGCCAAATGAGAAGCTGGACGTAAGCAAGAACATTGAAGTACAAGTAGCACAGGAGACCAGAAATGTGTCTACTGGTGAGCTGCTTTAACTTTTTAGTATATGCTTACTACAGACCTCATATTTAATCTCTTATGAAATGTCTTTAATTGTGCCACAAATGAGATGCTTTTTGACTTCCTATTTTTTGGAATACAGAATATTGGTAAGAGATAAAAGCTTGTTGTTTGTATGTGGATCTAGTACGTACTTGTCTAGAATAGGAATTACATTTCCTTGCAAAAAGAGTTGCCACTCCATCTAGACACAAGAAGTCACAAGATAAGAAAGGCCATCTACTTGGAGAAGTTAGAGAATAACTACTACTGATGACTTAAGTTAAATTCAGGAGAGACTTACATAGAAATTCAGATGTCTGCACTAGAGTGTCAAAATCTGTAGTTCTCATTCAGTTGCCTTGATAAAGCTTTGAACAGAAGGCTATTAAGTTGATTGATTGATTAGTAACAGCTACATGTTAAGTAATGTCACATGTCACAGTGGTTTTGTTTATGGACATGTACCACTTGCCACCATAGGTGGAAATGAAAATGAAGAAAAATCTGAAGTTCAGGCAATCATTGAGTCAACTCCAGAGTTGGATATGGATAAAGATCTCAGTGGATATAAGGGTTCCAGGTAAGTTGTGTGTTGCATTATGAGTAGAAAGACCAATTTTAGAAGGTACCAGACCTCACTGTTGAACTCACGTCTTTGTTAGAAATTTCACCAGACAGAGATCATGCATTATGTAATAAATCTCCTACTTTTGTGACCTTACTTCCCCCAAATTCCTCAGGGGGTTAAGTGCAGCAGCAGTTTTTCATTCTGTTGCTAAATCTGATGAATGTTCAGGGGACTTCATGTTACAGCAGACTTAAGAATACTTAAATATTCTTTCCATTTTTCAAAAAAAGGTCTGTACCCAAAGGCCTTTTCTCCCTAGATTGGTGTTTCAAGGTAATTTGCATTTTCTAAGCTGTGCCCTTGTGTGTTCACCCATGTCTTTAAAATCTAGACTTGCATCTGACTCTGCCAGTGTTACAGCATTGCTTTATCGGATTCTGATGGTTGAATCCCAGTGATGGCAGAATGCTTTGTCCTGAGTCTGCTCCCTTGCAGGCTTTTGCTTGTGAAGGATAATATTTCTTTCTAAAGCCCCATAAAAAAATAAATAGGTGCTGTTTTAGTAGCAGAGGGAGCACCTGACCTTTTTAGGTAAGCTCTGAATAATTTAGGGTCTAGCCACCAGACCTTCAGATATGTTACGTGTCTGTGTTTCGTTCTTGCCATGAGGTGGGAAAAATTACCTTCTATAGTGAACATTAATGGTGCAAGATCTTTGTGTGAAAGGAGCCCCTTTTCTGTCCAGAGGAGTATTTTGATCTCTGACTATTTGGTTCTCTTGTGTTCTTGTTTCATTAAATGACTTTGAGTTTGGCTGAGCTGTCTGTTCTTTAGGCATTTGGGCTGACTAAGTCCTGACACGGCTGAATTTCTATATACCAAAACTTGATAGGCTTTAATTTATTAAAATCCTGACTGGCTCAATATCAGCAGCTGCCTCAAATTTGGCATCTCGATGCCAAAGTAGTATTTGAAAACAGAATCTAGGACTAAGCCAACTGAGCACTGCTGAAAACTTTACTTCTGGGGTTTTGTTTGGGTTGGGTTTTTTGGGTAACAAACTGCTGGTAAAAACACGGAGAAAACTTTCTTCCATGTGGGAATGTGTTCTTTCTGCTTTTTTATGTCTTGTTTTAATTCTTTGAATAGCACTCCTACCAAAGGCATAGAGAACAAAGCATTTGACCGTAATACAGAGTCACTCTTTGAAGAGCTGTCATCTGCTGGTTCTGGCCTAATTGGAGATGTGGATGAAGGTGCAGATTTACTGGGTAAGAAAGGTTATTTAAAAAAGGATTTTCCTTGTTAATGGAGTGTTTAATTATCCTTGCTAGATTCACTATTAGGATTCATTTGCATTCAAAACTTCTGAGTATCATCTGAAGGTGCTCATTAAGATGCAAAAAACCAGGAGGAAGTGTTTGTTCTTTCTTCCAGTATAACAATATCAGCATTGGTGTTTTGGGGCACTTCTTGTGCTGTTCTCTATTTTGGTTTTCCCTGTATGTTCTCTGATGCAAGGTTTTTTATCATGAATTAGTTTTAAGTAGTTTAATTCAGATTGTGCCTGATCTGTAATGGCCTGGGTTTGTCATCTCTCTGTGGAATTTAACACGTAAGCGAGAATTGCAGCAGAATGCAGCAGGGGTCATTTGAGAATCAAACTGTTCATGGAGAGGGGAGGGGGAACCCACATTTCTCCTCTCACTGTGTGCTGACTGCACAAATGTAGGTTTTGGGAATATGAGTTGGTCAGGAGCAAGAAGGTCATTAAAAGAAGGATCTCGCTGAACAATAAGTGCCTTGTATTACAGAAAGGTATTTTTGGACACTTTCAGGCCTCGTTTTGAAATAATGAAAGCTGGTCCTATGGAATGTATAAAAGCAGATGCAACTTCTGTGTGTTTCAGGAATGAGTTGTGTAGAAAATCATCAGTTTGCTTCTGTTGTCTGACCCAGCTGAAATACAGATTGTTAGCAGTATTATTTAAACTGTTGTGTGTGCAATCTGGATTTCTGGTTGTTCATTATTCCACCAGAAACTTATTTTACATCAAGTAGGTGACATTTCTGCAAAGTATTACTTACTGGGAGTAATGGGCCTATCTCCAGTCTGAGATGGGTTTCCTTTGTTGTGACTCTCTGATACTTTGAATCCTGAGCAGTGAGAACCACCCCATCCTTGCTGGATCATACTTCATCCAAAAATCTTGCACTCTGTTCTCACAGGGACAGCTAATCACACGGTCTGCATGGAAAAATATAGGTACATGTAACAGCTTCCATCCCTTATCTACATGATAAAGAAATCAAATTACTGTCAGGACTTCCTGACAATAGATGCTTTGTTTGCCATGGGCAAAAGTAATATACTTTAAGTGTGATGGATCCAAAGTTTGTCACTGACTTCTTTACCATTTCAGTAAAAGCTGCTAGAAACACGGGGGTGTGCCAGAGGAGCACACTGTTCTAACTGCGTTATGCAGAACGGGTTGGTCTAAAGGTTTTACGGTTTCACTTAGAGCATAACCACAGTCCAAGTTACTGTCACTTAAAAGCCACATCTGCATCCAGGATGGTCGGTGTGTTTCAAGCATTTGGATCTGTTCAAAGTGAGCATTAAACTTTAGTTTGGAGTTCTATGAAAGTAGTTAATTGGGATTCTCTAATCTGTTTTCTCTTGGGCTGCATACCCAGGGGAATATTCTGGTGTGTATGCTTCTTTTTTAAAAAAATTCTTTCAAATCTGTTGCTTCTACAGTTAGGCATTCTTGGCTGCTGCTCTCATAAAATACATTCTCTGCATTTTTTCCCTGCTTGGTAACTTTTTTTTTTTGCCTTTGCACTCTGGCTTTCTAGTTTGTTATTGCATTAAAAAGGATCTGAGACCTGTTGGAAGTGAACCTAGGAGCATTTAAGAAAAACTATAGCCACTGGAATAAAACCTTGTGATGGCTGTAGTATGGAGGATTTCTTCAGATATTGATAAAGTAGCAGTAACTGATTGAAATTCCTTCACTATTGCATGTCACTTAATTTTAATCCAAACCCTAGAGAGAAATTCCAGAAGAGGGAGCTTTGACCCACATGTCAATTTTTAGATACCTTTTTATTGCTATCCAGATCTTTTAAGTGTCCTGTTACCTAAGTTGCTTAGAAGAGTGTGTTCATAGAGTACACTAAAAGGCCTCCACCATTAAGATACTTCTTTCCTTTGTTGTGTCAATCTTGAATTAGCATTTGAGTGTGCTAATTATTTTGCCCTGTCATTTCAGTGTGCTAAATATTTTGCTCTGCAAGATGTAAAATAGCTGGTTTCTGCCTGAAAGTTTATTGCTTTAAAAACTTTAAAATTACATCATTTTAGGCATGCAAATAATGGGGGCAAATAATTAATTTCCAGAAATGTAACCAACTTTGAAGTAGTTACATAAAGAGTGAAGTTACTGGTTTTTGTAGTAGCATATTGATTAGAAACTTCTCAATGGCTTAGCATTTCTTCAAGTACTGTGATTCTAAATAATTTCACAGAAAATGAGCTAGATTTCTATGTAGTTACTGGTTTATTTTTTTAATAAGAAGTCTAACCAGCAGAAATGGTTGTGACAAACTTAACTTCTTTAACATCTGTCTTTCATATAAATCTTGCTTCTAATCACATCACATTCCACTTCAAATCTTTGGTGGTGGCTTTGTTTTAATTCACTCTTACTTCATGTCTAAATATTTTACTGCTCTTCACTCATACTACACCTTACATGAAATATTTCTTGTTCTTGTTTTTGCTCTACAATGGAATGCATGGGCTTTAAAGACCATAATTTCTTTGGTAAGGTATCATTTGCTCTGGGGAGATCTGTAGGGCTTTTTGCAATCTGAGCTTTATAATTCAGCATGTCTTGTCTATAATGGATGTACCTTTTGTGTCTAAAAACAAGTTGAGTTTTTTAAACTTAACTTTTTGTGCAGTAATACTTCCCCAGTGATGCCATGTTTGGCTTTTGACTTAGTAACATAACATCTTCAAAATGTATGGATTAGGCAGTGGTAGAACTACCCTGTGGTGAGCCAGGTTTGTCTTCAGGCTTTAACTGAAGACAGTTTGGGAAGAAGGTGTAGGGGAAAACTAATTGTAGAAGGTAGGTCTTGAAAATTCAGATAGCTCATGGTTTTTCTGATGAGTTTGGCATATTTAAAATTGAGCTGGTTTTAGACAAAGGCAAAACATAGGTTTTGTAAAAGCATCCACTTCATGGACTAATTTCATGTGTTTGTTTCCTTTGGAAAGGAATGGGTCGTGAGGTTGAAAACCTTATTTTGGAAAACACTCAGCTGTTGGAGACAAAGTAAGTGAGAATGTCTGTGTTTTAAAAAAACCAAACAAACCTGACGACTTGTTATATCTTCAAATCTTCATACACAGAAAATTGAAGGCCTACAACTGGAAGCACATTTGTAAGAGTAGTGTTGGAATAAGCATTTTGAAATTGTAGGTAGAGTTGGCTAAATATATAGCTTAGTTGGTATTCTTCTAGAAATTAAGGATCTAAGAAGCAAAAGCTGCTTTTATCCTTGTAAGGCTACAAGAAATGCAGTGCTGTGGCCTAATGAGATCAATTCCCCAACCTTTTCTGTAAGAAATACAGTTGTAACTGCAAAACTAATCCTTTGGAGAAGTGCTGAGGAATTCAACCTCTAAGCAAACTGCTCTGATTTATTAGTGCTTTTCTCTAATACAGAGGTGTGAATGCATTTGAGATTGGGGCAGGGGGGAGAGGGTTTGACCTGTTTTAGAAAGCTGTGTCTTGATACAGCAGCTTGATGTAAGAAAATAGTAGATCTTCAAGAGTAGAATCAGGCTGAAGCCTAACTATGAGACCATAGTCATCTTTCTAATGGTGTTTTTTAAATGTTTGTGTAGAAATGCACTGAATGTAGTGAAGAATGATTTGATAGCAAAGGTGGATGAATTGACCTGTGAGAAGGATGTACTACAAGGTGAATTAGAGGCTGTAAAACAAGCAAAGCAAAAGCTTGAAGAGAAGAATAAGGAACTGGAAGAAGAGCTGAGAAAGTAAGTTTAATTCTCTGTTTGGGGAAAAAGAAAACAAACCACCCACGGTGGTATCTAATCAGCTGTTTTTATTTTGTATTGGTGTCTAATCAGCTGTTTTTATTTTGTATTGGTGTCTAATCAGCTGTTTTTATTTTGTATTTAGAGCTCGTGCAGAAGCAGAGGAAGCAAGACAGAAAGCTAAAGAGGATGATGATGTAGGTGTATGTGTGTGTGTATTCTTGTACGTATAATTCACAATGGGACTTTAGAAGTTCACGTGAGTTTAGTGAGTGCTACTAAACTTTACTGCTTAAGTATTGGTAAACTTCCTTCACGTATAGAAAAATAGAAGATCTAAAGAGCACAAGTAAACTTAAATGGATCATGTTTAGTTTTCTTTCTTCCCTCTCTGCCCATTGTTGACATATTCTTTTTGAAGAACTGTTTCTTTTTTTAAAATGAAGATTATATTACATTCAAAGGATGGGAGAAGAGGAAAGTAGAACTGAGTTGGCTTTACAAAGCCCCAAATGATTTTGAATCTGGTATTGTGCCCTAAAGTGACTCTTACCGGAAGGCAGAGGCTGACTCTGCAAGGCCCTACTGTGCTCCTTTGTTTGTCCTATGTTTCTTTTCTGTGTGTTCAGAGTGATGTCCCCACCGCTCAGCGGAAGCGTTTTACCCGCGTTGAAATGGCCCGTGTTCTGATGGAAAGAAATCAGTATAAAGAGAGGCTGATGGAGCTTCAGGAAGCTGTCCGATGGACTGAGATGATAAGGTAAAAGGGTCTTTTAAAAATCTTTGATAGAGCTCCTTGTATTTTACAAGGTTTTGATTTTAAGCTGCAGAGTGATCTGGTCAGTAGTCTGAGACATTAATTGCCCTTCTACATGTCTCCCCACATGCCCATGAATAAGTTTGTTTTAAAGCTACGTGCATGTAACTCATCCTATCAAAATGTATTCTTGTGAGACCTCAGTGACGATGCGTTAGTTCCTATGATGTGAAATAAGCACCCCTTGAAGAAATGTGTGTATTTTGGAAGGGTTACAAAACTTGGTAATTGTAAATAACATTAATTAGGTGGACAGGAGAAAATACCTGTGTGTATATGTGCACCTACGTTAAAGAAGTGGCCCCAGCTGTCAGCTGGGATGTCAAAACAAGAGTAACGCACGATCTTCAGACTGAGCATAATTCATTTGTAAGAACTGGGGCTGTTCAGGAAAAATCACACTGTTAAAACCCCGCAAGGTTTGTTAAAGATAAGATATAAAGATGGTGATCTGGTCTAGTTTGCATCCTAAGCTGTCTGCAAAGTGTGAATTTTAAAAAAGAAAGTCTTCTGCCTCAGCCCAGTTTTGTCACATCCCCTCAGCCGTGTCTGTGTCCAGAGGTAGTGGTGTCATTCGGTGCCACCTGCTTCTCAGGCATACTAATGGCATTTAACTTTTTCATCATCCCCAATACCTGTGAGCCAGTTTGAAAGGAAAAATACATATTGCTGAGCAGATGTGGCTTGCTTTTCCATAGCTATTTCACCTATATAGAAATCATCTCCTATCCCTGTTTATGCATCTGTGGCTTCAGGAGTGATCACTTCATCATTTGTTTAGTGATGTGTGGAAGAATAAGAGACTAGAAAATACAAAGTAATAGTTAAAATATTAAAAAAACAGAAGGCAGAAGAATTTAAGATCATTTGCTGTGGTCTTCTAGCTGTTTCCATTGCCAAGTGTTATATACATTTGTCTGCTGTCTGAAAAGCACTCACCAGTTGTGTTTGTGATACAAGAAAACATAGATGATATTTATTACGTAAGTTCAGTTCACCTAGTAAGAATTTCAGTATTGTGCTCTGATCAGACAAGAAGCATCAATGTGAAGAAACAGGCTTTGATACTTTTGATATGTTATCCTGGGTTTTTTTTTAAGAGTTGCACATCGTACTGTTTCTTTCCCTTTTTTAATTAATGCTTACTCAATAAACTTGGCATTAATCTCTTGTAGAGCATCAAGAGAAAATCCAGCCATGCAAGAAAAGAAGAGATCAAGCATTTGGCAGTTGTAAGTACTGAAACACAGCTCACTGGCAAAAATAAATAAAAGCCCCTAACCAATTAGCTGGTACACTTTTTGTATGTTAGCTAATTATCTTTTGGCACATGAAGATGTCTTAACTGTTTTCCTCTTGTTACCTAGCATGCCAGCTCGGTAAGACTGTTCTTGAAGACAAAATATATCGTAAGCTGCATCACATAGTGAATGGCTGTGCACTTTGTGAAGTTAAATGCCAAAGTGCTGTAATTTTTTTTTCCTAGCTGAATATGCACCAGGAGTCTTGTTCTGAACATTTTTCTGGATTTATTTTTATGATGAAAAACAGAAACTTGGATAACCTGTGTGAATTGCATTTATTTTGGCTTTCTTTTCCTGCAGCTCACTGGTTGCTAAATTTTCCTTTCTAACTTCAGGCTCTTTAAATCTAAAATAGTGTTATTCATAACAAGATACTTATCAAATAATCCTTTCAGTTTTGGGATTTGGTGATAACTGTTCTAAGTTATAGTATAGAAAATGGTGGAGTTTTTAAACAGCTTTGCACATGAACTAATATGCTTCATAAAACTGTCTTCCAGGTCTGATGTTGGCGCTCTGATTTTGTTGATTCCCTGTAGATCTTAATTCAAGATGGTCCCATTAAATTTGATAAAGAATGATCATCCCATTTGTTTAATAATTCTGCATACTGACATGAGTTTCTGAGCTTTGAGAGTGATGCTGAGTGTGTGGTGGCTGCTGCTATATTGGGCTGCAGTTTAACTGCCTTGAGCAGGCTGGTGTATGCAGTGTTTTGTCCGTATAGTCAAATTGTGATGATGTGTCTTACAAATCTTAACATTCTTTTCTTCTCCTTCTAGTTTTAGCAGGCTCTTCAGTTCATCTAGCAATACAGCTAAGAAACCAGAACCTCCTGTCAATGTTAAATACAATGCTCCAACCTCACATATTACTCCATCAGTCAAGAAAAGAAGCAGCACCTTATCGCAGTTACCTAGTGACAAATCTAAAGCCTTTGAATTCCTCAGTGAAGAGTAAGACATTTTGGTTTTATAATACTGGATATGCTCTAGCAAGTATTTACTCTCTTAATCCTCCAAGACAAATAGCATTGCTGCGAACTGTTGTGGTTTAACCCAGCAGGCAGCTACAGCTACCACACAGCCCTTCACTCGCTTTATACTGTGGTGTAATGCTCTCCTGAAGTGAGTGTTGATAACTAGGCAATCAGCATGGTGCAGACCGCAGTGCGCAGTAGTGGATGCATACTCTGGGTACCTGGCAGTAGTAGTAGGCTGTTTGGCAGATACTGCTGCCTTCTGCAAGAGCACATTTACACACAGGAGGCAGCACTTCAGTACGCTTCTATATGCAAGTGTTGTAACTAAGCACTAACTACACATACTACCACTTTCAATTCAGTGGAAAAATACAACAACATAACTTAGGCTAACAGGCATGTGTAACTGTTCTTTCCTCCTCTGCTGCTCTGTGGCCATATATACTTTTGGCTTACTACTTGTAAAGCTTCTAGCAGAGGTACATAACCCAATTTAATTGTCTTTAAGGATACTGGCAATACACTTTCTGGTTGCCAGTCTTTCACAAGACCTTTGAAACAGCCTACAGGAAACCTGTCGTTCTGTAGGTGATGCCTGGAAAAACTGGGATTTTCTTTGATAACCCAATGCTTCCACAGAAATACTGTCTATTGAGCTTAACAGAAACTTCCATTACACAAAGAATTTTAAAGAGCATAAATAACAGGTTCTTTAACAATGATTCTTCCCTAGAACTGAAGCCAGTTTAGCCTCACGCAGAGAGCAGAAGAGAGAACAGTATCGCCAAGTGAAAGCACATGTTCAGAAAGAGGATGGTAGGGTGCAAGCATTTGGCTGGAGTCTACCTCAGAAGTACAAACAGGTATCATGTTTTCATATGTAGTGGTAACAGATGCATGTTGTGAATTTTGAACAGTGTGTAATTCCACAGCTTGTATTTGAGTGATTCTCTGGTATTTTTTGTTGAATTTTTTCATTTGAAGCTTTTCTAAGGAAAACCACAATGCAAACTCTTAATTATGTTTAGTCAAGTCTCATCAACTGATTCCAAAACCGTTAACCTCTTAAAGGGGAGAACGCTTTTCTGTTGGCTTTTGGGTTCGCTTGGTTTTGATATGCTGGGGTTTTTTTTGCCTAGGTGGCAAATGGTGGCCAGGGAGACAATAAAATGAAGAACTTGCCTGTACCTGTTTACCTGAGACCTTTAGATGAGAAGGATACCTCTATGAAGGTAGGATATTTACAGTGATGCTAGGGAGACCTGGACATTATGTAGTTTGAAGACTTTTGAGTCCCAATTATTTTCTTTTTGACATAGTTTGTTTTCAAAGCACAGGTGAATCAGAGTTTAAACTTCAGTAGAGATGTACATTCCTTTAATCTTAATCAGTTCGTTAAAATGGACCGCAGATACATAATAATTTTGATATAACTTAACATACTGAACAAAAGGATTTTCTTCTTTTAGTTTAATGTTTAAGTGAAGTATTTCTTTATCTTTCAAGCTGTGGTGTGCTGTAGGGGTGAACCTGTCAGGAGGCAAAACACGAGACGGCGGGTCTGTGGTTGGTGCTAGTGTATTCTACAATGATGTGACTGGTATGGATGCAGATGGCAACAAGCAGCAAACGGGATCTCAAAGTAGCTTAGACAGGCTAGACCAAGAACTCAAGGTAAGATCACATAAGGCATGTTGAATAATGTATATAAGCACCTTTCTGTACAGCTGTAGATTGTTATATTTTGTAATCAGGTTTATTGGTAAGGAATAGATTTTTCTTGGGTAATCATCAACCCAAGATACATTTGGGGTATTGAATCAGTTCACAAAAGTACTGTGATTTCTGTGTGCTAGCTTGTTTGCAAATCTGAGGAGCGTATCAGTTTTACATGAGCATGATTCACTGCTTATATCAGTGTTGCCTGCTTTAAAAAACGTTTGTGGCAAAATCATTCATGTTCTGGATGTCACTTCAATGTTTTTTAGATGTCTGTGCTGTTGTTTAAAACTGATAGTCCTCATGTTTTCATGAGGAAGCAATGAATGGAATTCATATTAAAGGTATAGAAGCAAAGGCTTGATTTTGCAACTTTGGAACATTACATTGACCTGCGGTGATACTGAGTATGGGAGCTGAAACATAAATAGCATTCTTGTGTAGCTTACTTCTTGTCTAACTGAATAATTGTGCAGGATAATTATTGCAAACTTGTGTAGAAAGCTATAGAAAATATAAGGGAGTTTGTTTGAAATACATAGAGAACAAGTAAATACATGTCATTTTGCAGTGGCATTAAAGATATTTAATGTATCACATATTTGAATATTTCTGTAGTTGTTAATGTGAGAACATACAAGATCAAAGGCAGTGGTTCTCTTCTTGTCCACCTTGCTGTTTCTCACTTCTCTTCTGCCTTCATTCTCCTTCAGGACCAGCAGAAGGAGCTGAAACATCAGGAAGAACTATCCAGCTTAGTGTGGATCTGTACTAGCACACATTCTGCTACAAAAGTTATCATTATTGATGCTAATCAACCGGGAAATATTCTGGACAGTTTCATTGTTTGCAATTCTCACGTGCTTTGTATTGCTAGTGTACCAGGTAAAGACTTGTGGTGGTTTAGCTCCTGTATCTTATTCAGGTTTTCTTACCCAATGAAAAACCAATGATTTGTTAATTAGTATGATAAAATGTTTTCTGAAGATAAGAAGCGAGTCTTGGAGGTTCCTGTAGAGGGAATCCTTGTTACATTGAGAGTGTATGTGGAGAGTGTACTGAGGGAAGCTTAACAGAAGGGTAGTATGAATCTGGAGAAGAAGTAATTATGCTTTTGAATTTCCTGTTTCTTGACTTATGCTTAGAGAGCACTAGTTCCAGTGAAGTAGTTTTGTTTAATGAGTTCAGAAGAAATCTCTTTCTACAGAAGTTTGAGGTTTTGCTCCACTGAAACTAGTTGTAAAATCATAACAGCACAAAATACAGTAAAATTATAGAAGTGTCAGGAGACCAAAAATAATATTTTGTCTTAAGTATTTGAGAGGGTTGTAGGAGAAGAAAAGCAGCTTCTTTTCCAGAACACAAGGTCTATTGCAGTAAAAAAACCTTCATAGAGATGTAGATAGGTACCCTTGCATATATGCACTGTTATGGAATATAACTCTAATGGAAAATGTATTTGAAATACAAATAAACTAGTTGGAAAACTCTGCAGATCGACATACAATGTGTGGCATTCAGATGGGCAGCATGTGTAGGGAGTGCTTTTGCTTTTTGAGCTTTGTGACACCTTCAGTGTCTGCTGATCATGTTAAAATAAGCTTTTAGATGGGTATCTGCGTGTTAAATCTCCATTGCTGGAGAATTCATTCTGTTTGAAAACTTAGTTTGTTAGTAGATAGAGAAGTGACTCCCCTTCATGCCCATGAGAAATATATGAGTTTAATCTCTTTCAGGGGCAAGGGAAACAGACTATCCTGCAGGAGAAGAAGGGTCTCAAGAAGCAGATCCCAGTCAAGTGGACAAGTCATCTCTGTGTGGAAGTATGACTAGCAACAGCTCTGCAGAAACAGATAGCTTGCTAGGAGGAATAACAGTGGTTGGCTGTACTGCTGAGGGCATCACAGGAGCACCTGTAGCTCACGATGCAAACGGTGCCTCACCAATGACAGATAAACAGTCAGGTACGACAAACTTAGAAGCATGCCAGGGATGGACAGACACCATTAGGTATAACTGAGAAATGAATGGTACCAGTATTTAATGTCACAGCTTGCCTGTAAGCGATGATAATGTATAACAGGCACTCTGTGGGAAATGGCCTGGAAGCCTGACACACTTGGACTGTGTAACTGTAGCCAGGAACTTTGTGGAGGTGATAAACATGTATAGACAATTGCTTCTTTCAAAGAAGAGAATTTGATCTTGTGTGTGGTCTAAAGAGAGCTTTCAAGTTACCCAGTATTTGAAGTGCAGACCTTACTGACAAATGATAGACTGTGGATATACACCTTAACTCTTGTGAAGTCACACTAGAAATTTAAGTGAAGCTACTTAGTTTATAGGCAATCTTAATGTTTTCCAATATACACCTTTCAGAGCTATATGGTGATTTGATTGTTAATGGATATGTGTTTCTTTAACTTGAATGTCATTTCTTATGGCATATAATACTGTTGCCATAGTTCTGATCTTTAATTGACTTGATTTCACTTCTATTCCAGTTAATCACATAAAGGGCAATCTGTGTCATTGGTCGCTGGACTGGTACTTAAAATGCATTTGACACTTGGGTTGCACTGTTTCAGAACTGATTTTTTTTTTTGTGGGTTTTTGTTTATTTTTTTAAGATGAGATATTTTATTGTGAGTGTCTGGTCATTAAAGCTATTCACTTAGTATTGCATTCTGCCTCTTTTAAACACTTGAGAGTTCTCTTGAAATCATTAAAAGCTTTTCAAATTCTTTTTATTCCATAGATATTGCAACTGATAGCAATTCAGTAGATGAGAACATTCCAACAGCAGAGGAGGCAACAGAAGCAACAGAAGTCAATGCAGGGACAGGAGAAGACTCAGCTGATATCGCACAAACTGGAGTCTACACGGAGCATGTCTTTACAGACCCTCTGGGAGTGCAGAATACAACAGAGGCATCTCCAGTGTACCAGCCTAGGTACCTCTTAATGTTTTGATGTCTGCAGGAAAAGAACATGGGGATGAAATGACTATATTTAAGTATGTTTAGGTTTATATAGATAGTCTTGTTACAATTCACTCTACTCTTTGCTTGTGTGAAAAGTTCACCTACATAGAAAGAACTTTTTGCCTGTGAACTCGTATGTCTTAAGTTCAGACACCTCCAGAGTGTGGCATAGGGAGTGTCTACTAGGTTGGCACTAAGCCCTCCCACAGACTTAATGGGAATGTTGTGGTTTAACCAGGCCGGCAGCTAAAACAACCACACAGCCATTTGCTCGCTCCTCCCTCAGTGGGGTGGAGGAGAGACTTGAAAAGGAGGGAAAAAACCCCAACAACCCGGACTTGTGGCTGAGATAAAGGCAGTTTAATAGGACAGAAAAGGAAAAACATGTTTTATAGATTTTTACCATTATTAAGTGATGAACAGCACAGTATCTGGCCACCCAGAATTGATGCTCAACCAGTTCCTGAGCCACCCTGCCTCCTGGCCAACCCACAGTTATATATGGAACCATAGCATCATATGGTTTGGAATATCCCCTTGGCCTTTGGGGTCAGCTGTCCCAGCTGTGTCCCCTTCCAGCTTCTTGTGCACCCCCAGCCTTCTCACTGGCAGGTCAGCATGAGAAACTGAGAAGGCCTTGACTGCTTGACCCAACAGAAAACATCAGTGTGTTAACAACATTATGCTCATCCAAAACATGGCATTACACTGCTAGGAAGAAAATGAGCCCTGCGCTGAAACCAGGACAGTGGCACTGATCAGGAAATGCCCCTTTAAATTCTCAGTCTGATTTTAAAAAAGAAAAAAAAATAGATTTACACTCCTTTCTTCCAATCAACTGGTGGTTCAGATGTACGTTTTGTTTCTCAGAACATAAAATCAGACTAGTTACAGGAGTGGAGAAGCAGCTTGACAGTAATGAGTATTTCAGATCTTTAGGAATCTTCGGTCTCTGCATACAGGCACGAAAGTATCATATGACTTTTTTATAAGTGCATCTCTTGCCTCTGGTGTTACGACTTTTCCATCATTCCACCAAGATATCAGCAGTACTGACAGGCTTGAATAGAACCTAAATTTTCTTGTGTAAGTAAATGGCCACTTGAAAACCTCAATAACAATGAGGTTTTGTGTCATGTTTTCATACACAGTTATTGTTTGTGTTTTTAAAAAAATACCTTATGTACTTCAGGACCCAGTGTAGACAGTAGCAGCAATGAAGTAAATATGTAGTTTGTCATCTGAGTCATTTATGCACTTTTGTTCAATGTGTTTTAACTGTTGATTTGGTTCTTTTAGCACTGAATCAGAGTTATATAAAGATGTTGCAGTTTTGCCAAATGAGCAAGATCTAGTGAGAGAAGAAGCACAGAAAATGAGTAGCCTTTTACCGACAATGTGGCTTGGAGCACAGAATGGATGGTAAGAAAACACTCATCTTGTTAAATTTATTTGGAAAAATGATTTTAAACTTTCTTCTTGTGCCCACAGGCCTGATAACAGTCTCAAGTCAAGATTAAACTCGAAAGCCTAAACTTAATATGCTTTGCTATGTTTAGGTGTTACAGAATTCAAAGAAAATACTGTAGATGATGAACAAGCTGGTTTTGACATATTTTTTTCTGAAGAAAAGTGTTAGTTCAGGGGCTTTTTTGTAGTCAAATTATTGTGGTCTGATAGTTGTGACTTTCAATATTTTATTACACTAGGAAAATATATTTCCCTCTTTACCACAGAGATATCTGCAAAGGAGTGGGTCGTGACTTTAGGCCTCTGAAGAAAAGCATTCTGCCAGCCCATGTAGTTCGTCCTTTCAGTCTATAGATAACATTTCATCTTCCACCAAAAATGCTTTTCCTTTTGACTGTGGGTTTCCCCTTTGATTGTGAATTTCGATTTACAGGGGTTTTACTTGGGCTTTTTCCTGTCTGGCAGACTGTTCTTAGTGCTTTTAATCCCTCCTGATTTGTCTTTGCAGCCTGTATGTTCATTCGTCAGTGGGCCAGTGGAGGAAATGCGTTCATGCCATTAAACTTAAAGATTCTATTCTCAGTATTGTGTAAGTCCTGAAAGAATGTCATCTAAATCATAATGAATGCTTATTAAAATACTGTGAAGTAGTTTTATATTTTGCCCTCAGATATTGGGAATGTCAGTTGCCATAAATGCATGTGTGTCTTCTGAGGGGCCACAGAAATAGTTTGGGAAGGAAAAGAAAAGGCGTAGCAGTGCACCAGTAGTCTCTGTGGAAAATACTAGAGCTTAAATGTTGAGCTGTAGCTGGATACTCAAAACAGTTACAGGTTGTTACTCTTGATGTTTTCTTCTGGCTTTGTAAATAGTGATGCTTGAAGCCGATGTTGAATATAAAAAATACACTGAAATACAAAATGTTTCTACCTTACTTTAAACTGGCATTTTGAGAAATGCAGACTAACAGTATATGTTCTTGTGCCTCCTTTCTCTTCCCAGACATGTAAAAGGAATAGTATTAGTTGCACTAGCTGATGGAACACTAGCAATATTTCACCGAGGAGTTGGTAAGCATTTGATTAGATCTTGAAACCAGTGAAGCTGTAACAGTATTTAGGAAAGACATGTGCCATTTGTAAATAGTGCTTTGAAAACGTACACCCTAATGTCCTTTGTACAGGTTGTATCGAGAAATTGTTCTGGTATTTCACTTGCAGTCTTAGGTGCCATTTTTGCACTGTCCTGGTGCATTCCTGGGATGTTTTTTCTTGCTTTGAGAACAACGGCTTGTGTGAGCTAAGTAGTGAAAAGCCAGCTGATAGTCTTGCATCATCCTATCTCTTGGTTTTCATCATTCTCAATAGTTATATCTTCTGTTTCATTATTAGTGGTGTTAATTGTCAATGGTCAAGTCCTTCAATGAGAGTTATGTTAGTGTCCCTTCAGAATTTCTACCTAATCCGGTCCTGGACAGGCTCCATTCTTCAGCCTCCAAAAATAAGGACCTAGTGGGGAAGGTCTTAGAAGTAACTGGAACTTAGCTGTTGGCTTGTTTCCACACACATCGTATTCACTTGTGTTATCTCCTTGTGGAGTTGAAATACCCATGATCAGCATTTATAAGAATTAAACAGGTTGCACAACACTAATGCAGATAGTGGGATGAAGTTATGTGTTTAGTGTTCTGTTATTTTTAACTCAAACTCCAGTGGCTTAGAATCCTTAAGGATCTTGAGTAAATGTCAGCGATGATCTGTGGCTTAGCTCAGTCTACAACAGGATTTTCCTTGGTGTTGAATGACCAACAATTTAATATGTTTTTTAGTGGATTTCAGGTGCAGCTGTTTAAATCCTGAAGCATATTTTAAAAAACCTTGTACACTGGCCAACATACCTATGATAGGTCAAGCAGCAAGTGCTTAGTGATGTGTGGGTAGTTGCTTGTAATGTATACTGATTCCTAACAAAGTAAAGTGTTTAGCACCAGGTAAAATGTTTTCATGTGTATTAGACATGAGTCAGGGTACAGCCTTACATAAACACAAAGGAGTGTTGGGGATGTTGGTTGTTCATATAATTAGTTGTCTTTTTTAAAATGAGGAGCTGAGCCATAAATTTGTAATGACTTATCCAGTTTATTACAGTGCTATTTTAAAAAATGTAGACTGTTAATATATTTGCATGTGCTTATAAGCTATTTTTAAACTCATAGGACCCTGATTCTGTGCTTTATTTCTTTTTTTTTTTCTTTTTTTTAAAAAAAAAAAAAAGATGGTCAGTGGGACTTGACGAATTATCACCTCTTAGACCTGGGCCGGCCACATCATTCAATAAGGTGCATGACAGTGGTACATGACAAAGTCTGGTGTGGCTACAGGAACAAAATCTATGTTGTTCAACCAAAGGCCATGAAAATAGAGGCAAGTTGAAATCATGTTTAAAGTAATTGTTATGTTTTAATACCATCTCATGCTAGTGCCCAGACTCCAGCACAATGCCAGAGCACATTTATTTGTTCGTCAGTACAGATACAAGCAGCCAAGTAAATTTTTCTTGAAAAATAGTATTACATTTTAGATATTTAATTGGTTTGGAAGATGTTAAGCCATGATGAGACAGTTGTTACTTATTGAAACTAAATTTTGGGGCATTTAGTTCTTCACTTCCAACTGAAGACTGTCCTTGTGCAGAGCTTGTAAGGCTAGTGCCCAGGACATGCTCTACATGTGGCCCACCTGCTTGGAACCTTCTGTATAATCCCTGTCTGCATACTTTAGAGGCTCATAAATTTTAATCTTGAGAGTAGTTGTGTATAAGGTGTGTACACTGGTGTTTCTGCAGTGTTGTACATGTGTCTGACTTCCCTCAAGTACAGGAATGTTTCTGAAAGCCATTAGCAGTATTAATATTTGGCTTCTGCTAATTGGCCTGAGACATAGGCCAGACCTTTTGAAGATGATCACTCAGCTCTTCTGAAAATACCAGGCACCCAGTTAATAATCTGTAAGTACAGGGAAAGCAGGAATAACATCATACAGAACGGGGCACAAATTGTTTTGCTGGTGGATAGATAGTGTGTATTTTGCCAGACTGGGTTTGGTTGGTATACTGGAGGAAGGCTTGACAGAGCTAGGAAGAAAACCACTTCTAGCATGTGTATCTGTGCTGTGATGGGAGGACCTCGTACTGGAAAGACCCCGTGTTAAAATGGGGACAGCAGCAGAGTGGACTGGGGTAGCGGATGTAAATGGAGATATGATAGGAAACTATGGCTTTGAGATCGCCCTCCAGGGGAGGAAATCAATGCTTTTACTATTGTTTTAGCAGCATCCTATGCTAATTGTAATGGAAGTAAACACTGTTACCTGCTTATGATCTTGCAAATCAGAAGGTCATAGATGACTTAACTGTCAGTACCAGCAACTTGCTTGAGAGCAACAGGGAAGTCTGTCTTACTCTTTCCTTTGTTTCATCTTCTAATTTCAAATCTAATCTTTCATAGAAGTCATTTGATGCACACCCAAGAAGAGAAAGCCAAGTGAGACAGCTGGCATGGGTGGGTGATGGGGTATGGGTGTCTATTCGTTTGGACTCCACCCTGCGTCTCTATCATGCGCACACGTACCAGCATCTACAAGATGTGGATATTGAACCTTATGTAAGCAAAATGCTAGGTAAGTTGATATGCAGCTGCATTCTTATACCTCTTGCTGTCTGGAGCTTTCTTTTCCTGTTACAGATCAGGGAATTCTTAAAGCAAGCTAAGGGGAAGGGTGGGTGGAAGTTTAGTCAAATCCTGTCTGTGAAAACTTGAATCTGGAAATAGAAGTTTAAGTTAGTCTGTAAAGTGTCAGGAGGACGATAAGTCTTTTGATACAGTCTGAACCTACCTGATTTCTAAGCTGTGCCTAACATTTCAGAACTAAGGAGGAAAATGGTGGTTGAGTTGGGCAAGAATCAATAGAGACCCTAGAATATTCTTCTTACTGAGCTGGAGCTGATGCCTTTTTTAAAATTTAAGAGTGGGAAGAATCCATTACTTTGAAAAATTGCCTCTTTCAAGAATATACAGATGCAAAATAGCAAGTTTTTGTTGCTATAGATGCTAATAAGTGTTTCTATTTATTTTTTTATAAATGTTCATATAAGAGCAGTTTGACCACCTATGTAACATGAGATACGGGTAATCAGGCCATGGAAAATCCTTCACATAAAACTACTGTGCCATTGCATCTGGTTGACTGCTTTCTGCTCCTCTCATAGTGCTGATGTTAATGGATGAGAAGCCATTACCTTAGATCTGTAAATTAACTGGGTTTTTTTTTTTCTTGAAAAGCTGCCCTGATGATGTAAGCCCCCAAAATCTTACTGTGCAGCAATTATGAAGCTGTTACACCTTTCCCACTCTCACAGTTCATGTTAGTCTTTTTCTGTATAGCTTCACAACTTGATTAACATGGGGCTTTTTAAGAGTTTTTTAGCCTTTTAAGTTATCTTTACAACTTTAAATGTACTCCTCTACCTTGTTTCTGGTTGAAGTGGGAGGGAATTAGTTGTCTGCGTGGTTTGGGAGTTGGAGTTAAGATTCTCTGTTATGGAACTAATATTATTCTTGCTCATAATTTTTGATGAAAAGCATCTTTTGTTTTTAGGTACTGGTAAACTGGGATTCTCATTTGTGAGAATCACAGCTCTTATGGTGTCTTGTAATCGTTTATGGGTAGGAACAGGAAATGGTGTCATCATCTCCATTCCATTAACAGAAAGTAAGTAAAATATAAATGAATAGCACTGTGCAATATGCTGTAGACACAAAAAGAGAATATTAAACACCGTTCAGATGCTTGCTAATACAAAGAAAGCTTTACTACCCATGCTGAATCTTTCAGGTTTGTAACAGGTTGGGCCTGTGTGGTAATGAGCATCTAATTTGTGTGTGTGGTTACAATTACTCTGAGCAAAAAAGCGCATCTACTGAATATCCTGTCCTTCAGTTTGGACAGAGTTGCAATGGCTTGAATAAAAGAGAGACTTTGTAGCCTTAGAGACATTAGGAGCATCAGCAGCGTTTATAGAAGTTTGTTGCTTGTAAGAGATGGCTTTAGTTTTCTGATTCATGTTATTTTTGATTGCTGTGTGATCACCAAAGTAGTGTGTGTTTGAGTGAGTTGGTATTGTTGCTAATACAATTCAGTTGGCTTTAGTTTTGGAGAATTCATCACAAAGCTGGTATAAAGGATTGGAGCAGCTGTAGTACCAACTGCTTAAAGGACATGTTCAAAAGTTCCAGGAATTGTAAGCATGTTCTACAAATAGGGCACTAACTTGTAGGTAAAATTACAATGTAAATCCAAGTATCTGCATAATAAGAGCTCAAACTCTTGTCATAGGCTGAAACCACTTGGGTGTGGGAGGGGAGAGCACTCTGGCCTGGGCAGTTGAACCTTGGGAGAACAGTCCAGTTCAAGGGCAAACCAAATCTTAAATAAGTCAAGCTCATGAGGAATCTGTGTGTCAAGTGATTGCATTTACAAGTACAAAAAACCCCACTTATGCTTGAGACTGACATTAAAACACATAATATTTTGATAGTCCTAATTGTGCTCCTGTTATATAACAAGTAGTACAGTCTGAGAGGAGAAAAACCTCTTCATGTTGTACCCGCTTTTTTGAACAGCGCATACATACATCGTTTCTCATACTGTTCCATTACATTGTCCATGCATTCAGTAAATGTGTCTTTTTGCATTGCATGAGTGTACTAAGGAAGGACAGCCTTCCTCTCATGAGTTTGTAATAGTTTAAATCATGCTTTCGAAAATTATAGCCCTTAATTTGCATCAAGCTTAACTTAATGTTTCCAGAGGAGTGAGTTTGAAAACAGTAGTGAACGTGAAAACCTCCCTATTAAAGCTATTCTGTTTAATTTCAGTTTTGTTAGTTGTTCATGAATCAGAACGACTGTGGGTAGCCTGGTAGTGGGTTTGAGAACCCTCCTTACCAATAGTCATCGTTTTCAAAAGTAGTCACATTCTTGCATAAGCAATTTACTATCTCTGGCTCCCTGCGTCCCAGTAGCAGGGCATCTTCCAGATCTACAGATGTTTTGAAAGGGCACTTGAAGACTTGAGTTGTTCTGTTTATATTATTTTGGTGGCCTCCTGCCAAGGAAAGAGAGAAAGGGGAAACGTTGCTAATGAATAATAAATTTTATCGTGATAAAGCACGTGAAAGTGGCAGTGCTTTCCTTGTCCATTTTGTACTGAAACTTTTCTAACGAGATGCTGGGTTTTGTGACATTTTATTGAATCTTCTGTAATTTAGATATTTACTGGTTTTAGGAGCTAAAATTTTAAGCTCTACCTTATCAAAAAACCAAAATATAAGAGTGGTGGGTTCTCATTAATCCTTCTCCTCTACTGTCATACCTATCCATTTCCCCTTTCCTCCTTTCTCACTTTAGCTGTAATCCTCCACCAGGGACGTTTACTGGGGCTGAGGGGTAAGTGCAGATCCTGAACGACAAAATCTATTTTCAGGCTTCTAATAGCCACTTCAAGGCTGTTTCCCACTCTTTATAGATTGACCCTTTGTATGTTCCTAAATGTTTTTCCACTTGCAGTTACTGCATTGCAGCAGTTTTATGTTTGCTAAATGGCCACCAATCTGCTCAGCAGTTTAGTATATCATCCTGTGTTGCAGCTGAACTTTCATACAGACTTTGTTTTTCTTACAGCCAATGTGATACCATATCTTATAACTTTGTCATTAATCCACATCATTTACTGTCTTGTTACAAATCACCGTTTCTTTCACTACTTTGATAGTCTCTGGAATGGAGATGGCTTGTATGTCTAGCATGAGTACTTCTCTGTTTTAATGGATTTTAAAACTTCTTTGTAAAAACTAGACATAGAATTATAATAGGGTAGCTCCTTTATGCCCACAGGGGGCTATTTTTAGAGAATTTTTGCTGGCAAGGGGATACCCTATGATTAGTGGGAATGGAACTGTCTTTAATTACATGTTTAAGTACATTGAATTTGCTCATACTGAAACACATTAGAGGTCCTTGTTTTCTGTGAAAGATACAGTCTTTCACAAATTATTTGAATCCAAAAGTAGGATATTAAAATCTGGTGTTTATGCTAGACTAATAAGAATCCTGCTCCATTTTCTGATGTACTTAAAATAACGAAGCATGCAATCTTTTTTCTTTCCAGCTCTGTCTTGAATTGGCATTGCTGCCCTCCTGTTTCATTTTTATCTAAGTTGGCTTTAGCTTTTAGATGGTACCATAAGGTTTCTTAACAAATAACCAATTCTGAAATTTGTATTTTCAAGTAGAAAACACTTCTCTTTTTTTTTTTTTTTTTTACAGCTAATAAAGCAGCAACAGGCTCTGGAAACCGACCGGGGAGCGTAATACGCGTATACGGTGATGAGAACAGCGACAAAGTGACTCCAGGAACGTTCATACCGTATTGCTCAATGGCGCACGCACAGCTTTGCTTCCACGGGCACCGTGATGCTGTTAAATTCTTTGTTGCAGTACCTGGTGAGGTTTTATTGCCATTCTTCACATGAAGCTTTGGGTTTGTCCTCATTTGCTTAGTTAAACGTAGCATTCAGACAAAGATACCAAGTGCTGGAAGCTGTATGTTCAGAAACTGTATTCTCTTTGAAAGAGTTGTCTTCTAAGTGCAGTATTGTTTAATGGGGGGAAGTGGTTTGGTCACAAAGACAGATGTGTTTTGCTTCTGGGGAAGAAACTGCATCACTCACTGAGTACTTGCCTATTAAGAAGGCAGTGCTTCCATCTAATTGATGGAAGGTCCCATTTAAGAGCCTGACGTCCTGCAGGAAGGATGAGCTACTAAGGGAGAAGCCCCCAAAGGATAAACTATCAGTTGCAAAAGCTAAGGGGTTCCTAGAAGCTGTAGTCCTGGCTGAGTACCTTGTCAGAGGTTTTACACACCTTGTGTGCTGGAAGTAAATGGCAGAAGTTCACTTAATGGGAGACACTGAATCATTTCAGTTGTGCATTGGAATGTTGTCAGGACTGTTTCAATGTAATTCTCTAGATCCATGTGCTTGTGCTGTCAAATATTTCTCTGATTTCCATTGAGCTGACCTGAACAGATCCTGCCTCCCTTTAGAGACATGAAATCAGAGCAAAGCTAGCTGCCTGTCCCTCTCTGAAGAGTTACTAGAATCAAAGTTAAGTCTATCATTAGGCATTAAGTATGTAATCCAATGATTAAATATAGGGGGTATTATTCTGTGAGATATCACATAAAAATGTATTCTGTTTTCAATCCAGGTCAGGTTGTTTGCCCACAAAGTAGCGGTGGAACAGAGCTAACAGCTGACAAACCAGCCCAAGAGTCCTTCAACCAGAGTCCCTTAAAATCAATGTTGGTCATAAGTGGCGGAGAAGGATATATTGACTTCAGAATGGGTAAGAAAACTGACCTTAAAATCAGTTGTAACCTCTTCCTTATGAAAGGTCATCAACTGTATAATAACTTCCATTGTGACTGCAGAGTGTATTTGTGTGGTACAGAGCATTTACTGACTGACTAAGCAAATGTGAGGATAGAAGTATCTTTATTCTCTCTCACACACATGCACTTCTGCAGCTGCTTCTCCTCCACCCAACAAACCATGACCTCAGAGATGACTGTGTAAAAAGGTTTATTTGAAGCTCCACTGTGGAGCCACCTTACTCTTTGTGCTTTCAGTTTTACTTTGACAGGTTAGTCTTCTGCCTCAGCAGCTAGACAACATCCTCAGTTACTTAAATATGCAGACTGACTATAAAAGTAATGTATTACATGAAGAACACTCAAACTAAAATTTATTCATTTCTGAGTGAAAAGTGCAGAACTAACTCACTGCTTCTTACTTTGATCACTGCTTTTCTCATCTAGCACTTCTGCCTGATCTCAGCTCATAAAAGATTTTCATGTATAAACACTTATTTTGTTAATTGAAGCTTTAGGGGCAATATAACAAAAGAGAATGGTTGTGGCCCTGTGCTTGGGATCTGCAGCTGGAAACCTTGACAAAAAGGGCATAGAAGGAGTTGCAACTGCTAGAGTTTATTTTGACCTTTTGTCTAAATCTGTAGTGTCTTTCAAAAAAACAAACACACACATACACACCCCACCCCAAAATCACTACAAAGACAAACCTGTGAAGGCCAGCCCAAATTCTGTCATCCCAACTAGTCAATGAAAAAACAGTTCCTGCTTGTAACCCCAGTGGAGTTGGGTGGGAGGCAGGAAGGACGTGAGGCAGTTCTGTGCCATGCTGTAGTGAGTATTAAAACCTCTGCATGCATTCCAAGCAAGCTGGTATGGCCACATACCAAATGTGTGTGTTGCTGTCCTTGTGGTATGATGCAAAGCCACAAACTTGAGCGTCAGTACTGTAGCTACTTTGGTGCAGGAAACTGGCTCAAGAGCAAGTTCAGGCTATTCAGTGTTCAGGTTCTTCAGACCTCCAAAGCTGTCTAACCAGAAAACCAGCCAAACTGTGACTTGAAACCTTCCTGAAGTTGTAGGTCTGATCCAATCTTGTCTGATTAAGCTGATGCTCTTCTGTGCCACTACACTGCCTGGACACTGATGTTCATTGCTGTCTACATGCAGGGTTGTTTAGTGGTAAGGCTGTCACCTCTGATCCAAGTCAGCTCACCTCACCAAGAGTTTAGATGCTGTTACAAAATTGCTCCTCTCTTGAAGAGCAGTTACAGGGAATAGGCTTAAGGCTGTGTTGTGCTAGTGTGTGCAGAGTTGTGACAAGCTAGGATAAGTAGAGCAAGAGGAGGGAAGGGGGAAAGGCTCATTGTATACGTTGTCTCACTTGGGCTCAACTTGCTGCACTCCTTTCCAGAGCATTTTACGTGGCTTTTGTGTTTATGCTGGCACACTTCTCATAGCAAAACCATCTCTGTTTCTGCCTGAGAGGGACCACGAGTTTGCAAATTAGGTTTTTTCTTCTCTGACTCCAAGAGCTGCAAGGAAGAAACCACATAGAACATATGTACTCAAACTATGGTTAGTTGGGGGTTAGAACTGGAGAATATGACTAGGGGAATAGTAGGCTTGGAAATAATTACACAACAGTCTTTGTAAACATACATATTCACAATCTCAGAGTATGCTTTCACATGAGCTACTGTCACTGATGGTGTCCTCCTGCAAACCCAGATGTCACCTGGCTCACTGCATTTGGTGTTAATATTGGGTTTTGTTGTCTGCCTGAATTAAAGCTATTGTTTTTTCAGGTGATGAAGGTGGAGAATCTGAACTCCTTGGAGAAGCTCTACAACTTGAACCTTCTGTAGCCAAAGCTGAGAGGAGTCACTTGATAGTGTGGCAAGTAATGTGTGGCAGTGAGTGAGCCCGTAGGATGCAGCTGGAGACCTTAAAAAAAACAGAAAAAAAGGAAAAAAAAAAAGCTTCTGCATGTTTTTTTATTTTGTGAAACCTGTTTCACTACACAATGTTGAAGCATTTCTTTGCTGTTTAACTTTATATTGCAAATCTGTCATACCTTTAACTATACAGGAATTAGCTTGTGCTGTTTTACTGCACCCGTGTTACATGGAACAGTATAATGAAATCAGATCTTTCTCAAAACTGGTGTGCACACCATAGTAAGCAACTGAGACATTAGTTTTACTGTACCACAGCAATCTAATGTAGTTCACTTCTTTGGTAGTCTCACTTGAGTTCAGCTTTATTACAACTGAGCTTCATTTCACTGTATAATGTATTGAGTAAAACAGCAAAGTTACTCCCAGGGTGTTAAAAAATTGACTAATTTAAAGATGGATTATTAAGACTCATCCAAATATTCAGTGAGGGCTAAAGCAAACTGTAAATTTCAGCTTTTGTTTTCAAACCTGGAAAATATTGCTGGCATAATGTATACAGTTTAATTTGTTGCATTCATCTGAATGGGGGGAGGGGGAAGAAGAGGGGATTGTATAGGAATTAAGATGACAATATTTAAATAAAATTACATGTTTTCACTATTGAACCTCAAAGTTTGAGAACTGCTGCCCTCAATAATGAGCAATTTTGAGCATAGTGTTTTTCCATTTCCCTGACATGGAAGAAATTTGATTCCAAAGAGTATTCTTAGGATGATTTAAATTTGAAAATAACTGTAAAATTCTTGAGCAGGGGATATGTTTTGTTCTTTTCTTGTCTTAACTCCTTACATCCTAAGCACTAGAATGATCTTCTCTGCCTAGCTGGTCAAACTCATGAGGCACTATGTGTGTGAAGGTTAGAGACCTCGATTAGAGCATGAGAAAAGACTGAGAGTGTACAGGAAAAATGCATTCTGCCCAAGTGAGATTGTAAAGGAACTTTAGTGCCAGATAATTAGGTACAAAATGTATTTTTTGTAGCTGCTTGCCCCAATTTAGTAAATACAAGCTTAGCAACAACGTTAGCAGGTAACACTAAGATTGAGTAAATTGATGAAAGTCAGAAGACTTTAATATTAGGCTGACATTCTGTCTACTCACCATCTATTTTTTTAACCGTAAGCGTGAGTTGAAGACTGTCTTCCTTTTACATTGAATTGCCTACATTAGTATCAGACCCTGAGTTAAACACTTCATCATTTCTGTACCCAGATTTGCTCTTTCATTTAGTCTCTGGAAAGTAAAAGTTTTGAGGGGTTTTAATAAACATCCAACATTTACCCCCAAAAGGCTGGGACTGTTCTCTTCAGATTAGCAGAGAAATTTAGTAACTCGATTATCTGAGAGAACTGAACAGTTTCAGAGGAGTAAATATAGAAACTCTTTTTTAAAACTGCCTAAACATTTTTATGCAATAGGAGCAGTTCTGGTCTATCAGGCAAACATGTGTTTATATATTTTCTTAATTTTTTAAATGAACACATTTAGCTGAGGTCTATTGTGTAAATATATATTTAGGCAGCTTTTTCAAATGCATATCATAGCTGATAAACCAGAAAACTCCATTCAGGTCTATTGGTTAGATTTATATGTATAAATACTTTTTAAGCGACATATTTTGTACACAGCTGTTCCTCTCGTAAATATGTATCTAGGACATGAACTATGTAGTAAAAATCCTTATTAAAGATGTCTAATATCTTGGTAGTATTTTTCTCTTCAGAATGCCAAAAGTGATGAGAGCGTGTTGTTCATAATTTGCTTTCCAAATTCATCTTTAACGTCACTTTTGAAGTACCTTGGCTTAAATGTAAAGTCTGGGAGCTTTTAAAAGAAAAAAAACAAACCCCAAAACACCAGATACAGAAAGTAAACTGGCTAAACAGTCTTTGAAAGACCTATTTAAAACTTACACAGATGTGTGCTGAACCTGAAGCCATGTCTGAATTAACTTAGGAAATTGGATGTCTAAGAAAAATGCTGTCTAAACTTTTACTGCTGTTCAGAATCGGCACTGAGTGGTGCAGTTACGTTGCTTCTCCTGACACTTTCTTATTATTACGTTTCCTTTTTGGAAAACAGTCTCCAAAGCTTTTTCTCACTGGTTGATTGTCACATTCTTGTGTTCTCAGAAAAAAAAGCGCACAATTCTGTTCCTTGGTTCTTGTTTAGTTTGAATTAGCAACGGGCCGTTTTCTCTCAACGGCTTTACCGCAGTCAAACAGAGCGGTTCAATCGGGCAAGTGTGTACCTGGTCTTTTGCCAAATGTATCTGGTCCACCGTGCCATTTTGGTCACCTCAGTGGGCCAACTCTTGCAAATTTTTCAGAGAATGATTGTTTCTGTCCAGAAGTGGAAGGTTTTTTTATGAAAACAATAGGTTAACCATGTACCACTGTGGGTGTAGATAAAAGGCTTGTGCACTTCTCTGTGTTTCTCACTTAAAAACTTTATCCCCTGGCCTAAGGTACAGTAGATTAAATGGGTCCCTATTGTCATCACAGTGCACTGGGATTGATAAACTCTACTTAAGGTCGCTCTGAATGGTGAATAAAGCCCGTAAAACCCCAGGCAGCGGGATGACAATACCCTCCTACAAATCCGTCTCAAGAATGTGTTTATGCATACACTCATGTGATTAAAGCATCATATAAATAGGAGCTAATCTCTTGATAGCTACAGCTTGTTAATAGTTTGGAAACATTTTGAGCACAAAATATGCAGCACATTACTTGCCTGGGTAAGGGTGTTTGCATGGTAAAGGTGAAATGCATTGTATAAGCTGCTGCATTGTCCGTTTCTTGTAAAGGTCTTCCTGCGTTGGATCAGATAGAGCTGGCAGAGCGTAGACACTTTATCATAGGCTGCCTTAGTAACAAACAAATGTTAAATCTGTTTTATTCTACTAACTGTTCTAAAGAACGTGCGTCTCTTAAAATACTGTGTAACTGAATATTTATTTCCATGTGAGTATTATAAAAGTTACCAAAGGATTAAACCTGACTTAGCACTCTTGTCAGTGACCCTGTTCAGCCAGGGTCTGGTGAAGGCCCTGCTCTCTAAAGCAAGACATGGTAAATTCAGATACGGTTCTTTAGGGAAATCAAACGTTTTTCTAACAGGGTTATGCCATATTGTAACAACCTATGTTGCACCTCAAAGCATTTTTCTATACACTAAATGTCTCTCCCGCCCTCTAACAAGATTAAGTTTCCTTTATTAATTTTGTTGATGCACATTTCTCAATCTTTTAAACATATATTTTAAACATTTTATGGTCTGTAATTTTTGAAAGTTTTGTCTGTTGGACACTTTACGCTGAATTTTACTTGCCTCTGTAATCCAAGAAGGATACTACAGCGTTAAACTTGCTGTCTGTTTAAAACTTGAGGCTTCTTTTCTGTGAGCAGAAAAGCTCATATAGCAGTGTAGTTATTTCAGTATTTATTTCTATTATTGAATCCATGGGGTTCAGAATGTAACTTTGTACATGAAATATATATAAATATGTATATGAAACATGCATTGGGTTGGTGTGTTCTTTGGAGTCTCATGTTAAGTTCAAAGGGGTTTGGTGCTACCAGAAGGCATCATAATTGTGAGGTGGTGTTTTTTTTTTTACACTGGCAGCCAAGTAATTGCCATTGTAAGTACAGGTAGTAATGGACTTGAGTCAGCCAACAGCTAGTGTAATCCTGCGATCTCAAACTGGCTGTAAGCAAAAGCTCTGAAGAACTTTAGCTCACTGACAGGCTCCCAGATGACACCCTGCCCCTCAGCCTTCTGCGCAGCCCACAGACCTGCTGACTCGCAGGACAAGGGGCCAGAGGAGATCCGCTTACCCGCAACTCGGCTCAAACAGGCACAGGCGCTGGAGTTTGGCTTTCAGATGTTCTTAATGCCTCATGGCAAAGCCATCTAAGCTCAAGTCTGTGCTCTCTGCTTCCCACACAGCAAAGGGAACGGTATGCTGGTGTGGCAGAAGGCTGAGGACTTGGTGACAGGAGAGGCAGTCCAACTGCAGGCACAGAGCACTCTGCTAGAGCTGGGGTCTAACTTCTGCTGGGCTCCTCTGCCAGTGGTTTCCCTGTGTCAGCAGGTAACGAGTAGCTGGAAGTGTTTGGTTAGCCAAACACTAACTCTTGTTGGAAGGGCTGGGGGTGGCCCCACGTTGTGTGGTGCCCAGGCTCTGTCCCCCAGCATGCTCACGGCACGATGCCCTCTGGTCTCTTGTCCTGCCATGTCTGTGCAGCCATCTGCTGCCCTTGCTTCTCCCTGGCAGCCAGGAAGAGCCTATATAAACGCAAATACCTCTAGGATGCAAATACTCCATGTTTGCATAAAGGAATGGAGGCACCGTCCATGCCTCAAAAACAGGGTGTGCAGTGTCCTGTAGCTGCTGGTAGACCAAATTCATCTTCATGGTGCTTAAAAGAAAACAATTCTCTTCTGCTCATTTAAGGGGGTTTTCTCACAAGATTTTTGCCTCTCCAGAGCAGATGTGCTGACAATCGTCTCTCTCCACCATAGTGGTTGTTCTCAGGATGTGTCCAGTCACCCGTGCATTATGTCATCACACTGTGCTGAGACAGTGTGTGCATATTAAATAGGAAGAAGTGTTCTAAATCTTGACTCTGGACGTGTTGGAGCTCTTCTGGCAGCACCTCAGGCCTGTGGGTAAGTAATTGAAATTTTCAGATCCTGTGTTGAAAGAGAGGTGCCAACAGAGAACTAGGTTAAGGTGTTACAGACTGTATTTGCAAACTGAAGCTTTAAGCCACTGAACACCTAGACCCTCCTGCAGTGAGCATGGCTGTGATGGGAGAAGCACTCACGCTTTCTTTGGCAGGCTCTAAAAATGTTCCATGGTTTGTATTGGTCTCCTACAGAAAGAGGTAATCAGAACACATAAAATGTTAATACTCCTACAGCAGTAAAACTATTTCTGTGTGAATGACCTTTATTGGAAAATCCTTGTTTGCTGGAAATTAAACCTCCAACTTACTGAGATTTGTTTAATTGTTCTTCCTACAACAGAATAGCAAACCAAAACAAGGGACCTTCTTGCCTTCATGTCCATTGTCATCGTTGTCCATCTTTGTCATCTTGTGTTCAATTTGCCCTGTTTGAGCAGTGCAGTCTGTAAGTGTTACTTAGCATCATGATGATCTCCAATGCACAAGTTTACAGCTACTGTAAAAGAAGCTTTGAGGAAGCCTCGTGGCCTTGGACCACAGATCGACAGTACCGTGTTTGGCACTCGTTGCAATTTCTCATGGTTATAGTTAGTGTCTTTGAAAAGCTGTTTTGAGATGACAAACCCAAAGATGAGAACTGTTTCCCAGCTTTTCAAACCACTCTGGGAAGCGGTGGTAAGATGGGAGCTGCTGAGAAGCACCGTGGCTTGGTGCCTGTGACTGTAGATAGATGGGAAGCCCCAGGCTGGGCACAGACTGTGGTGTGTAGACACAAGATGGAGCTCTTACAATTGCAAGAGAACATGGAGACCTACGGGGAAACTCCGGTTGGAGTGTCCTCTTCCCCTTTCCTTTCAACACCCAGGTTTCAAGTTTCCTCTGAGAGCTTCAAGGTGAAGCTGTGGTGTCAGCGGGTCGTGGAAAGGAAAGGAGGATCCAAGTGGTTGGTTGGTTGGTCAGTCGCTGAGGGGCTCAGAAGATGAGTCTTGCCTTCAACTCTGCAATGTGGGGGTTTGTCTGTTCTGTTACAGCCCTGCTAAGAGCTGGGGCTGGAGGCAGCTGAGACCTCGCCAGCCTGGGGCACTTAGTTCTTAGGAAAAGGAAACAGACCTGGGCCCTGGGACATGTGGGTGGGATGCTGCCATCCCTGCCATCTCTTCACATGATATCACGGTGCCCTGGGGCTCCTGCTTTGTAGGCTCTCTCCAGTCAGAGCTGAAATGGCAGAGGGGAAAAAACAAAACCCCTCATGCTGGGCACCTTCCCAGACTCCACGTCTGCTTTTCACACCCACTTTTCAGTGCCTAGGGCCAAGATGTGTCAGGTCAGCCTGGAGCCAGCACCTGCCCTGCACTGGCAGGGATGGAGCCGCTGCCAGCCATGTCCCTGTGTCAGGACCAGCATGACAGAAATGTCAGTCTGTCGTTATGGTGCCATCATTGTGCTTACCTTGTGACCTGACTTGCAGCTGTGGTTCTCAGTGTCATCCTTTTAAAATCAAACTGGACTGATGCTTGTAGTGAGCTCAAGGAAGGGGGGGAAAAAAAAGCTGCTAAGTGCTGGGCTGGGTCAGACCCCAGGTCCTGGTGTCCTGGCTGAAGGCAAAGGCCTGGAGGAGGCAGCTGGAGTGGGACAGAGCTGTAGGTCACCCCGCAGCCTGCTGCTCCTTCAGGCATCGAGACTCGGCTTCAGCATTGTGGAGACAGTGGGTTTGATGGGAAATGGTGCGGCACCCTGCATCCCAGGGGGAAACAAAGCAGGAAACCTGGGAGCTCCCTGCTTTGCAAGGGTAGCTGGAGCTCCTCAGGATATTCCTCTAGATGTGGCAAGTACTGAGAACAAGTTAAAGCGTTAAGTTCTTCCACCAGTTACATTTCCTGTGCCGCTGCGGAACACTCCTGGCAGGTGCTGCCGCCATGCATGGCTCTGTCCCTGCTCACTTGGGGTGGTGGTTTGTGCCCCCTGGGATGGCAGACACGTCTGTGGGGATGAGACACACATGGATCATGTGTGAAGAGTTTCAGTGTTTCAAGTCAGACCTGGCAGTGTTTTGGGGTGAGTAATTGCACTGAGAAATGGTGTTAAAGGCTGATGGGGGAACCTGGATCCAGGAGAGAAAAGATGCTGAGGACGTTTTTGGCTGCTAATTGATGTGTTCAATGAGAGAACAGCAGGGTATGTGTGTGGGCAGGGAGAATGGAATTCTCAAAATTGCCCAAAAGGTAATGAAGATCCCTGCGATGAGCGAGGTGAATTGTGCAGTGTCCCACCAGAGTCTGGGTGACTCAGACTCTCTGCGGGTGCTCAATGGCACAAGAAGCTCCTGGGCCCTTGGCAGATGTGCCTGCACCTCGGTTCTCCTGGGAAAGAAGGATGCTGCAGCTGGGGTCCCTGTGCCCAGCCAGACCTCAGAGGTGCAGGGGGAGCAGGGTCTGCCCCTGGCAGTGGTGATCAAACTCAGAGGTCCCCATGCTTGCCTTGCTGCAGAGGGCTGTAGTTACCCACGGCTGGGAAGGGAAAATCAGGAGGGGAGATGGCACCAGAACATCCCTGGCAATGTGTGAATGGCAACACCATCATGGAAAACACCAGGACAGAGTCAAAACTTCATGCAGTGAGGGTGAGGAAACAGTTTTGTTGCCTTCTGGGTGATGCTGTGCTTTCAAACTGACCTGCCATCAGCTTGGCACAGCGGTTTGGATGACTGGCCTTTGTCAGTGTTGAAGGGTTGTTTCTCAGCCAAACCTCTGAGCTTCTTGGGGTGCTTGGAAGGCACCATAGCAACCCCCATCTCTGGTAAAGCCTGAAGTTGCGGTGGTTGAACTGCTGCATTGGTCTGGGAAGAGAGGCAGTTGTGTGGCTCTCACTCCAGATGCAAGGCAAGGTGGAGCTTGTGCCGTGGTCCCTGTGGGGCTGGTCTTGTGGCTCCTCAGACCCTGCCAGTCTGGTCCCCAGCTTTAAGAGGCTCAGCGCTCTGACAGCCAAAAGCCATTTATTTGGCATTGGGAAGGCAAAATGCCTGTAACTGGGCCATTCTCATGAGAAGCAGCTGCAATTGCTGCAGGGTCACTGGAGAGGCGGAAGGCATCTGAGCTCCTCTCATGAGACATCAGCAGAGGGGTGGGAGAGGTGGTTTGTCACCATACCGTGTTCCCAGAGGAGCTCAGGGCAGCCAGCCTTGCCCTGGATGTGCTCTTGCTGGTCACCCAGCCTGAAATCGTACAAATGGGACACAACCAGTGCAAAAGGAAGTGTGGAGGAATGAAGAGACTTTAAAAAATCTCTGCCAGAGCTGGCAGCAGTGTTTCAGGCTGACAGCAGCACCTGAATGTGGAAAGTGTTCCTGTTCTGTGAGCTGGGTTTTGCAAGCACCGTAAGGTGAGATCTTAGAGACAGTGGAAGAAGTAAATCAGAGTCCTAAGGTGTGTTTTCAGCTTGTGAAGACGGAGAGCTAGCAGCGCTGGTTGGGCTCACCCTGCCAATGAAGCGACAATTTGATTCCCTATTTCCCTCCTGAGGTTACAGCTGGCTTTGCTAGGCTCCTTGTGCCTTGAGCAAGGGTTGCACAACCTGAGGCTGGACCATGTTTCTTGCTGCTGCTCAGACAGCATCACTTTAGGCTGGGATCCACACGCTATAAGTTATAGGTCTGATTTTGACTCCTAAAAGAGCAAATGAGAGCTACAGAGCTGGTTGAAATGGTCAGGAAGTGCAGGTCAGACAGATGCAGTTTGGAGGGTTTTCAGTGATGGTGGTCTTCTGGCTGTCTGGCTGTTCTAGACCCAAATGTTGGGTGCAGTGGGCAGCACCCCTTCCTCCATGGAAGCTTTGGTGTTTGGACAAGAGACACAGGAGTGTTTGCTGATCTCCACAGCTGCTGCAGTTTCCTCTCTTGTTTGTCCAAATTCCATTTTCTAAGGATATCTTGCAGCCCATGTGCACTGAGCTTGGGCAGCTCTTGTCACTTCTCATCAAAAACGAAATAAATCACTGGTACCACAAACCCTGCCTTCCCCTCCAGGCACCCTGCACAACAGCAGTGGCTTTCTCAAGGGTGCTGAAGTTACTCACCAGACAATCAGGATGCAGACACCCTGGCCTGCAGCTGGTTCAGGTGTCATTTGGGATTACTCAAAGTGGGGCTGCTTTGGCCCGGAGGTTGGAGGTGCTGTGTGGAGGCAGACAGGTCCTGGTGTGGGTGCTGCCTGCAGACTTTTAGCACTTGGAGCCAAACCAGCCAGGAGGGTTAATATGCCTCGGGATGTGCGGATTTGGGGTGTAGCGGAGTAGTCCTGAGAGGAGGGCACTGATTTGTTTCATGGGTATGGTCCAGCTAGCTGCGCTTCCCAGGGAAACAGCACTGCTTGGAGCTCCCAGATAGTGCTGAGAAGAGCTGGTGGCATACTTGAGCAAATCCCTGGCAGATGGAGCAATGCCCAGTGGGTGGAAGGTTCTGGTGCTGGCTGTAACTGGGAGACATCGCTCCGTAAGGGCAACCAGGGTGGTGAAGGGGCTGGAGGGCAAATCATATGAGGAACGGCTGAGGGAGCTGGGGCTGTTTAGCCTGGAGAAGAGGAGGCTGAGGAGAGACCTTATCACCACCTACAACTACCTGAAGGGAGGTTGTAGAGAGGTGGGCGATGGTCTCTTCAGCCAGGGGACAGAAGATGGGACAAGGGGAAATGGCCTCAAGCTGTTCCAGGGCAGGTTTAGATTAGACATTAGAAAAAAAATTTTTAGTGGAAGAGTCGCCAGGGCCTGGAACAGGCTGCCCAGGGAGGGGTTGAGTCACCTTCCCTGGATGTGTTTAAAAAGAGGGTAGATGAGGTACTTAGGGAGATGGTTTAGCATAGGATGGGATTGGTTGGACTTGATGATCTTCAAAGGTCTTTTCCAACCTTGTGATTCTGTGAATGTGTTGGTGCTGGACAAGGAGCAAATCCATAGGGAAGCCTCCAAGGTGATGTTGGCATCAGAGCAGCTTGTGGCAGAGAGATGCTCTGGGGTCATGCAGGTCCAGCGTCGCTTGAGAAGTGCTGCAGAGCCCTGGGCCATCATCCCTCCAGGCCCAGCCCCTCCTGCGAGCAGAGGTGGGTGCACCCCTGCCGTTGTATTTACCTCCTCAGAGATTTTGACTTGGCATCACCTAAACCGATGGGTGAGGGCTGACAAAGGGACATTCCCACCACCCCTCCCAGCAAACCTCTTGCATCCGGGGCCGCCAACATCCAAGACTGACAGGGAGGGCTTTTCCATTCTGATGCAGCCACAGTCCTGGTGAGAAGCTGAACATTGGTGCTGCCCATCTCTGCTGCACCACAGAGCAGGTGCCCACGCACCCTCCAAGCCCCCATCTCTGAACCCAGCGACTGCCTGATGTTGCTGCATCTCTAACAGAGCCCAAATAAAGATGTGCTACAAAATGAGCTTAGTGGGTCGCTGCGAAAGGAGCCCCATCTAAGGCCAGCAGTCAAGTTACATAAGCCAGTAGGTCACAGCTCTTCTAAACCTTTTATAGGCCATAAATCCACATTTCCTGGATTTTATAGCTTCTGATTAAAGATATAAAAAATACTATGTGACTGGAATAAGCCAGTTGACCAGCTAACGCAAATACTGTGCTGGGAAAAGCTCTTCCCCCTGCGAGGAGGCTGTGGGAAGCCCAGGGATGCTCCAAGAGGAAGGCTGGATGCTAGCGAGAAATGAGCCCTTGCCATGTACACAGCGTAATCGAGGGACTTGGCCAGTGCCACATCACCATATGGTGACAGGATGCTGTGCCCGCCCTTTAAATAGCACCAGCATCCAGCGTCTTTATTTCTGCAGGTTTTATGGCCATGGAGGGTGGAAGAACCTATTTGCTTTCAATAGCTTGGAGTTATTTTGAGGTTTATTTGCCTGACAGCGCTGTGCTTTCCGGGGTGCTTTAGGAAGTGTAATAATGAAATGGTTTTGTCAAACATACCCATTTGGGGAATGTTAAATTTTTTATATTGGTAACTGAAATTCAGGGACTGTCCTGGGCCGATCAGGGCTGTGACCAAGTCCTGGAGCTGAGCAAAGTGCCAGGAGGTGGCCCAAGGACAGCCACCCAGACTGTGCCAGGCATCGAGCCTCCTGGAGCACAGAGTCACAGAATTTTAGGGGTTGGAAGGGACCTCCAGAGATTGAGTTCAACCCCCTGCCAAAGCAGGTTCCCTAGGAAAGCAGCCTACAAATGTAGCGTATCTGCTAGATGAGTGACTTTGAGGCTGTGGTCTGGGTATCTTTATTTTCTGTGGGGTGCTTAGGGTGTCACGGTCACTCCTCCTAAAAATCACCAAGGCTCCACAGCTACAATCCTGCAAACTTATAAGCACACATGTAAAGTCACAGCACATGACTTCAATGGGGCTATTCATGTGCCTCAGGAAGTGTGCGCTTCACTTCTTGGGGGATTAAGAATGCTGCAAAGTCTTAAATCGGGGGCATGAGAAGGGAGGAGAGAAATCAGATTTGCCCAGAGAATACCCTAAGTTCCTTTCTTGCCATGACAGAAGAACAATGGCAGCAACAGCTTTAGACTTCAGGATCTTCAGCAAAAACAGCACCTTCCTTTCCTCCTCCTCAGAGAACTTGCTTCTTCCCAAGCCAGTGCATCCTTATCCAGAAGAAGGCTGGGCTTTCTCTTCCTCACAGCATGTGAGCACGCAGGGCTGGGTCATGGCTGTGCCCACAGCAAGGGGGCATTTCCCAGCACCGTGCACCTCTTTGGCAAACACTGAGGTTGTACACGAGGTTTCTAAGCTGGTTTTCTCCCGTATCTGCTGCTTTCTATAATCTTGATTTCCCATCTTCTCCGCCCAACCAGCACCTGCGGAGCTCTGAGACCTGCTGCTTCGGTTTAGCTTGTTCCATGCCCTCTAGTATTTGGCTTGTTTCCATTTCTGCTGTTCCCCGCTTCTTCCATCAAGTTTTTGGACTCCCCCAGGCTGAGGCCATGTCCTGTGCTGCCCCGTGGCTCCTGCACTTAAACCCCATTGCAGCACTCCCTGCTCAAGCGCCTGCCTCAAGATCAGCCCCTAAACTGCTGGCTTGGGGTGACTGCATACCTTCTATCACTAAGGCTCTTGGGGTCTTCCCCAAAGCGGTCAACAAATGAGCGTGGTGTTTAACTGGGAATGCTTTGATTTGGGAGCTATAAATGACTTGCCTCCTCCCCAAAACCATCCCTGGTTGGGATCAGTGTGGGATCAGTGGGCAGCAGGCGCACGTTTCCCAGTCTGCGGGTTCCTTCCTGTGCAGGTTGCTCAGGTCCTGGCTTCCCTTCCTGTGTACCACAGCTGGAATTGGGGTTCACCATCGTACCAGAGATAAGTTAAAAGTAGCAGTAGCTGGCTGAAAGACATCTGTGCCTTTGTTGGAAGAGAATTAAGCTGGAAGAGGGACCCAGGGGAGGCTTCGGAGGGCTATGTACTGTGCCTGGGGCAGGTCAGCTTCTTTCTCTGCTGACTCAGGCAGAGATTTAAATGTCACAGATGAGGCATCCCTTCAGCTGGGGCTTTTCAGGAGGTCACACAAAGGAGTCAGGACAGTCTTACCCTTTTCACATTTAACTCACTTTATGATTGTTTCCATCATTTTCAGGATTTTGCCGCCTCAGTTTGGCCTGGGCTGTGCCAAGCAGAGCACATCAAAAGTGTCCCAGTCTCTATGAGGTTCCTACACTGCAGTGTCAGGAACCCTGCTGAGCCTGCGATCCTCCAGATCTCCCTGGGCTGTTCCTGAGGATCTCCTGCCTCCCTGACTGCTCCTTCACTGTTATTTTTGCTGAGAGGTTTTTATTCTGCATTTGTGGGTGCTTTGTGTGAGCTCATGCCACACTTTGACTCATCTTAATATTGTTACTATCTCAAACCTACTCCTTGTGACATATTTGGGGAGTAGGCAGGAGACATCCAAGAATCTGAAACCAAAAATAGGGAGAATGAGAGAAAATAACGTTGTGACTTTCAAGTTCTTCTGCCTCCAGCCAGCCCAGGTCTGCAGGTGCAGCAGGTCTCCAGGATGCGTCTGATGCCATCAGCGGGATGCACCCTTGGCCACAGCCATGCAGCTGGCATCAGGTGGCTCTGCCCACTCCAGTGCTGCGTCTGTGACAGTCAGGACTGACCTGGCTGTGCCATGAAACCCAGAGTTCTGCTGAATCTCAGCCCCAGAGGGCTGCAGTGCCCTTTTGTCTGCTTTTACACCCTCTGTATGCCATGCAGAAGCAGTGCTGGTACCTGCAGGCAGGGAGAGGAGTTGTGAGAGCAGACGTGTGCTCACTGATGAGAAAGCGTTGAGTTGTTCACACCCAGGATAAATCTGTTGCGTGTCTGTCCCCCGGAGCCCTGCATAGCTACGGCTGCTCGAGCCCAGCTGTCCGCCCTCTTCACACTGGGCACTTGGCTCATCCCTGCGCCTGGCCCTTCTCACAGGGCATCAGGCTACGTCTGGTGTCCGCCGTGTAATGTTACTCCCAGGAACGTATGGGATACATGCATCTGCTGGGCCAGGCATGAACCCCCCGGGGCCGGTCACACAAGAGGTAAGAGAGGCTCCGCGCAGGGTTTACAGCAAGTGTGTGAAGGGGATGCAGGCTGGGATCCGGCATCTGACTGGGGATCCAAGTGAGCTGCAATGGGCTTTTGCAAAGTGCTCACCTCTCCTGCTGAGCTTAGCGGTTACAGGCAGTTTCCATACAGCGGGACCTTGGGCTGCTTCCGTACAGCTCAGCTTCAGCCATGCCGTCTAAGGGCTGCTCCCAGCACACAGCTCACATCAGGCTTCTTCACAGGCAATAAGGAATGCGCGTTCCTGACAGCTCATAGCTGTTTCAGCTTCACTTTGGATTGTGATTAAGTCATCACTTGGTTTTAAAATCCCTCCCTATTTCATTTTGGTTTTAACTGTCGCTCGCTCTTAGAGCTGAACTGGTTTTTAAGGTCCTTCTCCTAGTCTCAGCTTTCCTGGTCCCAGAAAAGAAAATGGATTAGCCGAGGGCTGTTGTTGTGGTGTTGAATTTCTCCTCTATTGCAATGTCATAACGTTGGAGTTAAATGTTTCCAGGGAATAGCAGCTCAGTTTTCTGTTTCCGGAGAAATCAAAGAAAAAACTTTCCACTGGATCTCATGCACAATATCCTGTGTTTGCAGACACGAGCCATCGGGCAGAAGCTGACTTGAAAGGAGGTCCCTTTTAAATGTCTGTGATGTTTTGATCTGCCAGAGCCCCCCAATGACTCTTACAGGGCAACTGCCTGGAGCCGTGGGGCTTTGGGGTGAGCAGAGCAGTGGGGTGCAGAGCCACCCCCTCCCTGTGTGACGAGTGTTATCGCACTCATCTCATGAGCTTCCCTTGCTCATCCCCTGGTAAAGCTCGCTGGTGTAAAATCACTTTCCCTTGGTGCAATGGGTCACCCTGAGGAACAAGGGGTACCTCTCAGCTGGGGGGACGTTGCTGCGCTCTGCACAACAGGGAGGACTGGAGCTGGAGAATGGGTACAGCCTAGAGGGGCTTTTGGGGGAGGGGGGCACAGGGACAGGACACATCCAGGCCTCTCGCCATGATCATTTCAAGTGCTTGGGCATGGAGTAGGGTTTGGACAAAAGCCTGGGTTGCAACCAAGCCAACTGTTCAGCGCTGGTCCCAGTATGGGGCAGATGGCTGTGTGGGAGCACTGGGAAGGCTCCAGGGACTGTGCTGCTGCCTGGCATGGGGCAGTCAAGAAAGCACCAGTCATGTTATCTCCAGACTCAAAAGAGACCCAGAGCTGCAACTTCTCCTTTCCAATCCACCACAAAGAATATGGTGGTGCCACCACAACCTTGAGCAGGTTGCTGCAAGGAGCTCCTACAGCCAGTCCGTGCAGCCATCTCCCACGAGGTCCTGGAGATACAGCAGCGGGCTTGTTCCCAAAGGGGTGACAGAGCCCCCGGGCTGGTGCCCGCCCACCCCTGCCTGCCCCTCACCCTGCAAGAGGCGCTGGCTCATCTCCTGGAGACCCCCACACTTCTGTGGCAGGGGAAAAAGGAGCATGGTGGTCTCCAGTGCGGGCAGAGGGATGACAACCCACCAGTGCCCAGCATCAGCTGGCTCAGGGGGATGACAACCCACCAGTGCCCAGCATCAGCTGGCCCCGGGGCCGTCCACATATCTATTCCTGGAGGTGCCACGCCGGGAGCCCAGGACACACTGTCTCGGCTGTTAAACCCTGTGAGTTTCCTATTGCTGCAGAGGCACTTGCTCGATGTCCAAAGACACAAGAGCGGTTAATTATGACCTGTAGCATAGATGGATCATATCACTGCTATTTTTAGAGCTCTCACTTCTGGTGCAAGCCCCGTATCTATCTCTTTTCAGCCTTTTATTTTCAGTTTCTTATTGCCGTTTCCTCAACTCATCTCAGGCACCAGGTGGGCAGCAGCTGGGGAAGTATTTTTGTCTCCGTGCGGCACAACATGACGGCTCGTAGGGTGCAGGGGGACGGGTACAGCTCTGCTTGGCCAGCAGCTGAAACTCAGCCAGGGTTACAGACAGTGCGTGGCAGCTGAGCCCAAAACCAGAACCCTGTTCCCAGGCAGCCCCCGTGCCTCTGCGCCTGCCCTGGTGCAGCTTTGCTACAGCCACCACGGGGACAGGCACGGCCACTCCTGCTGGAGACTGGGGCCAAGGTGGGTCTGTCCTGGCTGTTTCCAAATGTGGATGAGGATATAGAAATGGGGTGTCATGTCAGTCTTGGGGTGTTGTTTTGGGGTTTTGAACAGGTGAGGTGTGAGCTTGGCGAACATTGGGGTGTTCTTGGTGAGGTAAGGCGCATCCCTGGTGGGAATGCAACACGGCCACGGTCACTCTGGCACAACTATGGTGTGATCCATCATCCAGAGATGAGCGTAGGAGGGTAGCAAGGGCACAAGTTGGAGAAGAGCACCAAGTCCCTCCCCTGTCCCTCTGCAGTCCAGCCAGGGAGAGCAGTGCTGTGTCACCTCTCTGTCGGCACTGGTGCCTCTGGCAGGGACCCAGCAAGCTGAGTGGGACAGGAGGAGAAAGCCTGGCCCTGGGGTGAGAGCAGGGCTGGGAAAGGAATACCCCGTCACGCCTGGCCACTGACGGAGTACAGAAATAGCCCATGCCCGGTTCCCTAGAGAGTGGGTACACAGCATGGACATAGACGGGAAAGCCCTCCCCTGGCTCGAGTGTCCCTCTGGGCTGGCAGGAGGGTGACCTGGGCAGCATCCGGCTTCTTCCCGGCAGCATCACTTCTCCCCTCTGCTCCCTGCTGTCTCTGGGCTTCCCAGCATCGCTGCATCCCCCCTGCAGGCTCCCTTCTCTCTTTGCAGGCCAAGAGACCTGAAGGCTGTCGGAGGGATTTAAGGCTTTGGCAGAGGAGTGGAAGGTTTTTGCAGAGCGCTGCTCCGTGCAAACTGCTGGTCTGTAAATACGTGGCCCTGACTGGCAGACTCGAGTCCCCTGCAACGTGTTACAGCCCAACGAGGCATTTCTTGTAAAAGAGCAGTGTGGAAATGCTGTTTTCACCAGTAGTTGGTGGCTGACCCTGTTACAGAGCTCATCCTGATCTGGTACGCGCAGCTCCTGTGACTGCACAGCCCGAGTGCCGCTGTATCGCTGCCCATCCACCACCAACACCTTGCCCAGCGAGCACCAGAAGTAACTACACAAATTGGAGATGTGGATTCAGCCAGCGAACATGTAACCCCCCTCATCTGGCTGTAATAAATCAAGCCCACAGGTTCGGTCTGTACATAGGCCACCTGAGTGTATACAGGTGATGAACAGAGGTTGAGTCCTTCCCAATCCATGACAGCCCTCCGAAGCCTTTGCAGGATGCATTCCCAGAGAGCAAAGCCTGTTTGGTCTTCAACGAGGCAGGGGTTGCCTGCAGCCCCCACCCCAGCCCAAGCTGCTCAGCCACAGGCAGTGACTTTCCCTCTGCTAATTAAGATGTGGGAAACACATTCAAGGTGGTGAAAGACATCTGGTTAGCTCAAATGAATTTTCCAAACTTAATTATATTTCTCCTCCTGCAACATATGCTCAGGTGAAGATGAGGATGGGACCAATGATAGATGCAACAACGCCAGCGGGGGGCTGTTGGGGCCGGGGGAAGGAGGATCTCAAGTCTTGCTGGTGTTTGTGGCGTCTATAACTGACAGGAATATTTTAGGGCTATGAATACAAGCTGACATATGTGTGTATGTGCAAGCAATAATCCTGCTAGGACAAGAGATGCTCATCACCTTCAGAAGAGGGAATTTTAAGCAGTCTTTTCCAAATGAAATCCCTTCATGTCAGCATCTAGGTTCTGTTGTTGCTGTGAATTTTTCTTTTTTATTGTCCCTGCTTTTTATGGCATTTTTTGTATCAACCTTGGCACTAAGATTGGGTTTATTTAGTGCTCTTTTTATGATCTATCTCCCCTGCTAGCCCAGGGTTTGTGTGAGACATGCCCAGCTCAGTGCGCTCAAGTTTTTGTAGTGGGTAGTGGATGGCTGCAACCCTGCTATGAATATCAGAAGGGACCATGAGAGTTTCTCCTTGACTGGCAGGCAGATCACATGTAATGCCACGGTATTTCTGCTAATTTGTTGGAAAGCACAGGCTGGTGATGTATAGCTCTCACACACACGTATCTGCAGATAGTGCGTGGAAGTGGAGGGCTCTGAGTACACAGAGTCCCCGTGTGACAGATTTACATCAAACCAGACAGTGTGGGAGGGCCAGATGCACAGCAAAGTGATGGGCCCAAAACTTAAACCCTTCAAGAGCTTCTTTTTCCCCCTAACCCCTATGTGAACAGGGAGATTAGTCTTTTGGACTGCTAAGCATGATTTAATGCGAGTATTGTTTCTTCCCACCTGCTAATTTGAGTGGCAATCAAGGTTCTTCTGTTTGTATTAGTTAGTAGAGGTGGTTCACCAGACCCCCAGGCCACACACTCTCTGAGGATTGCAGGGAAGCGCATCCCTGAATCTCTGAATGTGCAAACTGGGCATGGAAGCCAGATCTAAATGGGCAGGTGAGAGGACCTGGAGCTGTGCTGCGGAGACCACTGACTCCGTGTTGTTCTCCTAGACTGGAAACACAACTTCAACTTTTGCTTATGGACTAAACCAAAAAAAATAATTTAAAAAAAAAAAAAAAGAAAAAGGTTCAGTAAGGATGGGCTAGAAGCAGCACAGCATTTCTCCTCCTCTCACCCCACAGACTTTTTCCACTGCACAAAACAGTCATAAAACCTTCAGTCTTGGGCTGGTGTCCAACGCTTTGAGACAGACACAAAGCCCACCTGAAGCAGATGTGGGAATAAAGCAAGTTGACCATTTTTGGCCCATGATTAAAATCAGAACGCCTGTGTCCTGAAGGGAAGAAGGTAACGCTGCATGAGCCGGTTACCCAGGACAGAGAGGGTAACCAAGGGGACCCGCTATAGCACCCATCTCCAGAGAAACAGCAATGAAACTTTGTAATAGCCGACAGAGTAGTGTGTGCAGCCCTTGGCCTCGCAAGGCACAGGGCATTAGGATATTGCTTTTCTTGCCTCTTTCATATGTGGCCTCTTTTATTTTAGGATATGTCTCAAACAGACCATGGAGTAAAATTCCGGAGTACTGCAGAAGAGGGATGGGAGCCTGGATTCACTGATCATCCATCCTAGCAAGCCTAATTATCCTCCTGGTCCTAAGGACAGCACCAAGTTTGGAAACTGAAGGTGATGTATGGCAAGGGCAGGTAAACCAAACCAAGCAGGAACTGGCTTGTTTATATTTTGATTTTTAAGTAGGTTATGAGGGCTCTGTCCCATCAGGATCCTCAGCACTATAAGCTCCAGCAGCTACCAGGTATTCAGCTGAGAGGTGCTTTGGCAGACAGAGGTTCAGCAGAGCATTCAGGCGCATGCCCATTGGAATGGCATCTGACAACAGGGCTCAGAAACTTGCCTTTGCTTGGGAAACACCTCAGCTCAGTGGATATGTTTTACTGGAAAAGAGAATTTAAGTGCTGAAGAGTAGAATTGAGCTTTCTTTATCTGTGCTAAGACTTACAATCACATTTTTTTGCCCCTAAATTTGCCTCCTGGTATCGTGTCTAAAAGAAAATCTGGGGTTTGAAGCTGTTCCTTTTACAGTTTCTTACCATTGCTGTGACGAAAACAGTTCTCAAACATTACCATTCAAAGGTCAATGGCATGGAACCAGTTGCACTTCAGTAGCCTTCAGGCTTCAAAAAATACCAGGAATTTCAGTCTCTCAACATCTGAGCAGTCGGGACAGGGCTGGCAGAGAAAAGAAACCCAGTTGCCCTTTTCCTTCGGCTGCAAAGGCCAGTTCATGTTTGTGTCTGTGCAGTGAAGTGAGGGATCAGGGGAGAATTTGTTCTGTGATGGAGGTCGGCTGCTTTGTCACTGGAGGAGCATCCAGCCGATGCCCTGGGTAATCTCATCCCCTGGAAAGTGCTTTCCCCTGCCCTTTTACAGACAGCAGCAGCGATGCCTGTCCAGGCCTGCTGGTGCGTCAGCTGTGATTCCTTGGATCAAATAGCATGATACACGCCGTCCGCATTGCTCTTGCCTCTCTCCTGTGCCCCGAGCAGCTGTGCTGTATGTCACCTAAGCCAGTGACCGAAGCCCTTTGGGCTGGATTACAGCCCAGGAAACACTCGCAGCTTTCAGAAAAGCCTGGGACAAGTGCTAGCTGCACCCCTGGGATGGCAGCTACCCAGCAAGCCTGGGGTGCAAATCCTGGGGGTTGCAGCTCAGTGCTCAAAATATCACTGCTCAGGTGCAGTTTTCTTTTCCACAGCAGGTCTTACTTCATGTATTTCTTTACTACCAGAAGCAGCAATGCATTTTTACCCAAACACTTCTATTCTGATGCTTCAGAATGGATTTTGCAGCTCAAGCCATGGGCTTTTGTTATGATAAGCTGGAAGCAGAGCAGTCCCTGGCTGCTGACACAGTGAGGAGTTCGGATCTGGATTTACTTGGCTTTGCTCTCCTCTCTCTATCACCAGCCAAACCAAAACCCTGGATCCAGCTCCCCATGAATGGTGGTAAACTTCGGATCTGAGCTCTTGTAATAAGCAGTTGTTTGCCCTGGCTGATGGCTTAAGACTCTAGAAAAAGATATTTCTAGGTATTATTTCTAAATGGAGAGTGACAGTTGAAAAAAGAACCTTGTCTAGCCAATTCATGTGTCCAACTCTTTGGCTTTCCAGGAAAATGAGTAACTAGAATGAGACAATGAATGAGATAAATAACATACAACTGGTATTGCAATGAACCTCGAGCAGTCTGCCTCTGTGGACAACCTGCAAATTATCTCCATTGCTGTTTTCTGAGTTTTTAAGAGGTTGTCAGTTGTTGGCCAAATCCCCTGAAACACAGTTGGAATTGAGCAACGCATTCCCAGTGGTCTCATTTGAAAATCCCAGCCATATCCCTACAGGGAGGTAGAGCTCCAGGTTAAACGCACCATAAAAAGGCTTGGATTTCTTTGTGTGGGATGGCAGAGTAGAGAGGGAGAAGAATGATCATACTGTGCGTCATGGGCAGACCATCGAGCACATAAGCCATGAGGTTTTGTTACTGGTTCCTGGATAGCTGGGAGGGTAATTTGGCCACGAAAGCAGAGGTGGATTTTGATATGAGCTCTGTGGTGCCTGACTGCTGCTACAAGTACTGTCAACAGCAGGTTGAGATGGAAAAAAGACGGTAACATAAGACCTGGCAAGGGCTCCTCATGGTCCTTGGGAGGCGAACTGGGGATGTGTACACGACGGGGACCCAAGTGTGTGCCCAAAGCCCCAAACTAGCTTTGAACCAGCTATTTCAGCCATGGTGTGGCTGGGTGGGTGATCCAGCCCTGGTGTTTGGCAGGTTCTGCAGCCAGTGCTGAGCTCTGCATGCATGGCTGACACCTCAGCCATGTTCCTGGGGCTGACACAGAAACCACACCAAAGACCTAACAGCTCTTCAGAAACTACTTTTCAGTTAAATTTTGGGGGATTTGGCTTTGGTAAGCTTATGAAGAACTTCTCTTCTTGGTCTGTGTGCAACCTTCTCTGGTTGCTTGAAATTTTGGGAGGAGAGGAAAGGAAGGAGAGATCTGGATCCACCCTCATGTCTTGCTGCCTTAATCTGGATATAAAATATGGGAAAGTCAGTCTGCTGGCTGTACATATTCTCAAAGTGCAGCCAGCAGCGCAGCCAAGGAGCAGAGCAGAGATCGCTCTACTCTGGGCAGCAAGCATCCCTGCACGCTCGCTTTTGTGTCTGTCTAGCCTCCAGGAAGCAGAAAGCAGAAGATGCTTGAGCCTGCCCCTCCAGCCAGAGCGGGCACACGCAGACGGGCACATGCAACCAAACCAGACAGGGGGCTGCAGCAAGGGGTACACAGAAGGCAAGTGACAGCACATGTATGTTTGTCTTTAAGATTAGCTCTTTGCCCTTTCTTCATTGAAAAGCAAATGGTGTTTTATGTCTGGTAAGGTCTCATTTAGCTCTCCAGCAACCCTTCCAAGTGTTAATTAGGCGATCTTCACAATTTATGATGTGAGGAAGCTACACGATCCCCACCTTTAAGGCAGATAAACTATCAAAGCAAAACACCGTTCTCTCGCTCTGGTGTCCCCCGTCGAGTGGCGTGAGGTGGAGCCTGGCCACCCAACTAGTTGCCACACGGCACAGGGACACAGTGCTGGCACAGAAGGTGATGGCAGCGCCGAGCCAGCATGGCAGCTCATCTGAAAAAGCAGTACACACCTTACTCACACATCTGCTCCTCTAATTTACACCTCAGCAGACGAGGCCAGAGGGGATCAGCAGGGATGCATTTTAATAATTTCCTTACAGGCGTTTTCAGAGGAAAGCTGGAAGGGTGGGGCTGATTGATGGCTTCCCTCTAACCAACATCCCAATCCCCCCAGCCTTGATGTTCTTGATGGGTGCAAAGCGGTGGAGGACCAGCTGCCAGCCCGGCCAGCTCAGCCCCCACTGCCAAGCACAGCCAGCGCCTTCGGCTCACTGAGGATGGGCTGAGAGGAAGAGGGATGAGACAAAGTTATTGCCACAGAGTCTGAGGGGGACATTTATGAGACCTGTAAAAAAACAATAGAGGATATAGCTAAAAACACAATAGGTCTACAAATAGGATATCCCAGATTGAAGCTCTGTCAGTGGGGCTGCTTTCCTTGCATGAGGTATAACACAATTTCCACCTGCTACATCAGGTTCAGATATGGTGTGTCTAGGGTTTTGTGAAGATTAATTATGTTTGTGGCATACAGTAGAGCTATACCAGCTAGCTATGGATTTCCAGGAAGAGAGGTATTTCCTATGGCACCGTGGAGGGCTCAGGACTGTCCAGTAAATAAGATGATGGGTCCCTTGGCTCTGCTCCCCGGGGCATTTCTTAAAGTGCAGTCTTGGAGCACAGTGTTCTTAAATCAAAGCATAAAAATAACCAAAACAGTATCAAGTGAATTGTAGGAGCGGGCAAAAAGGAGGTAATAAACAAAGTTAAAACAGTCTAAGAACAATATCCTGTTACCGAAGGAGAATAAGCGATACTCTATAATGGCCAAGTATAAAAACTTACTTGTGACAAGGCATTGATTTTCCCAAAAAGGAAAGGGAGAACAAACTGCTGCCATAATGCAGCATGTGTGAGCCCGGAGAGGGTATAACGATGACAACATTGAATAAGTATCTCATCTCCAAAAGCTCAGGCTGTGTGACCTTTAGCAGCATTCAGGATTGTGTGTCTGTTTAGGATGTCATTAAACAAGACAGGCTTCCTCCAACTGAAGAGCGCGTGGAAGTAATTGGAGCAGTTTTGAAGAGCTAGATTCCAGACTAGCTAGTTAATGAACTTGGAAAAGCTGCATGTCAGCAAGAAACCACCACAAAAAATGATGTTCAGATAATAGCACTTTACTCCAAGTTAATGTGAGTAACCTGGTTTCTATGCCATGCCCACTATAGGCCCCAGTGGTGGTCTGCTACAGAACCAAGGTCTGGATGCAAATGTCTTTAAGATAAATCAACTGGAACGGTCCTTAGGATCTTGGTAGTTGAGCTCATGGTGAGCAGAATGCTACGTGATGGCTGACAGCTTGGCAGGTCTGTGCAGGAGGGAGGGGCTGGAGGGAACTGCTGGTGATCAACCCAAGGCTTAGTGCTCTAAAGCTAAGGGTGGTGCTATCAGCATGTGTCTCATGGCAGGGTAAGACGTGAGTGGCATTTGAAAGCCACTCTGTAGAGTAGAATAAAGAGAGTGAAGAATGGTAAGGTAGCTCAAAGACTGACATTAATTACCCACTAATTTTCTAGCTGTGATCCATGAAATACTTGTTGCTGATCCCCAGACAGATGGCTAGTCACATAGGACGGGCTTCTCCTCTTTATTTCCATCTGCTATATTTCATTAAGACAGCTAAAAATAAAAAATATCCCTAATGTTATTTTTCCCTGTAAGTTACTGCTACAGTGATTTGATGTGACTGTGAATAGAAGAGTTTCCAAGCGACAAGATTTTTCTTAATTAATTTGTGATCCTTGGCATGAAAAGTGACTGCAAACCCCTACTCTAGGCTCGTCATGAGCGCTACATTTCTAAATGCTACTTATCTAGAAGAGTCAGTTCAAAACACTTTTCGCTGGTATAAAGGGGAGAAAAGAGCCTGCTGTCTCTTCTGAGCAGCAGCAGTTGCCATTTTTAGGTCCTAACCAGTTGTAGATGGTGCCTACGAAATGGAGATGTAATCACGGAGATCCTTCAGGCATGAAGTCTTCTTTCCATCTATGTAGTAGGAATACCTCCAGAAACAGCTTTTCTGCACAGCTCCAAGCCCCTTTTTGGCCAGCACAGAGCCCAAAAGCCCCTCTTGGGGGGTGTCGGTCATTTTAGGGAGGTTGGTTGGTTCTGTCTTTCATGGATTTTCTGGCTCTATTTAATGTGCCTCTGTGTGCGGTGAAGCTGGGTTCTTGCACACACGGCTCTATCAATTTCAGTGTTCCATTCCTGGTGTATTAAAATGTTCTCCAGGGAGAACAAGGTCCCCTCTAGCCAGATTGTAATTTACCTATTTTCCAAAAGGGACAAAAGCCTGAAACATGTAAGCATTGATGAAGGGTGATGAGGATCTCCAGGGACTTAGCACTTGGTCTCTAGAACTTTAGGTAAAATCTGGGACTGATATCTTAGACCTGGGCTATTTTTATTCCTGACTACACAAGCCATTGCCATAGACCTCCTGAATGGCGATCACAGATGCTTACGAGAGATAAATCCTATCACTTTTAAAAGTCTAAAGCAAACATGCTATTTTAGGCACCGCAACTCCAAGTGCCACTAGCACTACATCTTAATGACACTGCTTACAACACAGAAGAGAGCCTTTGTTCTCACCCCTCCTTTATTAGTTGCTGCTGCTTAGAAAAGCAAGAAATCTCCTCACCCTACTGGCAACCTTCCCACAAGGAAATTCCTCCTCCCAAGCCGCAGCCACAGACCCAGTCAGATAATCCTTCCTTCTCTCAGATCACGCCTTTTTCCCATTGCACACACGGCTCTACCATTTTCAGTGTTCCATTCCTGGTATACTAAAATGTTCTCCAGGGAAGAAGAATTCTCTCAGGCTCCTGTTGCTCACCCCAGCCTGTCACCCCAGGAGAACCTTTGGCTCTGTTCTCGTGCCCGTCCTCCCTTCTCCATGAGCAATTATTTGAGTTCCACCCTAAGATCACACTGACTTAGGCCCCAGTTTAGCAAAGAATTTTATCACATGCTCAAGTGACTTAGGCCTCCAATCTCTTATCAGAAGCATGGGTGGGTAAAGCCCTCATCCTCTTACACACTCTTGGCTCCTGTGGAGGTTGGCCATTGATGAGCACAGGGTGCATAAAGTTGAGCAGAACCTCAGATAGGGAGGACTGCTGAGCTGGACTCCATTCAGCATGGTGGCATGTCTTTTAAGACCTAATTATCTTCACACAACACTGCAGAGGTGACAGCTCCATGACTGTGACACACCACAGGTTATTGGGTACTTCTACCTGAACTCACCTCCACTGCATGGTAAATAAACTTTGAGTAGTCTGTGCCTTGCTCAAACTTTGCCTCGGATATTGGAAATCAGGAGTAATTCTTACACTTAGGAGCAGAGAATGTGGCTAAGGTTGGCAAAAACAATGATTGCCCAGAAAAAAAATCCAGGAATAGTAGAGTCAGTTTTTTATTCCTCTTAAACCACAGTGAAATTGGATGCAGTAGCACCTTATTTTCCTGTAGGACCTCACTGGGTAATGGCAATAGCTAAAGAAACAGAAAGACACCATGGATTTCCCTTAGGCACTTACAGCTTTTACCTTCAAAGTCTGGAATATTTAACTGAGATCATATAAAGATTCCAGTGGTGAAGGGCGGGGAGAATTGAATGTTCAATGAAGACTTTTGTTTTCCTGAACAGAGCTGAAATGAAGAAGAAGCTGGGTTGTGATGATCAGATTTCTCCTATAGGTCAGAAGTTCAAGGTATCATCAGATTTCATGTCATGGGGCTGTTCTGTTCCTAATTGCAACCAGACAGGACTCTGCACATCAGCGTGCTTTTACTCTGGGCTCCTTCTGTAAGATGCGTGTTGTAGTCAGAGTAGTAACTGATTAAATTAGAGGCTGGTTTATGTTCATGTAAAATATAAACCTGATACTTCACTGGATCATTACTACAGCAAGTTTATTTTGCACAGGTTGAATACAAACATTAAGTTATGAACCTCTGGTCGCTATGATCTCAGATTCAAGTTGTCTGGAGCCTCATGGTGATAGAGGAACCACAACCCTGAGAAACATGGTCCAGGAGCCCAGGCCTCAAGACCAAACATGATCTGTGGAGGATGGATGAAATGCGGTTAGGCTGAGCTCAGTTCGTGCAGTGGGTGAGAAGGGAACCTGCGCAAGCAGCATGCTGCAGCTTAGGTCCTGAGTGGTCCCACCACATAACTAAATGAAGTATTTATGCATCTCAGGCAGAGAAGCTGTAACCACATCTCCAGCTGAAATGAAAAAAACACAACCCAATCCCAAACAGCTTAGCACTAAGCTGGTGACTGGCTTTTTGAATAATTTAAAATTGTCAGACACATCCATGGTGGACTAGTGTGACCTCCTATGGACATCATCCATTCATCTGCAGAATTAAATGAGACAGAGCAGGTGTGTGAGCGGTTTGTCCAGCCAAATCACAATATTACATTATGGCAGAGGAACTCAAGCTGTTCCACAAGAATGATGTGGGGCAAAAACAGGGAATTGAGTCGGGGTATCTCATGGTACTCAGTAGCTGAGGATTAACCTACCAAGCCCAAAACAATGTCTTCTGCAGAGCACCTTTCAGCAATGTCTGCTTTAAGAAACCTCTGTCTCATGTGGTGATAAACTCTCAGAGAGGTTTTCTCCTTCCTACCTCCAGGACAGACCATCTTGTGACCTGCAACAAGTTCCCTCCTTATTGAACCACCTTCTAAACATTGTCATACTGAAAACAGGGCTCTCCCAGGTTTCAACATACTCTGGTATCCCATGTCAGGAGGAATGAGGCTTCAGCTGGTGTTATAGGACAGCTCTGAGATGTAGCTTTGGAGAACAGGGCCAGCCAAGAGGAGCAGAACTGCACAGAAGACACGTCTGTGTTCCCTGGATGCTCTGAATTTCTCTTAAAGCCAAGAAACCTGAACCTGCAGTGGCAAGTCAGACTTCCTCTCGAGATGGAGCTGAGGCAGGCTAATTTTAGTCTCCATGCACTATGCAAATCATCGTTCTGTAGCTGAGTTTATTTTTCAAAGTGCTGACTGCCAAACTATGCTGCAGGGCATAGACTCTTCATATGGGTCTTAAAGAGGTTTGAAACCAGCTCTTTGGCTAGCGGTGCTAGATTTCAGACTGGGGGGAGGGTGTGTGCTCAAAGGGGCCCTGCTAGAAAGCAGAGTTTCAATTGGGAAGGGATGAGTGGCCAGTTTAGATCATATATTGATTTTCTAGTTGGCTAGAATTAGCTGTTTGTAGTTTTTTGGAGCATGTTTTTAGTTCTACATGTAATTTTTCCTTTTCCTTGAAAAGTCCCCTGATAAGCTGCACCCTATCGGGCCGCAAGAGATGACGGGAGTGCTGATACCTGCATCGCTCCCAATATCGGCACAGAAAGGAAGCAGATCACTATTGGGTTTTGGATCTATTCTCTAAATACTTGGCTCATTCCCAGAGTTCACTTTTAGCAGGGACCGATCTGACTTCCTAGGCAAGTAGTGATTCTTTAAAAAATTATTGTGAGACTTGTGATTCATGGCACTCATTTAGAAGACAGAGGCAGGCGGGGAATGCAGAGTGACAGAAACAAGGCGAGATACTCTTCCAGGAAACACAGGCTTTAGTATGGACAATAAATTGTTACATTTCTCTTCAGCATTAAAAAGATTTGGCATGCCAACTTTCATCTGATAACTTTCAGAATGTCTGTATCACGAGTCAGAGTATGACTGAATTGTTCTTTGTATTTAAAAGAAACAATTCTCCATTATTTCTTATCGACTTATCATAGATAACTCCAGAAACTTTCCTTTCTTAAGAGTAACCATGGCCAAGTTTGATGTCTTACCCATAACCTTTATCCATTCAAGCAGGTCTGCCTGGAGCCGAGTTTGGAAAGGCATTTTGAGTCCTGAGCTCAGAAATGAGGCAGGAGAGTAAACCCAGAAGGTAGTTCTCAGCTGTACAGTGTTTTTAAAAGGGGGTCCTATGTTCTGTGGCTGATCTGGAATATTTAACATGTTTTGGATGTGGGGTTCAAACCCCAGTGAGTGGTCAGAATTTCTGCTTGAAATCTGCCCCAGGCTTTAAGGGGACTTGGAGAAAAAGCATGCAGAGCAGAACCTGATGTAGATATGGAGGCTGTGAAATATGCCGTTGCGTTTAGGGCATGGGAAGGGTGTGCCACTCCATCCTTCCAAATGGCTGCAGGGCCTCGTGCGCTTCACTCACGCCAACCCTCTGCCCATTTTGTAGGAATCCAGCAAAGACGCTACCAAGGTTATACTACTGCAGGACTGCAGGGATGATGTGTGGCAGCTCCCTGGCCATTGGAACATTGGGACTGGGGAAAAATATCTTTTCCATCGTAAAAGCCAGCCAACCAACCACTGGATGTCACTAGTTTTGCTCGGAGCCCAGCGCAGCCTGGGCAGAGTGTGGGCATGCTCCAGAATTGGGCTCTTGGGGTGGGTGCTGGAGGCCACGCAGATGAAAAGGATTCACCTGCTCAATTCACAGGATCTTCCTAAAAATATATCCCCCATGGAAGTGGAGCCACATCCCAAACCGAAGACCAAAGAGCCATAAAGAGCCTCTGTGGAGATGAATGGTGTGTTTGTGCTGCTGGGTGTTTCGCCTGGGCGAGAAGACACGCTTGCCTTTCAGCGTGGCTACACTATTTTGGTACATTTTCTGTGTCATTTCATCACCCCTCAGCTTCATATTAAATCTGACCTTTCCGCTGCACTCGAGTGGGGAAAGGTAATCACCTACTTTGCTTTCTTCAGGGTTATACATCATTGCATATGGCAGGTAGATAAGTGTATCTGGAAAATACGGTCGCATGTGAGACTAGGCAGGAAAAAATATCTGTGGGTAAGTCAGGATCTACTTGAAGACCTGCCAGACCTGCCTGAGAGCAAATATATTTTTCAAGCTGAATGTTTAACTCCCACTGGCTCCCATGAAAACTCGATGATTGCAGAAAATCTTCCTTTGCTTTGAACAGCAGAGACTTCAGTCCCCCTCGCACGCTGCTGCAGAAAGACCCTGGGCAAGCACGGTGCAGCTTCTGTGATTTATGGTGTTACAAAGAGTTGGGAAGTTACAAAGGAAGAAAGGGAATATTTCAGGTTTCATACAGCGGCTAGAGACAGATCTAAATATGTGCAACCCTTGGACTAGAACTGAGACTGTGTTTTGCACAAAATACACATCACTCACACGGGGTTTAATGCCAAAGTGCAGCCAGGGGATAACAATAACCTCCCACAACCAGCTCTCAGACCACCCTCACAGAAACTTCAGGGACCTCTGCTAATTAATGCAACCATATATTACATGAGTCTGCCGTGGATTTGATGTGTTGGCCACTGCTGATAATTAATTGCTGTAACACGGTGACGATTCCATAACGCCGGCAAAGCCAATACAGAGGGAAAGGTGTGGGAGTGCGGTGTGGCTGCTGCGTGGGTCAGGCAATGTATGGCTTTCTTATCGCTGTGTATACTCTGTATGCCCAGGAGTTGAGTAAAAGAGCCTGCACTGTTGTGTTGCTACAACGGGTTGCTCTTAGTGCTCTTCACAGTATCCAGATGCGGTGCCGCCCAGACATCATGTTGGGGTATTCAGGACATGACCTCTAATGAGTGACAGCGGGGATGAGGATCCGCTGCAAGGGGGAACATCCTGCTGGCTTGGGGCTGGAAACCCCAAGGTTTGATTAAGACCAAGAAAACACCTCAGTCACACAGGTTCTTCTAGTCATTTTACTCAGGTAGAAGCTCTACCTAACACTGAAGTGATTAAAGAACAAGCAAACGACATCCAGGAGTAGCATCCAACAAAAAACAAAGGCAGTTTAGCTAAAACTGGTTTGAAAATGCTCATTAATTAAGCTAACGTGAATTTGCATAGGTGTGGGCTTGCTAGCACTCTTCCCCCTCTTATTACCTAAATGGGACTAATTGTTTCTCTAATTATGAGGTAATTGTGTGGCCTTGGGATCATTGATTACAGATGCATTTCCTTGTTTTGCTGGTTTGCCTGTATCCAAGCAGAAGAGAGGGATGTTCTTCTGGGATGTGCTGCTGCTCCTTTTGGCTGTGGTCTTGACCTTAGAAAAAAGAGGAAAGGAAAAGAAAAAAAAAAGTGAGTAAGCTTGAGCTATTTATAGCTGAGCTAATTATTTTGATGTGATATGACAGCAGTGGAGTCTGTTTTCTCTTCACTCAATTAATGGCAGTGGAAAAAGCACTCCCTCTCCTTCGAACAGTGTTTGCTGGCTACAATATAAACCTTTGCTTCATGTTTTAAGACATGGGATCTTGCAATACAGCAATGGGGTGGTGGGGATGCAGTGCTGCTTTGTGCCCCTGGTTGATGCAGGAGGAGCTGAAATGGGGGTGCTGGTTTAAAGAAAAAGCCCCACTCTTTTGTGGGAAGGTAGCACACAGCAAGCCTGTATGAACCCCAGTGTACAAGTCAAAGCTGAGGTGTCTTCTCTGGTGCTTGGTGGACACCAGCGAGTTGGAGGTAGCTGAAGCTTTGCTGTTTGCATGTGGGGAAACTGAGGCAGGAGGAAACTAACCCAGCAAAGGTTACAAAGTAAGTAAGCGGCCAGAGAGTGACAATCTTGGTCTGTGGTCTCTGAGCCACCTGAGGAAGGTGGGTTTACACTGTGTGTTCCTCTGTTCCTTGCCTGCCTCTGCACTGCTCCTGTGAACAAATTCTGGGGGTGAGACCTGCTGGGCAGCAAACAAAACGGGGTAAGTGGAGGGGTCAGAGGGGGAAGCCTTGGCTAAATTTTTTTTTGTGGCTCCTTACTGAAGGTTCTGTAACAAAAATCACCCTCTGAGCAGTGTGATGAGTTTTCTAGGTCTCTGGGGAAGTTGCCAATAGCAGCTATCCCTGGTTTTGGAGCTAGAGAAGCAACACGGTTTTTATTCTGTAAAATTTTGGGGTTAAAATCCCAGGTGTGAATTCTGATCTTTAGGATTTTAAATTTTGTCTTAATACAACTTTTCTGAGTTATTTCTGGTGGAGAAGCACTTTACTGTTGAAGTTGGGGTCTTGCTTGACCTCCTAGATTTATAAAATAGCTTTTCTTCCTTGCTTCTTTGCCACCCTTGGCGTGTGCTGCAGCCTGTCCCTCTCTGTGACCACGAAACTCCCTCTGGAGGATGTCGCATGTGACGGGCCTTTCTTCTCTGGTGCAAGAGAGGAAGAAAAAAACCCCTCTCCTCTCTTTAAGGCTTTGATCAGGTCCCTGAAATCTGTATATGGCTCAGGTTGCTTTGAATGACCTTTCAGGCTCCCAGAAAGCAGGTGCTGTTTGCGAAGCCTTTACGTGACTGTCGCTTTGTTTTCATCTTATTTATCTGTTTTAAACATGTGGGTCAGGCAGCTGCAGGTACAGTGCAATATTCATGAGAGGCTGATTTATGCAGGCACAAGGCTGTGCGGCAGGATTACAGGGTACTGAATGTTATATGCAGTTTTAATTTCTTTTTATGACCAAAGGATACAGCCAGAGTTTCTCAAATATGGAATTTATGAGAGCCTCATTCATGCAAGTTTTAAAGGGCCCCTGTATCTCTGCCTCGCAAAGCTGCCGCGGGGAGCGATGCACAGGGCATGCAGCCTGCTCAGCCTTTGCCAGTTAACAACAGTAGATACACAAACACGGCTAGGGCAATTAGTTTGACACCCAAACGGCCTCTGCGTGCAGAGTCCAGGCACTCCTGCAATATTTGGGCCCATGCAGGCCTTCTTCGATGAGGCACCCAGCGCAGAGGCACGGAGAAAGACCATGGTATGGACTCTTGGATCCTGTGAGCAGGGATGCTCTGTGCAGTACAGCGCTGGGGATAACTTCAGGGCTTCTAGAAACAACTATAGCACTAACTAAATAATATTTGTGGCAAGACCACACAGTTCACTCCAGTTCTGACTCAATTTTGCACTCTGTATCTGACCTGTGAGTCCTTTCTCCTGAAGAGGAGCATCTTTGCTTGTAGGAGAAGCAGGGTTGGTGTGCCCAACAGGCGCTGCCAGGCACCTGAAATTTGCATTGTAAATTATGAACCAGCCTGGCATAAAGTTCAAGGTATTAAATGCAGTAATATGGCCCTGCAACATAATGTGCATGTCTGATGTGATGAATTATCCATCCCTCTCCTGCTTCCAGCATTCTATATCGAAATGCATGTACTTGCATCCCACACGGCTATTTTGAGGAGAGAGATGATTCTTTGGAAAGCCACCAAAGTTTTTTTAGTGGAACTGGAACCATCGGTATAATCAGAAACCTGATAACAAGTTTCTGATGGGAGACGCCCCATAGCCATTGGTGTAAAGCACTGGGTCTGGCCAATTTGTGACTGTCTCTGGCTCCAGAGTCCCTGGGAGAGGATGAAGGAGACCTGCCCCACTCTCCATAAGCATGGGGAGAAGTTATTTCCACGTCTGACATTTCAGAACAAGGCTCATGCCCCACTCTGTGATCCAGGATGGTTAAAGCCCGGTCCTGACAGTGAGCTCCAGGCCCTCATCGCATGGATGTTGCTGTTGCAAAGGGTCCTGCGTCCAGCTGGGGCGAGTGGAAAGGGACTTAACCTCCTTCCGCAGCTAGTGTCCTCTGCTCCTATTTCTGCAGAAGGGGAGCTTGCTGCTCCCTCTTCCCTGCCTGCCATGCCATCCAGGAAAACAAAAAGGCACCGCTCACATCTGCTCTTTTCTCCTCCTACACTCAGGCTCTTTCTCGGCTCTCTATTAAACCCCTTCCCACACAGAGGCGTAGGCAGGCTTATGCGCATACATCTCAGCGTACAGTTTTTCCCTTCCCTCGGGAGCAGCATTTGCAACGCTGGCTGGTGAGGGCTTATTTTTGTTCTTGGCTAAGACTTTGGTTAGCGGGCTTCACGGTCTCCAACTGCACCTACTCCTCCAGCGATCAGCCTGTGTGCTGTGTGATGGTGGGGCTGACATGGAAGCTTATGGAGACACTACAAGTGGGTGGAAATGGATGCAGCGCCGTACGGAGAAATTTCCCATTGCTAAGCTACGCTCAGGTGCATTTACTTCTACCAAGAGAGGGGTTACTAAGGAAACAAGGAGCCGATTTCTGGGGGGAAAAAGAAGCAGAGGTTTCTAATGAGCAACAAAAACTATAGTTGTCCTTCAACCTTTGTGCACCAGGATCTGCTCTTTGGTCTCTAGCAATTGAAAAGTGTCTGATTTTGAACCCTGCCATCACTCTTCTTCCAGTCCTGTCCCTGGGGCCCGCAGCCGGTGGCAGGGTGCCGAGCCTTCACCATAAAGCACACGAGCTCTGAGTCACTCCTCCTGGCAAAGGAAATAGGAGAATCCATCTGGGCTCGTTCCATCCCAAAAAACTTGCCATGTTTTGCAATTTGCACATTTTTCTCCTCCTCCAATTGGAGCGGGCTGGCTTTTCCTCAAGCTGGCATGGCTTTTTTGTTGCAACAAGAAAAATCCCCATCAAAATAAATTCTGCAGAAAAGTTTAATCCGAGAGGTTCAAAGCTAAACAATGCTGGCTGCTGTGTGGGAAGCTCTGCAGAGAGATGCTCGGCTTTTTCCCACAGCCCTAATCAAGCCCAGTTGCCAATTATCGGTTGGTGTGCACGGTGCATCTTAGCTCAGGCTGTTACAGGGGTGGGGGGAAAGTTGCACGGTCAACATGGCAAGAGAAATGTAGGGGATTGTCTGAAGGGTACAGAATGGAGGCAGATGTTTGAAGGCGCTGAAGATGTCGGGCTCACAGAATCACAGAATTGTAGGGGTTGGAAGGGACCTCCAGAGATCATTGGGTCCAAACCCCTGCCAAAGCAGGGTCCCTAGGACAGGTCACACAGGTCGGCATCCAGACAGGTCTGGAATATCTCCAGAGAAGCAGACTCCACACTCCCTGGGCAGCCTGTCCCAGGGCTCTGTCACCCTCACTGGGAAGAAGTTCTTCTGCATATTGGTGTGTGGTACTCCCTGTGCTCCAACTTGAGGTCATTGCCCCTTGTCCTGTCCCCACAAACCACTGAGAAGAGGCTGGCCATTTTCCTCTGTGTCCCACACTTCAGATATTTATAAACATTAATAAGATCCCCTCTTAGTCTTCTTTTCTCAAGGCTGAGCAGCCCCAGTTCTTTCAGCCTTTCCTCATAGGGGAGATGCTCCAGACTCGCAGCTTTGGTCTCTCCCTGCGAGGCTTGGGGCAGGTGTGGCAGTGCTGGGGCTCGGGTGGTGCAGGCAGGACCAGAGCAGCCAACCTCCAGCCCACCCGTGACTTGCCAATCAATGGAAACAAACGATTTACTGTATCAGATACAGCAGGTCCCCTCTGAGACACAACAAGATGATTAATTGCACCCCGAGGCATTAATAGCTATGTCAAGAGTACCTACTTCATGGCATCAAACAAGAAAGGGTTTTAAGATATGGTGTTGTTCTATAAAGGGATAAAGACATTTTCCAAGTCAAGAAATAGGATCGTATTACCTAAAACAATTCAGAAAGCACTGTAAAAGCAACATGAATAGGAGCAACATCATTTAGGAGGAACATTTCCAGAGGAATTATAATCCACAACCCAAAGTTCTCCAGTAGAGAAGAAAAGAAAAAGAATTTTATTCTTATTTTTAAAAAAATTATTTCCTGAGTAGTGTGTTTAGTTTGGGGGGATGTGACACAATTGTGTATTTTCCTACCATTCAAAAAGTATAATTCCCCAAGTTATCACAAGGAACACTTGCTCATTAAAAAAAAAGTCTAAGCTCACAAACCTGCTGCATTTTGCGGTATGATTAACTTCTGGCTTCCAGAGTATTTAATTCAAACAAAGAAAAAGTTCAAAGAGAATGGCTCAGTTTATCTTAGCACGTAATTATTTCTCCTGTGAACACAGAAAAATGCAAACAGCAGTTTATGTCGGTTTTGATAGATTTACAGTACTGTTAGATTACACCCAGAGCATCCTGAAGACGTACACTTCTCCTAGATGCTGCTATCAAGCAATTGAAAAACCCCCAACACATTGGAAATTAATTCCAGAAGAAAGGAAAAGGTTGTTGCTCTTCCACTTTAGCTGTTTTTCTAACATTTGTGTGCAAATGGAGATGGGGGCAAGTGAGACGTGCTTGGAGCAATGTAAAAGTTTTGCAGCCGGGAAGGGCAGCATGGATTTTACTTTTATTTAACTACCTCCACACCCAAGGGTCTGTACTTCCAATAACCGGCGGTGACAAGCACTGCATGTCCAGCTCCAACAGCTTCCAGTGATATAAACAGTGTGTATAAGGCAGATCGTGTCAGTCTGGAGAAATCGATGCTTGTGGATATTTATTCATCTCAGGAGGGGAAAAAGAAAGTGAGAATATTTTCCTAAATACCCCTGTATGATACCCGATCTTCAGGCAAGCGTCACGGTGCTGCCCTCCGCTCCTGGCACTAGCACAAAAACCCCGCCAGACCTGCCAGACCTCCCGGATTCACAGGCTGGTTGGGACAAGCAAGCGATGGAAATATTTTTGGGACGAGCTGGGATTCCCTCTGAGATCCCAAATAGCACAAGCAGTCTCTCTATTTAAAAGGACTTTGAAGTTGCAGAGCACAACACGGGCCCGTTCAGACCCCGATGGCTGTTCCGTATCCTGCGGCAGCTCGGCGGTACCAGGATTGAAGGCTGTCAACTAGAGAGACACTCAGAGCCCTGTGAAGAAGACCTCATGCTTAAACCTCAACCGGAGTTTGCCTGGATCCAGCTGATGTTTCTGGCCAAAAGCAGCCTCAGCAAAATCACGGCACAGCCTCAGGCTCAAACTGATGGCTGTAAGTCACAAAGTATCTGGTTTTGAAACCTGGGTGTCCAAATAAACACTGAGTAACCCAGGCTTCACCTGAGCTGGGTTCTGGAACAGTCACAGCTCCAAAGCCCTGGCTGTGAAGAACTATCATCGGAGAAGTAGGGCGTGCTTAGAGCGTTCAATTGAAAACCCCAACATTTAAATAGTTGTGTGTATTTTTCCTTCAATGAGGAATTCTTGCTTGAATGAGGAATTCAAATGAGAGGAGAGAATCTCTGCCTTTCTTTCCACTTTTAATATTTTTGTTGTTGTTGTTGTTGTTTTGAAATTAAAACCTCTCCCCAGGCATTAACAGTGCTGAAAGAACCATTTTAAAACCAAAGCAAAGCTTTTAAGCCTTCAAGAACTGCTGGCAGGGAGAAAACGCTGCCATCTGCTACCTCTGCCGTTGTCAGGGTGAGGGTTTTCACTGCGGCCCGGCAAGCGGCACGCGTGTACCTGCCTGGCCATGGCCATCCCCTGTCCTCGCGTCAGCAGGTTACATGTCAGCCTGGGACTGAAGGCACAAACCCAGAAGTCCATGAACTTTTCAAAGTCATTTTTGGGGATGTTTCTCATTGCTGTGTACTCAAAAGTGTGTGACCTGGGACTTATCATTTGGTCTGGATGCTGAAGGGGTGACAGATGGTGGGTTTACCAGTGACCCGGTGTTGAATCCTGTGTCCGGTACGGAGCAGGTCACTGAAGGATGGCTCTTGTATTGCAGAAGCTTTTCCATGAGACACCACTGAGGCTTCAAAACAGGGTTTTCACAGTCACAGAAATGTACGGGTTTGAAGGGCCCTCCAGAGATCATCAGGTCCAACCTCCCCGCCAAAGCAGGGTCCCTAGGACAGGTCACACAGGTCGGCGTCCAGACAGGTCTGGAATATCTCCAGAGAAGCAGACTCCACACCCCCTGGGCAGCCTGTCCCAGGGCTCCCTCACCCTCACTGTGAAATAGCCTTTTCCTGCAGTGGCAGACACAAAATTTATGTCACTCCAGCAACAGGACAGAAACGCACCGTGAGGTTCAGCAATGCCCATGGTAATCCTGGGTTTTATTTTAAAGCCTTTAAAAATTTACAACTAATTGCTCGGGAGGGAATTATATGTTATTCATGTTCATTGCTGTTCTGATAAAATTTCAAAATCAAATTTTAGAGGAAAACACCTGGTGGTAGACACTTTATGGGAAGGGAAAAACCAAACAGATTGGCTGTGCTAGCTCTTGAGATTTATTTGCGCAATCACAGTTAATGGGAAACGAGGTCTCCTAAAGAAACAGCATTTTCTTCTTGAGCTGTTGAGGGAAGCTGCGTGGTTCATAAATGACAATAAGGCTCTGTGCGTGCTCAGGCAGATATTTGCCCAGGGGGTGGTATTTCGGGGCGCCCTTCTCCCTTGGGTGCCTGGGGCGGACGCACCCTGTGTGCTCAGAGTAAGCCGTGGTGCTCAGGAGCTGGGTCAGCAGCACCTTGTAGGTTCAGAGCGATGTGGGAACAGCCACATTTCCTTCTGTTTCGGGTCACTGAGTTTTTGCATCCAAGCTCCAAATCAGTCCCAGTTGACTTGAAACATTGCCAGCCTGGCCTAAGATTTGAAAGTCTAAGTCTAACCAGGAAATCTCTTCTTGATGAAAGTCTGGGGAGGGGGAGAAGGAGAGGGCACGATCTGCACTCTGTGTTACGTGCAATTCAATCATTTTATCTGCAGGGAGTTTAGCATTCAAAGGACCCATTTAAGGAAAAAAAAAGTTTTTAAAGCACAGCTCCATCATGTAAACTTTACCTAAACTATACTGGTTCGTATTCAGACATGTGAGCACGCACATACCCCATTTATCAAGCCCTTTCCACACTGCTTACAACCCTCCCACACACACTATCTCCTGGCAAACCACCTCAACCCACCTGAACTGTGTTCCTGATAATCCCCATTGGTGCCACATGGCTACTTTGGGGAGGGGGGATTTCCATATGGGGGGGCATCACCATCACGCTGTGCTGGGATGGGAGCCCACAAACCACAGGGATACTTGCCGAGAGTGGAGGTGTCAGTATGATAAGTTTTGTGTTGTGTGGAGCTGCTTTGGCAGGGCTGAGAAATGAAAGTCACCAAGTAAGGGGATCTGGGGTTATTTATATGTGGGGTGCTCGTCGCTGAGACCAGCAACATTTGATCGGGGACTTCTCCCAGACAGAGCCCCCCCACACACAGAGCCTGCTCCAGGGCACAGGGTTTACCCACAGGTTTCCTCCCACCCCACTTTGTGAAATAACGTGGTTTGAGGCCGGACCAGAGGGAAAACCTGCCGGCTCAGTGGGGGCATTTTTAGCGTGAGTCGGGGGGGAGAGGAATCCATCACAAATCAGGTTCCTGGAGCTGAAACATCTTTCATCAACTTGTAAGTGCTGAATTAGCACAAGTCTAAGTTTCTTTTCCTAAAGCATGCTTCTGGTTTGTGCAGTTTAATGATTTCCTCAGATTTTTGTAGTTAGTTATTTCCATTCTCTCAAGGCTCCTGGCTCTGTAACTCTTTTTTTTTTTTTTAAACATTTTTTTCTGAGCATGTTTTCCAACTAAATATTGATGAAAAGACACCTTGCTTAAGAGGACGGGCGGTTGAGAAGTACTCAGGTCTGATTCAGCAAAAGCACTTGATTATCTTCAGTTTAATGTTACAAAGTAGTTAAGCACATGCCTAAAGCTAGGTATGTCCTTATGTCCACCTCTGCTCAGCAAAGTATTTGAACATGTGCTTCACTTTAAACAGAGACAAGAGATTTTTAGCGTATGCTTAAATACTCCCCAAAACAGGAACCTGAGCAGCTCTGGCACATGATTACCCTCCTGCCTTTCTAGCTCTGGTGGATGTATCACACTGCTAAAAACATTTTTTTAAAATTCCTTAAAACATCCTATTGCTGGGAAAAGCAAGAGCAGCTCCGGTGGCACAGGCTGTCACCCACTGCCCGTCCCAGTTTGGGGCTGGAGGGAGTACTGCCAGGGCAGGGAAGGGAGGGGTGCTTTTCAAGGGAAGGAGGCTTTGTCATCACAGCGAGTGTCGTCTCGCTCTATATTTGGATGTTGTTGCACAGGCAGAGTGCAGGTCCCTGCCTGAAGCCTGTGGGTGCTGCTGAAATACAGATAATAAATGGCTCATGCGACTCAGCTGGGGAGGCTTTGCCGAGTACTCCCGAGCCCTGTTCCCTTTGCTGGATGCATCTGTTGGGACAATAATTTCTACAACAGCCTTTCTGCTCTCAGGCTTCGAGAGGGATATTAAGACTGGACCTTGCTGGAGGGAAAGCTCAGGCTGGGTATGTCCTGGGTAGAGTTTGGCTGGTTGACAGATTAGTCAGCAGAGATGGTCTGAAGCTGAGACCAGCAAAACCAGGCAGGTTGGGATCGGTGGGGCTTCGCCTGAGATGCCCTGTCCAGTTCCTGGGCATCTCCTGTGCTGAGGTTCTCTGACACCGGTGAGACTGGCAGCACTCAGACTCTCAAATCAAATTATCCTGGAAAGCAGAAAGGCTCACAGCCCTGACTGAGCCAGAAATCGGCATTTTCTGGGATCCAGCAAGAGCCTTAAATCACAGATCCCACAATCCAACTTCAGAAAAAGCCCCGTTCAAATTTTTGGTTCAGGCTGCACCGTGAAGCCATCACTTAACAGCTGCCACCTGTAGTGGTGGCCAGGCAGGTGACACCTCCCCACATGTCACGCTCTGCATCAGGTGCTGTCACCCACGGGAGCTGGCACTTACCAGCCGTGGATAAAGACAGACTTACCCTCTGTCTTAACATACAAGCATCTCTGGAAGTATGGTTCACCCAGCACAAATGGCACCGAGCATCCTCCCTGCTCCCATCCCGCGTCATTGAGACCGCAGCTGTTGTGGTGGTGCTTTGGGTTCATTTGCTGGCACTTTGGGTAAAAAGCTGCATTTTCCAGTGTAAGGAGTCTCCTCACTCCCTCAAAGCCAGCTGCTGATCATGTAATTCTAGTGCCAGGAGAAGGGCTGAGGACTGCAAAAGAGGAGTAAGCGGGTTAAAAAATAAATCAGTGCCAGTTTTCAGGTGGGGATGATCCAAGTACCAGTGGAAAGATCAGATCTATCCCCAGCTGTCCAGCTGAAGCTCAGTCTAGGGATGGGACAAAGCAAAAGTCTAGATCCAGAGAGCTCTCAAGTTTTTTGGGTTCAGGAATGTGCCTGGTTGTTGAAGGCACAGTTGCCTCCTCACCCGTCTAGTTCCCACCTTGTTTGTCTTGGCTGCACTGCTCTATCAGCACAGCCTCCCTGCTTTTCCTTCTGCCAAGGCATGGGGGATATTTAACAAATCATATTTTTTTCCAGGATATATTCCTTCTCTGCAAATCTCTTGGCTATTCCTATCTTCTTTTAAAAGCTTTAAAAAAAAAAAAAAAAAGGAAAAAAAAGAGAAAGTTGTTTGTGGTGCTAACGGTATGGAATGAGCTAAAGCTTTATGCCATTTTTAGCACTCTTGGAACAGAGAGAATTGGAGGAACTGAAAATATATGCTCAATCGCCCCCAGGAAAGACTGCCATAATATTTTGGGTTGCATAAGCAAACTAAATTGGAAATCTGGAATCTATTCAAGACCTTTTGATCAGGGAGCTTTGCAAGTGCAGAAAAGTAAAAACACAGACAGATGGGGATTAGAGTTGAGCATCAGGAGAATAATTTCCTCTTTTAATTTCAGTTCCGCCAACATATAAAAAGCATTAACAATCCAGTTACGTAATGTGCGTCAGAGCCCAGCTATACGGAGCAGGAGCGCTCGGTGTAATTAAGCCATTACACAGCCTGTGTTTGCTGCATGGAGGTAAGAGTCACTTTGCACAAGTAAATGAACATCCACCCCCCGCGTCAAAAATCTGGGCAAATGTCCTGGCCAAAATTAGAACCAGTTATCGAGGCTAATCGGAGCTGCAGGGGGTTCAGGGAAAATTGAAGCCTGCTCCGAGACACTGATGGGTTTACCAAATCCAGCCGACAGTCACCCACAACCCCCAACCCACCCTGGTTTTCCTCTGCTACTAACACAGCGTTGGTGGGAGAAGGGAGATTGGGCCGAGGAGCAAGCGGAGGTATTTGCGCTGGTTGTTTGACATTGGGAAGAACAGTCCCCTTTGTCTCACCCTAATAGTAGGGTCTCCGAGAGAAGGCGCTGTGATGCTTAGGGGCTGGCAAGAGCCCCACAGGTTTGAGGCTGCAGAGTCTGACAGCACGGATTAGATTTCTGTTCTCGCCTGCTTTCCTCTTCTCCGAGGATATTTTTGCAAACAGCTGCTGATGCAGAGTGATGTAAAAAAAGTACTAAGAGGACAGTCTAAAAAGGGCCACTTACATTTCAGGATCAACTAACCAGACACAGCTTCTGAACAGGTTCTGAAGAGTCCCCAGTACCCCACAATATCCATATTAAGAACTATTTGCCTACTGGGATCAACTCCCTAGACTGATTTATCTAAAGGCTGATGTCTGCAGCCTTTAGATAAAAGCCGCTTCTTCCAGGTAGCTGATTTTATTTCAGTTTTTCCCAAGCAGATTTAACTGCAGTTACGTTCACTTGCATTTCACCCTTATTACATGAACTGAGGTGGGAGTAGGGCTGAGATTTCCCAGGCTGGTTCTGCTTTTCTTCATTTCAATTAATATCGCATATGGGAAGGCATCTGTATTTTTGGCATTGCTTTATGACACTCGGCAATGGGCACAAGCTTGGAGGAGCCTTGAGGGAAGTCTCTGCAGCGGGAGCAGAGCTGCCATGGGCGTTTTCCTTCCACCCTGAGAAATCCCAAATTGGCCAAGACAAACCCTTGGAGCTCTTCCATCACAGCCCTCCCTCCGGTCCTTTGCCGGGAGGGATATGGAGAGGAAATCCCAACCTCCCAGCAAACCTGAAACGGTCTCTTAGGGCAATTGGTAACCTTTGCAGATCAGAGGTACTTGAAGGCTGCTGGCCTAGGGCTGCACTGGGCTCAGGATTTGGGAATATGCAGTCACTCTTCAGACTGAATTGCTGAGCAAGCATAGAGCCTGGCCGTTCATCGGACCTGGGGACTGTGGTTATTTTTGGATCACAAGAAAACCACAACAAGAAGAGTTAGTCATGTATTAGCAGTACTCTCCAGGCTGATCTGCCACGACAAATAAATGAAAATAAGGCAGAAGCATTAAAAAATTAGTTTTACACGACTGGCACGTCATTTCCATTCAAATGGGTTATACCGTAGGTGCACATGAGATCATAGGCTGCTATTTAAGGAGGAAACCTCTACTTACATAAATGTCTGATTATGCAACTGTCATGGAAACCAGAGATGACAAAGATGTATTAGATTAGCTTGTCCATTCCCTCAGAGAGCGGGATTGTTCCTTGTGGTTTATTTTTTGCTCAAGATGTTAAGAAATGATCAGTGGCTGCTAGATGCCTAGCTTGAGAAGAAATGATTTATAGTACGAGCTGAGCTGTCACTTTTCTAAAGGTGATTTGCTCTGGAAACTCAAGAATATAAGCGCTTAAAGTCCCTGGTCACATCCAACGATCCTCGTACCAGCATTTAGTTCAGCCCCATGCTTGTATTTTCAAAGTACTATTGTTTTCATTGCTTAAAATACATGCCAGAGTCTTAAAGGACATTATTCCAGCCTTCTGCCTGACCTTTTTTTTTTTGTTATTAATTTTCATCCCCTAACTGTGTTGTCTTTGTAAATAATTCTTGATTTTCTCTGGTTTTGCACCCTGCCAGCGCATCCCTTGCTTGCTGTTGTTGCTTAGCCAAGCTATACAAATTTAGCTCTTCTTAATCTTTCCTCATAGGTCAATCTTTCTAGCCACGCTCATTTTTGGTGCTACACAGGGAAATTGGTGGAGATTAGTATTTTAATCTTCTTTCCTTGTTTAAAGAAACCCCAGGAGCTGTGCACACAGAATGGTTTCCCTGTGACTTTAAATTAAAATGTTTAAAAATAAATGTATTTCTATATATTTCTCTACTTTCACCTCCAACTCTTCCCCGGCACTGATTTATCTGTTCTTGGGCCTTATTAAAAGTGGCTTTTTTTTTCTTTTTTAAACAGATTAAGCTTCAATCTGGTTTCTTATGAACAGGGTAAAAGTGTTATGTCATGAGCTATACAGTTTAGTCTCTACCCATGCTAATTCTGTAGAATTAACCTGAACTGGTTTTAAACCAAAACCTCTGGGCTGTCTGGTCCCACCAGACTTGGGATTTAGGAGGATGTGTAGCAGTGTGAAGCCTAAAAGATTAACACTGCCAGTAATGCTTACCCTCATTTGTGTAAATGGTTCCTCTCTCCTTGTATTTTCTGCTGGCTCGCAACATATTTGGTTGTTGTTTTTTCCCCTGAAGTTGGTCTCCTTGCTCCCTCTTTCTTGTAATCCCATCCATTGCCGACTTCTTTTGCTCCCCCACGTCGGATCCAGGCACTGATGTGTAATTGCAGTATGCACCTTTGGTTCCTAAAACCAATCCATAATCACGTTTAAAGACTTTTAAATGGTAAATGCTTTTTTATCAGTACCTGACCTTTACTCAGGCTTGTAGGGCAAATTAAATTTAGGCTACATCAGGTCCCAGCAAGGAGACAAACTGCAGGGTTGGGGCTTCTCCTCTGACAGGAGGTCCCAGACCCAACGCGGACCTGTTCATCAACTGTCAGTGCCAACGGGAAAGCTGCCACTGCTGCTGTGGAATACAGGGAGAAGCCAATACCTGATGAGCAGGAACTCAAAATACAAAAGGGCTTCGCACTGAATCATTGCATCAGGCTTACAGGCTAATTCTGGTCTCGCTGAAGTCATTTGAAAAACTCTTTTAGAGTGGGCATGGTTCCTGCTGACAGTCCTGCCAAGCACCTCAGTGCTAACCTACAACACCTCTCCTATCTCCCCGTGCAGCTCCAGGGCTATTTTAGCTGAAGCTGTCAGTTGAGCTGAATTGTTCCATTATGTGGTGACTTTGTAATGTGGAAAAGTGTTCAGGAGGGACCACTCTCTAAATGAGAGGAGAGTTATTGGGTCTCCAGGGCCAATTCAGTCATTGATTTTTTTTATTTTATTTTATTATTTTATTTTATCTTTTCCTGAGGCAGTTGATACAGAGAGCAATTACAGGGGTGATTTTTCCGTGATATGGATCTCAATTGACCATGCACTGGAGGGATGTGTGCTTATTTCACACAAAACCCCACTATGGAGCAATGATTTCCAGCCACTACTGAACTGAGACAGATTTGACCCTAGAGATGAAAATTCAGATTGTAAAGTCTCAACCTGTATATCCTTCCATCAGTGAAAAGACAATGAAACGTAGTGCTTGTGGGATGATTTATAAGACCAAAGCCCTCCAAGTATTCATCTTAAATCACAGCAATTGGGCTTCGTATAAGCAAGCAAGCAGACTTTTTCTGGAGCAGGTCAGATGAGTTTCAACCTCTTTGAGCATTTAAAAGAAGTCCTTAAAGGAAATAACCTGCCTCATTGTGCTTCTTAAAAGAACAAGGCTACCATGGTGAGAACCTGCCTGCTCCCCTCCTCACTGCTCCATCTACAGCAGATGTCCACACTGCTGCTGTCCCCTCTTCCACAGATAGACAATGTTTCCACAGGAATGATTCCTGAATTTCAGCTGTATAAGATCCTTCTAAATAGTTCCACCACGAGCTATTGTTAGGAAGCTAAAAATTAAAGGCATGAGGACCAGCATATTTAATAAGATGGAAAAGGCTTTCAGCAAAATGAGAACCACATTGGAGGATTTGGGAGTTTCTCCCTGTACAGATGCAGAAAGGGGTCAGGGGTTCGCGGTGCACTGGCAAGCACAGAGATGGTGTGTATTCAGCAGAGGCAGTAATTACATCTCCTCTGGCTAAATGATGTTATCAGGAAACATCTATATTGTTTGCATGGGTCTAGATTACACTCTGAGAATAGCACATTCTCTGCATAAAGAGCACGGCTGGAGTAAATCAATGAGGACGCACTCAGAAACATCAATTAAAGGTAATACAAGTCTTTAGCACAGTATCAGGGAGCTACCAGAGTTTGAAATTCCTGCTTTCCCAACCCTGCCTTCCTCCCTAGGAAAGCAGCAAAGCAGAACTGCTCAGAAATTCATAAGGTTTAAAAATAAAACACTTGTCTCCTCTCATCCTCTTCTGTACTCAGGTTTTCACCCAGTGCTGTTCCCCAGGATAGTGGATGAGTGTAAAAATTTTCTTTGAGTTATCTCGGACTTCTGCTGGGTTAAGGGGTCGCCCTTCTGCAAGTGGCACTAGCTGAGTACTGTGGTTTCAGGGTACCTGCTTTGGGACAGCTGTGATCTGATTTTCTGAGATGCTGAGAGCCCACTGCTGCTCCCAGCAGGAGCTCAGGGTTCTCAGCCCTGCCAAAAATCAGATCCCAAGCTCCTGCAGACCAGCACCTGGAAATCTCAGATTTTCCAAGTCAACAAACAGTTTCCTCTGAATATAAAATAACAGTAAACCTACAATAGAAGTGGGAACAAAATCCAGACCTTTTGCCCTCCCAGTGCGTAATACCTGGTGCTCATTTGCAGAGGGGTAAGCGATCCGGCCACCTCTGCACAGACTGAGCAAGGGGGTGTATGTAAATGCTGTCAAGACGTTCTCCGCTGGTCCTGCCAATTTCCTGTTATTGAGGAAAATGGGAAATTAATGTGAATCTTCCTTCAGCCTACTAATTCCACACAGACGTTAATTCAAATATGAAATCTGAGCCGGGGTTTGAGCCTCCCCTGTGCTCAAAGCACTTCAAGCGCAGGGTTCCTGTTCAGGCCCATTTGTTACCTATGTGACACTCATCCATCATCGTGACTGTAATGGCGAGAGCTGGAAAATTTTCCCCTAGCTACTCGGAAGAAAAAGGACCTTACATAGAATCATAAGCTGCTTCAGCTGAGCTAATTATTCAAGAAACGGTATTTTTTTCATTTCAAGAAGCACAGGCGAGCAGATTCCATTCATAACCGAAATACCAAACAGTTTCAGCACCTTTGGTTTTAGGGGCTTATTTTATTAATATTAAGGTGGGATATTTTAGTTGGGTTTTTGTTGGGTTGTTTTTTTTTTCTCCTGAATCCTTTTTCCCTTCGGGCAGAAAGCTGCTCCCTTTTCGTCACAGCCTCGATAATGAATTGCAGTGTACAAAGCCGGTCATACAATACGCAGCGGCGGCAGCGCAGAGCGAGAATCTTTGGGAAGAGTTTCCATAGAAACATTGACGTCCTCTTGGCGAACAGGACACCGAGTTCCTTCAATGGGAGGTATGGGGTTTTAAAGGAGCAGTGAGGTGGCGGGAAGCCAACCCAGCAGAGCTATGACTCTGCATCTCCCAGTAGAATAGGGGGGTTGAGCTGGGGAGATGGGGGAAGGAAAAAAAATATAACAAAAAATAACCTAATTACCCTCACATTATCAAAATGTCGGATTTGATAGTTGGTGCTTGAATGGTGCTGTATATAGCCTGGTAAATAATTAAACTGCTGACTGCAGAGTGCGTGAGAGCTGGCAGCCAAAAATCATAAATACTCAAGGCTGTGAACTAACAGCTTCTAAAGAATCTTGTCAGATTTTGTCACAGACTCCGTCCCCAGAAGCCTTAAATTCAGCACAAATCGGCATGACGCAGGCACAAACCTCCTGGGGACGAGCAAGGTTGCACCCCAGCGATGCTCACCCTCCCCTTCCCTGCTTGTCTTGGAATGAGACAAGTGTTTTGCTAATGTTCCAGCTCTGTGTTTTAAATAGTCTTGTGTCTACCCAGCTAAATAGTGGCAGAGCAGCCCTGTCTGGAAGAGGCTGTTTCTAGAAGGAAAACAGTCAGAGGAAATGTTTTTGCCAGAAATGTTGGAAATCGTACAAAACAAAAAGGGAGCGTGCAAAAGAATTTGCTGCTGCGCGCTCCCCGGAGCTTTTTGTTCAGGCTCACAAGCGCTTTGTTTCAGATCGATCCCCAGAGGAGACTAATGAAGGTGACAGACCTTCCTTCTCAGAAAGCACGTGGCCCACCCCGAGGTCCCATCCGATGCCTGGGGACATCCTCTGGAGCCTCTGCACCAGCTGTGGGGACTCTGGCTCTGGACCTGGGAGATAACGTGCCTCAGCCAAAAAAGCCAGCAGCCATCTGAGCCAACCCGGCTGCTCTCAGCCTTCACAGCTTCCACAGCCTCTCCAAGCTGAGTATCTCTATCGCTTGAGCTGGATATCTCTGTCACAAATCAGATGAGACCCCCGCTGCAGTCTTAATTAGGGTCTTATGTCTGCCACCCTCCTGAACACCTGAGGAGTGCCTATCACAGCCCTTCCCCTATTTCTCTTCAGCAGAACCGATATTGCAAGGGTGACTCGTTGTTTACCCAGCAAATCCCTGTGGTATGTGGTTTGCTTTGTGAAGGCAAGCTGGCAGGAGGGTGTGCTCCACCGGGACAATGTGGAGCTTGGAGGGAGTTTTGCTACCTGCTGGAGCGAGCACCATGGTCTCAAACCAGCCCTGTCCCCTCTGCGAGCGAGCTTCTTTTATTTGAAAGTGTTTTGCAGTTATGCATATTTATGTTGTTTGTGTGCACAGCTTAAAATCTCTCCAGAGTGAGACAGGAACATACAAAGCACCTCCAACTCCCCCCAGTTGAATGGGAACCTTTCTTAGTCTGCTCCACGTAAACTTAAATTAGAGACCAAAGAAAACTCTGATGGGGATGCTGACCTTACACACTTGTCCTTTGTAACGCCTAGAAAACATGGCTACTTATCCTGCTGTTGTTACAGACCTGAAAGTTATATTATTTAAAATCTGAATAGTTATGATGCTACATGAAGTCCTGGTTTCTCATTTTCTAGCAAAGACATCCACTTATCCAGTGGATCTGGTATCATGTTTGATACCCGACTCAGAACTGATCCGTTTGCAGAATGTTTTCACAGAGATTATTTTGCTTAAACCTGTTCAGCAAGATTCGCTGTAAGCCCAGGAAGACAGAAAAGCCAGCAAGTTGGAGGTTCTCAAAGACATGTCTTGAGTTTTAGGGACTTAGGTTGTTTCAAAGGATGATGGCAGGAATTGCTTTCAAGAGAATAAGAAGAGAAGGTAAAAAAATCTCCATCTTCCTGTGCAGTACTGAGCTTGTTTCATCCATTAGTCTTAGAGTGTTCTGCTACAGAAGAAAAAAATACTTTATCCCATTTCATAGATGCAGAAGCCTTAAAATTAAGGACCGGTTCGGAATGAGAGTTTTACTTCATTTTACTACAGCACTTTGTCCTTACTTACAACTTAGGTGAAATTGAAGGCTTGTTATTCTTTCTTGATCAACATCACTTTACAAGGTGTTCAGCTAGCACGGCCATGAACTTGATTTAAATGCCCGTGTAGGCTGGATTTGTGTGTGCCAGGCAGGGAGGGGACAGACACCAGGGGATGCAGCCGCTCACGGAGGAGGGGTCTGGTAGGCCCCACATCTGCACGACTGACCCACCATGCACAAGTTCTTGTTCTGCATGGACCTATCTGTACACACACTGAAAGAGAATGCTTCATTACAGCGAATTAAGAGGAAACACAGCTAAAGCAAGGGGGCACACTGGCATGGTGCAGTTGTACCCACCAAATACTTGACATGGTATATCTGCAATAGTGAGCAATGAATGAAATTATCTACTTGACCAATATTAAACCAGGGAGTTACAGAGGTCCTGAATTTCTTCTAGGCTACATCTTACTGCAGCACTTCCCACACCAGAGGTGCCTTCTCTGCCAGGTTACCTGTGGAGCTGCAGGCCCACAGTGCTATTAACCAAGGCAAAGGCACTGCTCCATTCTGGCTGGCTATGAGACCACAGCTGAGCAAACCCCCTTTACAAATAATTAATTGAGAAGTCGCACTTAAGTCTCAGGAAGCCTGACAGATCACCCTCTTTGGTGCAGTGCTGAACCAGGAGGCAAACTCACTACCTAACAGCAAATAATTCTTTGCGGAGGAACTTCTTCCCAGTGAGGGTGACAGAGCCCTGGGACAGGCTGCCCAGGGGGGTGTGGAGTCTCCTTCTCTGGAGTTATTCCAGATCTGTCTGGACGCCGACCTGTGCGACCTGTCCTAGGAACCCTGCTTTGGCAGGGGGTTGGACCCAATGATCTCTGGAGGTCCTTTCCAACTCCTACAGTTCTGTGATTCTGTGATTCCCACTAAGGGCAGATTTATTGTCAAGCTGAAGGGGACAGGGGCCACAAAGCCGGTGGGAGAATCACGCATAGTGCTGTGCAATGCTGCCATAAATCCACCCAGGCTCAAGCTCAGTGGATAGGTGCTATGAATGTTTCTCCATACTGCTTAAAAATGCATGTTTGACTTAAAAGAGCCAATTCCCTTCCATGCATCTTGTCATCGGCAGTTGTCAAGCTCATTATAGATGTTGTATTCAGGCAGCTCCGCTTAGATGAAGTGTTAGCATCCTGCTTGCTGGCTGAATTGGGCAAGTCTTTCTTTGCACCTGAGCCTATGTGGTCCGTCTTTTTAGGGAGAACTCAGGGAACTGTGGCCAGCAAACGCTGTGCAAATCCACTACCTAGATCCAATCCTCCTCCTGGACCGGAGCCTGTGCAAACAGCAGGGAAATTGTACTCTGTGATACAGCGCCTGAGCTTTCCTTCCAGCAGATTCTGCTTCTTTTTCACATCAGCTCCTCTACTGAATCTAGGACACAGGAGATGCTCAATCCTGCCTTCTGGGCTCTCATCCATCAGATTTGCAACATTTTTGCAATCCAACAGTAATCACAAGCTGCTTGCATTAAATGGTACTGGGAAAGCCTTGTAAAAGAGCTCTTAGTCTTCGATCGCTCCTTGTATTAGCAGAAAACCCAGTATTTTTATCAATAATGAAAAAAAAAAGAAATCCTGCTTTACCCTTCAAAATGGCAGCAGCTTTCTGCTCCTCAGGCATGACACGAACCCGTTGCAGGAGCCATTTTGAACACCTAAATTTCCTAAAACCGGCTGGAATTTGCAAAATGAGGAACTGGTTGCGCCAGAGGCAGCGCTGGAGATCCTTGAGTCTAATGCTGAATAACAAAAAGGAAGAATGGACTTTGTTAAAGATGGGAATTTGATACCAAAAATTAAGTCTGGCCATAACAATTACAGCCATCTAGTGGGCAAAAGGCTTTTTTAAAAATAAAAATAGTATTGAGATTCAATTTCATGAGTAAAATACCTGTAAATGAAAGAGGTCTGGCAAATAACTGGGTGGGGAGGGAGCCTGCACAGCTTTTTGGGGTTTTTTTAGAATTCTTCAGGAATATATAAAATCTTAAATGTTTATCCTTCTCACCCTGTGGCCTGCAAATATTATGAAAATTAGATCTCACCCAGTGCTAATGTTTTAACTAGGCACTTGCTGCAAATATCTGATGAAGTGTGTTATTGCTCACGCTTTGGCTGAAGGGACAGGACTGATTTTTTTTTTAACAGAGGTTTCCTTCCTCCAAGTGGTTCATTAAATCTTAAAATTAGATATATGACAACACAAGCTTTAAGTAGATGGCAACAAATCAACAGGCTTCCCAGAGTGATTAAAGATCTCTTTCTTCAGATGCTTTGTGCATATTTTTTTGGCTCTTGATGTCATCCATCATTTCAGGGGCTCCTTGGGCTCTGCAGAGTATTTCATGTTGGATAGGATCTCTAGTGCATTTCTAGGGAAAAAGCAAATTGGAACATAAGTATTTCATCTAAATCTTTGCATATCAAAAGGAAGAAAAAGTGCGTCCCTTTCTTTATCTTACTTTTATACGGAGCATATGGGCTGAAATGATGAACTTCAGATCTGAATTCCAAAAAACTCCAAAGCATTTTGATTCAGCCCATAATAAAATCTGCACTGAGATTTCACAACAATGCTTTTTAATCCACCTCAGAGAAAGGAAAAGATCCCTGATGAGAGAGTTCGCTCTCTTAGAAGGGTTTTTTGGGTTGGGTTGGTTGGGGATTTTTTTAGTGGATTATTTTTTTTTAACTTAGTCATCTATATACAAGGTTTTAAAACCATATTTACAGAAGGAGCGAACCTTCTCAGAATAATCTCTGCAGGCTTTTGATTGCATGCCTTGGAGTGGAAGAACAGGCTATAGGATTTTTTAACACCACCACGAGAAAAGAAATAACTGGCTGTGAACTTTGGAAATCCTCTTTGGCATGTGTTCAAGCCAGTATTGATGCAAACCGCCCCATGCCAATCTCTTGACTCATCCCAAACGGCAGCTTCTGACACTCAACCCATCCATGGCTGACCTTCCCTAGGAAGAAAACAAAGCAGCTCCTCCCTTCCTTCCTGAAAGCTCATGTGCTTGTGGTGCTGGGTGCATCTTTGGTATTTCCAAGTATTTAATTTGGGGGCTGGTCTTGTGCCTGTGGATGCCAGAGGGGAATTTGTCACTGTATAATTCATCATGGGTCCCAGGGCACAGAGCAGCTCATGATGCATCCTTCTGCCAGCCCCAGCTTCACATCCAGGGCATGAGAAACTCTTTGCAGCATATATGTAAAATTCTCTTTGAGCCTCTGGTGCAGATCTCTTTGAAGAAGGCTACACATCAGATACAGCATTATGTTGCTTCTAAATCCCATATATATTTATAGGACTTGATAGGTCACTTCCAACACCAGATATTCTATGATATATGTAATTTATATATTATTTACATAGCATATAAATATCCAAGTAACCATTATCCAGAGGTAGACAATGTTTGCAGAGGAAAATGCTGTTTAAATACCACAGTCCTGCAGAATCTTGTGTGTTGGATTAAATCTTGACCCACACTTATTTATGCCAATTGCAGGAGGGCTTTTTCCTTGTCCTGCAGGCAAGAGGTGAGGAGTGAAGGGCAGAGACGCTGCTCTAACGGCGAATTTCTTGACCTCTGACTGTTTTGGGTTGCTTTTTTTTTTCATCACAGCCTTTTCTAAGAATAAGCTGTGCAGTATAATGTGCCATATAAAATCTCTGATAGATACGGTGCTAGATTTGTGATGCAGTTACTGGTATTTCATTAACCTTTATCTTGACAAGTGGAAATAACACCCTGTGATTCAGGGTAAATTTTTCACTTGCAGAGAAAAATGGTGCCAAAAGAATGCGAATGGCTAGAAATTAATAAATACAGATCTCAATAGCAAAAATCCACTCCCAGCTGGACTTTGCTCCTTGTGCATGGTTTGGACATGTTGGGCTGTTGGGATGATGCTCTGCGGGCTATGACAGAGCAGAGACTTGCGCATGGCTCAGGAGTCCATGGATAATCATGGCCAGAATTCAGCAGTAGGAGTGATCCCCCTCCAGGCTGCTTCTCCTGCTTTTTCTGCCTGGATGAAGACACCGGCCTCACGGATTGTCAAGCTCACCTTGGGCTGTGGCCTCTCCAGATCACCTCAGATCTACAGCCCCGTGGTTCCATGGGGCTCAGCTGCAAAAATGCTTCTTGCTCTGCAAAAAGGCTGCCTGTACCCATTGTCCTGATGATGTGGGTATGCAATAGCTGACTGACCCACCGAAACCCCATGAAAAACCATTTCCAAGAGATCCTGAGCTAAATAGTCTCTGTTAGACTGCAAACTCGATGGTGGCCAGCAGAGTCCCCCAGACAAGATGACAGAGCTGGTGAGTAATAAGGATAACTGATGTTTTTCCAAGCTGAAACCAGCCTGACTCACCACTATTTTGTTTCTTTTATTGTTATTTGTATTGCTCTGATGCCAGACAGCAAATCTCAGTTATTGAGCACGGGGTTTTATCACCATCTAACAGGAGAAAGTGCCCTCTGAAATGCTTCCAAACTAAATCAGTAGGAGGGGAAAAAGGAAAAGCAAAGCCGTTTCCTCGCTCCTGCCCTGTAAATTCGGGGCTGAAAAACTCCAATGCTCTGCTCCTATCTAAGCACCTTCACTTGCCCACGGTGGCATATTTTCCAGATGGCCATGCCTTGCTCTAAGCTTGGGTTTATAAATAGTCAACCACCATCTAGCTCTGATCTGCTTGGAAAGCGTGTGGTGCTGGACCCCTCTGCTCCGGGGAGCACTGGCTGCCAGCAGGGGCTGCTCATAGCTGCTCAAAGCTCTCACAGCTATCTGTCCAGACACTGAGCTGCTGGAAGGCAAAACAGGCCAGTGGAGAATGAGCCAGAGGAGGTAGATATTCCACGGGTGTAGCAGGTGCCACCCCTGCCTGGCTTGCTCCGGCCACACCATTCTCCTGCGAGCGGCACTACGCCATGCAACCAGCTCCTTCTCCTCTTTTAGATGAAGTCAGGATCTATTCCTGGGCAGCGCTGCCATGGAAAATGTTTCTCTGGAGCTGGTATCTGCCAGGGATAACGTCTCTCTTGGGCCAGTATCTAGCACAGGATAAGCACAGGCCAGTATCTAGCACTGTGATACACATCAGGCACTTGAGGATTTCAGGACACCCTGGGTGTTGCTGGTGCAGTCAAACCACCATTCTATCTACAGAGAAGACATGCATTCTTCCTTGAAAGCCACAACCCTTACCCTGAGGAGTTCAATAAAATATAAGGGGCTGGATCCAGTAACATCACTAGAAGCAGAATTATTCCCAGATCCAGAGAGAAAAGTACAAATGAAGGAACCTAGATGTCAGAGAGACAAAAGCTGGCTGGGAGATCAATGCAGAAAAGCTCTGCAAAAGGTCTGGGGTTTAATGAGAAATGAGTAGGATGAGACTTGGCATAGACAAAAGCTATTAGGAACAGCAGAGAAGAACATGAGATGCAGTTAGGTCGAGGAAACGGGGAACAGCTGGAAGAAAAAGCTGGGATAAGAGTGGGTGGGAGGGGTTAAATTTTGGTTTGTGTGCCCCAGTGAAACAGCTGCAAGGCCTGGCCAAGCACTGGCACATGCCAGAGGTGATAGAGGAGCCATGAAGAAAGCTACATTGCTCAGCTGCTGCAGGGGTACAGCAGTGGTGCTGGCCTTCAAGGACAGGGACAGGGCTGCTACCAGGCTCCGTGCTGGCATGAGCACTGGAGGCAACTTCTCCAGTTTTGGGGACAGTTTGGAATTTTTCTAAAGCAGAGCTTAGAGGGGTTCGGTGGCGGCAGCAGCAGCTCTAACTTCTGCCTGAAGCTCCTCAGGGCCTCCAAGTGCCCCAGCATCTGTCAGGAAGGATGCTAGAGCTGAACGAAGCATGTGCCCAGTGCCACCTTTGTGGCAGCAGGTCAGACATGCCATGGCAAGGATGCCAGTGAAGCTCCACTGATGCACATCCATCTGAGATAGGGGGTCTCTGGCTGGCACTGCACCACTCCAGACCAGCCACAGCACCTTCACCTCCAAACAGCAGCACGGCAGGGCACACAGTTGTTCAAACCAATCTCAGCTTGAGTCTTGGCTAGGGAAGACATGCCTGGCATTTTTGTCAGCAGTGTCTCTTGAAATAAATCATCAGCCTGTCTAGAGAACCGTGCCTGCATATTAGGACAATTATTGCTTTCTTCCAGCCCCGGCTGTGTAAAACTGCATTGCTTCTCTTTATGAGAAATTCTCATCTCCTTCTGTCAGTCATCTTGTCTCAGCGGGGAAAAAAAATCCCCAAGCCCTGTCATATCAGAAAATGAGAAAATTATCAATATCTAAAGTGTATGTGAAAAATACGAGTTCCTTCTCGATTTGGGAGAATGGATCTTGGTTGTAAAGTCTTATAAATGTTAGCAGCTTCTCAGACATTCAAAAATGTTAATGATCCAAAGGTACTAAAATAGCATGCCATGGATTTCTCTGTATTAAAAATATCATCTTGCCCTCTGCAGCCATCTAGAAAACTCTATCATAGATGAATAGTCCTATACATCACTTTATGTATTCAGAAGGCAGAGTCAGGATCAGTATATTCATGCAGACACAACAGTCTCTGATGATTGCCTGTGTATCTGGAGTTAGGATCAAGCTTTGGTGCCTGAGATCAGCTTAATAAATACTATCAGCTTCCTCCCACCATGCGTAGGAATAGAAAAAATCTGTCAATAGCTGTAGCTTTGAATAGGAATCCTTGAGTAAAGTCAGTCTCTCTACTTCAGATTTCCACTGGCCTCGTCACACTTGTCTTGAAGAGAGGAAGGACTCGGGAGGTGGCAGCCAGCTGGCACACAGAGGGATCCCTACCAGCCCCAGGAATGACACCCCCCATCACAAGGGTGTCTGAGCCAGTCCCAGGGTCCTCTTTCCCCTGAAGAGCAGCAGCTGACTCTAGGTAAATGGGCTCAGCCTCCTGTTCTTTTCTGCTGGAGCCGCAGACAGATCCCTGTGCTGTCCTGGAAGCTGTGCTGTTGTTGCCTTCAAAACTGGAGTCAGGTCCCTGTGGAAGACATGGGAGCAGCTCCTTCCCTCCCTTGGGGGGTGCACGGACCCCAGCAGACCTCACCTCCTGTGCCGGCATGCAGCTCCTGTCCCAGAGGGACTGGGACTGGAACCCACAAACATGCACCTCCAGATGCTTCAGCATGGCCTAAAGCAGCCAAGGTTGCCGCACGCCACGAGACCGGAAGTCTGAATCACTTCCACAGGCATGCAGAAGTGTGGTTTAATTCAGATCTACACCTTACTAATACCACCTGGAATCACAGGTTTGAGTCTTGGCACCTTGAGCCTGCCTGGCTTGAGGAACAAGCGGAGGAACGTGGAGGAACTTGCTGCTTCTGCGGCACTCCTGTGGTAGGACTCACAATTAGATTTGAATCTGTTCTGCTTTCTTCCTCTTCAAATATCTGTCTCTTTTGCTTTTATGAGCCATCAATTGTTTTATTTCCCTATCAGATTAGTTTGTTCTTCTCACTGTAGCTTTGGGCTTTTGCAGCTAAATGGGGCCCAGGAGACCTGAGCATCAGCACGGAAGATACAGTGCAAAACAAAAAGGGCAGCTGGTGCTCAGCAGACACCACAAACCACTTAAAATGTCTTTTGTTTATTAGCTATTGTTCAGTTAAATATAGTACCTGCAGCTTGAACAATAGGCCATGGCAGAGTACGTGCTCTGTGCACTTATGCGCTCTAGCTGAGCAGGGAGGTGAGGCTTTAACACATGAGCCTGGAGGCAGAGTATGGTTAATCTGCCTGGAGAGCCTTTGTCACACTGTTATAACTGGCCAGTTAGCAGAGCCACTGAGGAGCCTACATAAACGATGGTTACTGCATTTCTGCGACCCCATGGTGAGGAAGTAGAGTTAACTGGTTCTTGTGTGGAAAGGTGGATGTTGGCAAGGCTTTGGGCTCCAGGGTTGTGGGACAACAGATGGAGCCGTGGGAGTGCTGCTCCAGGGTACCTCCACTTCCACCCCCACCAAGGTACACTGGGCCCCCAGAAGAGACTTCACAACCTTCTTCAAACCAGGATGGGATGCTTGAGCTGGAAGCAAGGGCCCCGCTGCCCTGCTTGGAGATCAGTCCCCCATGACCTGCTGGGACCTCAGTCCCATTCAGGCTGGGTGCTGCATTGTGCCCGTGCTGCTCCTGACAAGAAATGGGGCATTTTCAGATGCTTAAGCAAATGCTTTCTCACAATTTTGTGGTGGTACTCCAAAGGGAATTTCTGCTTGCATGAATCAGTCCAGAGCTTTTTGGATGATCCAAGTGAACAAAATGTGATTCCTTTTTTTTTCATTAATTTCCTTAGTTCTGAAGTTGAACTGGGTTTTCTGACTTAATTAGCCCTCCCTTCCCTCCAAAATATAATGGTTTTGAAAAATTGCCTGTACTTTCACACACCCAACATCTGGATTTAGTAAAAACTCCGAAACTTTTCAAATGGTACTTGCAGGCTGGAGGAAGGGAGGGTGATATTTAGTAGATGAACTTTGCCCTCATTTTGAAGGAAAAAAAAAATCCATCAATTCTGCTGCTGGCAATTGAAAAAGCAGTTAGGCTGAAGTCTCTTTTAAGTGAACAAACACTTATGGATCTATTTATACCTGCCCTGAAGCAGAGTACCGTAGGTGGAAACGCTGTAATTATTTCCTTTCCCTGGTTTCGACTGTCCTACAAAGATCTCCTGGAGCAGCCTGTTAACAAGTTACCGCTGCACATGGTGAAATTAAACTCAAGGCTGTGTTAACAACCAAACCAATCTGACTAAAAATTACTAGAACCCCGTGTAACAAGGGTGAGACAAGCTGGAGGGCTTCTGCCAGGAGGCTTTTGTTGCTCAGCCCCATCTACCTAAGAAGGCTGAGAAGTACAAAGAGGAGTATGGCTGGTGTTGAGGGGGGACAGTGACCTGATCCATAGTCTTGGGGAGGTGCGACAGCTTTTTTCCCCTGTGTTTCTTTTCCCATCAGCGCACATTTTCAATTTGATTCCTCTTCCTAATGAGCCACCTTCCTTTGTTACCTTCCTACCTTTCTCCCTCCCATTTCTCCCTTGGTTTATTTCTCAGAGCAGATGATCTCCACTCACCACCCAGGTTAACTCTAGTTTCAGTATCAAAGATCATTTAAGTTGAAAATAGCTTTTACCAAGTCCATGTTACAGCCCAGGAGTATCTGGTCACCAGATAGGATCTCCAGCTGCCTCTCAGACAGCATGTCAGAGGGTATCTGCATTCTGGTACTCGAAGTACCATGGCCACAAGCCATCGTGCCTACAGCACTTCAGGAGGGTCATGGACTCGATTACAGCTGATGATGGACCAGGTGGGAGGAGCTGATGAAACAGGGTGGGGGGAAAATTAATTAATATACAGCAGAGCAGCCTGTTCTCCATAGAGTTACTACATTTTCATGACATGGAAAAGGATTATTTATTATTTTTTTTTAGTGATTGTAATTTTTTCTCACTCTGTGTTGCTACAGATAATTAGGAAATGGCCAGTGGTGATATTTACTATTGCTTTCTGAGGTGCAGAGTCCAAATCACTCAGTTATGACAAGAAGTCCTGTACTCTTTAGAAGAATGGAACATTGCCCTTCAGTCCCAAGTAAGAAGTAACAATGATTCTGGATCAAGGGGAGGGGTGTGCTGTAAATCCCACTGCTGTGAACTCCTGTCTCCCTGCCCAAGGGAATGACACCTGCCAACTGCAGTGAGTCTGCAGCTCCATGGATGCACTCCGTATTGGAGCGACCCCCTAAATGTATGAGAGCATCTTTCCTTCGGGAAAGATGACGTGTGTAGCAGACTGGCGGAGGGAAGAACAATGGGATGGCTGTTGGGAGAACCGTAATGAGTCCTTGAGGACAGAGTCCTGTCGGAGATTTCCAAGTACTCACCACACTTAAATAAATAGACTGACTTAACAGCAGGAGATGCAAAAAAATAAAGGTATCAATTCGGTGAAGTTTTGCTGCAATATATTTTGGAAGATTTGCCAGATGGCTGTCAGCAAGACTTTTAAACTCTGACTTTTTTTTTCCAAGCCAGCCATGCTATCATCCATCAGACAGTCACTTTGGGCTGACATTGCAGAGCGTGGCTGTCTCCCTTACGTTTGCCTTACTCCTGTTTATTTCTAGCTGATTTATTTATATCCGGAACTGATACAAGCAGCACGATTTCTTTGTTTCATTAAAAGATTCCTTGATCTGAACTTTAAAAGATTTGTCTTCAGAGAGATCAAAGTCAACCAAGCGTGTGTCTGGCATCCCTGAGTTTTTTTCTGATATCCCACTCTTCAAGTCAACCTGGGATAGAGATTTTGTTGCAGAGTGGCAAAACGTGGTGTCTAGGTTAGAGCTGGGCACTGAATTCTTGGGTACTAATATACACCTATCGCCCAGGCTTCTTAATTATTATTTTTCAAAGAGGTGAAACAACATTGGCAGAGCTTGCACTGTCAAATGCAAGTCAAGGTAGAACTGAGCGCCAACTGCAAGCATGGAAAATTACATCCCACTGCCCAGCAACTCACAGTCAAGCAAGTAAAATACGATTTGCACAGCTGAGCAGAGGCATTGTCAGGCTGCAAACCTAGGAGCCAAGCACTCCTAAACCTCATCTGCTATGACCCAGGGCTTACTCCTGGGAAAGCTGTGTACAGCCAGCTCTCTAAAAGAGGCCAATAATTCTGGGCACCTTATTTATTAATTTTGGGGTGTGAGACTCCATGCCCTCTTATTTCTAGACCAACAGTGGCATGCTGCCTCAGGGCAGAGCTGCCTCATTCCTTCCCTTTGCTGGAAGGACACTGGAAGCCGTTTCCCCCTGTTCACCTCGATTACTCCCAGAATTAGCAGGTCTGGAGTGCTGCCTGGCACCTGCCAGTGGCACAGAAAGGACAGGGTGTTTGCAGGGGATTTAAAGATGTGAAGCTCTATAGAATTGCTGAGTGTTATTGTGGATGGTTGGAGTATGTCTTGGATATGAATCATCTTGCTCTTTCTGACCTACTGTCCTAATTGAGAGTCATTTATTCCTCAGATGCTTGTCACTGTCTGGGCCATGCCTTTCTGCAGCGAAGCAGCAGCCTGGAGCTGCAGGTATTTACCCCGCTCCCTCATTATGTGACAAATTAGAGGAGATTTAGTAAACTGACATGCTGAATCATGGATCCTCCCCAAACGTGACCCCAGATCCTTGCCCCTTTGTTTTGCTGTTTTCTGTCACAGGGTCAGGCCAGGACACAACTTTCCCACTGGTTATGTGAATTTTGCTGCTGTGCATGTTCCAGTAAAATCAAAGGCCTTAGAAAAGGGATTCCATGGAAGCTTTTTTTTCCTCAGTGCCTTTACCCTTCTTAGTTATACTTTAGAGCACAAGCCTCAGGGCAGGACCAGCACAGTTACTCCTACTTGATGGTGCAGGCACTACTGCTTCTTCAAAAACCTCCGCTGCCTCACGGATAAGCAACAAGATGTTTCAGCTTTGTTTCTCCAGCGCTTTTAAGATGTGTACTCTTCTCTGACCATCTTGTATCTTCTGTTCATTAAAGGGGAGACTGCCTTCTTCAAGACTTCCACGTTGACAGTCTGCTTGGTCACATCCCTTTGAAGAATTTCTATCCGAGGGTTTATCTTCACCGCAGAAGTAGGCTCAGGCTTTCAGCCAAGGGTCCCCTGTCTCTCTGCTCTGCCCACACTCCTCCCAGCAGCCTAATGGTAAACGGCGGCTGAATGACCCGCCGGTTTTTGTAGACAAGAGGTTTAAACACTCAATTGCTAGCATGACTGCTGTGATGCAACCATCAGCATACATCACTCCATGCTGCAAATCCCCGGGTGCCTCCCGCAAGTCTTCTGGTGATGATCTTCCTTGTCATCTAGGCACTTCCCTGATTCAGCTGAATCAGGGACATTAATACTTCCACCATCCCCATTTGGATGTCACTTGGACAGGTTGATGTCAAACATTTTGCAGGAACACTCTGATTGGGAATATTGAGCGTGAACGTCTGGGTTTTCCCCCTTTGAAAATGTACTTCTCTTAACATAAGCGAGAGATCTGGGCCGGGAGTAACAATCAACCCCTCTGGGGAAGCCATGGATATTTTTATCTATTTCATTGCTACCTTTGAAGGGCTCAGACAGTCTTTTATTTTAATCTCAGAATGCATTGCGTTCTTCCCCCCTGGAGATTCCTTTTTAAAATGTATTTATTACATCTCCTAAATGTGTCTGTATTTTGCCAAGGTACAGTGTTTGTGCACACTGACTGGAAGAGATCAGATCCTTAATTCTGGCTGGATTCTGACCCAGCTCTAAGTCAGCTCAGAATTTCACATTCACCCATCCGTACCGTAGTTATGGTAAGTTTTACAACTTTACTATTTATTTTGTCGCTTTGTTATTATTTGTCTCTGTAAATACATTCCAACTGAGTTTCTCTTTACTCTGTGGAAGGAAGCACTTGGGGAAAAGTTGATCCAACATGGAAGAGAACTTCTGGGTAACTGATCCCCTGTCTCCTGGCATGAAGGAACAGTTGTGTTATTAGCTCTCTGTAGTTGGAGATAAATGACATTTATCCTCTTTGAGGCAAGATAGGTATGATTTATTACCAGAGAGTAAAAGTCAAAGTTCCTGGTAAGGAACAAGGTCAGGTTGTGCAGTGACAAGTGCTTCTGGAGAACTGAAGCCTGACGCTGGTGCCAAAGTTACTCTGCATTTCAGAGTTATTACCTGATACAAAACCAGTCCAACATATAGAGAAACAAATTTCAGCCTCTTCCCTACCTGATTTTCAACAGCTACTAATGAAAAAAACTTCAGTCAGCAAGAAAGGTGTTCATAGCTAGCTGGAAACTAAGCTAAGTCCTCGCACTCGCGTGACTGGTTCCATCCCATATCCTCCAGTTCAGGGCTGGCATCTTCTGCTCGTCCTTGTGGGTGGGATTGCTAGTTAATAATTGCTGTTATCCCAATTATTTAGGTCACGGCCCTTCTTCCGCTCCTTCTTTCCACTACCTGAGTGACGGAGTTGGAACAGTAATTACCCAAAGGCACAAGGGCTGGCTTGTCAGCTAAATTTGAGCTCTCTGCTCAGTGTCCATGGCTCAGTTCACCTCGGGTCTCTGGCATCGCTTCTTAAAATTGCCCTTCTTTAAAAACCCGAAAATTGTTCTTGGAGCTTTGCAATAGGAAGCCATTCTCAAGAGGAAAAAAAAGACAGGTTTCCATTTAAAATACTTGGGGCCGAGTTTGCAGGTGCTTTTATTAAAAGTCTGCTCCGAGCTGTGTCACGTATGTAAAATGATGCAGCCTCATATTTGACTGAAATGAAATTGTAGGAATTTATGGAAAAGCACTCAGTGAGAAAACATTCGCAGCTATGTAGTCTTAGAAACTAAAGAGGGTTTGAGCTCAGTGAGTGGGGATGAATATGGAGAGCCACGAGTTGGAATAATCACAAGGGAGGCAACTGCACCAGCCAGGATGAAAGATGAGAGTTTCAGCACAAAATTGATCAAGATAACGAAGCAGGGGGGAGATGTCTTGTGACAGCAGCTGGATTTCTAGCATCTAGCCTCAAATAGGAGCATGAAACCTAAGTTTGCTTGGAGATTTCACACAGGATTGTGAGGCTATAGAAAGCTCCAAGACGCCCTGGAACACTGCACCATTTACCCTAATCAGAGGGTGAGTCAGCACTCAATTATGTTCAGGCAATTTTATATTCAGTTTTCTATGCGTTGGCGACAAAGCAATTTAGATAATATGGTCATATAGCAGAATCACCTTCACAAACCGGAGTTACATTCGCTGCAGTACAAAGTATGTCACTGAGTGTTCATTTTCCAGTGTGTAAGCTAATCATGATGTGGGATCAAGAAGTCTCTTCTTCCCAACACCAAACCCAATGTAATTGTGCAACAGGGCTGGTTTATCCCTTCTCCTGAAGTTGTTAGTTATGGCTACTCTTGAGAGTAGGCAGATCCACTACTGTGTGCACATTAATAACAGCAGACGAGATAATAGCTCCTGCTGGTCTGTGTATTCAAGAGAAAGCGTCCTGCTGTCATGAAGTAGGTGATACATATGTAGGTACGTGAGGACTGCTCGGCCTGTCCACCACACAGTACAGACCTGTGACCTGTGAGATAGAAGAATTGTGTGCTTTCCCTGCTGCTGCTCCATCAGCAAGTCCCAAGAGTACCATCCTGGGAGATGTCAAGGTGTGGCTCCAGGTTTGCATGGCAGTTTGCCATCAGTTCAGGAAAGATGCTATGCTCATCTGGCCTTTTGCTGCATCTTTTAAGGCACGTGTTATGTTATTTTGGAGAATTATACCTTTAGGAATCAGACGTTGGAGAGGAAATTAGTGATTTATTATGCTTTGAATCAATGATTTAAACTGAATGATTGTTTCAATGCCAGTGACAGGTTCGGTTTTTCGTGAACTGTTAGTTACATCAACAGGAGACATGAACTGCATTAAAAACAGGATACACAAACTGTGTTAAAATCCACTTTGTATGTCTCAGGAGCAAACACACAGCTTGAATCTTCATTCCCCTCCATTATTCCCGTCACCATGACTCGATGGACTTTAGTAAGAGTTGAATAAGGGCTAGATCTGGAGTGCAGTGAACTTGAAGAGAAATTTCCATTGGCTTTTTTTTTTTTTAACCAGTGGATAATACCCTTAAAGATTCAGGGTCAAACCTTCAGCTGTCATAAGCTGGCATCTCTTCACTCAACTAAGCTCTTAGTGCCTGCACAAATACAGTCACTACGTTTCTGTTCATCTGAAAAGAAGCGCCCTTGCTTTTTTTATTCATATGAAGATAGTTCTCAATGATCCTCCTCTCATGAGAAAGCTTTTCAGGCTGTATTCATCAAGACACTGACATCTGAACTCACTTTACTTTGAAGCCATCATCATTTACATTGTCACAGCTTGACAGCACAGGAGGTTAACTTAGCGCTTCTCAAATTAATGCTCTCAGACCCGGTATCAATACCTGTAACCCTTGGCTTTCCTAAATGGGATAGTCTGCACATCATCTACCAGTCACTAACTAAGCTCTCAAAGCCCTGAGCGAGCACTGGGCTCTGCACAAAGCCCCGTTGCTGATAGAAAAGGTACTGCAGCAGGCGTGAGGAACCCAGTCAGTGGCCAGAGACTCCAGAAAATAGATTGCTTATCACCTGAAAGTTTAAAACGTGGGTGGTTTCTTACTGAGCTGTTCTTGGTTGCTCTAAGTCAAGAACCAGGTGAGACCCAGGGATATCACAGTTATATTTTGTTCTGGGTTTTATTGCAGAAATTGAGGCATCTTCCAATTGCTTCTTTGAAACACTTGCACAAGAAGTAATCCTTCCAGCTCTTTACAAAGCAGGTTTCTGCCTCTTTAAAACTGTTTATGAATCATTGTTTGTAATGAGCACAGTAAAGCTTGTGAAGCTGGTGAACTAAGAAGTTACATGGCTATCAGCTAGGACAGTCGTAACCTCATCATTTTATCTATTAGCAGGTACTGCAGAACTAACTGACATTAAACTGGCAGAATTCCAGCGCAAAGGTGAATGCGAGGAAAAGAAATATATTGGATTTTATTAAAACTTTCCTCAAAGGTCAACCTCTCTGAGGTATCAAATCAATCTTCCTTCCTTCCTCCTTCTTCAGCCCATTTGTTCATAGCTATAGAAAATCCTGATACTCATTACACTTTCCCAATTTTCCTTCCCCCCTCTTATTGCCATATCTATCTACCTGTCACCATGTTTTTTCTCAGCATTTTAATTTAAGTCCCTTACTCCTCATTTCACTCCTTTTACCCAGCCTTCTTGAGATCTACAGCCATTCCCAAAATGTGACTTCTTGGGCTCCTCTTCAAGAACAGATCCTCCCTCCTACCAGCTTCAGGACAAAAAAAAAACCAACCAAAAACCTTTTTTATTCCATCCTTGAAAGAGACTGAACCTTTGGGAAGAGCAAAGCTTTGGTGCAGTCTTCACTAAAGTGTGTCAGGTGTCTCCTGGTTTATTTTTCCTTCTTACCCAGCAGCTGCCTTCTGTGTCTTGCTCAGGATGTCATTAACTTTTGCCAAGTAAGCTGTAACATTCATAGCGTGCCACTTAGGAGGGAGTGATGTCCTTGCAAGCTCCAAGCTCCCACAGATCAGTCCCCCTTGCTGATACTGGCCCAGTAAAATAATTTTTTCCTGTTCTTTTTTTAAAGAAGAGACACAAATATCTAAGAAAGTACCAGCTTTTTTCCAGAGTGTACCAACTGCACAGAGCTGTGGATACCTGGATCTGGAAACTGCATCTCAATCCTTGGCATACAAGCTCCAGCTCTTGATAGCCAAGTTTCTGAAGTCTTGGCATCATCAGAGCCACAAAGCATCATCCACTGTAATAGCAGAGGAGCTTCTGTCGCTGGTGTTTGGCTTTGACTGCCTGGCTGAGCTGTGTGGGGCAGGTCAGCCCCAGTGCATTGCATGCAGATTGACACCTGAGATTTCTGGGCTTCCAGGACAGGATGTTCTGACAATGACAACCCCTCACCACTGCACCCTCTGTCCTCCCTTCTGCCCCTTTCCTCACAGTATTTCCCTCCTTCCATGTGGGGAAGTGGTGGCCAGCAATAGGACAAGGGGCAATGGGTGCAAGCTGGAGCATTGGAAGTGTCATGTAAATGTAGGAGAAACTTTTTCACTGAGAGGGTGATGGAGCACTGGAACAGACTGCCCAGAGAGGTTGTGGAGCCTCCTTCTCTGGAGACATTCAAACCCCACCTGGATGTGTTCCTGTGTGATTTAGTCTGGGTGACCCTGCTCTGGCAGGGGGTTGGACTAGATCATCTTTTGAGGTCCCTTCCAGCTCCTAACGTTCTGTGATTCTGTGATGCCACACTTACATCCACTTCAAAGGCTATTCCCCCCACCCTGTGGCAAGATTAACCCTACTTCTGTCAAGCCCGATGGGCATCTTCCTAAAAAGATCCTCTTCCTCCCAGCCCTTCCCCGCATGCTCTCACATCCCCAGGACACTAATTCCATTCCTCAGCCCTCTCTGCTCCAGAGGAACAAGCCCGGGCACAGCATGGGTTGCTGTGGAGGCACACAGCCGTGTACATGACGGCGGCTGTTTGCCCTGGGGATAAGAGCCTGCAAACAAGAATTAACAGCACACACATCTGCCATGTCTCTGCTTAACTCAACGTATAAAGCCGCATGCAGCAGCCCCTGCCAGCCAGCCCTCTTGGTCTTGTCCCCTTCACGTAATGAGAGATGAGCTCAGGGCTCTCCTGCGAGATGCCCCATGAACTTCTCTGGTTTTGGCTGATCTCTGTTCTTGATTATTCTTCACTCCATCAAAACAACATTACATACAAGCTCATTTTGTGGTTCCCGTCTAAAAATATCTTTGTGGTCAGAGACCTCCTGGAGCTGGGCAATACCTGACAGGTATATACACCCTCTACAGTCTGTATTTATGGAAAAATCTCTGCTTAAGCTGGAAACATGAAATGTGAGAGAATCTACACTACATTTCAAAATCATTGTTAAGATATATGCTGGAGAGCAGCCAGCCTTGGTCGCTCACTCTGATAGATGATGGGGAAAAGGAACACACATTAAAATCAGCGAATGGATAAAACTGGGCTAGAGCGGGATGAATACAATGGGAAAAGCTTTCCAAATCAAAGCCCAGGCACCCACACTCAAAGGAGAACCATGTTCATAAATAGGAATGTGTTAAAAAAGAAACTACTATATTCAGCAATATACATTACAAAGCTTTATGTCCACTGTCAGGATAAATCTTATATGCTCTGTAAGGAAGAGCAATGTTCCTTTAGCAGAAAAGATGAAAAGGACAAAGATGGGTGGTGGAAATTTTGAGCCTTGCATTTTACTGCTTTTAAATTCTTGTCCATGTTGACAGAGATTAGTAAAAATTTCCTTATTTTTAATTCCTTTAAACAATATTGGTTTTCAATATTGTACTGATCAATAAATGATACTGATTTAGTTTTTAAAAGAGCATCATCAGTTATTTGAGGAACCAAATTTAGATTCCTTTAGTAGAAAAAAAGACTTTCCCTTTGTAGAGACCACATAGTCTTGTAGAGGTGTAGGTCTCTGGCAATGCAGAGATCTTGGCTCTAGAGATTCGACTCAGCAATCAGAAATTGTAGACTGGATGCTGGTGATGGCTCTTGCTGGCCAGCATCGCAGGATATGGGACGAGATCAAAGTCCTTCTCATTTACTGTAGATTAAGAAACTCGTCTTACTTCTAATCTCACTCCTGCCTCCCTGCCCATGCTCTGAAATGCTCCACTTGATTGGCTCTGCTGGGGAGAAAAATCCTCCGGGTTTGTCAGGAAATACAAGAATATATCTTTTTTCTTTTCTTTTAAGATTAATCTTGCAGTTGAATAAAATTGGCAACACAGGTAAAACTTTGCTGCTGGGATTGTTACTTTGTATTGATTGCATTTTTAAAGATTTTTCTAGCAGGGAGAGGTAGACATTTTGTTATTGCTGTGTATTAATCAAAAGGACTGAAAAATACCGCAGGCCTTATTCTGACCTCTTTGTGGCTCAAAAGCCAGCTGGAGTCTCAAGAATACAAGTGATCCTGGATTACACCCTGGGTTTAGGTGCTCACAATTTAACTTCACTGCAGTTTGGTCACCTACTTCTTCTATGGTACAAGTGGACAACATAACCATCGCTGCGGTTCAAAAGTCAGAATTTTCTTTTCAGGCAAACGAGGGTAAAACAAAACTTTCAGTGGTGCACTGGAAAGAAGGCGGCTGGGTTCTTGCCGACCTGAAAAGGTTATTCTTAGGGCAAGCACTCGTCTTTAACATTTAACATTGGATTTGCTCAGCAGCATGCAATTTTAGCACTGACTGCATTAGAAGCTTCCTTTGCATAAGTCACAGAAAAGTACATCACCATTTTTACAGCTTTAGAGGATCCCACCGCTGCCTTGATCATAAATATATTAGCTCTGTATATTTAATTCCCTTCCTAACACTTCTCATGTCACATTAAAGCCATTTAAAAGGAAGCCTCTGCTTTTACAACCTTTCATTTTATTTTTTTTTAGCAACTCAGCAGCACAGTTACTCCATTTGTAAAGTTCTTCACTGAATCTCACCTGAAAACTTCCTTCTAAACTTCCTTCTACGGAGATGTACAGTTTTTCCCACTTCAAAGGGAAATCCAGTGCTCCCCTGTTCAGCGCAGAACTGAGCACAGCGACACGTCGAGCCACTCTCTGACAGAGCTGATGTTACCTGTCAATTTGTTCAGCGGTTCTTGTAGCAGGGAGATTTTTAAGTTCTAATTTGAAAAAACCCCACCCCAAACTACAAAACAAACAACAGAACACCTGTATTTGTCTTTTTACCTTGTCTGCTCCATCAGTTACTTTACATTGCCTCTTAATTTTTGTGGTACGATTAATGATACAATTTATTCAAGCAAAAAAAAGTCCAAGACCTTCATTTGGATTCCCAGCCACACTACGGCAATTCTCAGAAATCTCCCGGTTGCCAATGCTTTTAATTCTATCATCTTAATGTTTTATTTTCCATTCAGGGTGTGCGGGGTGCACAGATGACCCAGTTCTCACTGAAGGCACAAGCAGCCCTCTATTATAGTTAAAAGGGGAGGAAAAAGATAGGGGTAAAAATCGTATCTGAATAAAAGTTATGTGCTCTACAATGAATTAGGCCTTCTGGCAGGAATTTTCAGCTGTGGAAAATCCCAACTACTGCCCTCGCTGCCTTTCTTTCCTTCACAGTTTGTTTGTTAGGCTTCTGCACAGTCTCCCATATATTCTAAGCTCCAAAGGGTTAAAGTCCTGGCATCTCTTCCAACTCTTGTTTCCAAATCTCTCCCGGGGCCCATGCCACGTTTATGCCAAAGCATTTTATTATTGTACAAACACAGAGCAAGAGGAGGGGGAAAAAAACCCCAACCCCGAACCCTCTGCGGCTTGTCCTTCCCGGCCCTACTTGTCGGTTTGAAGCCAACCGTACCAGTTATGCCCGCAGGTGACACCTGAGGAGCAAAGCCAGCGAGGTTCTAAAGACCAGAGGGCTCAGCTCTGCTGCCACCGTGCCTGGTCCTGATCCCCTGGTTTCCCGGGGAAGGGGAAGGCGGTCGCGGCGCCGGCTCGCAGGCTCCCCCGCTCCCCCCATCCGCTGCCGTCGGATGAGCCGTGCCTCGCATCAGGATTACCGCAGGGCGGCTGTTCCGGACAGGCCCAAACCAGGCACCGTGGCACCGGCGACTGCCTCGCCCCCCTCACACACCCTCCCGCGCCTCCCCTCGGCGGGTCCCGCGGGCGCTGAGGCGGCGACTGCGCCGTCCGTCCGGTCCACACCCCCGGGACCTTTTTCCCCCCAAAACTGGGGTTTGACGTCTTCCTCCTCGATACCGAGTGACCAATCAGGCGGCTACCCGGGCGGGCAGGCAGCCAATCGCCCAGCGTTGCTACCTGTGGGGAGTATGTTTAGCCGCGGCGGGGGCGGGGGGGCGCTGAACGGGACCGGCCGGGCCCGGGGGTGACCGGGGTACAGCTCTGCAACCCGCCCCGGCAAGGTGGTCGCGGCTGCTGCTGACACAGCCGCTACCGCCGCGGGGCCTCGCTGGCCGCTCGCTGGGGTGAGGGGCCGCGCCGGTGGCTCGGGGACGCAGCACGGCCCACCGTCTGTGAGCGTGAGGAGCTGCTGCGCCGTGCCCTCGCTCCCCCCGCCCTCCGCGCCGTGCGGGCGGGCTGCCGGCCCACGCGGACCCGCGACTGCCGTTGCCGAGGTCCCGGCGGACCGTCGCCGCCCGCCCCCCGCGCCGCGCCGCGCTGCAGCGGCGGTCATGGGAGATGTAGTTCACGAGGGCCCCTTCCCCCTTCCTCTCCCCTCCCCCTCATATCCCTGTGGAGATGAGGGGCGCGAGGGCAGGGTTTGACGTAGTCAGTGACGCAACGGTGTTGTGAGGCGAGGAGCGAGCTGACGTTGACAGCGGCCCCTCCGCGCCGGGGTGGGGGAAGGGGAGGCGGCGGCGGGGCCCCGCGCGCGGAGGCGGGGCCGGGGCGAGGCGCGGCGGGCGGGGCCGGGTCGGGCGCTGCCGGCGCAGGGCGGGTCCGGGCGGGGGGCGCGGCGAGGGGCGGGGAAAGGGAGTCGATATATAGGGGCGAGGCGAGCGGCGAGGCAGTAGCAGGAGGAGCCCAGCTGTGGCCGCCGAGCGCGCCCGTCGTGGGGGTGTGAGCAGCGCAGCCCTCCCCCCTTTCCCTCCCCCCCCCTTTTTTTTCCAACCCTCCCCCCTCCCTTTTTTTTTTTTCTTCTCCTTCCTTTCCCCTCCCATCCTCGCCGAGGGAGCCGGCGCTCGGAGATGGGGGTCGGGTGCTGAGCCGCACCCCCGCACACACCCGCCCCCCGCACTCACACCCCTGCCGGGATTGTTTGCACTAACCTCCGCACGCCCACCCGGGTGAGTACCGCTGGGCCGAGGACGGAGGGACGGCCCGGGCCGGCGTGGGGGTGCGCGCTGGGCGGGGGTCCGGGCCGAAGGCAGGCGGTGAGTCGGGGGGCTCGAGGCAGCCGTTGTCCGGCCCGGGGCGTGAGGCGAGCGAGGGCCTGAGGCAGCCGCCGCTTGGCCCCCCGAGGCGGGCGCGGCCCCGGCCGCCGTGACGGGGGGGCTCCAGACAGCCACCGCCCGATCCCGGCCGCTGAGGCGGCGATCGTCTGGCCCGGCGCCCCCGGCCCCTGAGGCGGGGATGTCGAGACGGGCCCGGCCGGGCCGTGGCGTGACAGTCACGACCCCGCGGTGACGGGCAGTGAGGCGGGCACGGTCTCGCGGGGAGGGGAAGGGCCGGTGTGCCGTGGGGGCCGCGGCGGCACAGGAGCCCGAGAGAAGGAGAGCGCGGGGGGCGCCGGCCGCCCCGCAGAGATGGGGCTGGGGCGGGGAGAGAAGGGCACGGCCCGGGCGGCCGGGTCCCTCCCAAGGCGGTCCCTGGACGCGCTCGGCCTGGGAGGAGTGAACGCTGCCGGCTGACTAATCGTTGCTGCTTGTGCCGGGCCGCTTCGGGCAGCGCTGGCAGCTGTCCTCTAGGACCCTGCCCCGGCGGGGGGCGGAGAGGGGTGTCGCCGGGCGCGGGGTGCCGGCCTGCGTACTGAGGAGAGGGGCCTTGCCTCCCCCTCTCCTCTTCTTCCAGTCATCTCCCTTCCTTCCCTTCATTTTCTTTCTTACGGGCTCAGAAAATGTTGTTGTTCCTCCTCCTCCTGCTGTTGCCGGAGCTCCCGGGGCTGTGAGCAGAAATCTAATGAGACCCGACTGCCTGGTTATGTAACTCCCCACAGTGCTTAAGGCTCCTGCCTTTAACCCCCAGCGCCAGGGCTCTGCCAGCAGAGCCCGTAATGGGCTCGGATCCCTGACAAACACTGAGCTCTTTAAATTTTTTTTTAAAAAAAGTTGGAAATGATCAACCTGATGTGTTTGATCAGCTGCTTGTACCATGGATCAGTTTTGGGGCTTAGAAAAATATACAGCGTCTACCTAGTGCACCTTGAAAGGATTGTTTGATTCCTAAAGGACACAGAGGAAGGGAAACAAACCAGATGGATTAATAAATCATTTTTAAATGCCCCTTATAACCACCCAATCAGCTTTTCTGTACTGATTGTGTCCCTTTTGTAAATATCTTCTGTTTGCCCTTGATCTTTTCCTTATCCCCACCCATTGCTGATCCAGCAAACGTTTAAAGGTCGCCTTATCGTACAGGCTTTCAAACTATTCCTGTACCGTGTTGAGGAGAACGCGAGCAGCTTGGAAATAGGGCTGCAGACTTCATAAGGGGATTATTTGGAACAAGAAATAAAAAAAAAACCAAAAGTATTCTCGTTGTTAAAAGATTTTGATACCAATTTTTATTTGTCTAATCTTTAGTATAGCTATGCCAATTTTTGTTCCAAGTGATGCAGTGCAGAAAAGCACAAACATTGGCATTTTCGTTGGGTGTTTAACTTGAGCAGAAAAATATATTTTTTGTTTCATTGGAACGTTCTGAACAAAGGTGTCTCCTGTGGATGAGTACCTTATTCAGCGGTACTGCGGGATTTTTGTTAGCATTACCTGTGCTAATGCTGGATTCTTGTCCCTTTTTTAACTTCAGCTAGCTAATTTCTCTTTTGTCCTCTGTGAAGGAGTGGCAACCATATTTTATATTAAATATAAAATGGAGTCACGGAAAAGGAGATAAGCAGTTGTTTTTGAGGCGGTCTGAAGCCCTGTTAGCCCTCGTAACTTTCTGAAATCTGAACTTATAGGCAACACAAAATATTAATTTAGTATTTATTAATACACTGCATCCAATAATATAAAACAATTTGTAGAAAGGGGAAAAAAATCTGTAAATTAATGTATTGTAATGATTTCACCCTCGTTACCACCCTCACGGCAGAAGATACATTCATCTGTTTTGTATGCATTGACTGCATTATCATTTTAGCTGTTCCAAGGAAGAATCGTGGTATATGTACAGCAGACATTTTCTCTTCAGTTAGCATAATTTTGCCAGCATGCAGTTTATGCGGATGATTTGCTTGGACTTCAAGTAAATGTTGCATAATTTTAGTTATTTGTGTGAAATCTTCTGTAGCGATTGTTAACATTTTTATAATTCTGTAGCTCACGGTGCAGCCGATGTGTTTGCAAACTTTAAAATGATAAATGACCCTTGGACTAAGACCTTTCAAGCCAAACTAATAGTCTGGTGCTAAATTTTGCAGCTGAGTACTATAAATCATCCAAATACGGGTTGGTAATTGAACCCACGACAGGTCTGGCAGTTCTTGTGATGTCTTAAAAAAATATCCTTGCAGCTTTGTGAATAACTAAACGGCAAGCTCATGTGATTCTGAGATGCTCCATGCTGTATATGTAAACACACGCCTAGTGCATCTTCTGCAGTATTGCTTGTAAGTCATACTGAACATAGTTGGCATCCTCACCTTCTGCAGGCACCAACATAAATAGTTTGTTGCATGTTTTTTGGCTTAAAAGTAATCTAGTTTATGCAGAAAGTGAAGCTAAAGGAATAGGCCTTTGGAGCTCGATCTTATGCTTTCCTTATTTGGATGTGTTTGCTTTTGTTTTTTCTTAAAGGAACAAGAGCACTCAAGGTGAAGGATAATAATCAACTAGAAATCAGCACTTTGAATGAAATTTTGTTTCCCTGTGGCATCTTGAACACTTTCTTCTTCGGGTTTTGAAACAGACTTATAACTTTGTGGCATAGCAGCTATGCAGCTTGAAATCCAAGTAGCACTCAATTTTATTATTTCATATTTGTACAATAAGCTTCCCAGACGACGTGTCAACATTTTTGGTGAAGAGCTTGAAAGACTTCTTAAGAAGAAGTATGAAGGGCACTGGTATCCAGAAAAGCCATACAAAGGATCAGGGTTTAGATGTATACATATAGGGGAGAAAGTGGACCCGGTCATTGAACAAGCATCCAAAGAGAGTGGTTTGGACATTGATGATGTTCGTGGCAACTTGCCTCAGGATCTTAGTGTTTGGATTGACCCGTTTGAGGTTTCATACCAAATCGGTGAAAAGGGACCAGTGAAAGTGCTTTATGTGGATGATAATGAAAATGGATGTGAGTTGGATAAGGAAATCAAGAACAGCTTTAACCCAGAGGCCCAGGTGTTCATGCCAATTAGCGACCCAGCATCTTCAGTGTCTAGTTCTCCTTCTCCTCCCTTTGGTCACTCTGCTGCTGTGAGCCCAACTTTCATGCCCCGCTCCACTCAGCCTTTAACCTTCACCACTGCCACATTTGCTGCCACCAAGTTTGGCTCGACCAAAATGAAGAATAGCGGCCGTAGCAACAAGGTCGCCCGCACCTCTCCCACCAACCTTGGCTTGAATGTCAATGACCTGTTGAAGCAGAAAGCCCTTTCCTCCTCCATGCACTCTCTCTACGGGCTTGGCTTAGGCAGTCAGCAGCAGCAGCAACAACAGCAGAAGACTTCTGCCCTTTCTCCTAATGCAAAGGAGTTCATTTTCCCCAACATGCAGGGTCAAGGTAGTACCAGTAGCATCTTTCCTGGTGACAGCCCCCTTAACCTCAGTCCTCTCCAGTACAGCAATGCCTTTGATATGTTTGCAGCCTATGGAGGTCTAAATGAGAAGTCTTTTGTGGATGGCTTGAATTTTAGTTTAAACAACATGCAGTATTCTAACCAGCAATTCCAGCCAGTTATGGCTAACTAAAAATAAACCGGCAGTGAAATACAAGTAAATACTATTGTACAAGTTAAAATGCACGTACCCAAGGGTGTATCTTTTTTCCACCTCTTGAGATTTTTTTTTTTTAAGGCTTATAGTATGAATACATTCAGGCTTGGTTAGATAAATACAACACGCATCATTTTTTTTCATTTGCCAACCAAGCACAAAATTATTTTATACTGACTGTACATTACAAAAATATACTCTCAAATTATGGCCTCTTACAGTATTTAAGATATAGCAAGGACGTGGCTGATTTTTTTCATGTGTGTATATATATATGTACACAAACATATATGTGTATATATATTTAAAAAATTGGCACTAATAGGTGGGTTTATTGGTCTTTTTCTAATTGTATAATTTAATTTAGTACAAAGTTTGTAAAATATCAGAGTATATATATTGTTTCTACAACATGGTATTGCATTTATATCTTTTTACTACAGTGATCTGTGACAGCTGCAGCAGCTTCATGTTGTATTTTTTTTACTGAAATTGTAAGATATCCATCTTAAAGACATCAATTCTAAAAAAAATAAAAAAGTTGTGTACAGAATATTCCTTAGTGGTGGAATTAAAATGTACGAAATATTTGCTTTTTTCAAAAGAAACACAAATTGTATTTTCTGTTAAAAGTTTAAAGATTTTTGCTATATATTATGGAAGAAAATGTAATCGTAAATATTAATTTTGTACCTACATTGTGCAATACTTGAAAAAAGGTATAAAAGTATTTTGAGTCAGTGTCTTACATGTTAAGAGGGACTGAAATAGTTTATATTAAGTTTGTATTAAAATTCTTTAAAATTACTTGACTGCTGTGGTCTGTGTTTCTACTGTTCTGCTGAAGGTCAGCGCGCCGCGTTTACTGTGGGGTCAGTGTTAATGATGCAAAAAGTCTGACTCAGAGCATCGCAGAGGAGTGATGGAAAGGGTTGCTGTGCTGCTGCACCACAGTAATGGGCTGGTTTACCCAAGATACCTCTGACAGAGCCTGACTAAGTACTTGCCTACAATTATTTTAGCAAACTTTCACTTGTTTTCCATGACTGCAGCTCACTGAAGCTGGAAGGTAATATACTTAGTTTTATTTTTCCGCCAGAGTTACAGCTCTCTGCTGTGTGGATGTTGAGTTATTATGCAGTATGACGTATCTAGAAGGGACTCAGGTGATTCAATGAAACTCACTTTCTGTGTCATCAGAATGGATTTGAACTATTATCTGGAGAGGTCCTAGACCAATGCATCAGCGTTCTCTCTCTGTATTGAGGATTAATAGCTCCAAAACCAGTCTGAATAAAAGTGCTGATGTACAGTTAACTAAACTCACTATAAAGATTTCATTTTATATGCTCTATTAAAAAAAAAAAAAGTGATGCAACTACAATGGGACATTCTAAGGTTTTTATTTTAGTGGATTTTTACCGATTTTAACTTAGTAGATTCTCAAAACATGAGTGTGAGTGGGAGGAGAAAGAATTCAGAGGCTGACAAAGCAACTCAGCTTTTCCAGAGCTGCTGTGAAGTTGCATCCCTTATTCTTTTCCATCTGTCCGGCAAATAGCGATCCTTGCTAACAGATGTTGTCAGGGGAAAGATAAACTTACTATTGAGGCTGAAAATCTGACTTCTTTTCCATGGCAGTTCTGGTTGTACCAAGAGTAGCTGCATGCCAAGTGGATTGTCCTTTAGCTTATGATGTGTAAGCTACAGGAGGAGTATAGAATTAAAATTACCTGAACTTAAGTATTCTGGAACTGGATTTTGAGGCTGAAAGTCAGTCTTTTCCTATTTGATTACCTCAATTTTGCAAAAGGTGTGAATTCCATGGAGATGTATGCCACCAGTTTGGTGCAAGCAGAGCGTTGGTGGAAATAGTGCTGTGAGGAGGAGGAGGAGGATGGTTGTCAACACCAGAGTGAGGTCTTTGCTTTGGGCAGAAGCTGTGAAGAAACAGAGTGGAGGTGCGAGGCTGCTGGGCCTGTCAGTTCCTAATGCCAGGAAAGCCAATTCAGAAGCAATAATGGTGCAAAAGGTTTCTTGGGCATTCATCTGGCTGTGCTGAACTGGCTCCTTTTTATTGAGTTTGTGTCTGGTTTATCTTTCCACTAATGGCACATCACCGGACAGAGCTGTGCTTAGAAGCGTGTCGTTTGGTATCTTGTTTTAAGTGGATGATTTGGCTTTGAAAAGGAATTTGAAAGAAATTAGAAGAAAATATTGGATCAATTACTGGAAAATGGAGACTGTTAGCCCTGTGTGTTATTTCTATGCCTAGGCTTTAAGACTTTTTTACTATATAAGACAATTTTACTATTTAAAATATATTACTAATACCTAAACTGCCCAAGAGATTGAGCAACCAACCAATTCTGTAATATTTCTGTTCCCGCAACTTAAACTGAGCTCATTTGTCGTAAAGGCTTCTCTTCCCGTGCCGATTTGTTCACTTCCCCTGTAACGAGCTCAGTGTGTGAAGGGCAGTGGGTTGCAGCAAGGAATAAGCAGCCTCTGGAAATGAGGTTGGGTTTTTCAACCCCTCTTGATGCAAAGATTTGCCTTAGCAGGGTTTGGGGGCAGTGCTGTGCAAGGAGGCAATATGCAGAGAGAGCTTCCAGTTTGCCCAAAGAACACAAATGGGAAGATATGGAATGTTTTCTCTTACTCCTTGTAGAAAGATGTGTGCTTTGTGTTCAGTCTACTTCACCCATTTATTTATCTTTTGCTAAAGTTTGGTGATGAGTTTGTTAGATCAAACATTTACATTGCAACATTCTGTTCTAGCTGCGTGCCAAGCCGATCTCTGGTTTGCTTTGCATGCGCCCAGCGTTCTGCTCCGAGCCGTGCTGTCAGGTAAGTGCTTGCTTCAAGAGAGGACAAGGGAGGGGGAGAAGGAAGCATTTGCTCTAGTGTGCAATGTCTTTTGTATTTTCTCTTGTGAACATGCAATTAACTTCCTAAAATTGCTGCTGTAAGTTAAACCTCGGAAAATGTCTTTCATTTACGTTGGAGAAGAGGGTAAAACTGTAAGCGTGGGTCCGCCCTCAATGCCACCTAGTGTATCCTGTCTCTTCAAGTCCCCACCCAAGTACAAGTTCCCAGCACCTTGAGGGCTGTGATGCTCACCAGTTCAGCACAGGTTGGTAACTTCTGAAAATCCTAACCCAGGATCTGCAAAACCGAGTCCAGAGGCGTTTGGTGGGGTAGGGCAGAGAGGAGTCAATGGACGGCTGCAGTCTGTGCTGCATGGGCTTTCTGTGTAGACAAAAGACCTCGATCAGCAGTCTAGTAGCAGTCACTGAAATTAAATGGATCTGATTATTTCTGCAAAGGAGAGACAGCTCACAGTCGAGTTCACAGTCCATGGTGCTTCCTTACCACGTCGTGCTCTCAAACATCCCTGCTGTGAGACCAAATCCAGAGGGCAAGGCCTGGCCTGGCACTAGAGTCCAAGTGAGTACAAGTATTGTAGTTCTCTTAACTTCAACTAAGCTATCAGTTTATACACATTAAGGACTGGATGTAAGCTGCAGGAAGACTCATCCCTCCTTCACCATGCAAAATTAGAAAGCTATTAAATGCTGCTTGTACAATTCCTTGTTGCAGACAACCGTGGCTACAGCACGGCCGGCTGTCTGCCCCTCTGCACCCACCAAATTGCAATGGGAAAAAAACTGGTGTTAGAAAACAGCCCAGCTGCATTTCTGAAATACCAAATAACCAAACAACTAGTTGTTAAATCAGCTCTTAATCAAACCAGAGTTGATGGACTGTTCTGATGGCCCAGACTATTCTATTAACGTTTCAGGAATAAATACCTCGGAGTTTGTGTTGGTAGTTTTGGAGCAGATGAAGCAAACCAGTGGTTCAGCAGTCTTTTTTATATCATCAGCAAGTTGATTTAAATTGAGTGTACAGAGTTGGCTGCATTCCTCTCCTGAGCTGCATAAAAGTTAGCTAAATCAAAGTGCCAGAGCTGTAAAATCCTGCCGAAGGGATTGTTTTCAAAGATCAGCAAGAGGAGTGGTTAAACTGTTACCGTGGCAGTGCGTGTATGACTTTTGTCCTCTTGGCTTCATTTTAGTGACAGTAGTAAGGAGTTTTGCCTTACAGAAGGGAAAAAGCATTAAGACTTGGGAACATAAACCACATTCCCTTTGGCACTACGAGTTCTCTACCTCATAGACAAAATATGATCAGTGTGCGGAACGAATAGCAGGTGTAAAATATTTTTAGAAAAACCTTGGCATACAGTGCAAACATCCCTCAACCCCCATCCTTTATTCTGTCAGCTTTTGTTGGTTGGAAACGATGTGTAGTATTGATGGCTGCAATTTCGGTGGAACTTGCTGTAGTTTTGGGGTGGTAATTTAGCGCTTCAGAGGCCTGAAATGGGCGATACTCTCCTCCTCCGAGAGCTGAGACACCATTACAGTTAAACAGTCCGTAGGCTCCATGGCCTCATGGAGCTTGTTGAGCTGCATTCCCGTTCCCCCTGAGCATCAGGATTACCCATAGCAAAGCAAATGAGGACTCTGGGACTGTAGTGCCTTGATTATTGTTTAGTGCCCTTGCGAGCTTCTCTGGGAAGGTTATATCACTAGGACAGGGTAATGCAATTAAACCAGATCTGGAAACCCACCATTTTTAACTTGGAAGAGTAGATTCATTCGCTGTTACACCCATAACCCTTTCCTTTGTCTTCCTGCCTCTCCCACAGCATCCTCAGAAGGACCGGCTTGTGCGTTGCTGCCTTTGTTAGCTGCCTCTCACTGCTTGCCCTGCTGCAACAGGCTTTCATGCTGGTTTTCTCTTCACTGAGACTCCACTGCTCTCTGACCTTGTCTCTTAAACTGCTCTATGCCAGGAACTTCTGCGCCATGGGGCACCTCAGCACGCGAGGCTCTAGCACCGGCAGGTAACCTCTGCCTCCGCCGCATGGAGGCTGAGGCTTCCTTGACTTCACTTATCTCTGAAAACACAGTGTAAAGAACTAGGGAATGTCAGAATCTCGTTAAGGATTATCATAAATGCTCATGGTCTCAGGGAACTGGGTGAATTTGCTGCTTGGGCAGCCTCATCCAGTAGTGCAGCAGCCTGGGAGTTTTTAGGCCCGTTGATGGAAATGGGAGGTGGCAGGTTAGTGCAGAACATGGTATCGTAGATGACAACTCAGGCACCCCACATTCCAGATCTGACTCTGGGCAAGTCACTGCCCTTTTCTGTGTTGGTTTCTACCTCTGTCTCCATTAACATTCAGACGTTAGCTGGCTATTGCTGTCTTTCTGCTGTCAATATGGAACTTCATCTGGTTTCTCTGTGCCACAGGAATATCTTCTGAGGTTGACTTACCATTCCTTCCTTTTATTGCCTTTAGTTTCTGTGGCCTTTGAGAATCTCCTCCGTTGTACAGTTCACTTAATGTGTATTAGATGACCTTTACATTTTGAAGTAAGACATGCATGTAAAAGTAAAGCACTTGATTCTCATTGTCCATGGTATATGGAGTCTGATTCATCCTCCGTTGGAGCAGAAGGCCTCCAGAGCAGTGACTGACTATTGTCATTCTCTCAAAGAATTTCTGTGGGTGTTTCTATAGATATGGAAGTATATATTCCTCCAGTACAAATCATGTGAAAATTTTACACCAGCCTACTCACTGAAGTTGCTGCTGGTCAAAATTAGACTTGCATACAGATTTTACAAACTAAAACAAAATTCCCCTTTGATTTTCATTAGACCGTAAGGTTGAGCATCCCATGTGCCAGCACAGAGACAGAGCTGCTGGGTTCTGCCACCAGCTGTGCTATGAACTGTCTGCCCAGTCTTCAACAGATTGCTTCAGCCTTGTCAAAAGTAGTTTTGGTGATTTTAAGACCATACTTGAGCCTTTAACTCCCTGCTGAGTCTCAGATGTTGTAGATAACTGCAGCGCATTTTTGGTTCTCAGTCCGTCTGTGTCTCACTGGGTTAGTCAGGTATGTGCAGCGCCATGGTTTGGCAGTTTAGTGGGAAGAATGCAGAATTCCTGAGTACAGCTGAAACTGGTGATACCTGGAGCAATCACCTACTTCGCAATTATTTCCGAGTCTCATATTTACAAACTGCTTTGAGCCATAGATCGCATTTAACTTCAAACAATTGATATTTCATTTTTAAGTAAAGCATAAAGATGTTCTCTGTTTGCACCTCCTAGACTGTTATGGTGAAGACTCATTTCAGCATTGCCAAAGCAAGTCACTCAAGAAATTGGGATTCAGGCCTCCAAGAGAACTTTAGAAATCATGAAGTAATTGTAAATAATAAACAACCTCGTACCCTATTCATTTATCTTCTGGCAATAGACTTAAATAGATTTCAGAATGTTCTAGCTTTTCTCTATGAGTCTAAGAACTTCATTTTTAGGTGTAAATTTTGATTCCCTGGGACTCGCACTTCACAGGAAACAAAAAATCTAAGGGGACGATGAACTCAGAAGTGTCATCAGTTAACCAGAGCTGCTTAATGGAATCAGACTTCCAAGCAGTATGGAAGGACTGAGAGTTTGCTTCACAGGTCTGACAGTGTGGTGGCACCAATTTGAGTTGACTTGTACAAACAGTGACAGATCAACCACTGCATCTCTGACCTCTCACTCCTGACCTTCAGTCTCCAAAACTGCTTCAGAAGACAACCCGGGTACTAAAATTCCTGACTTTAGGATATAAAAATCACACAGATATTGATTGCATATTACATTATACTTATTGCTACCACCAGCCATCCCTCAGCAATAATTATTCCTGTCTCTCTTGCCCTGTCTTTGTGCCATAAATGACATTATCAGCTGTCCTCTGGCTAGTATCCTCCCTTTGAACAACAGGAACCAATCAGCTTTTCTCTCAAATTGCCTAATTCATTAATATAATGAAGTTTAACTCAGAACAATTATTCTCAACCTGTATTTAGCTCTAAGGTTATTGCTTCTATTTCAGACCCGAGGAAGCCTTGTGTGCCTGAAAGCGTGTCTAGTCTTTCCAAGTATACCAGCTGACCCAATAAACAGTGTCCCCTCTCCCTGCCCTTGCCTTGCTTAGATCTGATGCTGTCCTCCTGACAACACAGCTACAGGGCTTGTTCCTGCTCGGCTGAATCTATGAAGGAAGGTGTAGCCCTGATGAGCTACAGGAAGGTACCCTACTAGCCCAGTTAGTAGGAGGGAAAGGTAGGCATCGTGAGGTGGAGCTGCTTGGGCAATGAGCCGCCTGTCCCACTTTGAGATTCTTTGCCATCCCTGAGCAGTGGCTGCTGGGAGGTCGGCAAATCTGCTGGTGATGCCAGAGACCCGTGAGCGAGGCTGACCTGATGATCCCCTCTGTAGATGGCACACATTTGGAGGTGAGGAACTTTCAGAGGTCAGTGAAGTTGTCTTTCATTTTTTTCTTACTGTGTCTAGGGTTTTAAGAATTCAGTTTTTGGAGGAGCGTACCTGCTTAAAGTCAGGTATGGGAAAATCAGTTAAATGTAGGGTCTGGATTTCATCTCTACAACTCAATCCTCTTTAAAATGCTTTGCTGTCCAAACTCTCTCTTACCTTGTTTATTCTTTGAAATGCTCAGCACTCCTTCTCTTGATTTTTCTATTTCCTTCAAGGTCTCTCTCAAAGCTTTTCCTGGTTTCCTTCTCAAACTGAGCTGTTCTCCCTGTTCTGAGGTCTGTGCCTCACCATATATTATCTGATGGAGACTGTAACCTCCTCAGGGCAGAGCTGTGTCCCTCTCCAGACCCACAGTTACCTGTTTTACTCTACAGGGTCGAATAAAAAGGACAGAAATAGAAGAGTATACAGCCACTTCCAAATAAACTGTGTGCTTTGTGATCTGTGTTTGAGAAACAAACGCAGGAACAATTGTTATTAGTACCATGGTTTATGCTGTACCACTGGAGGCTTGAGAAGTAGTAGATGCTTTAGGCAAAGAAGCTTCCTTTACAAAACGTTCATCTAAAAAAACACATAGTTATGGTAGGGGACAATGTTCCTCTGCTGATCTGTAGTTAATTGTCAATGGCAACATGGGGCTCTTAAATCTTGGAAACCATCCTGCTGTAGTAATGTCACGTACTTTATCCTGTTCATTCCCTGCAGCATCCCGAAGTGCTGTCCAGCCAGATTTCCACAGCTTCTGCTGCTGCTGCTGAAACAGCCCTGTGCCCACCGAGACTCAGGGGAGGAGGATGGATGGAGAGGAAGGAGGATGACCCTGACACCTACAACAGAGGTAACTGTGGGAGGGAAACCTTACCTATGCGGGACATTTTTGCCTTTAACAATCACTGCATCTTTTCCTCTTTAGATACATGCTGTGGGTAATATGTGGCTAATAATGCATTTTAATGTACATTTTGGTCTGAGATCTCCAATGAGTTTGGCTTTTTGATGCCAGCACAAATGGACTCCATGTACTCAGATGTCTGCCTGACAAAATTAGAAAACAAGTGATAAGCGAATGGAGATGGGGATCATCTCTGAGACTGAGATTACCCTCTCCAAAGCTCAAGGGTGGTTAGAACCAGGATTGTGACTTTGCCTATGCTCTGGAGAGATCTGAGGCTGTCCAGCCTGGCCCTGCTTCAGGGGCATTGCTGCAGGGTAGCAACTGTCCCTTCCCTCTCCAGACATTTGCATTTGCTGGAACAAAAGGCTCATTCTGGCTGGGAGTGCTGAGGCCGGACAGGTCTCGTGTGGTACCCAGCCTTGAGTCCCTTCTGTGGGGCACTGTCCTCTTGGATATTTTGGCCTTTTGTTGGATATAAAAATGTATCTGTATTATTTGTGAGCAGTTGGTCATCTGGTAGCCAGAATGGGGTGGTTTTCCTTAAGGAAGCTTAGGATCACATAAGTCTTACAGGTAGAGGAGAAGCGTCCCTAGATGTTGGGATTAGTCACCTAACTGCTGTGGCTACCTTCATCCAGAGCCTTTTCTTTCACTCCCTGCTAGAGCTCCTGACCTCGAGGGCTGTATCCAAACTCCAGCCGTTCCCTAAGGACATTTATCCGGTGTCATGGTTTAACCCCAGCCAGTAACACAGCCCCACGCAGCTGTTTGCTCACTTGGTGGGGTGAGAATAGAAGAGCAGAAGTGAGAAAATCCGTGGGGTGAGATAAAGACAGTTTAATAGGTAAAGCAGAAGCCACATGTGCAAGCAAAGCGAGATGAGGAATTCATTCCCCATGTCCCATGGGCAGGCAGGTGTTCAGCCATCCCAGGACAGCCAGGCTCCATGATGCTTAATGGTTGCTTGGGAAGACAAATGCCATCACTCCCAATGCCACCCCCAACTCCTTCCTCTCCTCCCAGCCCCTTACAAGCTGAGCATGACACCATATGGTATGGGACATCCCTTGGGTCATTGGGGTCAGCTGTCCCAGCTGTGTCCCCTCCACCTCCTTGTGCACCCCCATCCCACTCACTGGTGGGGTGAGAAGCTGAACTGTCCTGCGAGCACTGCTCTGCAATAATGGGGACATCCCTGGGTTATCCATGCTGTTTCCAGCACAAACCCAAAACACAGCCCCATATCAGCTACTGTGAACAAAGTTATCTTGATCACGGCCAAAACCAGAATGGGGGGCAAGCTGAAAGGCAAACAGGGGGCAGCAGGGTCCTCAGGCTGTATAACCTCTGCCCAGTTACTACTTTATTTTCTTGGTTTTTTTCCATAACCCCTTGATAAATCATGCTGTGGAGAGCTGTGTATGAAAGGATATGACCTGCTCACCATGCTCCCCTGTTCCTGGCTTTCAGCAGCAGTCCTGATTTCTCTGGGCCTTGCTCCCCATCAGCACAAGCTGTAACCCCACTTGTGTGCCTTGCAGTGCTGCTGTGAGGATTCCTTCTCGCTTTGGAGCTCTGCATGACTGCTGATGTCATGAAGCACCTCCCAGGCTTCAAACAGACTTTTATCCTCAGAAGAGCTCTGGGTGGCCCCACTGTCCCCATCCTCAAGGTGGGGATGGAACTGAAGAGAGACAGAGGAGCCGCCAACCGTACCCTGCAGAGCAGGGATGAGGTGAGTCGTGGACTTTGGCACCATGAAGGTTGGCCTTATTCTCCTGTGAAATGCACAGTCCCTGTCACAGCACGGGAAAAGAGAAAGTAGTATTTGCTCTCCATCCATTCAGTATCCTCTGTGTGATAGGGATGAGCTTAAACCGGATACAGCTGCTTTCTGGGGATGTTTACAAGGGAGCTGCTGTCAAGAGGCACTAAACGGAGGTGGCTGTCACTTAATGTAGACAGGGGCACAAATCCTTTCTGCTCGAGATGATCCAGGCTGTGCTGTGCCCATAGGGAAGGTGTTAGTTGGTGGGCAACACTCAACAGTGTCCTGGCAGTACCAGACCCAGCTAGTCAAGACAAAATGAAGGCAAACTGGAAACTGGTGGCTATTACATCTGATTTTTTTAAAGTCCATTTAGAAGAAGACCCCAGAAGTCCACCAAAATCCAATGAATTAATCCTGGTGGCGCAGCCAGCCCAGGACGAGGGGTCTGTACTGGGTGCTTTGCTGCTCTCAGGGCTGTTTGCATTTACAGAGGCCAGGTACTGGGAGGCCACTTGCAGAGCAAATGCCTTCCTGTGAACTGGAAGAACCTGAAGGACTGGTGAAACTGGGGACCCTCCGCCAGGATTCACCTAGAGAGTTTTCTTTCCTCTGTCCTTCCAGAAATGGGGTCACATTTGCTAGGAGATGCCTTCCAACACAGCGGTGGGCCCACAAGGCTTGGCTGAGGCATGGCTGGGTATGGGAGGCACTAAAAATATACGTGACAGATGTAAACATTGACTTTTGCCGGGGTGGGAGTGTGTCTGCCGAGAAACGCCGCCATGCCGAGCGGGGCGGTGGCAGTGCTGGGTTCTGCGGGTGGTAGAGCAGCGAGGGGGGAAACGCTTTCTTTGGGTTTGTTGTTTGGTGGGGTGGGGTTTTTTTAAGCAATTATTTAAAATTGGAACAGCTTCACACGTTAAAATCGCAGCTTTTCCATCGCTGTGTTGTGGCAGCCCCATATCAACAGGTAGGGGAGGAAACTGGAAGGGGGGAAACAGGGAAATTAAGATGGAAGAAGGAGCTACCAAAGGGGAAATGCCTCCATCTCCTCCCTGGGCTGCCAGGTGCTTTTTTGTCTTTATTTTCTTTTTTTATTTTAAGAGGTAAAAGTGAACATAAAAATTAGGGAGGAGGTAGTGGGACCCCCCACTTGTGGCCCAGGGCAAGGCTCTCCTCCAGGTTCAGCCTCCTGGTGTGCCCCAGGACAGGACAAGGTGACACAGCCAGGTGCCACGTCAGCATCCTGTGCACTCCTGCCAACAAAGGTGGCTATTGAGAGCCTGTGTGTGTGCTCTAAGCAATTGTGCTGCTGTGGGAACTGGCCTGAAACCACCAGCTTGCTGCTGCGCAGGCAGCTGATAAGCCACGTGAGCAGGTTCTCCTCCTCCCCCTGGAGAAGGTCTCCTGGGTGTCTGGGGAGCAGTGGCTGGATGGTTGTGTGAGAGCTGGGTGTGTCGAGCCAGGACGGAGGATGCGGTTGAAACAGTATTCCCCAGGTGAAGGAGCAGCACCCACCCAAGCGGGCTCAGAGCAAAGGCTCAAGGCAAACAAACCTTTCCCCAGCCCACTGACTTTTTCAGCTGAGGGTCCAACAGCAGAGGAAGGGAAGATGTAGCTCTCCATTCCCCTTCCTTGCTCCTGCTGCCTCTAGCCAGCCCCTATGTGCAGCTCCAGAAGGAATGAATAAAATTATTACATTCAGGGCACTTCTGCTCCAGAGCACCAAGTTACTCAGCATCTGCAGGACCGGGTCACTGCAGATATTTTTGTTCTGTGTCTAGTCTGCTCAATCTCTGACTGACATAGAACGGATGTTTCCAATTAACATTGCATGAAGATAAGCAGCGCTTTACACACGTTACAAATCGAAAGAGATGATGATGGTGGGGATTATTTTAAAGTTATGTTTGCAAAAACACATTCACCTTCAGCTTTTCTTTGTGCAAAACTGAAAGCACCTGAACCCGCGGCCAGGGAAGGTTTGGTGAGCAGAGGGTGTAGGAGCCCAGCTATGCCGTGTTATATAAACAAACTGGTGTTTTTGAAAGCAGACCTAGAGGAGTTTGCAAATGCATTTATTTAAGCAAGCCACCCATCTGCTCCTACCAATAATGGATTCACAGACCGATTGTGTGTTTGCTCAGCTCACAGGCCAATGAGTTTTGCATATGTTACATGATGCGCGCAGATCGATACGTAACGTGTACACACACACACGCTCACATCTGGAACGCACAAGCCACGAAGACAGGGATTTGAGCAGTGACCTAGTTAGCACCCAGCAGCGTCTGGATCTTCGGGGCAAAAATATAATATTTCTCCTTTTTTTTTTTTTTTTTTTTTAATGAACTGTTAGGTTTTATTATGCAGGCTGTAGTGCTGCCCGTTCCCTCAGGCTGTGTGACTCCTGCGGGATGCAGCTACCACAAGAACGAGGTTTGGAGCAGATTCACTCAGCTGGCTGGCCAAGGAGGACAACTCCAAGCTGCACATGCGTGTAGCACAGCTGGGCAGAGGACCTGCCCCGCTCGCAGCATCGCAAGTACATGGAGAGACATTTTAACGGTAGCTACACAAGTAGGGAAAAGAAGGCTTTATCCAGAGAAAGAGAAGTGATCCCTTTTAGGGGAAATATGGAATATAAACAAAACTCCAAAGGTCTTGCCTAGAAATACTTTTGTGAGCCCTTCGGGCTGTCAGGGGTCCCTGTTCCTCTTCACATGTCCATCTCCCACTGCTTTGCCCGTGGTGGCACCTGAGGCTCTAGAAACCCCCTCCTTGCCAGAAACCTCTGTAGAAACAGTTCTTTTTTCGTGCCACTGGGGATGCCTGCAGAATGCAATCCTGAACCATCAGCCACCAGCACTGGCCCTGGAGCTGACTGAAGGAGCTGTGCTCACGCAGCAAAATCCAGGAGCTGCTTCTGCAGCATGCTCCCTTGAGCAACCTGGTGAGAAAAGTGGAGGCCAGGGACTTAAATTTTGTGACCTTGCAATGCCCAGAGGCTCAAACCCATGACAGAAGTTTCACTGGTCAAGGCAATGAGTAAAAAAGTGAGGAAGAAAAAGATTACCCAACCTGTCTTCTCTCCAGATTACCAACTAAACAACCTGTGAGCTGCAGTAATTCTGGAGAAGATGCTCTCAGGAGTGGTTTTTATAGTGAAAGTGGTCATAAATAATAATAATAAAAATGCATGTGTGTGTATTTTACAAAGCAAGGAAAAAATTCATTCCTCTTCAAGCCCATAGCCTGTGAATAATGTGTGAACAAGAGAAGCAGCTCCATCTATCTTACGCTGTATTTGTTACAAATCATTTGCTCGTGTGTAAATCTTCCTGCCAGGACAGGAGCAGCAAATCCTCCTTCAATTTTTGTGTGCCGAAAAACTCCTAAACGGGGAAAAACTGAATCGATGACTAACAGGTGTAGGGATGCATCGCAGGATGAATAGATTCCCAGAGCTCAGGGTATATTTTCCCAGAGCTCAGATGTGTTTTAGAGCTCAGAGAAGGTCCCTAGGTGGCAACACTGCTCCTCCCTACCCTCCTGTGAATCTTGCGGTGGCTGGTAGATCCGGGAAAGCTCCAGCTTTGGAGGTTGGGTGACTAAGTGAGACCTTAGCTTCCATTCACAAATGCAAGTGTGAAAAGGAGTGTGTGTTCAGTGCTGGTGGTGGCAAAGGAAAGCATAAACGTGTGACCGCTGAACGGCTCTGCCAGCCGAAGGCAAATGAAAAGAACGATCAAAGCACCCAATAATTTATTTCTTTACAAGGAATAAGAAGATTTTAGAGCCAGGGAGGTGTGACTCGTGATCCCTAACTGCTTTGGGTTGCAGACACCCATAGCTGTTTCTGCAAGCAAAAGCCAATCATAGAAAGAGGGTTCAGCACATCCAGCCCATAGGACTGTGACCAAGGATGCTCCACGGGGCTGTGGCACTGAGGGACCACCCGCTCTGTACCCTCACCTGTCTGTTTGGACTGCCAGCTCTTCACAGGGGAGTTACAGCTCCCCATCACTGTCTGCAGAGTGTCCCCCCCCTATCAGGCAGTCCCACAATACAAACATGGTAAATAATCCTGAGCACAGACATGGGCTGGAGAAAAAAAATCAAGGGGAAAAAGGCACATCCCACCCTGAGCCTGACATTTTCAGGGGAAAAGCATCATCAGAGACCCAACAGCTAAGGAGGTATTCGTGTACGTCCTGTTTATCACACTGATTAGATGAGTAGATCTGAGAAAGCCATTAGCTTTTGCCTTCTAATCTCTGTTTATTCACTGCTGACTGTGTGAGCCTGCCCTGTCTATATACAGCCCCGCCAGCACTGCAGCTCTGGTCACACGTGCCCGCGAACGGCTGCTCCTTCACCAAACCACCACACCAACTGATAGAAGCAGCAATTCTGATATGTCAGAGATAAGATGCTTTTGCCCATCTCTTGATTAGATGACTTTTGGAGCTGGCTAGCAGAGTAAAAATTGTGAATTGCAAGTATTATCATCAACTACACAATTTGAGTTTCATCCTGAGTTAATTACCTGAGTACTATACATCTGGTAGCTACAGTAAATTACAGCAGAAATGGAGAATTTGATTGCAATATTCACTTTTTGGATGATCTGCAGGGTCAAGTATTATTCACTGAAGAGATTCATGAATAATTCTGAATAACTGGACCAATATATTTAGAAACTGTGCAATCTGCAAACAGGGAGAGAAAAACCCTCAAATAAATTATACATTGTGCCTTTTTCCTGCAGCTCTGGGAATGGATTTTACTGCCTTATCACACTCCATACTTCTTTTTTCTCCTCCCCCCACCCCCAAACCTATGGTCTCCCCTGTGCCATCCAGGCAGGGAGGCAGCGAGCTCGAAGAGAACCAGCCACCAGCTTGGGGGAGGTTGCTTTCGCCTTAGAAAAGCTAAATTATGCAGATGAGTGTCTGTGAAACAGTTAAATTAACGAGGGCAAGGCAAAGCTAACCGCGACTGGAGAGCCTTGGCTTCAAGAAGCAAATAGAGGAGGGAAGGGGGTGCCATGTAAAGTGCACGGTCCCCAAACCCTGATGCCACACGCCATCTCGTGTCGGACGCTGGGAGCAGCTGGACGCTCCTGCCCCAGTTTCCAGCCATCTGACGTCATGTCAGGGACAAGGGATGAGGATTTGGGTTGTTTGGGGTTTTTTTTTCCTCTTTGCATCACAAATAGATGGGGCCATGTGAGGAAAAGCTTGGGTCCCCCCACACCGGTCCAGCGATGGGTGCAGTTAATTATGTGCGTGAGTAGCTGGGTGCTGGTGCTTGGGTTTGGGTCATGTAATTAAATCATGTGTAATTAAATTATGTGTCAGATGCTGCCAGATGGAGAACCTGACCTGCTGAGGGGGTCCTGCTGAGGACAGTGAGGCCTCCTCTGCCCCACAGCTTGCTCTCTCTAGTGTCTTGGTTGCATCTTGCTTTCTGCCCAGGGTTGTAGTGGCCAACCCTGGAGCCATTTCCTGACAGAGCTTTGTGATCTCCAGCATCTTCCCCAAGCACTGTAGATGCAGCAACTGCAGAACAACTTCTAAAGAGACCTGGGGCTCTGTGGTTGGACAGGGGTGTGACTGTGATCATGGTGTGTTGCTGGGGGGCAGATGGAGGTAAGGTTCCTATTTTATCAAGATTTGACTTCATGAGGATGTGGCTGAGATTCACCTGGTGCTCTTGGAACAAGTCTCTTGCTGCACAGCAGTAACCAGCCCAGTTTGGACACAATGTGCATGTGCTGCTGGGGTTGTGAGGTGTCTGTGGGCTTTTGTGCTTGTTAATGGGAGTGTTGCAAGTCGTCAAGCTGCTGGTGCTGTTCTGAGAGGTGCGATGTGCTGGATCTGCTGGGGGGGGTGCTGCCTGTGTACCAGAAGCAGGCTGGACCAGCCGCCCTGCTCAGATACATGTGTGGATCATCCGGGTCTCAAATGGGAACAGCTTGTTTGAAGCAATTACAGGAATGCACGGCTAGGGCTCACTTTCCCCCGTGTCTATTAATCAATATTGCATCTCACCTGCTATTTTACCATCCCATCACTGGGTATTGCAATGCTCCTCACAGGAGCATCAACAACCTTTGTAACCTGCCTCTCCCACCGCCCCTCCAGGCCACCTACATCAAGCAGCCCTGACCCTTGCAGAAGTCCCCTGGGACGCTGGCAATAACTTCCCTTCACTGGGAAAAACTGTCCTTTGGGCCTCACCCTTCTTTTTCCTGATGTTTCACCCAGTTGTGGACTCAAAATGCTGCCTCCCAGCCTCACCTCTCCTGGAAGGACAGCCCAATGTCTGTAGAAGCCTGGGGTGAGGAAGTTGCTCTAAGACCTTGATCCAAGGAAACTCTATCAGTTGGACCATCTCTGTCCTTGTGATTGCGTTGAAGAAAGTGAAGTGTCACAGGATGTCACTTCCCTCTGTTGAAGTCCACAGCTTCTTCCTCTTCGCTTCCTTTACCCTCTATTAGACTTTCTACCAGACCTGCTGAGTTTTCATACCCAGCCCCCAGGAACCCTATTCTAAAATTAGCCCCATGTTTGCCACTGTCCACCCTCTCTCTGGTCCTGCCTCAGACTGAAGCAAAGGTTATCCGCTGAAGTTAATGGTTAAGCAATCTCCATGCGAGTACTTTTACCCTTGGGTGAGCACCATCTGATCCTGGAGATTTATTACTGTTGGTTTTCTATTTATTTCAAGCAGCTGAGGTAGCCGTGTCCTTTACACATGTTACAATACCCCCTTGTTTGGGGTGTGTTAGGAGCAGAGCCAAAGAGGAAGAGAAGGACAAACCTATGGGTAGTTCCCTTCTACGCCAGTTAATCCAGTCCAACCACCATGTTGTTGTGCCAGTTTAAGGCAAAAAAAAAAAATACCCCCCTCCTCCCTCTAGATGAATTTTTTCCTCATTCTCTTCTCTTCATCCTTCTCCTTTCCTCCTGCATGTCTAGCTGTTGCTGGGACAAATGAGGAAGGAATTACCAAGACGCATGACCCTTTCCACCCTGCAAGCACCAGTATCTCATGCCCTCAGGACCATACAAGATGTCCCACAATGGGATCTGGAGGAGGTTTGTCCTCACCCTGTAATCCTGAAGCATGGACATTCGCACCTCTCAGACTTTGGTCTTGTTGCTGTTGTTAGAGCTGATGTGACCATGGGATTCTGCAGCCTGGGCAGGTCCATGCCCACCAGCAAGTGTGAGGTCTGGAGGACACCCCCTACACCGTGCTGTGCTCAGTTCAGCGCTGGGATGGGTAAGCACCCGCGCAGGCACCGCGGGGGCTCAGCTGAGAAGAAAGGGACAGCAGCAATGTGCACAGAGTAAAACAGTGAAATCAGAGAGTTTCCTGACTTTGAAACCTGAACCACTGAGCAGCCTTTGGAAGCCTTTCCATTCCCTTTCCAAACTCTTAGGCCTGAATGTCACATCCTTTGCCCAGCCATAAATAGCCATGAATTAAACAGGCTGCGCCACTTTTTGGCTAATAGATACATCTGCTAGCGCCACAGCGTTATCTTCATACCCCACTGGTGTTTGCATTGTGGATCAGGAGCTCAAGCTGACTTCTCTTCTTTTTGTTTTTAAGTCTTCCCAAGATTTAAAGAGCTGGCAGAACATTTATTTAGTTGTGCAACTTCCATTCAGAGTATTCCTCAGATCCTGGACATGGAGCTCATTTTTTGGTCCTTTGACAGCTGCTGTTAATCAGTGAGGCAGTTGGAGGTCGCCTGGAGTCAATCAGTAACTAGTGCCAGTGAAGGGGGAAACACTAATAATTTGGTATAAAAACACAGGCTCTAAACTTGGAAGTTCTTACTCAGGGTGACCTTTTCACAATTGTGCCATCAGAAACCTGGCTCCATCCGGCCTTGGTTGTAGATACTCAGCCTGGCCATGATCTTTTCCTGGTAATTATCTACACAAGGATTTCACAGCACGTGCACAGCACAGGAATTCCAGCAAACCAGGGCACAAGGTGCTTCAGGTGGAGGAAGCGGTCCGGTGGTGCAAGGTGCTAATTTGGTGCCAGCTGAATTACTTGTCCTTGCAGGAAGTCATTAGGTGTTGGCTGAAGCCGTGCATGACCTTCGTCACAGCCACCTCCCTCAGGAACCGAGAGACCTGGGGCCAAGCAGCAATTCTCTCAGGGGTCCCTAGTTACCTTTGAAACAACTGTGAGCTAATCTCTGAAATACCTTTGCCATCTGCATCATATTCCAGTGGCATTCACCATCTGTTTGCTCCTAGTTCTGGAGCTGCCTGCCCGTAAAAACTTCTGCCTGATCTCATCTCAAGCCCCTGCAGTGAGAACACACTCAGTTCCCTCTTTCCTTTGACCTCAGCTGGACTTGGATAGTGATCTTCTCTCTGAATCCCAGCCACGTCTCTGTACACACTAACACCGGGCCCTTGTTGCCCCGTGCTGCCAGCTGTACCCTGCGTAGGACCTGTAGGTAATCTGGATGTGCTCTAGCAGTGCCCCTATAGAAGCTGCACACCATCACGATTTTGATGATGTTTTGTGCCCTGTTGATGGATTAGGCCTGCTGTTTTCTCCTGAGCTCTGGCTGCAGGGTTTGCAGTTCATGTGTTGCACGTTTCATCTTCACCCTGGAAGGGGAGGTGGGCATCTCGTGCTCTGTGCTGCCCTCCTGCCTCCCCACAAGACTCTGTCAGATCCATCCCTGAGCCCTGGGGAGCTCCAGCAGATCCTGGACCCAGGTAAGGTGGGTCTGCTACCTTGCTGCTTCCTGGGCTGGTGTCTGCTGGGAATGCTGCTTCTCCAATGTTCACATGTGGAGGAGAGCTTTGGGAGCTCTGAGAGTGGCTGCTGGCTGTGGCCAAGTGGCTTTGGGGTGGCATCTGTGGCTTTGGGGTGGCATCCTACCTCCAGCTCTTCCCTAGGGCCTCAAACTGGCGCTCATGCTCCTTCCCAGCCCATGGCCCTGCAAGGAAAGGAGCCAAGAGGCTTCTCCTTTTCTCTCCCCTTTCAAACATTTGATACAACTTCAAATACTAGCATTTCCTTCCAGCTTTCTGACAACCTTGAGAGACGCACCCTGGGCAGGAGGACAGAAAACATGCATGCATGAGAAACACAAAAGGGATTTTCTGATCAGGACCCACATGCAAGTACCTATTAGCCTTGCAAAGGCTTTAATGACATGCTTCAGTGCCTGACCCTGAGCGTAGGCTTTCCTCGGGCTGGCTGACTGGTCAGACTTGAATTTTAGGCTTCTTAAGGATTTAATAAGAGGCTGAACTGAAATGCTAGCTTTGAGCAGAGAGCTAAATTCTTCAAGGTCAGAAGGTGGAGAGGCTTGAGGTTAGGGTCAGTCCCATGCCATGGGGCTCCCAGGATGGCCAGGGGTGGTTTGTGATGAGCAGGAAAGGGGATGCCTGTGCGCTGCTCCTTCTGCCTTGGGGCAGACATGGTGCTCTGTGCCCTGGAGCACCCTGGGGGCCACAGCACTCACAGCGGGGTTGGTCCTGTCACTATTTGTCTTCTCTGGGTGACCTGTCACCGTGGGGCTGCCTCCAGCACTGAGCTAGTCCTGGCTGACATGCCTGTGTGGCACCGCAGGATCAGCCTGCAGCTGAGTGGGGACGAGTGTGGGGCTGGTGTGGGATGGCAGCTGTGTACAACACTCACCCGTGCTGCCTCATGCTCAGTGTGTGTCTGCTCAGCACTGAGCCGTCCCGCAGATAACCGTGGGGCTTGGAAGCAGCCTGGCTCTGTAGGTCTGGGCAGGAGCTATTCAAGCATGGCCGTGCCATGTCTGCGAGCTGGGCTGGCCTGTTTGCTGTCCCCTTGCACTGCACCACCCTGGAAAACTGACCCAAAACGTCACCCATGAACTCCCATGCAAGCAAGCTCTCACTCACCAGGCCTGCATGCCCAAGGTGGGCTGGGACACATATTGGACCCTGCACAACCCTGTCACAGCACAGCAGATCTTGCACTTGCTTTATTGCCAGGGGTTTAACTGGGAGCAGAAGTTAAGACTACGTTTTAGACCCCAGGCTGTGGCACTGTAATGTGCTAGCTGGAGCAGCAACACATTGGGGGCTTTTTGCTCTCAGCTATGTTTGCAGCCCAGCTCTTCTGGAACAACCAGATATATGTCTCCCAAGTCACTCCCACACTCCTACACTTGCAAAATCTTTTAGCTTTTGGGGAAAAAAAAAAAAAAGAAAAGAGCCATATAAAGCCAGTCTTTATTAAACCTTCATCCTCCGATGTCTTTATGTTAGAAAGTATGGCAAGAACATGCCACTTCCTACGGCTTGCTTGAAGAATGACAGATGAGCCATCATAACACTGGCACTCACCACAGCCAGGGATGATCCGGCAGAGGAGGGCAGCAGGGCTTCAGAAAACAACCTACATAATAACATAGATAAACCTTACAGACCTTTCATTGGAGTTTTTCTCGGGTACACTTCAGAAAAGTGCAAGAAAAAAACCAAGCAGATATTTTTCTTGTGCAACAAGTCTGGTCCAGTCTCCCCTCCCTCCCACCCAGCCTCTTCTCAAATTATACAGGTAACTGCTGTGGGAGTACTTCAGTCATTACCCAAGCCAGAGCACCGGGAGAGAAGCCCAGTCCTCTGTCATGTCGTGGTCTCTACCTGTAGGTCGGCTGCTGGCGCAGGGCATGGAAAGCCTCCACAGAAAAAAGAGCTGGCCTCACGCTCGATATTCTGACCCTCACTGCAACTTTTCAGCTGAATACCCAACATGTGCAGGCTTGGGGGGGTCAGAGCCTTGCAGATCATGCCAAAGCCCAGTGCCTGCCCATGCCATACCTATCCCCAGCACTCATCATACCCAATGTGCCACAGCCCTGCAGCAGGCCCATCAGATGGCACCACGGAGCAGCACTGCAGGCACTTTCCTCCCTCCCGCCCAAACAGGCCTAACACCCGGCCAGCCTTTCTCTGGCCTTCTGCACCAGCCAGAAAGCTCTGGGCCCAGCTGCTGTCACTCCCTGACCCCAGGGAACAGAGCGCAATGGTGAAGCTGGCTGCACCACGCTCACCTTTATCCCTGCAATGACAGTCCTGAGCAAGGCCAGGTTTTTCCAGGATCAGCCTTTTGTTTATTTAAGGATTTTTGCATAGGCAAACGTTACATTTTTGGACACACAAATGTTAAAACGATCAATCCTATGAGTACGCACGTGCTCACACCCGCAGCCCATGTCTTGGGGTATTTATTCGTACACGTATATACAGTGACCTGGGGGAAGATCTTTTCCGTGGGTTGAAAGCGTGCTCAAAAACGGTCAGGTTGATAAATGCCTTTAAAAGAGTAGCCACTCTGTGTGTCTGTGTCTGTGTGGTTCAGTTTTGGTGGCGTTGTGCCTGTGTAATACAGTCTGCAGACTGCGCCTCACGCTTCTCTGCTTTCAATTTTGTTCTGACTCTTCCTTTCCCCTCTGACCCATAAAAGCAGGGTTTCTAATGAAAAGAAGCAATGAATTTGGTGTAAAGGATTTTTAGAAGCAAGACAGCTGGCAGCACGCTACCGTCCTTCTGCCTCGGGCTTTTTGTGATTGACAATATATCAATTAAAGCAAGACTAGGGAAGGGGAGTGGAGTGAGGGTGTTTGCTGACCTTGTTTGGATGAGAGGAAAGTTGTTTTGGGGTGAGGCTGTGCCTTGAGCTTCCACAGGGACCTGTTGTCCTGGGCATAGGATCAAACGAGTTTGTTTTCTCCATAAAGATTGGGAGATAGGTAGTAGTTACCATTTAAAAACAAGGTACATTCCAGAGAACGCTGCTAGGAAAATTTCAATTAAAGGAAGCGAATTCATAACACACAGATTGATTAAATCTGCACAGCTGTAAATACAGACAATAATTTACAGGCTTTTCTCTTGAAATATTAGTGCTGCTAAAAGGAGACAAGAGTGTGACTTACTTATAATGACTTACCATAGCATTTCCATACCATAAATGAGACAGATTAAGTTGACATTATATATTACTTAGCTGTGTACCAATTAGCTAAACAAATGCTATGAATTCCGTCATTTGTGATGGAAGCTACATAAAACTGGTACAATTACTGCAGTGAGTCATCTAGTTAACTGGCACTCCTATATGGACAAATTGATTTCAATGCAAGATTAATAGCCTTTTGCTCCCATTTTACGTGCTTGCCAAAGACCATACTACGTTGTTGCTAAGCATCATTAATGGATTAAAATAAGGGTTCTGCATAATTCCTACGGTGTATCTTCAAACAGCTTGTTTAGTTTGCACACTAGCCTAGCACTTGTTAGCCCTACATAACACACGGGTCAGTCTGGAAGGCTGACACGTGTGAAGGAGGTTAATGCAATCCTAGGAACTCTTTCAAAAGCTCGCAGGTTTTCTTGTGGATGACTTCGCGGAGTTTCCGCACACGCCGGATGCTGGAGGTCCCCACAAAGCTGTCTGGCTGTAGGACAGCCATGCCGTTGTGGACGTCTCCCATGATGATGAGCTGGCCATCCACTGTGGTCATGTTGGGACATGGGCAGCTCCAGTCCATGTTCAAAAGTGTAATTTCTAGTGGTTCCTTCCCCAGGAATTTTAATCCCATTTTTTCATCTTTGAGAATCTCCTCCACTGTCACCAGCGCATGTCCCGAGTCTTGGTCTTCAGTCAGCTCTGTTATACGGCCCAGGATCACGAAGTCGCTTTTGCAGAAGCTTGTCACCAGCTTCTGGCGTGGTTTGCAGGCTTTGCAGTGTGTGTTCTTTGGGAAAGGGCACATCTCTTCACAGGCCTCCCGGCTCTCAAAGTTGTTCTCGTTGCCTCCACACCCGCCATAAATGAAGGACTGGCACTGCTTTGTCAGGCTGTTATAGGCCCATCTGGGCTCATAGGCTTTGCAGTGACCTTGGAGGGCTGGCAGGTTGCAAATGTTGATCGGGCCGTTCATGCAGGTTAACATACAGTTCTCGTAGGTCTCAAAGTGGTTGAGGTTGCTGTTGCAGTTCCCGTAGATGAAAGTGAAGCAGTTGTTTTTCTTTGCATCATAGTACCACCTGGTCTGCTCTTCCCCACAGTCTTCACTGTCTGGTTGTTTCAGGCACTCATCAGTTGGAAAATGTGTTTTGTTTTGGGAAGCTTCTTTGGATGTGGGTTCCCCTTTGATGACTGACAAAGGGAAATCAGCCCTGAGAAGGCCACCACTGTTTTTAGCAGTGCAGGTATAGATGCCTGCGTCTTGGAGCTGTGTGTTGTAGATGACCAGTTGAGCTATATTGGTGACCACAACATTACCTCTGACATGATTTGGCTTCATAATGACTGTCTCTTTCCCATCCGCCTGCTTCTCCCACGTGATTTCTGGCTTGGGTCTCCCTGTAACATCGCAGAGGAAGCTGACAGTTTCTCCCACATAGACTGACTGATGGACAGGGTTGTTCACTAGAGCAGGTGGCAAGATATCAACGACCGTTGTCTCAGAATAGGCAGTAGTAGGGCGAGCTGTTGTTTCTGGTGGGATAGGGCTGGTGTTTGGCCAGGTAAGATGGTACCTACAGGTGACTACATTCAGTGTAATGCCTTTGATGCAAGCTTCTGCATCCATGTAGCACTTGTTGTAGTAGGTGAGCCCATCAGAGGCACAGGTGAAGCTTGGCTCCTTCTCACACCTGTCCTTGCACTTGCAGACGGGTTGTCCATCCCAGATGTCGCACTCTGAGCCTTGTTGGATGCACATGAAACGGTCGCAGGTAGCCTCTTTGGGCATTCCCACTGGCCCTTTTTTCCCCTTGACATCCATGTACCGAGCCGCCACACAGCTCTTTGTTCCACAGACATTGGGGCAGCACTTCTCAAAAGTCTCACACTCCTGCAGGGAAAGAAAAGGACCCCATCATTACTGGGGACAGAGGAAAGTCCTTTTTAGAGACCTAGCAACAAACTTTCAAGGTGTGAGCTAAGGGAACATGGTTTGCCAGAGATAGCCACAGTCCAGCAAGGAGTGGAAACATCCCTCCGGCCTCTCCCAAGAGGTGTCTAAACACACCGGGGTTTCTGAAGTGCCTCAAGAGAAGACTCTTGCAAAGGAAAATGTATCTCTGTTTCTTAAACGCAAACCTCATCATAAGTCTTTCCTAGAGTCACATGGACTTCTTGACTACCGAACCAACAACCCCCCCACCTCCCCCCGCGCACTCTCCGAAATGCCTGAGGACAAAGCCCTGAGAAACAAGAGCGGATGGAAAGTCTTATCATATGGCTGTAGGCAGTAATCCTTCTTATTTTCCCCAGAAGTATGTAAAGTATTATTTGAATTCCCTGAGACTAACAGCCTACTCTCAGAGGTGAAACTGCCAAGGATTTGCAATTGTTCACATTGTAGAGGAAATAATAGAATATTTCAAACGTAAGGAAATTCTTGATCCAAAAATAATTTTTCTATGGTATTTAGACAAACAAACCCCAAACAGCTCATTATGGCTCCTCTGCCCTATTTTAGTCCTATTTTCAAATGCAGCGTTGCTCTTCTAGTGATTTATTACAACCCGTCTCAGCTACAGTCAGCTCAAAATTGCAGTTAATTTTAGCATAATTTTCATCTTCTGCACAGAAAAGGTATGTGATATGTGTGATCCCAGCTGCCATGCCGGTACGGATTGCTTTAAGGGACCACGAACACCTGCCAGGGTACACTTCTACCCCATTAAACCTCTACAACCAGCCCCTTTTCACCCCCTGAAATCCAACGGCTTTCTCTGAAAGTGAGAACAAAATGTTTTCTTAAGCTACCAAATGAAACAGCTTCCCCTGAGCCCACTATCCTTTCCTTATTGGGAAAAAGATGACCTAATAATATAACTCTTTCCCCATTGCCAGCAACACGTTACTGGGTTTCAGAAGCAAAGTTAGAAACCAGAGCGGGTAAGGTTTTGACTGAGGTGAGGGAGCGTGGCTGTGGCAGAGCTGGTGGCAGAGTCCCCGGCCACTTGCCGACCACTCGCTCCGTGCCAGGTCCTGGGACTCTGCTGCTGCTGGCTTTCAGTTTTAGCCAGTGGCTTCTGGCTTTCAGTTTTTCACCAGTAAATTATTAAGACAAGGTCCTCTGCTGCTGGTGGGGTTTTGCAGGTGATTTAATATTCACTGGTGAACTCGGTCGTTGAAGTGGCAAACAGCACCTTCATTCGCAGCACATGGGACCCATCTGAGCAAGTCTCTTTGTTCACTTGCTAGCCAGCCTTTTCCTCCATTTACACCCCCTCAGCTCCTTTTAGCAGCGTAGAAACAACCTGCCCACAGAACATAAACCCAGTGACATTTTTAGCATGGTGCATGTTGCTGTCAGCCTGGTTTGGGCTGCAGGAGCTTTTGACGTGATGCAAGAGGCAGGACGAGCAGGTATTCTCAGATGCCAGCTTGAGCTGGCCACGCTGACAGGTCAAAAAATGAATTTTAGGGTTGTAAGCTAAGCACGTTTCAATCTGGATGCATCCCAGAGAACATCTGCATGGTCATCTTAACTGTGCCCCCGCTGTGCACTTGAAGCACTGTGTGCTTCAGGGGCAGAGAAAGCTGATGCTTTGCATGTTAAATGATTTCACACCTGATTCCTACCAGGAGTACAGAGTAGTAATGATGGCCACCACCACCACCGAACATAGTGACACTACTAAGACACTACAGTTGGCCCCAAGGCATGCTGAGTTCTAGTGCACCAAATTCAGACGTTTCTTTTGTCAAGAAAGCAAGGAAAATATTCAAACATGGTACAGCCAGCGCTGTACCCACAGCGGCACAAGTGACAGCTACCACACACCTCCCTTCCCGCTTCACTGGTAACTCATCAAACCTTTTCTATTTTATATAGGTCACGGGTACATTACAGCCGTGCGCTGTCTGCATCAAGCCCCGCGCAGCACCAGCACCTTCCTGCCTGGAACAGAAACAGGCTGCGGTGCCAACAAGCCCACCAAGAGACCCCATCGCCCACGGCATGGAGAGAGAAAAATGTGCATCACTCACCAGGTCAGCTTCACACTCTCTCTTGCAAGTGCTCTGCGCGTCTACCCACAGGTTGGGGTTCATGTCATTGGGGCATATCCCAGCATGGGAATACCGGATGGGAGGTAGAGCTCTCCCTTTCAGAGAGACCTCCAGAAGCAACAGGACGCTGCTCTTCCCCAGAAAGATCCACATCCACCGAGTGAAAAGCACCAACAACATCTCAGAACTTCTCCAGGGCAATGGCAGTGACTGAGCTGGAGGTCCTTCTTGTTCGCTTGGGGTTGGTTTGGGTTTGGTTTTGGGATTGGTTTGGGTTTTTTTTTTTATAAGCTTTAAATTTTCGAGGAACCCAAATGCACCTGACCTCTGCAAAAACTTCAGCAAGCTCCTGTGCTGCCTCCGTTGATAGTGCAGCTTGGTCTGGACCTCATTGGATTAAAGGTCCTAGGGAGTTACCCCCTTATTTTAAGAGAAACACTAATAGTCTGAGCAGAGTTAGCTCTATTTATACCCTGCCTCTGTTAACAAGTCAGAAAAAGTAAACTTGATTTCTTTGACAGGCACACGCTTCCTATGTCCTGGTGGCAGTCAGACAGATTTGTTGCAAGAAAAAAAAGCTGGAAAGAGTTTAAAAGGCTGGAACTGGCACGGTGGGACCCCTGCATGTTTCTGAATGCAGGGAGGCCTTCTTAACCCCTTTAGACCTAAAGTACTTCCCTATGCTAAGAATGGCATTTACTTCTGAAAGAGTACTTGTCTAAGTAACAGGGACCCGCGGTCAGGGGATTTCCCCACGGTGAGGGGCTACACAATCGCTCCCTAAAAGGAACGAGTAATAGGATTGAAGCAATTAAAGCTAGAATGTCATATTTTAATGAAGGAAGTAGAGAAAGAAATAACTTGTTTAAACTTAGAATCGACGAAGCGGTTATGGCTTCAGAACTTCTCCCCAGGGCTCCTCCAGGGTGTTTTATTTTCCTTCTCTTTGGAGGGGAGGTTTCCAGGATGCTGGTTTGAACGCTGCCCTCCAACCCCACCAGTGAGATGTTAAAAGTGTCCCTGAATTCCTCCCCAATTCCCAACAGCCAGATCCTGTTGTACAGTGCATTGCTGACCCCTTTAACAGCAACAGCAAAAAAACCAACATAGTGGAAGTTCAACTCTATGGAAACCTGCCTAAAGGAATGTACAGCATTTTTGCATTGGGGGGAACAGGGGGGAAATGCAGTCAAGCTGAGATCCTCGTTCCCTGGTTATTACAGCAAGGGGCTGATTCTGCTCATGCTGAACACGTGCCAAAATCCAGAGGCAAGAGGCAGAAGTCAGAGCTGCTCAGCACCTTCCAGGATCGCAGCGTTTGGGCAGAGTTCAGGGCTAGCTCGGATGGACCCTGTGTGGTGCTAGAGGAGCTTCCAGGTAAGTCTGCATCCCATGCAGGGTTTGGCAGGGCCAGACCAGCAGTGCTGTGCTTTGGGAGGAGGGAAGGTTGTGCACCTGCCCTGTGCCCAGCACTGAGCGCTGAAAAGCTAACAGACCCAGGCACCAGACACCCTGACTTCAGTAAGGATTTTCAGTGAGTTTATTAAACCAGGGTTGTTTTTCATGGCTGAGCTTGGGCCTTATTCTCCCCTGAGCAGTGATGGCTGCCAACCAGTACAACCAGCAGTGAACTGGCCCACATGCAGGCAGTGCCCCCAGGCAATGGGGCTCCTGCTCCTTCCCTGGGGCAAGGCAGCAGAGCACAGTGACCCACTGGTGCTTCCCAAGCATAGCCTGTGAAAGGAAGGGAGAGCAACCAGGGGGCCAATCTGCCCTCAGATGTGGCATTTCTGTGGCAAACCAGGCTTGTAAAAAAAAGGAGCGAGGAGTTTTGATTTGTGTGACCACATTAACAATATGCAGAGTATTTGAATTTCATGTGACCTGCAGAGAGAAGTTGTCCAAATTAGCTATTTATAAGGAGTGAAGTCAACTGCCAGGCAGCAGTTTGCAGTTGATTTATCCTCTCTGAAACTTTAGAAACCTGCATGACACTTGTACAAAGAGCGGCTGTGCGCAAAATGTTTTATTCAATACTTGTTTACAAAGACAAGCGCAGCACCCTGTGATGCCTAAAAAAGCCAACCAAAAATGACACATTCCCAAGAGGTACTTAAAATTCTTACAGCTCTATTAACAACAAAATCACATGTATTAGTGGTTCTGTTGACTAAACAAAGACACTTTATATTGTAAAACTAACTACAGATAAGCTTTGAAACCAGCTGTATGTGGGTCTCAAAGAGTGCGGATATCCCAGGCGCTGGGGGAGCTGCTGTGATGACCCCAGCAGCCGCTGTACATGCAGGGGACGTGCCCTCAGTCCATGGCACTGCCACTGTGTAGCGCGGACATCAGTTTTCCCTGCCTTCTGGAGTCTTTTCTGGGCTGTTTTAACCCCTGACAGACTGGGCCAGACGTGAGGACATGGTAAGTCCATGGTGCTCTTGCAGCCTCCATCTCCTCTCCTGGTGCCAGAAAGCCACCTTCTTGCAAGCTCTGGCTGTATTGACTGAGGGACTCACCAGTGTGGACCCACCCTAGGTGGGACTTCTTTCCAAGAAGGGAAAAATAACACTATCTTATTTGCCTCTCTCTCCCAGACCAAGGATCCCTTACCGAGAGACGCATTGTCTCTGTGGAGGAGCAAAGTGGGGCTCTGAAAAATCAGGCAATCAGACCAACAGATTCTTCTGTTTTGCTGTGTCCTTCTCCATCCAGAGGGATCTGCTCCAAGGACAGGTCAGTTCCACCACATTTTTTGGACCCCAGTATCATGTTCACTATGTGATGGCCAGGACAGTGGAGATCCAGAGACAGCCAGAAACTGAGCCTAATTGCATGGGGCGGCTACACAGAGCGCAGCTGATCTACATGTGGTCCTATTGCAGGTCAGTGGGGTTGTGCAAGGAGAGGCCATCTGAGTGGCTGGATCTGATGTACTGTCACCCCAAACATTGGGCCAGCATCTGGCACAGTGGAGAGGGACAGGGACATCCCATAGGAGCCTGGGAAAAAGGGCAAACCAATTATCGTTAATGACAACGATGGTTTTGTTGGGTCGCCACACTAATGTTGTAAATGAGGCACGTGAACTCGTGGTAACTGAGAAATGATGCTTTCAGCAAATCTTTTGCATAGGAAGCCTTTTAGGGAATCAAATCCTGGCCAAATCCAATGGAAACTGTACAGACACTGTGCCTCTCCAACTCCCATCGCTCCAGGAACAGGGAGTGCTCAGCCCCATGAAGGATCAATCCCTTTGACCACTTGAACACAGCCAGGAGAGAGAGGAAAACAGCACCATAAATCTCCCTGTGAATGTGGGCAGGCAGCTCCTGAGGGCAAAGGAGGCGTTGAGGACTCCAAATAACCCTCGACAGCTGCCCCAGCCCTGCCAGGACATCCCAGGCTTACTGTTACCTAGCCTGAGGGACACATCCAGGAGGGGACACCATGCAGGTTGGCTCAGGGACACTGGGGACCCTGGTTGTTCCAGCGCAGACAGCCAAACGCTGACTAATGCACTCAATATCTTCTGGGTTTCACTGAGGGCTGTTCTCTCGCTTGGTCTAAATTAGTTTAGCTCCACTGACCCCAAAGGATGTGACCTGGGACTCAGAACACCGCTGACTAAGGCGAGCTGTGAACCAGGGTCTTTCACAAGGTCCCTGGGCATAGTTTTTCTGCTCTACCTTGTTTAGAATCATTGTGTGTCTTTTTCTTTTATATAAGAAATAAAAATACTCCTCCTGCTCCATCTTTCTTAGATAATCTGTTAGGATTGCCCAATTTACAGATTATGTTGTCTCATCCATGACAGATACTGATATGATAACGATCCTCCCAAATGAGTTCAAGCCTTAGAAGAAACCCTGCTACTACCCCAAATTCCCCTTTCTGCTCAGGGTGTTGATGGATGGGCAGCTGGGACAAGTGTTCTCTGTACCTCAGATGGACCAGGGTCCTGCTTAGGGCTGTTGCTCCAGAACTGGTTCAAATGGGGCTGGTTTTGTAAATGATAATTGATTTGCCCTTTTTTTTCTTATTTCTCCCAAGATCCTATGGGATGTTGAGGTGTCATTCCAGGTGTTGAGGCAGTGCTTGGGGTGTGATCCCCTTGAGTCAAGGAGGGAACCGGGATTCTCCGATGCCCAGGAAAGTACAGCTACATTGGGCTTTTTCTTTAAACCACAGTTAAAGGAACAACAAAACATTGATCAAAACAAGCAAAACAAGTGATCCTCATCTGGAGTTACTGAGTGGATGGTGGATTGATTTGCTGGTTTTATTGTGGAAGGGCTCTTGGCAGGAGCCTCCCATCTCCCATTGATCTCTGCCTCGGCAAAGGGGCCCTTCCAGGTTCGGCCTCTCGTGCTGTCTGGGCCTGCCGCCACTTGCAGCCAGTTTTGCCAACACAAACACAAGCCACCCCCTTTGCAGGCACGGCTGTGATTCATCACTGGATTGCTCACTGCAGCATGGAGTGCCCTGACACAAGGGCTCATGCCTGGAGCGGGCGCTGCTCTGTGCTTGGTGCCATGGATGCCCACAGCACCACTGGGAGGGACAAACCTGGGAGTTGTGGGTTGGACCTGCATGCTGGACCTCTTCTGTCTTGGCTTAAAGCAAAGACTCTGGTCCTTGAGACCTCCATCCTCCTCCCGGCAGGGCAGGCAGGCGCAGCAGGGCCTGGTACTAACTTCCTGCAGCTTGCCAGTTTCTCAAACCAGGGCACCAAAACCTGCCCGGATCACACAGACAGCCCCAAGGACATGCTCTTCCTCAGCCCCACCATCATCATTCACACTTCTTAGGTGGCCTTGTCTGTGGCACAAATGAAAACGCAATGCCTGAACAGAAGAATACTGTAAACACCCTCTGTCTCATTCAGTAACAATGTTTGAGTCTGTATGAAAGCTTATTGCACTTAAGGCTGTTATCTGCATTTGAGAGGGAACGGCATTTGAGAGGGAACGGCACTGCCAGATCCTTCTGGAGCAGAGCTGCCAACCGCTTGCCTCAATAGTATCATTGCTTCCAAACCCACACAGAAATCCAGATGATGCCTCAGGATCTCGGCTTTAGCTTGCTTTGGACTGCAAAGGGTCAAACCTTCCCCTTTGACGGATGCTGCACTCCAACGCTCACAGCAGGACGTGCCCAGAGCCTGAGCTGTGGGGTACAGCCAGGAAGCCCGACCCGGACACCTCGCCACATATCTTAGAAGGGGGAGCGTCTCATGCAGGATTTTTGGCAGTGTGTGATGCAGCTCCGAACATGAAAGCAAAGGCAAAGGCTGTGATGGGCACTTGCTTTGGAAGCACATCCGTATGAATGGGGAGATCTAGGCTGAAGGTGTGCAGTGCTGATGGCACGCCCCGGATCCTATTTTTGGGGCCATCTGTATGTATAATCAGTGGTGGAAGCATATTTCAGTTTCCTCCTAGTTAAGATTTTTGTCAGGGTTCCCTATTAAGTGCCCATAACTAACCAGCGCTGGGTTTGACTTCCGAAATAACCCATCTGAGCAGATAACAGCATGTACAGACAGGCTTGGGGAACCGGGGGCATATTTAGAGCAGCGATTGCTCACCGAAATGAGCCGCTGTTTATGTGCATTCTGCCTCACGCGCAGATGCTCAGTAAGCAGAAGTTAATGTTGTTAGACAAAAGGGCTCAGTTTGGGCGGGGGGAGGGAAATCAATAATGTCAGGGAGTTTATTACAGGGTTATGGGCCACCTGCTAGAACTCAGCATTAGGCCCGCGTTACATTGTGTTTCGGCGAGAGCTGATGGCACTGCACTCAGACAAGGCTAGCGCCAGGATTATTATTTTATGCCTCGGCAGATGGCTTCTGCTCGGGGGTTTTATCTTTGAGTGCAGACATACGACTAATCATCATTTGCTTTCTCTTTCTCTGCTAACGTAAGCTGGGCAGGAAGCAATTGCCAGTTTGATGATGGTTCATTATTGCTAGGTTTATTCTGTCTGAAACAGCACAGCAAGAGGCAAAGAGGGTACAACGGAAGGTAATCAACCAGTTATCAGTGAGGTATGGGGAGAGCTGGGCTCAGAGGCTCGCCTCTGACTGCCCCAGCTCCTTCTATCTCTCTTTCAGGGACAAAGCCCCAGATGCCCCATAGGTAAATCGGGGAGGCCGTGGAGTTGGTGTCGTTGGATTGCCAAAATCGCAAAGGTCCAGTGCTGGGAATGATTTTGTCCTGTCTTGGCACAGGAAGGTCTTCAGTCACTTCCCCACGTCCCTTCCAGTTCTCCATCACTCTCACCATCAAGCAAGATCTGCTCTCCCAGTTAAGCTCTGAGTCAGGGAAAATCGGAGATCCGCGTTGCAACCTGGAAAGCCCCAGGCTACAGAAATCACAGCGGCACCGTTGCACAGCCAGCACTTTTCATGCCAGGCCCTCTGCGACCCACTTGCATGGCATAGGGGCCGGACATCCTGTGCCGCACAGACGCACCGCTGCAGCCTGAGCTCCTCGCATCGCTGCTGGTTTCAGTGCCGAGGGGTTATTTTTGTGGCCAGCTTCAGTAATGGCCCTTTAGGAAACTCTGGCATGGAATCTGTTAGGTGCAAATGGAAATGTTCTCACATCTTCCAGCACTGCTGTGGCTGTGAAGCCATCGCGTGAGAAGCTCGGAGTTGAACTGGGACATTGCTTTGTGGGTGTTTATGGTTTTCAGCTTTCCTGCTTGGTTCCACTCAGTTCGAATGAAAGCTCAGAAGCAAAGCAAGGTGCGGGCTGGCGCATGCTCAGTGCATCTTTCACCAAAGCTGGTGATGTTTCTCCAGGAACGTGAGTTAATTTCATTCCCCATGTAGGAGGCTAAGTGATAGTATTAAACCTCTTGCACAGATTCACTTCAGTCTGCAAGCGACTAATTTAACCGCCCTTATTTACTTTTAGGAATTTAAAGCTGGGAGGAAATCACTTGCTGAGTATCACACAGCAACAGCCATGGAAGGCTGGAGTACCAAGGCTTCCCACCCAGAGGCACCATTGGCTTGCCAAAAAGCTGGTTCAATATAGAAACATCACATCCCTTTTGTTTGTCTGTGATGTAATTCAACTTATATACACAGTAAGGTTTTAACCTGTTGTGCTAATTTAATTTACCCCTTCCCCCAGCTCTCATCGTTCTTCCTTGAAAGCCTGGACTTCCTTCAGGAAACCTTCATTCCCTGTAGTTTGAGTGGGAAGGCACCATCTCACCGTCACACTGAGCTGATCTGTTCAGAAAGTTTATGAACCTTGGAGTGGAGGAGCTCTGAGCTGAGAGTTTGTCAGGTAAGGTAAAACAGCTGCAGATTTGCCTGGGTTTGTGCTTCATTGTGAGACTTCACCAAACCACCGCCTCTGCTGAAGCCTGGATGCCTTTGTTGCTGCTGGAGCCTCTCCAGGAGATGCAGAGCAGCTCCCAGCCACTGGCCTCATCATCAGGCAATGAGTGTTGGCTTCTCCAGACAACCTGAAAGTCCCAGCGCTCCTCCGAGGGTTTGGTATCCAAAACTTCACTATAAACAATAATTAATTTTCACAAAATGGAGCTATTTCCATTTCTGCAAATACCATGAGATCCTTTCAGCGTCGGTTCTGTCTTCTTGAAATTTAAATCTAAATTAGGACAAATAATTCTTTGTAACCCAAGAGTTATTGCCTTCTTTTGGCTTTGCTGGTTGTTGGTGTCCTGGCTGTTGCACAGTGCATCTTCTGACCATGCCCAGACCTGTGCCAGGAGTAGTCCCCTACCTGGGAAGGTGGCATACTGACTGTCTTTCCAAGGGCCCTGTCTCCCCCTTCACCTCCATATGCTCTGCGTTGCTTGAACCATCAGAAAGAGCAGGTAGATCTCTTCCGGACCACTGCCACCATCACTCAACATGCCCAAAGGGAAATGGCAGGGTGCTCCTCCCTGGACATGCATTCGGCAGCAGATCTGAGCACAGGCTGTGAAGCAGTGCTGATCTGCCTCCATCGACCTTTGGAGCAGCAAGCTCATCCTGCCCACCTTGGCAACGGGATGTTTCTCTGCCTCTAATGGCTTTTTCTTCTTTTGTCATTGTCGCTCTTTTCTATTTCGGCCAATTCACCATATTCAAGCTTGATCTGTTATTGTTTGCAGCATGAGGAGTCTACCCGCAGACTGTGTCATCACTGAGATGCAGCACGCTCTTTTCCATGGCAGTTGGGAAGAGAAGCAGTCCTGGATCACCCGACATGGCGGCGGCCGGCGGAGTGGCTGCAGGTAACGTTGAAGAGATTCACGTGGTTTAATCGTTATAATTCCCCTGTGCCCCTGGGGCCTCCACATCGGGCTCAGTGCATTATCTAACTGACTGCTAGGACTGTGTTTTAATGCCACATTCAGCAAGCTGCCTTTGAGCAGGGAGCTACAGAGGATTGGGAGCATCGTTAGAGGCGAGCATTTCGAGCGTGCTCTGGAACAGCCTGATTTTCCTCTCATGGAAGGCGATGGTAAATATTCCGCTGACTTCAAAGAGGAGCGGGGTGAGGTTACAGCCAAACGCTCTTGGAAATCCCACCCAGTGCTTGATTTTTCTTGACCTGAAGGCCAGTTCAGGCAGCTCTGCTTCCACAAAGGAGCTTTCAGGACTCCTGTAAAAGCCGACGGAGTGATTTTAGCCCTGGGTTCACATGGTAGCAGCATGTGAATTGCAGCAAATCTAGAGGGCTATTCAAGCCTCCCAGGTTCTGATTTCTCTTCTGCAGATGTCTGGCTCTTGATCCTCGTTCGCTGTGAAGAAGTTTAGGGCAGTGGGATTCCTAATTAGGTATTTCAGTTTGGCGGGGTGAACTCCTGCAGTGGGATGGGAGGATTTGGGGTACCCTCAAAAAACCTTTGGCTTTGCTGTGCATCAGCCATGAGAACAAGGTGGCCTATGTGCCTGGAAATCTTTACATCATCTCTGCAACCTCTGGCATGAGCTGTGACTTTGTCTCTTCCTAGAGAAGAGACAGCGAAACCGGACTTGAATTCATTGTTCTTTTGTGTTTCTTCTTTTGGAATTTTACAGCTATTTCTTTTGTCTTTCTACAACACTGTAATTACGAAGCTCCATGGGGTGGGAAACCAGACATTTCCATATATTTCCAAACGTTTCCATAAACGAATTCCCTTTCAAAATCAAACAGCTGTGTCAACGTGGAATCGTTACCTACACAGGACCCACTCCCATCTCTATCTCTGACTCGTTCTCCGAGCCCAGACTGCTTCTTTCTCTCAGTGCCACAGCTCCCACCTCTCAGAAGAGGAACACAAAGCTCACAAGTGGGTCAAGTGACATCAGTCTACCTTGTCAGTCCCTGCTCCTTGCCGCTGCCGCAGGAGTGATGTGTGAGTGTGCAGTGTGATCGCTGCGACCCCAAAACCTGTCAGGAAAAAAATGACAAGCACAAAAATGATACCTCAATACCTCCTGCCAGTTGTCTCTGGGCCTGAAGCTGCAGCTCATGCACATCCCTTTCTAGCGCACACACACACACACACACACACACACATGTACTTTTTTTTTTGTTAGCTTTGCCCTGGCTAGAAACCTAATGCTGTTCCTGTTTCAGAACATCTATTTGGCTTGTCCTTTCTCAGGCCCTTCCCGGTTTCTTTGAGGAATCTGGTGTACCAATGGCCACAAAAAACCAGGTTAGCGCACAGTAGAGGCTTTCATAGCCACTAATCTTGATGACAAAATTATTCGAACAAACACTTCTTGTGTCACCAATATATATTATGTAAAACCTTGTGACTTTGATTATGTGTCTATAATACAGATTAGTCTGTTTGGGTGTTTGGTGCTGACCTCCAATAAGCTCCTAAAGTATTAGCAAGAATTTGCAAGTGACAGGCAGGCAGAGGTGCTGTGCTGCCTAATCCTGCTCTTGAAACTCTGACTGTGTATGTCTGAACAGTTTCTGCCGCTCTCCTTGAGGCACCATGTTCTTTCTTTCTCTGCCCCCTCCCAACTGCCTTTGTCCTTCTCTCCACTGCTCTGATGTATCACAAATGTTGGAAGATTTAGCTAACCTTATGGATTAGAGCCAGGAAGACAGCGAGAACAAATTTAGAATAGGAGGCAGAGAATGTACCAGCTGGGAGGTGATGCTGTCAATCTCCATGGAGACCCCTTTAGTTACAGCTTTGCTAATTACTCTGTTGAATTGTATAGCGTCTGGTTGAAAGCCCATCCAAGTCAATGGAGAGTTTCTAATTGACTGGCCATGTCTCAGGACCATGAAGAATGCCCAGGGCACAGCCCCTGAGTGTAACCGGTTATGATTTCCATTTGTGGCTTTCTCCTTGATGGCCAAAACACAACTAAGGAGAATCCGGAGACCTTGATCTGGTCTCCGGCGTGGAAGCAGCTTCTTCAAAAGCAAAAAGCCCTGCAGAAACAAATGTAGGCCTTGTCTTAGCAAAACAGTATTTTTCATAGGAATGCAGGTGAACAACCTCCATCACCTTATTAACTGCTCGTGCACCTTCCACACAAGTCAGCTCCCACAGGAGATGAACTGGGATAAGATCTGCAGAAGTCTTTTTGTTCCGAACACCTAGATATGACGCAGCCCTACACAGGCATTGGGCAACTACACGCACTGGCCCCGTGTCCCCCAGATGAGCCTGTGTCCTGCAAAATGAAGGACTGCAGACACAGACAGAGAGGAATGCAGCCAGATGTCTGGAGAACACGCAAAGGCAGCCCCTTGTCTGCTCAGTCTTCTGGGTTAGGTCATCACTTAGCTCAGAGGGCCTGGGACCACACTGGGAACTGTACCCGCAAGCCCCAATACAAGCAACAGCAACCCTCAGAGGGATAAGTTTGGATCCACAGCACTGCAGCTCAGGTTTGTCATTACTTGATGCCAAACTGGCTTTAGGCACTAATCCACTGAACAATTTCCAGTTGTTATCAAAATCTATTGGACTTCTTAACCAAAAGTCCCTGAGCTGATGTACCATCCCCCTCAGGTACCAGTTCTCTGACTTGTTTGTTCAGAAATTATTTGTCCTACAAAAAGGTGAGTTAAATTAACAGATCAACGAAATCAGATGCACACCATGACTGATTTCTAAAGGGACTTGGCTGCCTGAGCAAATCCCTCCTACTGCAGATAACTGTTCCCCAAATATCAACACCAACTTCCAACCCCCCATCATATTTCACTCCACGCTGCAGGCTGTGTGACTGTGTGTGTCTGTGTGTGCTCACACAGCCTGAAAAATCTTTCTTAGGCACTCAGCTCCCCCTTCAAGCCCCTGTGGGATGCTCAGCAAGGCAGAAAGATCCACAGGGATAGCTGGCTGCACCGCGATTCAGGGATGCTCCAGGTGGCTGAGACCTGTCCTAAGTCCCAGCCTTCTGTACTACTATCAGCGTTGCTGCTCAGCCACTTGGTGAAAAGAGTGGTGATTTAAGGCCAGAAGAAAGGATACTGGCGAGTTCCCTGCAATTTTGTGACTCACTGGAAGGATTTACTTCTCCCAATGAAAGAAGAGCCCTAGCCCCCCTGCCTCAGGTGCTCATCTTCCTGACAGCTGGAAGTTGCCAGGTTCAAAGCTGGTTACCTCTGGCTCATTTGACAGGAGTCAGAATACAATAGGTATCTCCAGAGGATGACTCGTCTGTGCTATTCTTAGCTACCTGCCCCAGGATGGAATGGGATGAATCAGCCTCTGTGCTACATGTTTCTTCCCATGGACACGAAGCAAGCATCGGGTGACGCAGGCTCAGACTTGATAACGCAGAGCTTTGAGTTTCACCTAATGCACCTACAAGCTTTCACAGAGGAACTTCTGTGGGGCCAGCAGAAACACTGGTGTAACAGAAACCTGGCTTTGAGTTCTCCTGCTGAGACCCTCTCCAATGCAATCAAACGCTTGGTGCAAGGCCCAAAGTAAGCAGTGTAAGTTAGTTTGAATCTAGGTGAATATTAGGCTCCACTTTGAATTTATTCCATCTCTATTCTTCCCAAGTCCATCCCTTTCCCTGGGCCTTAATGCCCTGACAGCTCTAAGTCCCTGTGTCTGCCTATGCACTTTAAGTATGATGGTTACAGCGGTTTCTGACTGTATCTTATTTCTAACAGCCTCACGCAAGGGAAGAGCTGGTTGAAAGTGCCAGAAACTATTTTGGTGGTTGGGTGGGGACTGGGTGTTTCAGGTATGATTGCACAGCTGCATCAGCGTGTGACTGGGAACTAAGCCTTTAAAAAGATGTTTAATTGTCGATGACTGAGAACTTGGTTAAAGGAGCTGGGAAATGAAACCTTTGGCTCATTTGGCAGGAGGTAGAACACAAGAGGTATCACCAGAGGATGAAACCTGAAATATAAAGGGAGTAAAAAACTTCATATGCCTTAAAAAAATACCAGAAGCAAAGACCAAGCAGACAGACCACAGTCTCTCCAAAAAAGGAGAAAAGAACCAATCCAGAGGTTCAGTCACAGAAGCTTACAAAAAGGCAGATATTAAAACTAAACCATTAAAATCTGGAAAACTTGCTCTGAGGACAAAGAATGGCCCCAGTCTTCCTTGTGGTTACACCAAGCAGCAGCAGGATGTTCAATGCGTCACAGCGAAGGGTTGGCTCTGCTCTGCCAGGCATGTCCCAGCACTCCCAGCAGCACCCACAGGCTGCTGGATGTGGTTCCCCCTCTGAGTGGTGAACAAACTGTGAGTCTAGAGCACCTGTAAATCCCAAAGAAAATGAAATGCCCCTAACACAGGCTCCACACACAAATGCTCTCACACTGTAGCTCAGAGCTCAGCTTGGTCCGGCTGAAGGCCAAGGACAGTTAGCAGGGACGTTTGGGAGGCCAAAGGGACTGCTTGCTTTTCCACAGCTGGGCCACGAGCTAGCAGCAGTGGGTGTGATTCCCAGCGGCTTCCAAAGGCGATGGCCAGCCCTCCGCCGGCACCAGGCTCTGTCCATGCTAGTCTCAGTCAGGAAATGTATTCACGTCTGCCCTGCACAGGTACAGGCACCGCAGGGGCTTGCCAAGCACAGCACAAATCCAGGTTCCAGGTGGGAAAGTGATGGGAAAGAGCAGGAAAAAAAACAAGTTCCTGCCATGTTTTGGTGTGCACAATGTGTGTGCTGATAAATGCAGAGGGGGCAATGCATGTGAGGGGCTCTGAGGCTCTGGGTAAGGCAGGAGCAGGAAGGCTCATGGCGGCAGCGGGAGAGTTTTGAGTCAAGGGAACTCGTTGCTAATCCTCTTCTACACAGTCTTTCTTGCGGGAGGAAATCTTATGACTCCAGGGAGAAGTACGTTGTGTAACTAAGCAATGGTGAACCCGAGTTGCATTTAACGGGGCTTGGCACAAACACGAGAGAGTAGGATACTCATCCTGAGAGAGCGTGAGAGAGACCATGTCAGTGCATCGCCTGCTGGCCTCGAGTCCTTAAAAGCCCTGATGTGGCCTCAGGAGAGGAGCTCAAGTAGAGGGAGGAGAAAAAAAAACGGAAAAAAGCCCCATAATTACCCTAAAGAAATCGGCTCACTGAGCAGGGCTTCCCTGCACTTGTTGGTGAGACATTGCATAACGTCCCTTTGCACCGCACACCGAGGTTAGAAATCCGCAGATCAAAGCCATACAGAGACACTATGGATGTGCCGAGGCAAATTTAAAGGCGTTTTACAATCGTGGCGAGAAGCGCGAGGCCATGCTGCACACCCCTCCTGCTGTTCCATCATGACATCTAGTGGCACTATGCAGTTGTACTGGTGAATGGGGCCGCGTTCCTGTTTCCAGGCCCGTTCCTGTACTTGTCTCCCAGAGAGCTTTTCCCTGCCGGTTTGAGAGAGGTTGCGGATGACTTTGGAAAAAGCTATTTTGCCACTCTAACCTATTGGATTTTTTTCAGATTTAATGATCTGGGATTGCTTAAAGCCTTCATGGTGTGCAAGAGTTCTTGCCGCTTAGAGCGCATTGCCACAGCCCTGTGTCTGTGTGCCTCGTCTTTTGTGGTTTACAACCTTATGCCACAGATGCTGAAAACAGGCAAAAGGGGTCATGGGTTAAAAAGATCATTCAAGCTGGCTTTTACTGAAAAAGGAAGCAAGAATAAAAAGATCCAGGTCACAGCAATGACCAGTTCAAGGCTGGTCTTCCAGGTCTCTTGAGGCCTAAATTGTTTAAATTGAATTGTTTGTCATACAGTTGCATTGTGTCTTTCAGGAAGAGGTGAGCAAATTTTTTGCCTAGCCCTTTGCAGTCTGTTGCGTGAGATCAACGGCGTGTGGGCTGGTGTTAAAAAAAACAATTAAAAATTGCCACCAAGTCACTGCGTAACCTCTGTCATGTGGTTAAAAATGCCACTGCTGTTTGCCTGGGTCCCTCACAAGTTCCTGAGGGTGTTTTGTTGGGATGCTCAGCGCTTGCTTACCAAAACAGAGAGGTACAGCCTAGCAGGGACTGTCCAGACTGATTAAAGGGAAGGTGTTTGACTGCAATGCAAGTCCTAAGTAACACCACTGGAAAGAGAAGTGAGCAATATAGAATCACCTGGGTTGGAAGAGACCCTTCAGATCATCGAGTCCAACCACAGCCTAACCCTGCCTAGCCCACCTCTAGATCATGTCCTTAAGCACAACATCTACAAGCTTTTAAATCCCTCCAGAGATGATGACTCCACCACCTCCCTGGGCAGCCTGTTCCAATGCCTGACAACCCTTTCAGTAAGGAAATGCAGTGCAAGCCAATGGAAAAATACAAACCCAGCTTAACACAGATTTCCCATTCATGGCATACCCCGAGGCCAAAGTATAAACCCTGCAGTTACAAAGGGCTCCCCGATTCACTAGGGTGCTAGAGCTGTGGCAGCTGGAAGTGAGGTGTGTAGGGCTGGGGGTGCCTGGGGAAACCCCGGGGAGTTTCACCTGGCAGCACCTGCCCAGCCCGGCAGCCACAACAGCAGGAGCCAGGCATCGTCTAAGCAGTTGATGGGACAAGGGGGAATGGGCAGGGCACCAGGGCAGGGTCAGATCAGACATTAGGAAAAAGTTCTTCACTGAAGGGGTTATGGGGCACTGGAACAGGCTGCCCGGGGAGGGGGCTGAGTCACCCACCTGACAGGTAATAGAGGTGCTCAGGGATATGGGTTAATAGAAGACAGATATGGTTGGACTCGCTCATTGGAAAGGGCTTTTCCAACTCAGTGATTCTGTGGGTGAAAAACACCCCAAAAAGGGCAAAGCCGGTTGCTGTGCCTTTACGGGACAGGGGGCTCTGGATCACTGCGTTCTCCCTCTTCTCCAGGAGCCTCCTGGGGCTTCTGCGCAGGGCTCGGGCTCTTTGCCGGGCACCTGGCGAGCGAGGGGAGACCAGCGGAGGGTTTGGTGGGTCTCCCCGTCCGGCCCCCTCCAAGCCTTGAGGGCCGGGTCCCGTCCGGGCCGGTCCGCCCTCAGGAACTGCCCCGGAGAAGGGCAGCGGCCGCAGCATCCTTCCGTTGTCCGCACCCCGCCCCGGCCCCGGGCACAAGATGGCGGCGGCCGTGAGGGCGCCCGCCGGAGCCAAGGGCCGGGGCGGCGGGCGGCGGTGCGGCGAGGGCCTGGCGGTGCGGCGCTGAGCAGGCCGCCCGGCCCGCCGTCCCTTCGCCGCCTCGTGACGGGCTCCGGCCGCCCCGGCGGGGTGGGGCTGCAGCGGCGGGCGCAGCCGGGCCGAGGGCTGGGAGCCGGGGCGGGGGGGGGCCTCGGTCCTGCCTGGCGTCTGCCGGCCCCGCGCCCTGACATCGGCCATGAGCGGCGCCGCGGAGACGCGGGAGCTGGAGGAGCGGCTGCGGGAGGCGGCGGCGCTGGGGGACGTGGCGGAGGTGCGGCGGCTGCTGGGCGCGGGGGCTGACATCAACTCCCGCAACGAGATCAACGGCTGGTGAGGGGCGGCGGGGGCGGCCGGGCCGGGCGCGGCGGGGCCGGGAGCCCTGCGCGGGGCGGGGGTACGAGCATGCTCCCGAGCAGGTCGGGCTGCCGGTGCTCTGTGCCAGGCCCTGCACGCGTCTTTGCAGCTGGGCACGGCTCCGTGCCCGGGGAGGTGGCACTGCCCTTGCTTTGCCCGGGTGTTCGGCCGCACAGGCTTGGCACTCCGGACCCCTCGCAGAACGGCCGGAACCGTCCTCGGACGCGGGCGTAGAGCCGCCCTAAGCTCTTGTTTCTTAGTTTCCCTCCGTACAGAAAAGGAATCGCTAATCTCGGGAGGCTTTGAGATTTGCTGCTCAAGAGGATCAGGAGCGAAGGAGGCCATCCTGCACCTGTCACTGGCGTCGCAGGCCGGCTCCTGAAGCTGCTCTTGTGGGGCCGCAGCTGTTACCCACAGCAGCAGGGAGTCACCCTCTTGGCTGTAGCGTGGGGAAGGAGGGCATTGCCCCGCAGAACTTACACTAGGTGCCTAACTTTAAAGGCGTGATGCAAGGAAGGAAACTTTATTCCCAGTTTTTGTCACTGCATGCAGTTCAGGCGAATTAGGACAGGCACACGAGGAGGAGCAGGGGTGTAAGTTTGAGGCTGACAGCACCACTCTTCCTTCTCCACAGGACCTGTTTGCACTGGGCCTGCAAGCGGAACCATGCTCCTGTGGTGTCCTGCCTGCTGGATGCGGGTGCGGATAAGCAGATCCTCACCACTAAAGGAGAGCTGGCAGCACAGTTAACTTCCAAGCCAGACATCCGGAAGATTTTGGGAGGTACTGTTCCTGTGTTAAAAGTCATCTAGAATTCTTGGTCTAAAGACTAAAGCCTTTTACGTGCCTTTATCTGGGGCAGCAGGTTGGCAAAACTTTGGCTAGGACTATTGTATCTCATTAGAAGCTCCTATTTATAACTGTGATTCATACTCAAATAGTCTTGGGGATTTCAGGTGGGAAAGCCTTTTATTCTGAGCTGTGTCATCAAGAGATGGAAGAGCTGTACACTTTGGGAAATGTGCTGCTGTGGTCCCACCACACACGCTCAGCAGAAGCTAGCACACAGCTGCCAATGGAGGCTTTCACAGTTACACAAATCTTGCAAATCCACCGAAAACAATTGCAGTATTTCAGAAGTTACAGCTTCTGAACATTCTGTTAGAGTCTGCCTTGCAGTGTGATTAATTTTTGCCCCATAATTGTGTCATCTTACACTGTTTGCTAGCTGTGACACTACTTGAATACTGCTGGAGCCCATTTCCCATCAGCTGTGCAGGTGCTGTGCTCCAGCTTACAATGTTTAAATGCTTTGCCTTTGGAAATGCTGATGTTCTGTCTTCTGCTAATTCCAATTAAATGGTTCTCTACAGCAGTATGCTTTTACATCAACAGTGCACAGTGATCGTAAACGAAGGTGCAGCTAAATCATGACTGCAGTTACAGCAGTCATAACTGAAGGAACAGTGCGCTCTTTGCACAAGCAGTTGTGATTTCTTTAGGTCAAGGTGCTCATCCCGTGGACTCAGTTCATGGCAAATGACTCATGTTCTGTTTTGAACATCTAAACTCTTCATCGTTGCCTTATTTTTCTGTCAAGCTTTTGCTTGTTTTGTGGGGAATACACATGTATCACTTACATTCTCCTAAACGTTTTGGGTTTTTTTTTTTTTCTGGGAGTACAGTGCTACTGACTAGATTTTTCTGAACTGCTTTGACAGGAGTATTCATGTCCCATATGCCTCAGTCAGGCATGAGTGCCACTTACTGCAGTATTGCTGAGCAAGAGAAGGGTTGGGTATTATATCTGATACTCACCTGAAGAAATAAATACTTGGTTTGATTTGTTGGTGTGGGTCATAATAAAGTATTTGCAGCAGTGATACTCAAAGCATTACAGAATGAGCCTTAGCGAATCGCTACCGGTCAGTCAGTTCCTTTGGAGTAACACTGCTAGGAATGACGTCTCCTTCAGCAGACTTCTCCCAGTGTAGGAATGTGTAGGTTTTTCTTTAATTTTACAGCTTCTTGCCTTCTAGGTGTTACATGCTTATGATATATTAGCATCATCCTTTGCTTACCTCAAAATGCAATGTTTTAAGACATGATAGGAAAACTAATTATGTTCAAGATGAGAAAGATCTATCCAGTAACATGGTGGGGGTTTTCTCTCTCCATCCCCTACCCCCCATTTTTGAACTTCATTAATAGAAGAGGAAACAGAATGTCAAGAAGCGAAGGATTTGAATTTGCCAATTGTTGCAAACTACTTGTCCAACCCCCTGTTCCCCTACGTTTACACTGAAGAAAGCATTCCAGAGGGCTCAGCAGAACCCCGGAACAAAAGAGCTTCCATCTCTTCCGCTTCCCAGTGTGAAACAAGTCCTTGTTCATCAGCAGCTCAGGTTGAAAGTGTATGCACGCCCACGTCGTGCAACAGTGAAGACAATTTTCCTGCGCTAGATGCCACGGAACAGCCACCCACCCCGCCAGCAGCTATCGCAGCACCGAAATGCATTGGGCCTGCGGCGCCCAACGGCCCCGTTTGTCAGGCATCCCTGCCTCATGGCCGAGCTCCGCTAGCACCCAAACAGGCTGCACCCCTGCAAACCGACAGCTCCCCGACTGGTCCTGCACCAGCTTTTCAGCCCTTCTTCTTCACTGGAACTTTCCCATATAACATGCAAGGTAACGAGTGTCATGTCCTGTCCTTCTATGGTTTTGTTGCTAGGGGAAAGGTGCAGTTATAGAATCATTCCACTCTCAGACTCAGGTGGAGTAGAGGCAAAGATGTGGAATTCATTGGCTAAAACTACCCTGAATTTTTCTGTTCTGCTCCACTAAGTAAAATAACGGTTAGGCTGTATTTTTAACATGGTAATACTGCAAGCTGATGGAGAGATCAGCCCAAGTGAGGTAAGAATCCACATCTGCAGTGTAGTACATAGCACTAAATGCATCTCTAGTAGTTTGGCAACAACTTGACTTTGTGACTGGACGGAGCAGATTTTTAACATGAGAACTGCACTTCCCATGTACTTCTTGCTGTTGAAACAGAAGTGCCCATTAACTGCGCAGTGTTCCTCAGCAAGGTAACAGGCATTGTAGTACAAAAACCTCAATTTGAAAGACAGTGATAAATACTTCAGTGTTAGGTCTGGCTTGGATTTGTTTTTTTATAAGAGGGTGGGAGGAAAAAAAAACCCTTTAAATGTTTTCTTTTCAATCAGAACTTGTGCTTAAGGTGAGAGTCCAGAACCTGAGAGACAGTGACTTCATTGAAATTGAACTGGACAGACAAGAACTGACCTATCAAGACCTGCTCAGAGTGAGTTGCTGTGAGCTGGGCATTAATCCAGACCAAGTAGAGAAGATCAGAAAATTACCTAATACACTAGTAAGAAAGGTAAGGATTGAAATGGCATATTAATTTGACTTTGCAGACAATAGCAAAGGTGCTTCTGTAAAGCCATCAGCAACACTGACTTAAGCTGACAAAAGCTAAAGGATACTGGACTTTCCTTAACACCTCATAATTTACTTAAGAATATTCTTGTCAAAATAGGCAGAGTAATTCAGCTCCTAAAGCACATGAAACTTGGCTTTTAAAAAAACTGTTTCAGCAGTGCATTAGTGTGCTTTTAATATAAACACCACATATACTTTGCTGTTTTCTTGCCTAAAAAGAACAAATAGTAAGGGGGAAACCCCACAAGCTCGCATATGAATAATTTAAAGATGTGCCATTACCAAATGAACATGCTCTTCTGTTCCAAAAATACATGTTCCAGAGGTCTGGAAATGAAATGTATTCGGTCTCAACTCTCAGTTAAGTGACATGCACACAGTCAAATGATACTGAGGGTCAATGAAAAAAAAAACCCTCAAAAATACTTTGAAAGGAAGAGTGTATACTGGTAGGATTTCATTTATTTATTTACTCCTATCCTTGGGTGTGACCTCCCTACAAGTCTAGCTTTTCCTTCCTTTAGCTGCTTTTAGAAAGATTTACAAAGACAGACCAGGTAGGTAAGCAATAATGCATACTTCTGTCTGTTCTGTAACAGGACAAGGATGTTGCCAGACTTCAGGACTTCCAAGAGCTGGAGTTAGTTCTTGTGAAAAGCGACAGCTCTCCTTTCAGAAATGCTGCAGCAACTCTGACTGACAGACCATGCTACAACAGTAGAGCATCAAAGCTGACCTACTGACTCCTTGGTGCATCATCTGCAGCGTGAAAACCTGGTAATTATGTGCTGCTGCCTTTGGAGGGCAGTGATTTAAGTGTGTGTAAAACCTTAAGTTATCATTAGGGTTACTATTTTAACTAATAGTTTATCTTTTATATTTAATATCCCCTTTGCTTTTATTTTTTTACTTGATACTGTATTCAGCTAAGGGATACCTCATTTGTCTACTAAAATCACATGCTTCCAGTGTATTTCAGTGAAGATTATTGGTTGTATTTGTCAACACAGGGCAGGGAAGACTTAATTGTTGATATGAAAGGTATGTCAAGTACCCCCAACCATTTGACCAAGTAACAGTCATGGTACAGAAATTCAGGAAAATGTGTGAGTGTATATATAGAAATACATGTTTTAATCAGGATGCTTAAGCTCAGCGTCAAGAGGGTATGTGGCACACAACAAACAGTTGCTCTTAAAAAATGTAAAACTTGAAAATCCTTAATCTCTTGCCCCTTCACAAAGGCTTACCAAGGTGTGTTCTCTTGCCTGCTGGGATAGAAATATTTACTGCTCTTATCTGACACAAGAAAAATTCTCACTGGGCTGAAGTGGAGAACAATGTCCATGTTTACATGTTTGTTACTTCCTGGTATGAGAGAATATTGTAACTGAAGTGATGGCATCCCTCCACCTCCACAGAAATTCGGAAGCCTGTCTTAGCAAAGGAGCATTTAAATCACAAAGGAAATTAAAGTGCCCTTTCAAAAGAAAGCCTCTATGTTTCAGGAGCTAAGGAGAGGATCACACATCTCTCTCTGGTTTTGTTTTTTGTTTTCCCAACGGTGGGAGGAGACTCAGGTGTAACGCAAAGTCAGTACTAGTAAGTCAGGTCACTTTGTTACAGCTCCCTGCACAGACCAGTTAGAGGGCCTGTGGTTCCTGCTCTGCCAGGAGCAGAAGCAGCACAACAGTACCCTCTTGAGGTGTCACAGGGGTAAGGAGCATACCCTACACCATAAGCAAGGAACTAACCTGTAACTACACATCACACGGTGTCCTATCACTTCTATGTGGTGTCAGAAGTTTTAGCCAGATGAGTACCAGGAAGGCTGAATGCCTCCATGTGCTTTCAACTAAATCGTTTTTTTGGGGAAAACAACCCCCTCACCCCAGACTCCGGTTAAGCTAGAGCCTGGTTAACTTGCAGTAATGAAAACATCCATGTGGGGTTTTATGAATGGCCAAAGTCATCATTACAACACACCCTGAAGTCACTTCCTTTCAGTTTGAACAAAGCAGTTAAGTTGCAACACTGCTGGCCTATGACCAGTCTGGAGCTTTTCCTGTTAACAGGGTAGGATGCAAGGTTATACCTCAGGAGGCTTTTTCTTTCATACCAAAAACTATGATGACTTTTGCACCAAACCCTAAATTGGGTCCTGGGGTGGGCAGAAAGGCAAGGGAGGTTTTTCCTGGACATGAGTTGCTGCTCCCTCCGCCCTCACACCCCCCACCCCCCCATTTGTCTTCTTTCAGACTCTGCTTGCTTAAGCTTCACTAGAGCCATGTTTAAACACGGCTGATGCAGTGTTTGTTGGTGGTGGTCTGGACTGTAATGTTGATATTCAGACCATAAATAGTACAATCAACATGCTCTGCCAGCTGGCTGCCACCCTGCCCCAGCTTCATGCAGCACAGTTGCTTTATCTTCTAAGTGGCTTCTCCACACAAGGTAATTAAAAGCACATCAGGAAGAATGTATACAGAAACCCCTTCTGCCAGCAGAAGGGATGCTTGACGGTGGGTTCAGGATTTCACTTACTTACTCGACGCTTAGAGGTCTTTCTTGATGACTTTCCCATTTGCTCTCTATATATTTTAGCACTTAAACTCTGTTAGCCCTCTGCTAACTCCCCATTCTCAATCCTGGCCCTTCTCTCCCCAGGAGCTGGGCTATTTTAAAGTCTGTTTTAACTCCTGGTAAGCTCAAGACTGTGACACAGTGTGAAGTAAAATTTCCTAACTGGCTCCCGCTTTGTCTTGTAGCACATGAAATTTTTAGTTTAACGACTGTGTATTATCTTCCCAGCATTGCTCAGAGGCTAGTTCAGATTATGTGCAATAACTGTTTGAAAGACAGTAATAGTTAAATGGCTTGAAATTAAGAGCATCTAATTTCAGTTCCTTTCTTTAGGAAATCAGCATAGAGACTGCCTCCATTAATTATTAACATTCAGCTACAGGAACAGCTGGTTTAAGAAAAAGCTTTATTTGTGCTAGTTTCCACAAAGAGTAACTGTTAACATCATGAGACTAAAACTTTAATCATGAACTGTAATAACAGTAAGTCTATGCATTCAGAGAAATATTTTTGTATGTTTTATGCAATTTGATAAACTCTAAGGCACACTAGTTATGTTAACTTTTTTGTTGGTTTTTTTTTCCTGTGAACAATAAACCATTGGTATGACGACTGAAACTAAGTTTACAAAACTGACTTGTTCTTCCAAGGACAACTTTTGTTTGCACTACAAACTTGTACTGAACTGTCATTGCTACTCTTCACATATTAAAGAATCAGTTGTTTCAAGTACCCAGATCTCTTTTGGGGCATGGGGAGGACAGTGGGAGGGGACACGATCCACGGGCACTCATGAAATTCTAACACAAGGTTGAAAAATCACAGGCCAGTACATTTTTAACACCTAACAGAAGATGGTAGGCTGCCAAAACCAGCATAGAGAAAGCACACAGGGGGTGCTTACTTAAATAAGCTGCTTGCTTTTGCATAGTGATGCTTTTCACATAGATTAATGTGTTGAAGACACTTGTTACAGTCCAATCTGAAGGCATGTACTAGATAGGCATGTGTTTGCTGTGTGCTCTGAAGGACAGAATTTTTCCTTCCTCAATGCACTCAAGATGACTCCACTCTCAGACATGACAGAACATAAGCCCCAGCCAAATTAACATAAATTACCTCATTTTATCATTTATACCTGTGCAAAGTAAAGGAGAATGCTAGTTAGTCCTGTGACAAGTATGTGCAAGATTAACATCTGGACCACTGAAAGATCTAACACATTGGGGCAGTAGCTGAATCACATCTCCTACACAAGCCTCAAAAGAAACAAGAGATGCTCATGCAATGTCTCTCATTAGTTAAGAATTTTACTTGCTCCTGCTTGCATTAGTTTTTCTAAGTTCTTCCCACCACCCAGCCTCAATCCTCTGTGCCCCCGTATGGTGTCTGCTTTGGACAGACACAAGTCACCAAGGGAATGTGGTATCCCTTCTCATCAACAAAGGCACAGCACTCCCTTTCACCAGGGGACCAGGGTGCAGGCCCTTTTATGAGCACACTTCCACCAACAGACAAGGCACACCAAAATTACAAGCAAGTTACAGTAGTGCTTTGTCCACCTATGGCTTAGTCCTGTGTATAACCAAGCCTTGAATACTAATACAAACAATAATGCTTTTTAAAAGTCAATTCAGTGCCTTAAAGACACTGAGGTATGCTTTCCCACCTCTAGTGCTGACCAGCAGACAGAGAGTCCAGCAAGACTCTGCTTGCCTGCACTGCAGCTTCACAAGAACATGTAAAGGCTAACTCTTCGTTTCTCTCTCTTGTAACATGCTGACAGTGCATGCTTACCGACTGACCCTGTACAGTTGTTCATTTACATTACAGACCAATACCACATGGCAATATAAAGGCCAGTCCCAGCAGCAGCCTCTTTACGGTAACACTGTAAGAGGCGTAACTGCAGCCTAAGGAAGGGTTAAGGCCTACATTTTATTGTGAGGTATCTACTCTCTTAACCACCTGAGCATAAGACATGCTTTGTAGGGGGGACAGAATCCAACAGCCACCTAACTGCTGAAAAAGCTTAAAAAGCAATGCTAACTGATGCCACAAAAAAACCCAAACCCACAAACACCACAGAATAACTAAGCATCCAAATTAATGGACTAAGCTTGAAGACATGAGTAGATTTATTAGGAAAGAAACTTATTTAATATTAAACGTTCAGAGACAGAGACAATCAAATTTGTAACAGAAATTCAAAGATACTTTATTTCCATTTCTCGTATATCAAGAAGCTAGGAATAGCTTAGTTGTAAAAATGGGATTTGTTTTAGTTCGATTCACACAAATACTAAACATTTATTCTTGTGTTTTAAAGTCCAAGAATGAAAACTTGCAATTAAACACTGAGCAAGCCATGTGTTCAGGTTATGTTGGTTTCTTATCTTAAAAAGTCTTAAAGAAAAAAAGGATACAGGACTTATATTCTCAGTAGCATATGTGCTATTATCAACACATCTTTCTGAACTCTGGGAGAAAACACCAGTCCTGAATTAATTTTTATAAAAAAAAATTCTAACTCAACTTTATATTTTTCTACGTCACTACAGCTTTCTTTCACCTCATTTTAAAGCAGATCTTCAGTTTAAGCTGTCTTCCGCTGTCTTCGCAGACTCTTCACGTAGTAGTCCTATAATGCAAAATTTTGGGAAAGCAGACAATTAGACAGCATTAAGAGCATTTATTTTACCATTCCTATATATTGTCCCAGTTGTTAGCTGCCATCTTAACTCTACAAAAATGTCAACATTGAACATAACTGGCTTTAGAAGCAATAAAGTAGCATTAATGGTTTAATAATCAACATTAAGTGTTGAAGAATTCCTAGCATAAATAATGAAACTACAGTAACAATTTATGTTGTAAGAAGCTCATTTGTCAGCTGTACTCTTCATTGTTAGTTCCTTATTTCAGGTATACAACTAAAGACCTTCTGTAAGAGTAAGAAAGCTATGTCAAGAGTGGGGAAAAAACTTCCAAGTCTTCCTTTTAATACAGTATTTGCATTTCCTATTGTTTAGCCCTTTCATTTCCAATGAACAGTTTTTCAGCATACATTCTTGCCATAAACATTGTAATCATTCGGTGGCATCTGTCTTTGCGTTTACATTTGCCTTAGAATTCTGTTATCAGCCATTCCACTTCTCTGTGCTATGGCTGACTGCTAATTCTCCTACACAGTAGGAAATATTAAACACATACCTCTTAAAGACTTGAATTGCATTGAAAGTAACAAGGCGATTATTATGTAGTATTTATTGCATTTTAAACTCTTTAAAGATATCTAATTCTGGGCAGCACTGCATCCCTACACACAGTTGAAAGAAAATTCCATTCTGTTAACATCAGATTAACAGTATTCACACAATACATAAAAAGTCCTTTTCACTATCTTGAAAATCAAAAACACAACAGTAAGCTTAAAGATTACAGGCAACAGCATTCAAACATGGATGTGGGTAGAGAAAGGAGTACCTGGCATGAGTACCTGCTTAGTTTGACTGAATCCTTGATTTTTAATTTGGCTTTTCATGGGCCGCTCACAACACCAACGCTGTGTGAGGTATGGTAGTCAGCTGCAATAATTCATAAACCCTACACTTCCATCAATCCAATGCTACTGGCTCTCGAGTTACAGAACAAACTGCATTAGAATGCAAGGCAATAAAGCAAAAAAACTAGAAACATCCTTGACAAAGAAATACTAGCAGTTTATATGAAAACAAAGTAGTCCAACATGTGCCTCTAATATTAAGTATTAAAGCAAAATTTTCTGCTGATGTACCAACACAATATGGACTTAAATACAAAAACAGTTCAACTTTTAAAAAAAACGATAACAAAATCCCTAAAAATAAAAAAAGGATAATTAATTTTTCTATGGTGACTATATTACAAATATGTCCCAAAGAGGCACACTAATGGGGGCACGAGTCTGCTACAAAATAGCTGAGACAAAACAATGTACCTCAAAATGTTTTGCAGGACTACACTGTCTTTTCCTTCAGAAGGTGCTTTAGTATGTCTTCTTACTTGGCTTAGTTCCATCTTCATCTGTGCATACTTACGCTGCACTGTTAAACAGTAACAAAAAGCCCTAATCAAAGTTTGAAATAATGCACTTACCTCTGTCTGATCTGAGGTCATATCAGATCAGTTTTAATTGGACTGAGTGTCACCTTCAGATTTAATGTCTTCACTGGTCCCATTGACCTCATTCTTAGTATCACTCTCCTTCGAGTCTGTATTTGTGTCTTCACTCTGTTTTTCTCGACTACTGGACTTCATACTACTTTTTTTATCATCAGATCCCCTCTTTTCTGCCATGAAAGAAGACATTGACCATGGATTTCAAAGTAAAAACAAACATTGCACATGTGAGATATATATACTGCATACAAAATGGGACAATTACTTTCTATAGCAATAACGGTAGTACTCAAAAGTTACAGAAATAGGCTTCAGGCTACCATGCTGGAATGGAGAGGGTACGAAAAAGGTCAGAGGGGACAGTACAGGGTGCGGAAAAGAGGAGAAAAGGACAGACCTCCTAACAGAGGCAGCTACTCAGCTGTCTTGAAATACATAAACTGGGGGTAAAGAGGCAGTCGAGAAGTTAGGCAAATGTGTAATTATGATGCACAGCTTCCTTACTTATTGTGGGACTCTCTCTGTCCCCAAGTTTTAATTTGTGATGTGCATGGCCTTCTTTGCTTTACAATTCTCAAATTCTTGAAAAGAGAACCAGAAAAGTGTGATGGGACACTGTATCAGTGCATTCTCAAATAAACTGGTATGTACCAATTTTAAAAACCAGTAGCCCCAAGCAATCAAACAGCTGGGAAAACAATATTAAGCACCACTAGCTTTGAAGGTGGCCACCACAGTGACAAAAATTAAATTCACTGTACAGTATGTACCTTGTCAGAATTATTAATTCTCAATTTTATAAAAGCAGCAGTCATTTATAATACATTCATTAAAAAGGCTTGGGGAGGTAAGTTTGGAAGATACATAAAAAGCTCTATTTTCCAAAGAGCAACATGGGAAGGACCCCACAATTTCATCACAAATTGGGAAGCTGACTGAAGAATTTGCTACACTGCTGAAAAACTCATCTTTTCCTCAATCACCTTCAAAGAAGGAAGGAAGCCAGAAGTAAAAATATTTCCATGGGAAGAAAAACATTATTAGAGCTGTGTGCCTCGTCTGTAAATTCAGTATTTACAAATTTAATAAAAATATCAATTCTTTCTGTATTATTTCACACCGTAATATTCAACCTTTGATCAGTAAAGACACTTTAGAGAGAAAAAAAGAACAACCCCAAAACCAACCTCTCAGATGTCATTATACAGAACAACATTCATGCTCTTTTTTCTGATTATTCCCTGCTCTCCGGGCAATTGAAGTAAATAATATATGTATCCCCAGCATAGGAGCACACAGATCAAACACTCTGAAAAAGCTATTTTAAATAATGTTATCACCTAGACTGGCGTAACACACTTTCATATTCCAGAAGACAAAGTAGAAATTAAGCTTTAAAAGAGAAGCTACATCCCAACTTGTTTTAAAGCAGAGCACCAAAGGGGAGGGGTAAAGCCCCCACACAGAAATGAGGGCAACTGCCTAACGAACGCTAGTACTGAAGTTTCATCTGAAGCAGCACATCCAGTGCACCGTGCTTGGAGAAAGCACGCAGCGATGTCAAAAAGCTAACTGCAGAACTCATCATTTTGTATCTGTCTGCCCTCGGTTTTGCAATTCCGCAGGTAGATTGCACTCTAACTAACCTTGTTAAAAAGTCTTCTTTTTGTCTTATAGGTATCTCCGATGCACACGTAGATCCACTGAGGAATAGTAGTCTTGTTTCCCCGCAGAGGACTAGTAGTCAGTCCATTAATCTTATCTTCTGTCCTATGTAGATATGGTAGATCTTAATAGCCCTATGGATGTGCAGTGTGCAGGGTTTTGTTCTGTCTTGTTTGTTTCTTGAATTTTGTCAGGAAGGGTAATTTTTTTTAAGGTTAAAAAAACTACTATTAAACTGTGGTACGAAAGACGAAGCTTTTCTAAAACCTTTAATAATAAAATAGTTTTACCATAGCAAACCTCCAGTTTGCCAAGCAGAACTGAGAAAGTGTATTCAACAAATAGTCCAGTAACTGAACTTCTTTCAACTCCTGGAGTATCTGCAAGCAGTTACGATCCTCCACTGTATTTTCCATCAGTAAGATTTCTTTCTTTAAAAGCATATACAATTACTTTGCTATGAAACTGTGCGTATTATTTCAGCTGTGATCTATTAGGTATAGTAACATAATACTGACTTTGCTTCCTGATTCAAGACATGCACATTTTTCTGATTGTGTTCATGTGGGCAACAGATATATTTTTATTAGACTTCTTACCACAATGGTGTGAATAGTTTTACTGTTCAGAAAATGCAAGAATCAGTCAAACAAAATATGCAGTACCAACTGAGGGTTTGGATGTTCTGACAGTATTTGCTGAGGTTTAATCACTAACATGAAAACACAATGACAAATATAATTATTTTTCAAAGTATACAAATCCAGATTAAGAAAGGTATAGAGCCAAGTTAAAGCGGTCTGGAAGCATGTTCTAGTACTAACCCTTAATGAAGTGAAGGTACTTGCAAAAGAGATGTTTTCCTTGTCTGAAAAAACCCAAACCCTCTTCATTTCACCTACTTGAGGTTAGTTTACTTAACAGTAGCTGCATTCTGCTCGTTTATATTAAGCTAATGCTTAGGTGGTGTTTGTATCTGGCAGGCTCCCTCCTTTAGCAGATGTAGCCATCCCTGAAACTTGAGGCAGAAATTGTCTCCATTTTTACGTATACTTTTTTCTTGCAATCCTAAGGGTTGCTGCGGTCCACAGTATTTTAGCAAATAGGAAGCTAGGACTTGTGAATTTCAAAAGTATGGCACTAATTTAGTATGCAACTGTAGGCAAGGCAACTGCGCCTCGGTTTTTTTTTTCTCCCCTCTGTTAAAATTCATGTTTGTAAAGCAGTTTGAGATTTCAAGATGAAAGGCACTACCACCGTAAGTAGTTACAGCCAGGTCTTTGCTGCTTACTTTTATAACTGCAGATCAGTGGTGGATATAATGACAATTAGATTCTGAAGCCAATATTCCCAATGGAGCAGTAAACAGTAGAGCAGGTAGCCAGCCACATGCTTCAGATACATGAACCTCTAAAGCCATCTACTTGACTACCCCCTACAGTCCCACACTGCAGTCATGAGGATGTATGGTGTTTACAGCTTTGTCATAGAAATTAAACGCTTGTGTGTTAAGTACTATCGGTTTGGGGTCTGTCCCCCACTTTTTTAAGTAGTTTTTTTCCAGCAAAGGAAAAAACACAAAATTCTTCGGCATTAGTCCTGATCTAAGGCCTATTTGTGTTTCTACAAATGTTTTGATTATGTTAGCAAAAAAAGTAATTTATTTTCCCAGCTGGAACAGCTCATAGCATTACCTCACTGTTTTGGGTTCTGGAGGAAGAAAGTAGCAAGCAGCAAATAAAATGGCCAGCAAGGAAATCAGTCAAGTTAAAACTAAAAATACTAAGATGCTGAAGAGGGTTCACTAGCTCTTCTATTTATGGAAGGAATAAGGAAAGAATGGAAAAACCATTAAGCTCAAAACCAGACCAAATCTGAATAAAGAAGAACACAGTTATTTATATACACAGATACACGCAGAATACTGAATAGGACATTTGTGACCAAGTACCAGAAATCTGTTCATAAAGTAGGCAAAAAAGGCACAGTATCAGGTAGAAATAAAGTAATAAATGGACAGATATAGGCTACAATACTGTATCCATTTTGAACACTACATGTCAGTTCCACTGTCAATAAGCAAGCAGCTAAAACCCACTTGCTTATGAAGGGCAAAGCAAAATGAGAGAAGAATCAACACGAAAAGATGCACCATAAAATGGTCCAAGGAAGTCAGGGAAGAAAAATACACGAAGCGTTACCAATATTTTGGGAACTAATCCACTGGGTAAATATGGAAAAGCAAGGGTAGGGGAAACAGGCCTACACAATCCAGAAACATGCACATAGCACCTTTCATTCCAGAGAACCCCAAAAGTACCTTAGAAACATCAGAATTGTTCCAGCCACTACTGATGGCCAGCTCTAATAATGAAGCAGGGTGGCTATTTCAGACTGGACATTAGTTAGCACCCCAAGAGAGCCAGCAGCTTAAGCCAGAAGTCAGTATTAGGTTCCTCCAGGAGTTTCAAAAGACAAAAGGGGGAAATAGCAGTAAATCAGTGTATGCTCTCTATAGTTCTTTTTAATCCTACTTAAAGGTAAAGCTCCTGACCACCACCAGCCTTTGATGAAGCAGTGAGTCACCAGTGATGCTGCTGTACATGGCATATACTGCTATAAAAGCATTCCAAAAGATTAATACAGCATTTCTTTGAGACTCAACTAAATACTGACAAAGCAAATCTTGCTGCATTTGAAAAACAAAACAAAACAAACCAACACAAAACCAAAACCCACAACTATACCCCCCTCAAACCAAAACCAATCAACCAAACAAAAAACTGAACACAAAGGGTAAGAAAGGGAAGGATGGGGGGAAGAGCAGGAGACTGGGGAGAGGGCATGAAATTGTCATTTAGAGCATTACTGAGGTTCTGCAAGATATTGTATTAGGAAAAAAACCCTCATCAAACCCCAAAACTTAAAACATTGTTAAAGCAAAATAAAGGAAACATGATAGTGTAGAGAAGTAATAGATGCTACAGGTGAAACACCAGCTACCGATCTCCCACAAAACAGGCACCAAAGGGTAATTACAGAAATACCTGCTAACAATAGGAATAGAAGATACTCACTCTTATGAAAATCTTATTACAGGCTTATGTTTTTTTTCTAAAGGTAAACAGTGAACAAGTCTTGAAATACATTAAAATCCTCGCACATTTAATTTGCAGACAAGCAGTAAGGTTTTAATAAACTACTGCAACAGGTAAGAGGTGGACGCTGGGGTGTACGTACGCACACGTGTGCATTAACAAGAACTGGAACAAACAAAACGCTTCAAACTGGTTAACAGCAACATACAGAGTTTATAAAAACAGATCTTATTTGATGTTAAGAAGAACTTTCAGTCGCTCACTGAAAGAACTTTTGAGACTTAGGGAAAGATTAGTTTCAGAATTTGATACAAACTCAAGTCTTCACACAAACATACCTTTTTCTTTTGACTTCCTGTCTTCTCTCTCTCTGCTTTTGCTTCTGTGTTTGTAGGATTTCCGATCCCGGCTTTTTGATCGTCTCCTGTCCCTACTGCGAGACCTATGTTTTCTTTCTGATCTATCATGACTTCTGCTTCTCCTTCGGTCACGACTCCTGAACATTCAGAAAAAATTTAAAAGATGCAAACGTCAGCTGGTATTTTCTAACTCAGAAGGCAAAATAGTAAAACAGTAGCACTGTCTAATACACTGATTACTTTCAGAAAGCAAGCATTTAAAACAAGCCTTAGAACACTGTATGTAAATATCTCTCAGTACACAAAACCTGGCTTCATATTGCCTTCTTTATTTAAACAAACATTCAAACACACACCTTAAAAATATCCACTGCTGTGAAGTAAAGACCAGCTTAAGGAAAAAACAAGACCTTGTTCTTTAGGAGCACTTATCTATTGAAAGCTCCATCGTAAGACCACACGGTGTCATCTAGTTCCAAGAACGGAGAGAAGAACATGCAGCAAATCCTCTTTATTCATAGAACCAGCAAATGATATTTTCACTTACAGAGAACTGAACCTAAGAAACAGTTGATGTGACCCAGGCTGACAGATCAAGTCCCTGCAAAATTTTTCCATTTTGAAAAATTACATGAGAATACATGTACCTGCTTCGCCTTCTTTCTCTGCTTCTTGATCTTTTGTGGTCTCGTGAGCGGCTGCACCTTCTGTCAGATGTCCTGCTTGAATGTCTACTCCGTGAACGACTCCTTTTACGTCGCTCTCTATCACGAGCCCTCTCTTTTTCCTTTTCCTCTTCTTCACGTCGTCTCTTCCGTTCCCGCTCCTCTCTTTCCCGTTCCCTCTCTTTCTCTCTCTCTTCTCGTTCTTGTTTCTCTTTTTTTAACCTGTCATCACGATCAGGTTCTTCTGTTCTTTTTCGTAGTTTTTCCTAAAACAAAAAACCAAGTCCAACCAAATTAAAAAAAACCCAGAACCAAACAAAAAAAGAGCCCCATACCAAAAAATATTTGAGATCAATCAAGATAAATCATTCCATATAGTTTAGTTTATACCTTCTGAGGATGCAGAAGCTTAAGCTTTTAAAGTATTTCATTTTTCCCCCAAAGGGCAATTTACACAGAATCACTTTCCAAAATCGCTGCAACAGAAATCCTTTGCCTTGCAGAACTCTGTTGCTTGCTATCCTCACAAGAACAGAGGCCACACTACAGCTCTTTACAAAGGCCACAAGTAATTCCCACCAGAATTTATGTCTTTATATCTAATGTAATCACATATAATAAAGAATGCCAGTGCAAGCAGAATGCTGAGTGCGCAGTGGATTCCATTTCAATTTATATACACCATCTTTGGGAGCACTTCACCCACTTGAGAAAGTCCACTGGACAGCCTTTTGTTTACCACACCATTCCAGTAACTGAACAGATGCTTACTTTTAAATCTTCTACAGTAGCTTTTATTTTGGCATAACCCATGTGCTGCTTTCCCATCAAGTGGTCATCTACCCTGGACTGCGCATCTCCTACAATTAAAAAGGCTCCACAAACTTCACAAACTTCCATTTGCTTTTCTTGGGCTGCAAAGCTCTCGATTGTCTGTAAAAGAAAAATATTTCATTAAGTAAACTTTTAGCCAGAATCCAGTGAAGAGGTTTAGAACTTTGTCACTGTTGTCAAATCCTATGCACTAGGAAAAGCTGGAAATTTTAACAGTGTGCTTTGTCTTCACAGCCCTGAACCTACTAGGATGAAAAGGACAAAAATAGGCTACACAGGCCCATTTCATGTAAGCTACAAGGAGTCAATTAGAAAACACACAAACAAAAAATTATTCCTCACTGTAAAGGATTAATATGTATACAACCATATATGCAGCATCCCTGCAATCTTAGGATTAAGGAAGATAAAAATCATTTTTCTCTTAAGGCAGTTTCTTTGGCATGAACTGAAACGTCTGGAGCTGCAGAATAACCATGGAGTATGTCTCAAGGATGCAAAGGCCAAAATGTCCCATGAACAAATACAAAAAGGATAAACGGACTTCTATTTAAAAGGATTGTGGTGAAATTAATCCACTGTTTCAACAGACATACAAGAAATACAGGGCAACATTTAAGGACTTTTAAGAAGTAAAATTGGAATCACAATTTGAGTGTATTATTAAACACAAGAAATTGCTCCTTAAAGCAGCACCTCTGGCTCTCAAAATCAGACAGATGCCTCTCTCAAGTCACAGCACTAACACTAGGCCTTTCTGGAACACAGATTAGCAATTCAGTGAAATAGTTTTAGGGAAGCTATGCAGCAAAGTTTAACTGAGACCTGAACTAAAGTAAGATGCAAATTCACCTCCAAGATTGCTGCATAAATAACCTCAGAATTTGTATGCATGAAAGCCACTCTAAAGGTAACAAGAAATCAACACACTGAGTTAACACATTTAGATGCCACATTATTGTCTAACTCTGCAGGGCATCTGCATGCCTTCAATGAAAGGACAGGGTTATTAAGAATGCACCGTTGCACTGAATCTTGAAGTAAGTCTGACAGGACTACAAACACATTACTTACTGAAGTTGTAGACCTCAGCAATTCTCTCTCTTCCTTTAACTGTTCAACAAGTTTCATCATTCCTTGTGCCTCTTCCACCTTCCCTTCTGAACCCAGTTCTTCAATCTAAAGGACAAATAAAACCAAAACAAACCCAGCTATAATTTTTGTTCAAGTAACAAAAACAAGAGGGCAAAAAACCAAGGGATAAAAAAGCCTCACCTGTTGTAGAAGCACATCAATTTTGTCAGTTAACACCTGAATCTTCTCTTCATTTTTACCAGTAGGTCCCGCTCCCTGCCAAAGAATGGAAAGGTTTTGTTGATTGTTTGGTTGGTTTTGGCAAAATAACTTTAAAAAAAAAAAAAAATCACAAATGTATGTCTTCCCATATTGCAGAGACAGTTCATGAATAACCTCCTCCTGCCTTTTCTCCCACAGAGACCTACTAATAATAGTCTACTCTAACAACACACTCCTCAACACAGCTTACTCCACTCTTGCCAAGTGAAGCAAGTTCTAGTCACACAAATTCCTCCTAAATCAACAAAAACATTGAAGTCCCTGGCCCATAAAAGGTAAGACATCTGAATGCAAAGTCCTAATTTTAAACTCTGAAACTGCCATGCAGCTATCACGTATCTTTGCAGACACTCAAGTGTGACATAGAATTTCCACTGGCTCTGAAATTCAACTTCTGGGCATAAATGCAAGAGAGTATCACTTCACCCAAAATTTACTCATTAGTAATGTCCTTTCTAAAAGCTGCTGGGCTAGACTTAAATCTCCTTTCCCCACCACCTTTGCTCTACTCCACAGACTTCTTCCACAGCTCTTCTGACTAAGGATACTGTCCACAGCTCCTTCTGAAGCAACTGGAGTTTGCACAGAACAATTACATTGGGCAACAAAAAGGAGTGAGACTACCCTAGAAGCCAGGAACTCCCAGAGCACAGACCACAGTCACTGCTCAACAGCATTCAGGGACAACAACAAAAAAACCCCACAAACTAGTGAGCAAACATGTAAAAATGTATTATTTTTCCAATCTTCATTAACAGATGTCTAGTATGCGGCTTGAAACAAAAGAGATGCACAGAAGTATTTCTTCCTCAAACTTCTGTGATTCCATCACTGCCTGCAATGGTGGTGCTGGAGCAGAAAGATGCTGCTTCAGAATGGTATCTGATGGGGCATTTAGCATCAGCTGCTGAAAGACCCAGCACTCACCTACTTCACTAAGATGACCATGATATAGCTTAACCAGTGGAGGGAAGGAGGAATATGCAACTAAGGGAGAGAAGGTAAACTGAATTTAACAGGGTAAAGACAACACTTAACAGCACTGAAGTTCCTGGGCAAAGAACAGATTGTGGTTCTGAGGAAACAGAGATGGGAAGAACAGAGAGGGACTTTTTCCGACTGTGGAGCCACTCAGGTCATCCATTCGACGAAGATGTAATCTGCTAACTAACAGACGAAGAGACTTCCCTAATATGAACGTTCTGGAAACCAATGTATTTTACCAAAAAGGCAAGGTAAAGAGAACGCAAGATGCTACCTAAAGGAAAAATCACTTCAACAACTCTTCCATACTCACCCCAGAAGACTGTTGATTCTGTGAAAGTGCCAAACGAGCATGGCCTCTACGAATCCTGCGTTCTACCTCTGCAAGTAAGCTTTGTAAGTAGCGTAAGAAGTCTCTTTCATAGCCCACTTTCATAAAACGAGAGCTCTTCTCATACCTGGTAGAATATTTTAGAAATGAAAGCTCATGTCAGTCCACAATATATATGAAAAAAAGTAGTAAAACATGCCATGTTATGATTTCTTACTCAAGGTAAACTAATATTGTACATTCAAATAAATGCTTACATAAAATAATTACTTTCTCATAGTTGGGTTGCTTTCAGGAAATTTCAAGCATACTAGAAACACAATCTGCATTAACATATCAACCAACATACTTACTGTTTACGGAGATTTTCATCATGAATTTTTTCACAAGGACCTAGAAAGACCACACGAGAAGTTTAAGCTTGCATTCTTGAATGCTGTATTCACACTTCATCAGCATTTGTTTGTGTGCTATGTTAGAACAGAGCTAAAAACTTCCCAGGGGCTTTTATGCCTGCCTTTCTGCTTCTCTTGCTCGGAGTTTGAAAGACACATTAAAGGAAGGATGCCAATATGGTTTAGTCATGATAAAGCCAAAGGAGATTCTGAAAGACATATCAAGTCTTCATATAAAAGAGAATTTTCAGATCAAGTTCTATATTAAAGAAACTGCACAAACAAAAGAATACCTTAGACAACTGGGACCTTAAAGGAAAAAAAAAAAAGACATATGAAGATAATTTAACCAAGCACTTTCTGAGCTCCAGACGGTGTTTTTTATTATAAACAATTGGTTAAATAAAACATTCATCTTCAGAATATAATTAGGAGGTATGTGGCTTGAGCTCATGAAGATAGTCATGTTAAAACTCCCCATCTTCCCCAGTCTATCAAACTCTTCAATGGGCTTGGAAATTAAAATGAAGACAAGAAGCCTCTTTGTCATTTACCATTGCCAAACTGCATGTTGTCCACGTACTACTGCTTGAATGCTCCTAGTAATTTAGATACAGCCTTCAGTAATAACTCTTATAGCAAATGAGTCTCTAAAATTAAACAAACTCAAAAATGCATACTCACACAAAAATAAGTTGAAACCCTGCTTACACAGATTAAACCAAACTAGAAGGCAACACCTTCAGAAGAAGAAAACCACTCCACACCCAATAATTTAGTTTACACTAAGAAAAAAACCAAGCTGCTTTTTTTTTTTAAACTTATGAGGAAGTAGGATCTGAAATAATTATCACTTTTAACATACTTTATCACCGGGAATCCTTTAAAAATAAAGAGGCCTATTTTCAAAGTGTTTTGACATTAAAGGAAAAAAAAGCAGTTTGCAAACAGAAGTGCAACTGTAGTTACATGTAAGTGAATAAAAGACAACTTACAAACTTACCTAAATCAGAACGAGTATTTGTAAATAACTCAGCTGGGCAAAAGCCACAAAGGTAGTATTTACAAACCTGGCAGGAGAAGAAACAAACAGGCATTATTTTTTTCCTCATGAATTGACAATTTCAGATTGTTTCATCTATTTTCTAAAATAGAGTGTCAAAATCACCTTTGTACACTGTAAAATTTCTCTGAAGTTTTACACAGGTACACCCTCTGTTACTAGGTGGCAATAAGTGCATCCTAATGATAAAACACTGGAATTTTTACTTTCCATTGCAGTAACAGTATTCCTTAATTATACTACTAAATATTTAAGATTACAGGAAAGTGTAATCTATTTGTAAATACAATATAGTATTTGATATTTCCAAAGGAATATCCCATTATTGTCAAGTTCCTTAACTGGGAAGATCTACAAGGGGTGAGAACATCTGCCACAGATGCATGAAAGCAAGTTCCTCTCAGCCTTCCCATAACACTTTTGTGTTCAGACTCCCATTTTTTCAATGCTACTCGCCTGGAGAACCCAAGCCATCAGCATTCAGAGGTAAGGTACCGCCTCAAGGATTCTAATGGCAATTAAAAGACTTAAGAACATGGAAGATCGGAAAAAACCAACCTGGTAGCCTAGCCAGGAAATACTTAACATACGATGGGATAAAGCCGGCTTTTGTTAAAAAGATTATTCACCCTTGCCCATGAGCATGAGCTTAGCTAGTCAAGTCGGTCAGCTCTTTAATTTCATGCACAGAAATACCTCCTGTCTATCGAACGGAACAGTCAAAAAGATAAAATTGTATTTTTACCCCTAACTTCATGTAAGCAGTTTAAATAATTAATTCTTCAACAGACCCTTCCCCAGATGTGACTACCACTAACTGTCAATCCAAAACTAGCCTGCACATTCTTCTAACGTCTTTTATGCTACACCAGTATCTAATATCTGGCAAATCTAGTAATTACTACTGCATGTTTAAACCCAGTTCTAATACTCTCACATACACTGTGTGCAAAAATTTGCAACATTTCTTCCTAAGATACACTGGGAAGTATTTTAGCAAATAGTGTGGGAGGGAGAGGACCCACACCCAAAACATACCCTCCACCCAATACCACCAGTTGATCAAATTAGATCGCTCCGATTTACTTTTCTATGCTGAAAGACTGCAAAACAGACTACAGAAGTTAAAACTGGACTGACTGCTTTACAGATTACACAGAAAAACAATCAAGCTTTATACTAACAAGCCAGAGATGTGAAAAACAATCAAATTAGTATCTTCTATTATTGTAATTTGAATACTCCCATGGTCCATGTTGTGACACTGCAGCACCTATCTGAAGCAATTTATCAAGAATAGTTACAAAAACACCACATAAAAATCACAACTTTTGTCTCCTTAGGAAGCAAGGAGACAGTTACTTCACAAGTCTGGTTTCAAAATCTGATTGCTCTCTCTTCTGAAAGCCGCAATACCCCTTGTTTTAATAACAAGTTGTTTCAATGGAGCAGTTTCTTGGATGAACTCCGGTACTAGTCAATAGAAATGTAATTCCTCTCTACCTTCTCTTTCTCCTCCATTTTCTCATCCTCACATACAAGCATTTGAGTTAGTGAAGAGGCACTTCCTCCCCCCAAAAAAATCAGGGACAGACAATTTCCTAAGACACAGAGAGCACAATAATGGTCTGACTATGGTGTAAAAAGAGCTGCAGAACATCTGTCAGCTCAAAAATTATGCAAATTGGCATGTAACAGTACTGAGACATGTAGCAACAAAAGGAGCAAAGGAAAAGTTATTACAGGCAGAAATATATGAAGGGGAAAAAAACAAAACACAAGACCAACGCCACCAGAAATAAGGAAAATTTTAAGAAGCTGAACCTACTAGGAAAAACCTCCCCTTGTGAGCTGATGGTTACAGCCAAAAACAGCTTAAAGGTGTGTGACATATTGTATTGTTTTTATATATAAAAAAGACAAAACCAAAAACCACACACAGAGGAAACTGCAGTGATTTTCTCCCAACTGTCTCTGGATGCTATGGTACCTAGTGAATTCCTTGACGTGCTCTTATAAGAGGCAGCCTGCAGAGAAATACTTAAAGTGTTTCAGACTAGTGTGTCTGCTGCAATTTTCTCCCCCTCTCACGCGTATTTCATTATACTCTTCAACTGCTTTTGCTTCAACAGAAAAAAATTACTTGAGAGAATCTTGCAGCTAGATACCATTCTGGTTTAGTTTCACAAGTGTGGTGCATCTGCCTTGACAGGCTGTAGATGCCAATCACATCTGTACTTACAGTTGGTCTCAAGCCATCAATTTAGAAAGGGCCAAGAAATGGCTGAAGCATCATGGACCCATTACAGGACTGCAACAGAAGTGATATGCTTCAAATGGTATTACTCATCCATGGCTTATCATACTGCTGCACTTTGCACAAGTGAGAAGATCGACATGGAAATACTCTCCACACTTGCAGAAAGAGAGCAACAGGCGATTTAGTATGGTTATTTACTCATGCAGCTAACATGCACTTATTCCATTTTGCCAAATTATTCTGATGACTCTGCTGCCAAGAAGGTGGAACAAAGAGGAACCTTACTGTCAAACTACTGCAGGGGGATAAGCCATAGCTTGTGTCTCAAAGCCATTAAGGTCTCACATTTCAAAAAGACGCTAGAACAAATGCAGATAGGCACTTGGAACTTTCCACTTCATCTCAAATTCCCTAATCCTTGAAATCTCTTGGAGGTGGGAATCCTTCACCTCACAGTTGACAACAAGAATGGCTCTCTCTTCCAGAGGTTGTGAATCAATTCAAGGCTTCTTCTCATATAAGTAACTACACCATTAATACCTCCACATTAACATGGTCATCTTCTGCAAGAAACTATTTGCTAATAGAGAAGTATCAATTGTAAAACAATTACATAAACAAAGTCCTCTGGGTAATTCCTAGTAAAAACTTTGAAGAGTAAAATCCAGCAGGCTTACACATAAAAAAACTAGAAAATTCCTTCATATAAATGAGTTCTTTGAAAACATTAAAGTTCATACACATCAGATGTTTTATGAGCAATGCCAAGTCAGAAGCTCTTCTCCCAAACCCCACTCTCTGAGAGACAACTTTCTATTACTATTATTCTTCCAAAGCAAGTTACACTTAGGTCCTCTCCCCTCACCTCCTGGAGGATTAAATTTTGCTACTTTATCAAAATGTAAACCAATTTAGGTCTTTGAATTAAGTGTAATACATCATGAACAGATAATACCATCAAATCCTATTCTAAACATAGAACCTACATTTTGAGAAATTGCATTTCTATCCGAGATCCTTTATCACATTAATTTCTCCGTAGCAGCTCACTACCTTTCCATACTTCCTGAAAATGCTGAATTTACCTTGAAGGAACCATCACAATCTCAAAGCTTATACAAAACATGGGTTGCCGATGGTGACCCTTCTTGCGCTACAGAACAGCCTCAGATCTTATGCAATTGCTGCTGTCACATGAACTTGTTTTTGTATATGTGGTATGTTAAAAGTAAGACTGCATCAATCAATAAATTTACTGTTCCAGAAATACGCTTTGTCCATGGATATGACAAAAAGCAGAAAGACTAAAATATGATACTAATATTTCCTTTCACCATACAAAATATAAAGCCTTTATGCCAAAACTAGACTTTGTCATCCAAGGACATACTGAAATATACAGCAACTGGGATTTAAATTTTTCAAGATTAAAGGTGTTAATCATGTCAAAGTTTTAAAGAAAGAACATAAGCTCTACAAAAGGCTTTACAATACATGATCAACATGTTTTAGAAGAACAGCAAATAAATGCTCAAGTATCTCACACTCTGCTTCCCCAACTTCAAAACAACATACTCCTATTTTGTCTTTAATTGCATTCTCCATGCAGTTTTTTTATATCTACCTTGGTGCCATTTACAAGTTACAAAGTAAACAGATATAAGCTTATTTTGATAACGTTGTATATCTAGAACTGATGAAACATGACACTAAATCCTAAACTTGGGTATGAGTACAACAGACACTGAAAAGGCTACGTATGTTGATATATGTCTGATTTTACAAGAGATGAAATTAGCATATGCATTTCATCTCAAAAGGAAAATAGCAGTCAAGCAGATGAATTAATGTTACTATTTGAACCTTATCTGCATTTCATGACTTAAAACAAGTCAGCATTGCAAATTTAGTAGCAAGTCAAACTGAAATTCATCTTTATGTTTAAATGGTGGTAATTTTTTTAATGAACTCATCAGTTGACTATAGGAATCTATGAAAACATTCCTTTCAGAGAGATTGCATTTGATTATGACCTTATAAACCTCAAATACAAGCAGGAACAGCAACAGATCCTACAAGACTGAAAGCTCAACCATAAGTATATAACTTCCCCACTGGCTTCAGACACAGTACAGCTCCTCCTAAATTGTCAGAGGAGCTCTGGGAAGAAGAGACAAGGCCCCCTTTCTGAAACAACAAAACTGAACAGCTTAGAGACAGATTCCTATGGGTATCGTCAATCTCTTCAGACTAAAACTGAAATATTCACTCATTTGAAGAGAGTCATCTGAACTTTGATTGAAGAAAATGAGGCAAATCATGCCCCCCAAAAGACATCTTTCTCACCCTAAAAAATAAACCAAACTACCTTATCCATTCCACATGGACCAACATGGCTCAAGCCATTTACTTCAAATTTCCAAAGATGAACAACTTCTTCAGATCAGAATCTAAAGAAAATATGTAACTAATTGAATAATACTCGATTAATAAGTCTAGAAATTAAGGAGGTCATGAAAACTTCCTGAACTCACAATTTCCTCCTGATATGCACAGCTTACCCATGCAGCAATATTTTTCAAGCAGAATAAAAAAAAAAAACCCAAACACCCCCCAAACTTCCTTGCACTTGCAGAGTCTAAGGCAGAACATGTATCTGTCCTTATCTCATGCATTCCAAGGCAAATTAAAACATGTATCAGCCCTCTTTAAAATGACGTAACTTTTGTCTGAAAACATCCAATTCCCACCTCTGTAATTCGGTAGAATGTAGAACAGAATTTTCCCCTCCTCCGAATTCAACATCCCAAGAAATGCTAAGGGGGAGGAGCTAAATGCTTTATGTAGCTTAAACCACAGAGATTTCTACTGCATAGATAATAAACGAACTGTGTGGCTAGCATATACTGTAACTCAAAAATCTATTGTGAATGAGAAAAAAAAATAGTTCAGGAGTGTTCACTTCTCCCAATTACCTCCTGCAACTACCACTGATTTTTTGTGATATGACTAGTAGTAGTAGTATAAAAAGTCTTGTTTGCATAAAATGAATTAACCATCCGATTAACAAAAAATACGTAAGTACTGCTCAACAGCAGTGGTGTTTAGGTTACCGTATCCCTAGGAGCTGTGGAATTTCTTTGACTGAGAAAGTCTGGAGGGAATCAAGCGTTTCTTAACAAAATCCTTAGTTTCGTAAGTCTTACCGTTCCTCCTTGTGCTACACCCTGCAGACAGTTAAAGTCAGTACGTCTGTACCCTTCTGTTTCCTTGCCCAACAGCACGCTCGGGAAGAGATCCAGAGATACTTGTCTCCCAAACTACGAACATGTGCCCCATCTCCTTTCGTGCAAGCTAGGAGGCTTCTACGCAGAATTCCACAATCCCCGCCTCCCCCTCAGTATTTCCCTTTCGACACTCCGAGAACACGCCGAGGCTAACACCACCTCTCCCCCTTGCGCCCAAACCCAAACACAAGGCCTCTCTCCTCCCACCAGCACAAACAACAGTGCAAGCCCTCTCACACAGCATTCGTATGGCGGGATCCTCTTCCCTCCCGACCTCTCGGTTCCTCCTCCTCATCTTAAGGCTAATCTAGGTTCCCGCGCAAGGGCCCAGGCCTAGCCCGCCCGCAACCGCCATGGAGGAGCCCCGTTGCTTCGGCCTGCGCATGAAGGGCCCGGCCCGCACCCCCGCCAAATCCCCGGGAACCTCCTTACCCCCCGACCAGGACCTCATCCTCGGCTGCTGTCCCCAGGCCGGGCGAAGCCGCAGGCCTGAACCCGCAGTCCGCGCCGCTACGACAAAACCCGGCCCTGCGAGGGGGATGGGAAGGAGGGAGGGGAGAGGCGGCTCCGCTTCACTCACGCTCTCATGGTCCCACCGCACGTTGCTGCGCTTCTCGTCCGGAGCTAGGTTTCTGTCCCGGCCCATAAGCTCATCTAGGAGCTGGGCGGCCGATATCATCGTGTCCTCCTGGCCGAATCCCCCTCGCCAAATACCAACTCCACCACCTCCTCCCCGACCGCGCCGCCGCCGAGACTGACAGAGACAAAATGGCGGCGCAGCCTCTCGTCCTGCCCACAATGCACCGCGCGCGTCCTAACCGCCTCTGGGGCCTGGCGGAGCGCGGGACGGGTGGCCTAGTCTGGTGTGGCCTGGGGGCGGCCGCCGCACTCCCCGCCCTCCTGGGGCGTGCGGCCGCCGAGTGCCTGCGCCCGGTTTGAGATGGTGGCAGAGGAAAAAACAGGGACGGGATCAGTCCCCCTTGTGTAGCCCGGCCTGGGGTTGCCATCGTGTGTGGCGGCGTGAGGGCTGCCAAGCACTACATAGGTCTGCGGCCTGCCCCTGGAGTGCCATGGCTCTAGGATGCAGCCCCGGCACGTGGTGCTGTGTCAGGAGCCTCTGCAATGGTGTTCAGGGCTGGGGCAGAGGATGCAGGCCTGGGCAGCAGCATGAGGTCCCCTCTGCCCCCAAACAGGGCCAAGGTCAGTGAGCCCAGCCCTGAGGGGCACTCACCTCCAGGGCCTCCAGCAGCGAGCATTGCCTTATTAAGCCTACCTGTACCTTGGGGAAAAAGCCCCTCAGATCTAACCTAAATCATGGAATGCTTTGAGTTGAAGGAACCTCAAATATCACCTGGTTCCAGCGCCCCTGCCATGGGCAGAGACACCCTCACTAGCCCAGGTTGCCCAAAGCCCATCTAACCTGGCCTTAAATCACAGAATCAAAGAATTGTAGGAGTTGGAAGGAACCTCCAGAGATTGAGTCCAACCCCCTGCCAAAGCAGGTTCCCTACTACAGGTTGCACAGGTAGGTAACCAGATGGGTCTTGAAGACCCTTCTCCAGAGAAGGAGACTCCACACTCCCTGGGCAGCCTGTCCCAGGGCTCTGTCACCCTCACTGTGAAGTTCTTCCACATATTGGTGTGGAACTTCCTGTGCTCCAACTTGCCCTATCCCCACAGACCACTGAGAAAAGGCTGGCCATTGCCTCCTGCATCCCACCCTTCAGATATTTATAAACACTAATCAGATCCCCTCTCAAGTGCTTCCAGGGATGGGGCTTCCACAACCTCTCTGGGCACCCTGTGCCAGTGCCTCACCACCCTCAGAGTAAAGAATTTCTTCTAACTGGAGGCCTGTATCTAGTGGAGTCCCTCAGGGATTGCTACTGGGACCGGGACTATTTGATGCATTTATTGATGACCTGGATGAGGGCATATATTGTGTACAGTAAGAAAGTTTGCTGGCAACACAAAACTAGGAGGGGTGGCTGACACACCAGAGGGCTGTGCTGCCATTCAGCAAGACTGAGACAGGCTGGAATGCTGGGTGGGGAGAAGTTTAATGAGATTTAACAAGAGTAAGTGTAGGGTCTTGCATCTGGGGAAGAACAACTCCAGATACCAGTATAGGTTGGGGACTGGTCTGTTGGAGAGCAGTGTGGGTGAGAGGGACCTGGGGGTCCTGGGGAACAGCAGGATGATCATGAGCCAGCAATGTGCCCTCATGTCCAAGAAGGCTGATGTATTAGATGGGCTGTGGTTAGTAGGTCAAGAGAGGTCCTTCTCCCCCTCTACTCTGCCCTGGTGAGACTGCACCTGGAATATTGTGTCCAGTTCTGGGCCCCTCAGTTCAAGAGGACATAGAACTCCTCAAAAGAGTCCAGCACAGGGCCACTACCATGATTAAGGGAGCAGAACACCTTCCTTATGAGGAGAGGCTGAGGGAGCTGGGCCTCTTTAGGTTGGAGGAGACTGAGGGGTGACCTTATTAATGTTTATAAATATGTAAAGGGCGAGAGTCATGAGGATGGAGCCAGGCTCTTCTCAGTGATGGGCAGTGATAGGACAAGGGGCAACGGGTGCAAGCTGGAGCATAGGAAGTGTCATATAAATGTAGGAGAAACTTTTTCACTGTGAGGGTGATGGAGCACTGGAACAGACTGCCCAGAGAGGTTGTGGAGCCTCCTTCTCTGGAGACATTCAAACCTCACCTGGATGCGTTCCTGTGCAATTTAGTCTAGGTGATCCTGCTCTGGCAGGGGGTTGGACTAGATGATCTTTTGAAGTCTCTTCCAACTCCTAATGTTCTGTGATTCTGTGATTCTTCCTAATATCTAATGTGAACCTTCTTTCAGCTGAAAGTTCCTTGTCCTATCGCTACACTCCTTAAGAAACAGCACCTCTCTCACTTTCCTGTACACCCCTTTAAGAACTGGTATGCCACGATTAGGTCTCCCTGGAGCCTTCTCTTCTCCAGGCTGAACAAACCCAATTCTCTCAGCCTGTCTCTGTCTTGGAAACAGATTCTGCTTGTTTTGTTGGGGTTTCCCCTCCTTTCTAGATGTGACTTTGTAGTTCATCTTCACTGAACTTCACATACCAGTTTTACAACAGTTGCCCAATTTCTCCAAATGATTTTGATCAACCTGAGTGCAGGAAATTAATTACATTTTTAAATTATGTTTTTTTTAAGAGCTTGCAGTCTGCATTAGCGCTGATCCTGTAAAAAACCCCAGGACTTGCTGCAGTCTTGCACCAAGGTGTTCACACACACGCCAGTGGTACCTGCAGAGTTCCCTTCAGGAACTCTGTCTGTGACACCTCCATCACTCTGATCTGTAAGGCACCACAAAGTTCCTTCAAGCTTTCCAATACTGTAATGATTTAGCAATCCACTGGAACTGTTGGAAGAGCATAATTGAAATCAGTGTGGCACTACTTGTATGAATTTTTGATCTGAATATCCTGCAGTCTGGGGGTGGGAAGGGAGGTGGGTGTTTGCTTTAGACAACAGTCGCAGCTTCTTTGTACCACTCACACCACATCAGGAAAGTGAAGAGGTAGGCTGGAGCCTCACTGCTGCAGATTTCCCTGGTGTGGTCGTACAGAGCAGAGTAGGATGGAAACGGCTCGCTGGCTGCCTGGAGTTTGAAGTGAGTTTCTATAGTTGCCATATTTTTACCAGCTGGTCCTCTCTCCCGTAACTCTCCTTAGGACAAGTTCACAATGGCCAAGCCCAGGTTTTCAAAGCAAATCGTGCAAATCACAGGGATCACTGCCAATCTTCCCGGTTGATTTGCAGGTGGATTTTTTTTTTTTAAGGAATTAATTGATTTTGCACCAAGATGCTGAGAATTTCCTTGGCACAGCAACACGTGGCTCCGGAGCCCGTCAGGCAGGCCGCGGGACAGGAGCCCCTGTGCACCGTGCCCCTGCCTGTGAGCCACAGAATGACACCGGCAGCGCCCTAAGTCCCCGGGAAGAGCGGCCGCGGCTCGCTGTCACGGCTGGGAGCCGGAACTCGGCGCCGGGGCCGCGGTTGTTACCGGTAATAGCGTCCCCCGGCGGAGCGCGGCCCGGGCCCCCGCGGGGTGACACCCACCACTCTGCCGCTGGAACCGGTGGGCCGGGCCGCGCCCGCCCGGGGTTCGCCAAGGCCCCTCGGTGTGTGGGAGATGAGAGCTCGCCCCGGCCTAGAGGCGGTCGGGGTCTGCGGCGAGATGGCGGCTCCAGGCGCCGAGCGGGAGCGGCAGGAGCGGCTGCGTGAGGCGGCGGCGCTGGGGGACGCGGAGGAGGTTCAGAGGCTGGTGGAGCTGGGGGTCAGCCCCAACTCCCAGAACGAAGTCAACGGCTGGTAAGGCTCCCTCCCGGGCGAGCCGGGACCGCCGGCCCCGCTCCCGTCCCAGGGGCTCGCCCGGTTTTCCAGAGTTACTGCTGCCGCGGGTTCGCTCTTCCACGTGAGCCAGGAACGGGTTTGAATTTGGAATGGCACGGGAAGGCCCAGCCGCTGCCAAGGACTCTGTGTGCCCACACCTGAGTGGGCACAGCCAATAACCCCCTGTAGAAACACGCGTCCCCATTTCAGTGCCTGCTCAGGTCCTGGACAGGTTATGCTGCTGCCCCGGGTCACTCCTCACCTCATACTGCTTTCTTCTTCTTTTTAAAAGTGTTTTTCTTACTCCCGGGAAGGACAGGCTAACACCTGAGGCAGTCCGCACACAGACCTTGGCTTGCCACCATGCCTAACCAGAAACTTTGTTATTTGCTCCCAAATCAGATCTGAAAATGACTTTCCTGGTCAGCCAGGGATCCCACAGGCTGTTAGATGACACACTCAGCCCGTTAGGCTTTGACATCTCATTCCAGTACCACCTGACAACACTAAATCCAAGACTTTTCTGTAATAGACACCTGTACAAGTGGAACTCCATACACAAACCCACACCTGCAATGTTATTTGAAGCAGGATTGACAGGGAATGAATGCTCAGGCATGTTTGGAGGCTGTTTTCCCTGAGTTTACTGCCACCTGTATTGGCTTGAAGTTGTCATTTCAAAATAGAAAGATTGAAATGGGGAAAAGAGCTAGACTTTTAAAGGTGAAAGCTCGAGTAGGGCTTGGAGAAGTGTGGGACGCTTGCAGCTTGTGATTCAAGGCGTGAGGATGGAAATTAGAACTCGTAAAAATTTGAGAGAACTGATTCCTAACACATCAGATTATCATAGTGTGCAATAAATGATCTGGTCATAATTAACTCTGGCAAAAGAATCACAGAATCACAAGGTTGGAAAAGACCTTTAAGATCATCAAGTCCAACTGTTCCCATCCTATGCTAAACCATATCCTTAAGTACCTCATCTACCCTCTTTTTAAACACATCCAGGGAAGGTGACTCACCCCCTCCCTGGGCAGCCTGTTCCAGGCACTGACAACTCTTTCAGTAAAAATTTTTTTCCTAACATCTGATCTGACCCTGCTCTGGCACAGCTTTGTTCCATTTCCCCTTGTCCCATCTCCTGTCCCCTGGCTGAAGAGACCATCACCCCCCTCTCTGCACCTTTCTGTAAGGTCAGTATAGATGGTGATAAGGTCTCCCCTCAGCTTCCTCTTCTCCAGGCTGAACACCCCTAGCTCCCTCAGCCGCTCCTCATAGGATTTGCCCTCCAGCCCCTTCCCCAGCCTGGTTGCCCTTCTCTGAACTCATTCGAGGATCTCAGTGTCCTTATGGTGAGGAGCCCAGAACTGGACCCAGCACTCGAGATGTGGCCTCGCCATTGCTGAGTACAGGTCTTCCCTGTTACTGAAATTTGCTTGTAGAATTTAAACTTTTCCAGTGAGCTTCTTGGTACACCTGATGCTAAGAGGTGCCGAGCACTCACATTTTGATGCACATAAGGCCCATGGGTAGCTGGAAGCTCTCTGCACGAGGCCACAGTGGGTCCCAAAATGACAGCAATGCTGTTGAGCCTTGCCTACCTTCTGTACAAACTAAACCTGCAGATTTTGCACTCAGAGCAAACGTGGCCACACTGCCTGTGTTGTTTCCACACCATTTTGGTCCAAACCAGGTCATGACTCACGGTTGGCTACTTCGGAATTCAGGCAGGCAATTCGTACTCATTCCCAAGGAGATCTTTGTGAAACATCTGGAAAACACTGCACAGGAAAGCTAAACAAACCTGGCCTGAGTTTCTTGGAGCTTGGCTCAGATTCTGTGGGATCTTTGGTGTTAAAAAGTCAGAAAGAGGCTCTGCTGACAGAATTCTTTTATCCAGTTAAAAATTGGCACTTTAACTGGACTGCACAGCCCCACCCTGGAGAGAGGAATCAGGCTTTTACACTGTTGTGAGTGATTTTAGCCCTGAAAGAGATTTTGTAGCACCCTTCCTAGGGAAGTCTGAAAAAAAAATACATCCATGCACTTAAACTCATGCCTCCAGTTAGATCTAATTCTACATAACCTCTTGCAATTGAAGAATTGCGCTTTTTGTTTCTGGTAAGTCAGGTTTAATTAAGTCAGGATATGTAACAGTGGCCAAAGTTTTGCAAGTTATCTTGTCTCCTCTAGGTTTCACCTGATTTGTATCCCTCCAGAGATTAGACTGTGTCTGTTCTGTCTTACATTCTTTTGCATAAGAGAATTTAAAAGAACAGAATTTTTGCATACAAAGGTGGGAACTGTTGGCCAAGATCCAACTGTGCAGTTCAATGACCATGTCTTTTAACAAGAAAACAAAGCAGAAAAAGATTTTTGGATCTGGACTTTCAACTGAAACTTGTTTTTCCCCTTATAAGCTTGTTATTTATCTATGTTTTAGTTATTTAATTCTTAACAAACTCGGAGAAGGGTTGTGTTCATGCAGAGTTCCCTTCAACTGGAGTTTGAGAATTAAAATAAAAGAGAAAAGCTGGAGAAAGGTCAGACATCACTAGAACCTGGGCTAAGGAAGAATGCTCAGACTGTACAGTGGGTTTACGAAGTCCCTAGTACTAAGCACTAAAACAAGCTAAGTAGCTTTTAGGATGTTTCTTTATTAGTGTCTCTAGATCAGCAACTGCAAATAATAATTACAGAAAGTTGAAAAGCTCTGTTGCATCAGTTACAGATGGCAGAATACTAATGGTCTGCAGATCAAAGCTTGGGAGTCGCTGGTACAGTGCATAGCAAGCAGGCAAAGAACTGTGCTTACACCTGCACTTACAAACTGTGCTTACAACTATGCTTACAATAGTTCAAACTTCATTTATGTCCCAAAAAGTGCAACTTACGATGCTGATGGCATTAATTAAAGGTTAAAAAGAGCAGCCTAGGGAAGTATCACCATTAGCTCTCTCTCTCTCTCTCACACACACACACACACACACACACACACACACACTCACAGGTATTTTAAGCACAATTTATTCTTTCAAACATTTAACCAGATTCTTTTTATATTTATTTTTCCAGAGCAGTTAGGAGCCTGATAAATGACAAACGGAAAAGATCTTGCCCTTTAAAAGTACTACTGTTGTAACTTGGTATGAAGAACACTAAGAGCAAGGGAAAACTACATCAGCAGGTGTCACTGCAGGCTCTAAAACCAGCATACCCCTCCAATGAAGATTGCAATTAAAACCTTTCTTATGTTAAACGTGCATTAGGTCTTGTTCTTCTCATAGGCAGCAAGAACAAGTGGAAACTAATCTGCTGTAATTCAGTATTTTAAACAGTGTTAATGTTTTCCGTGTGCAGGACTTGTTTGCACTGGGCATGTAAACGGAACCATGCTCCTGTGGTGGCTTACCTGCTGCATGCTGGTGCTGACAAGGAGATCCTCACCAGGAAAGGAGAAAGGCCTGCCCAATTAACTTCAAAGAGGGAGATAAGGAAGATGCTGGGCGGTAAGCTTATTGGCTCTTAAATAGGACTGTCAGAGACTGTAGTGAAAGGCTGTGTAACGCATGTATGCTCCCATTTTTATTTTGCACGTGAAGGTACTGTGGTTGGGTTTTAGTAACAACTATGACTTGATTTCTCCAGTGTTTACTTGGTAAGAAATCAAAGTTTTAGAAGAGAGGTTTACCACCAAATCCTGTGTCCAGCTAGCCAAACCCTTTCTCTAAGCACTGGAAAATCAGAAAACCTGTATTTTGAAAAATGTCACAGCTAAACCAGTGACAGACAGACAGATGAGGCTTCCTGTTTCCTAAAGGGTGGCAGGAGAGAATTTCTCACATTTGTATGAAGCCCTTGCACAAGCAACACCTCATTTTCCCCATGTTCGGTGGAGCTTAGGTGTCATGTTGAAGAAATCGAAATGAAGAACCCAGAGAAACATCTCATTGAAGGACATTGCAGGAGCATCTTTATGGGGTGCTGTAACTGTTGGAGCAGAGTAGCCTCTGCTGCTAGAGGTGATAAGTAATTTGAAATGTGGTTGGTTAACAACCTCTTTCCTCCCCTTTGTATTCCCTTGTCTGGTTTTGTTTTCATTATTGTCTCCCAGCTGTTGAATTGCTAATGTTTCAGCTCTCCCGGTACTGCATGTTCTTTTCCCTTTATCCTCTGCCTTAATATCAAACAACAGATTACCCTTTGTTTTTCATTGCCTTATACATTATGAAGACGGTAGTGTTATACCACCAGAGACCATGTTGCAGCGGGCTGGCTATGGATTAAACCGAACCGACTGTATTGCAGTGCTTAGGAGGAAATTGCACCCTCAGAACTACTGGAATCAGACCACGCCGTTGTTTTTGCTATATTGCAACACCTGAGTGTGGTTCTGTTTGCTGTAGACAAAAGGCCTTAGCGTGGCTTGGTTCACCTTTTCTCCTGTGTTGCTTTTAACAGTCCACTCCTGCCCACAAAACAAACAAACAAACAAACAAAAAGAAAACCCAGAATGCCATAGCAATATGTCTCTTTTTCCTCAGATCAGCCTTGGAGAATGGTGTTCTGTTTGTTTTACAGTGGAAGATGATGAACTCCCCGACTTCAAGAACGATTCAGATCTGCCAATCATCCCCCATTATCTGGCTAACCCACCTTTCCCTTACATTTATAACACCACGAGTAACAGTGTTCCAGATCCCTCCATGAATGGGATTCTCTCACACGTAGAATCGCAAGATACCAACTCTTCTTCCTTATCTGACGTGGACACTTACAGACAGGCATCAGTACAGCACGGGAATGCTGCTCCCGAGGCGGCTGATAACGGAGGCAGGGCATCGCTGCCCAGAAGCTGTACTGCACCGCGACACTCAAACCCCGTCCTGCAGAGAGGTCCCATGTACCAGGGGTCTGTGTCCTGGAGCAGAACTCCCCCTTCACCAGTCGGATCAAATCAGTCCATACCTCAGCAAGAGAACAGCTCCTGCATGGGGCCTCTGCCAGCGTTCCAGCCGGTTTTCTTTACAGGAGCTTTTCCACTTAATATGCAAGGTAACAGTAGAAGTATCTTCTCACTTCTGTCATCCTGGACAGTGAAAACTGACTAATCAGAGCTACCTGTGTTCACATCACTTCCAGAGGTTTACGCATTCTCATGCTTAGGCATTCAGGAAACATTTGAAGGGAAATAGAGGCAGATATCCTGTTTCTGCTGGAACTGTTATTAAAATATCGATGAAAACATTTGCTGTTTGGCTCAAACACCATAAAAGCATACAGACACCAGGCTAATCGAATTCTCTGAATAGGGTATGCCAAACTTCAAATGCCCAATGTGAATACACGGCCAGTGAGATCAGGAGAGAACCTCATGTGGCTTGGCCTGCAGCAGGACCTGAGACTTGAGCTGAACTATTTCTGCAGGGAGATTTTGCCTGCCCAAAGAGGGTAATCTGGAATTTCAGTTCAGAATTTTGTTCTGGAAATAAAAGCTGTTCTGATGCCATGAATTAGCAGGGAGGAGTTAGAAGAATCCATTCAAATTGTAGTGCCTGAAGAGTCAAAGAATCCAAACCCAATAGAAGCAATCTGGTATTGCTGTGGAAATTGCTAACCAATAGGATCTTCTGCTTTTCAGTTAGGTTAAATCCAGTAAGAGGAGTATTCATGCAAAGGTTCGTGCATGGATATACACTGACTGTATTGAATTTGTGATGGTTATTTGATAAAGGTTGATCAAAGCCAATCTCATGAAAATTGTGGTTGTACAAATCTGGCCATTTGCTTTCAGTGGCTTCTTGTACTGTTACAATTGCCATAAACAAGGTTAATAGACCACAGAAATATTTGGGAGGTAGTGTAGCAGTACCTCTTCCAGTTCATTTATACATCTGCCTCCTAATTTATTTCTCTATTCTAACAGAACTGGTGCTTAAAGTCAGAATACAAAACCCCAATCTGAGAGAAAACGACTTCATTGAGATTGAACTGGACAGACAAGAATTGACCTATAAGGAACTGCTCCGAGTGAGCTGCTGTGAGCTGGGCATTAACCCCGAGCACGTACAGAAGATCAGAAAATTACCAAACACTGTGCTAAGAAAGGTAAGAACTCTAACTTCTGAAGTGCAGGAACTTAGGAAAAGGCATAATTTGTTGGTCAACTGCCTAGGTCCACGTTGCAAAACAACCCCCTCCCCAAACAAGACAAAAACCCTTTCAACTTCCAGCACTCAGTAGCTGGGTGTGAATTTCTTAATTTCTATATATTTTTTTTTTAGCAAAAGGCTCTCAAGTTCCATGGCCATTTCCTTTTGTGACCATTTGGTGTTAAGCCCAATTAATACCCGATTTCCGTACCACAAACTTAAATTCAGTGCCCTGCCACACCACGGCAACCTGGCACTGGGTTTTAACAGGCCTGTGGTACTCAGCTGCGCTTTGCTCCTTCAGCAAGGACTGTACACAGCCCCATCACAAACCTAAGGGCACTCCAGAGTTATTCCAAGTGCAGCCCCTGAATGTGACCGCCTTTCACTTCAGTGCCATTTACCTGTGCAGCCAACAAAGAGACCTGCTGACCCGTTTTACTGATCCACTGCTGACCTTTCTTTCGCTCTCCAATCTCCCTACAGCATTGTTGGCGTCAGTCATGGAGCTAATCTGATTAGTGCTAATTAATAGACTTCACTGTACCGCATCTGCACTGTAAGATAACTTAGTGTTAGTCAAGAGGTATAAGAACAACCCCAACCCCAGAAAGACACAAGCAATTCTGTCATTTCCCCACTTTCAGTTGTTGTCAAACAGACTGGTTTTATTTCCAGCTCTGATTACTTCAGGTGCTGTGGGCAGGACTGCAGGACATGTCTTGGTCCTTGTGGGATACATAACTAGCTCCCCATGCTGCTCTCCGGCCACAGAGACCTGTTGCAGCACAGAGTGGAGCTGCAGAGGGGCGCTGAGCTCCAAGCTGTACTGTGGGAGGGTGTCTTGTGCTCTCCCCAGACCCACCTAAGCCAGCTCAGCAGTGGGGAGGGGGCACAAACGCTTCAGGAGCTTCTCAGGATTAACCAAGGGGGACAAAGAGGAGGTAGGGTTGGCATGCAGCAGATCTTTACAAGTGTAATTCCACTAATCACTTGCACTCACCGTCAGTAGTGCATTCCTTCCAAAAATAGACTTAAGCAAATAGCTGAATAGGATTCCAGGATAGATACAAGATGCAATGGGATGTCTGCTTTCCAGTTTATTGTAAAGAATTGCCATGCTTATTGATAACTACTTACCTTGTGTTAGTACGAGCCTGTTATTTTACTTACCTGTGCAAAACTGAACGGATGGTTTATCACCTAACAACTGGCTGTATTTATTTAAAGGACAAAGATGTTGCAAGGCTACAGGATTTCCAAGAACTGGAGCTTGTTCTAACAGTAAGCGACAAAAACTTACTTTTCAGAGTGCCAGCACTTTCTGAACGGAGTGGTTATAACAAGAAGGCATCAGAACTGACATATTAATTGTTTAAAGAATAAGCCAAAAGATTTGTATCTCTTATTTTAAAATCATGTTTGAAATATGGTATCCATAAGGGCTAATGATGTGGAACAAAGTAAGTCTATTTTGTTAACCTGGACATGAACTAAAGATGTTATACACAGTTACAGCCTCTAGTTAAGCTAAGAGTAACGAGTCTGATATGAAAGTAGCTTAATGCAAAGAAAGTATTGGCAGAACTGTCTGTTAACGTAACACTTTTCCTTACAAAAATCTTGAAATACTGTAGAGTTAGCAGCTCTCAGGGAAAGGCTTACCTTAAACTGTTTGCTATAAAATAGCAGAGGTACTAAAGCTAAAGAACCTGCCATGAAACCCATTTAATATTTGTACTGAGTCCATTACCGTTAACATTCACTTTGTGGATCGTGTATTTAAAGTCAGATCTTATTTAGAAGGACATGAAACAGAAGGGTTTAAATCAGTGGAAGAAGCACAAAACTATGTCTAGTTTAAATATTATCAAATGAATTATTACCTGTGATATCTTAATCCCTGTTTACACTTTTCCCTCTTTCTCAGGTTGAAAACAAAGTGATAGTAATTATCCAAATCATAAATACGCTCTCAACCAAAATCCCTTTGCTTGCTGCCTGTCGATAAGCAGCATTGACATGTGCAATTCAAAATACTGGCTTTGTTACAGTATTGAAAACACATTTCTCCAATGCTGCTTTAATTTCCCCTTTTAAAAGCACAAAATTTGGTTTTTCCCCCTCCTTTTGTCTCTACATTCCTGAGAAGATCACACCTTGAAACTCCAAAGTTGCCTGTGTAAAAAACAACAGTGAACTGCTCAGGGGTTTCTGGGCTGATACTCAATCTTGCTGTTCCTATGCAATGTATTTTCTTTTTGTCCAATGACTTTTGTTTACCCACACTGCTTACTGAAAAAAACCCCAACCCTTTTCCTGTTCCTCTTACTTAAAATTCAGAATTCTACTAACTTTGCTATTAAATTCTGAAATAAATAAATGGAAAAATATTTAAGAGCTGGATTTTATCTATTTAAGATTTTAGTCTTTACTCAATCATGTGCATCTGAGGAAGAGTTCTACCCTGGTAGCCTAGCTGTAGAAGTAGGTGGTATGAGCTAGATGAACAAGCTGAGCTGTGGGATACCACAGGTGAACAGAACACACCAGACCAGACTGAATTTCCCACTTTGTCTTCCTCCTTCTTCCCTCTCAAGTTTATTTGGAAACTACAGCAGCCAGAAGGATTTTATTGTCCTGCTGTCTCAGAATTTACAGCCCGAGCAAACTGTACCTTGTACATCTCCAACGGGTTTGTAATGCTGAGTGGGGAGCCACCCAGACCAGCTGGAGGAAAGTTTGAGGTGGGAAGTGTGGCGTAAGCTCTTACTGCTCCGTGTGCCCCTCTGATGGAGCTGGGTGTCCCCCACCACCCCTTCTCCTTTCTGTGGCAGGTAAAACTGTCTGTTCTTCCTCAGCAGTCAGGGCAGGCACCAGTATTGCAGGAACCAGGCCCATGTTCACCCCTGCTCTCCTCACCCAGTGAATAGTTCTTGGCCGAGGAGAGCAGCTCCAGCAGGACTGACTGGGCACACGAGGGAGCCCTCTCCCAGTCTGCCTTATCAGATGTCCAGTGCTCACCTGGAAGCACAGATCCACGCAAACACCCAACGTTCCTGTGTGCCAGTTCACTAGACTGAAGCTCAGTCTCCTAAGGCAGAACATTTTGTTCCCAACAAAACAGCCTCTTCTGAAAAGCTCTGGAGGCCGAGCGGGGTCCGAGTCTCCACATTTTATGCCAAATTGCCGGCAGTGTATGAAATCCTGTATAATGGGATAATAAAGCTGTTGTTCCTGGCGTTGCGCTTTGTCTGTCGCCAGCACAGAACCGACAGGGCTTAGGCAGGGGTTGTCTAAACACCACCTTAAATCTGTGAAGGTACCAGGCTTAACAGGTCTGACCTACTGGAGAAAAGCTTGGCTGGTGGGTTGATGGCTGTGTTGTTACACTGATGATCTTGCGGAGATGCTGATCGCTGTCTGTGCTTTCAGAGGAATATTTTTATACCTTAAGCAGTTGATGCATAGAAGATACATTAACACCCCTAACAATCTGATCTGTGCTCAATCATTACATTACCCTGTATGATAAATAATTCATTACCTTGTGCTCTGCTCTATGAGATGTTAATGTCAAATGACTGCTTGGCTGCAGTTCTTGTTTCTATTTAAGAAGTAGTATTTGTAACAATTAATAAAGAATTATTTTTGCTTTGAAGTTTTTCTGAACTTTACTTAGGGAAAAACAGGAACATTTTCTTGCCAAGCAGTTTCTGAAGTGAACAACTAAAGCAGAAGACGTTCTATCAGATTCTAGCAGCAAATACTGCTCAAACACATGTCTCCCTGCATCTGAGGGGGCTCAGTTATAAATAATATGGAAGATATTTATTTTAGCAGAATAAATCAACTGTAATTTCAGGCAATTAAGTGTTGAATGACATAAATATACACATCTGCTCTGCATGCACATTCAGCTTAAGTGGAGACTTACTCTGTGACTGCACGCATAAGAGAGGTAGAGTGAAATGGTAATGCTTCTGTGCCAGTCATGTCCCTGCAGGCTTATATGGAGTCTACTAAACTGTTAGAAATAGTTAATGATGGATATTATTAAGCCATCTGTAGGTTTAGTTTTAAATACACGTTTTTCATAGTTCTGCTAAAGAGGAATTTTATCACGGTGACATTGCCCAAGACACAGACACCAAAGGTCTCTGGATAGCTCACAGCCCTCGAGCTGCAGCATTCAACTCCCTTATCCTGAGGGAAACACTGAAAGGCACAGGTTGGAGCCACAGAGATTATTGGGATTTCACCGCTTTTCAGCTGAGTCCCTGTTTAACTGGGTTTTCCCACTTCAACACCAATGAATCCTGATGCAGAAAACACACAAGACAGGTAGATTTCAAACCATTAATATAATTTACTAACTAGAAACCTGAATACAGTACATACTGCCCTGCGATACATACATTTTTCTTGGCAGAATGTTTGGCATTCTTTGGGAAAAAAAAGCATGTAATAAAATACTTTATAGAAAATATTTAAAAATATAAAATTCACTTTCTGGTCCTTAGAATTGTAAAATAGTTTGTTCACATATCACAAGTTTAGTCTACTACAAAAACTGTTTTGTAAATTACAGTACATTCACAAGTCACTTTTGTGGCAAGTCAGTAATAATTAAAAAAAAAACAACAACCAAACCAAACCACCCAACTCAAACCCCCGAGGGGGTCATCTTTTCATGCTAGTCCAGCATCTTTGGCCATACTGTAGAAAATACCCTTTGAGGCTATAAGGCTTGCAGGTGTATCGAACTCAGCGATGGTTCCGTTGTCTAGAACAAGAACCCTGTGCAAAACACAAGATGGTGATGGTGGGGAAGTTACATCAGAGAATCACGTGCCAGAAATGCGATACCCCGTTCTATCACGAAGCAAACCTCTCTGAGCTTTTGCCTTGCCTTTGTTGTGCTCGATTATTTTTGCATCTTGGAACACAACAGATGATGAACATTCTCCCTGAGCTGCTGTTTGATTTTAAGAGCTACAGTACAATCCCTCTCTCCCAGTGGTAATAACTAGGGCAAAAGTGTCATACTGGTAGGTCTGGAATTCGAAATACAGTACCAGAAAGCCAAGGAGATGAAAGTTCATGAAGTATTCTAATACATTTTAAAGCAACTAACGTTCCATTATGTTGGTGAAAGAGCCAGAGCAGCTTCTAGTTTAAAAAGGATCCTTACGCTTGCTGACAGTGCCACTAACACAACTCGTAGTGTCTCTTGCGCAGGTCTGGCCAGCGACTAAAGAACATGTTTCTTAGGCCAACAGAAGCAAAGTCAGGTCTGGATATTTAAGGATTAAATGGCTTAAACATCACTGCTGACACACAGACATTGCTTGCATCAGCGTAACTACCTAGAGACCAACCAGGCCCTTGTCAGAGCTGCTTCACCTCCCCAGTAAAGCGGTGAGCCCTGTCTCCTGCACCTCAGAGAGATCTTTACCTGGTGTAATCCATAATGGTGTTCAGCCTGTGCGCTATCGTCAGCACTGTGCAGTCTTCAAACTGGGTCCTGATCGTCATCTGGATAAGATCATCTGTCTCGAGGTCGATAGCTGCCGTGGCTTCGTCGAGGATCAAGATTCTGGTCTTGCGAAGCAGGGCTCTTGCCAGGCAGACAAGCTGTCGCTGGCCGACGCTGTGAACGGAGACAGGGTTTTCACAAATGAGGTCCCACCACCCGTAGCTCTCCATGGCTCAGAATCATTCTCACTACGGAAGGTTACTCATCAGGGGAAGTCACCAAACAACAAAAAATAGTATTTATCAAACAGCCTGGTCTGTCAGGCCTGGAACTAATAACTGCATGTCACAGCGTCACTCAGCTAGTCTGAGGATGTGTTCCCTCACTGCCTGACCCAGTACTGACAGATGAAGTGCCGCCTTTCTCTCTCTCTGACAAAAGCCAGGAGAACTGATGATTGCAATGCTGCTGCCCACATTTTTGCAGTCACAGGGTAAACCAGTGCTTAGGCTTTACTCGCCGGTATGGCTGAATGAAAGCTCAGTCTATGTTTCTAATCTGAGCATTTCTTACCTAAGGTTTTCTCCCCCTTCTGAGCACTCGTAGTCCAACATGGACGGCTGGCTGCTGACAAACCTCTTCAGATGAGACAGCTCAAGAGCTTTCCATACTTCTTCATCTGAATACTTATTGAACGGATCCAGGTTCATCCTCAATGTTCCAGAAAATAGAACAGGATCCTGGATAGAAACCCAACTTCCATTAGACAAGTGCTTTAGCTGTTTTAAGTACAGACATTAAAATATTAGTTATTGCTTTGAAGTCTCCAGTACACTGCAGGTATGCCACCTCCTAATCCTATCCACTCCAAAAAGACATTACGTTATACGTGCTGAAAACTCGAGTTCCAAATATAAAGACATTTTATCCTAAATCCTGTTTTATCACCCAGCATTAGCTTATAAGGTAGCAGAACAAGACCACTTGAAGTAAAAATAGTTTGGTTTTCTGAGATAATTTTGTGAGAGTTACAAAGCATTTTGCTCTGTGGCTAAACCATTATTTATGGTTTGCTAAGCTCACACAGATCCTTCCTTAACTGAGATACACAAAAACCGTACCTGAGGAATAATTGTTAGCCGTGATCGAAGGTCATGGAGACCAATCTCTGAAATTTTCACACCATCAATTTTTATTTCCCCTTTTGCAGCTTCCAGGATCCTAAAGAGACAGAGTGTCATGGAGGACTTCCCTGCTCCAGTTCTGCCAACAATTCCAATCTACAACAAATGACAAGTTTAACAACAAAGCTTAGAGTTAAAATCAAAACAAAACCCAACAAAAAAAAACCCAAACAAACCCCAAGATTCCTCTAAGAGGTCTGACAGGAGATGTGACTTGGAAGGAATGTAACCATCCTTCCCTAGAAACCTATCATGCGCTGCCACGCATGGCCTCTCCTGCCATTTGAATGGTGGTGTGTAGACATAGGTGCACAGGCCTAGAGCCATCCCGTGCAACCTGGGGTAAGCTGCTGAAGTACCCTTGTTAGGAGTCCAGCCACTCAGAGAACAACAAAAAGCTTTTCAGAGGGCAATTCAGACCTTATGGTAAACACCTGTATCTCCTCTCCAGAAGGCAGTTGTCATCCTGTCTGCTTAGTAGAAGAGTAATTCCCTTCTGTTGTAATAACAGCCTGTCGTGGTTTCACCCCAGCTGTGGGCCGAGATCCACGCAGCTGCCTGCTCCTTAAAGTAAAAGAGCAGGGGAAGAGGGAAAAAGGGGGAACAAGGGAAGGGAAAAGGAAGGGGCAAATAACTCCAAAACCAAGAAACTAAGAGGCCCGTGGGTTGGGATAAGGATAGTTTACTAAGATAACAGAAAAATAAAATATAACAATGCTAACAGGACTTTAGAGCAAAAGAATATGAAACTATTGATACACAATGCAGTTTCTCACCGAACCACACAACTCAGGTACCACCCAGAGCTGTCCCGGAACCCGACCGTCCCCCCAAGCAGCACGCGTCCCGAGACCGCCCCTCTTCTTCTTCCCAACAGCCCCCCGTTTTCCTAGGCAGGACGTAATTGGCATGGAATACTCTCTTTGGCCCATCTGGGTCACCTGTCCTGGCTTCGCCCCTCCTTTCTCAAGAATAGAGAAATAGAAGAAGCTAAGAAAGTCCTTGACTGTCTGACTGCAACTAAGAACATCAGGGTGTTCTCAGCACTGCTTTCATTGTAACTCCCAAACACAGCATCCCATCAGCTGCTACAAATGAAATTAACTCTATCCTGACTGAAACCAGGACACAGCCTGTTAAGTGGTGGACTTTCCCTGCTAATTGTTCTGTCACCAGCACACAAACCCCAGAACTTTGAACTGAAGCATGAAGAAATGAATCTTTCAGAACAAAGACAATTTCCTGATTAAGGAAGCAAGGAATGTCTTTTCCTTCTGTGTGAAAAGTTTCACAGGGAAAGCCAGAGAGTGGAAAACCCTGGAATTCCTTCTCCCACCTGCACTGCTGCATAAAAGTGTTCTTATCATTGAGTGTTTTGTGCTGGTGCCTCCTACATGGTGTACAGTAGCCTGTTGCCAACCTAACTTGGAAAGTACAGAAAGTCCCATGCAGCTGCCTGACTGCTTCCAGCCTGGAGGACACTGGCACACTGACAGCATCGTTGGTACCACATAGGCCTGCACAGTTCTTGCAGAGCCTGCCCTCTACTCCATGGCTGTCACTGGAGGCCCAGAGCAAAGTTCTAGCAAAGACAGAGCTGGTAGCTCACCTTTTCTCCACCATGCACTTGGAGGTTTAGACCCTTCAGGACTAGATCCAGGCCTTTTCTGTACCTCACTGAATAATTCACAAACTCCAGCTCCCCCTTGGATGGCCAGTCTTCTGGGGGACTCTTGCCCTCAATGATCCAAGGAGCCTAAGAAAAACAGAAGCCAGAGATCCCTCACAGAGGTTTAAGGAAAAAATAATTCAAAGTCAGATATAAACATTATCACCTGTGGGTTACTAGAATGTATCTGATAAAACAGATCTCTGTTAGCAAATGCATTTATAATAATGGGGGAGAAACACAGGGTCCTAAGTATCCTCCCATTTTGGTCTTGTCATGTTTACAGGAAAAAAAGTGAGCATATCAGGCCAAATCCTCAGTGAATATAAATTAACATGTTTTTCATTAACTTTAGTACAACACTGCCTGTTTGGTGCCAGATCAAGTTCTGGCTTATAACATGTATTATGCATCTTTAGTTTCCTTTTAGCTTCCAGATTAAATACCCCAAGATCTCCAAGACCGCACACCGCAGCTCTCCTCAGATCTTCCATTTGCTAATTCTTAGTCCCCCATCATGTACATGTCCACAGAGTGGCAGATTTCCCAGCACAGCTCCATCTGCCACCTTCAAAAGTATCTGGCAACAAAGGTAGATGATTGGATGATTCCCCTGGATTAGGCAGTGCTGTGTTCCTAGAGGTGTTCTTCTCTCATGAGAGGCAAGGACTGATTAAGCTGATTAAACAGAAATACTACTGAAAACATGCACAGAGCCTGATGATTGTGCTGCTGCTGTGCTCACTCGCAGCATCGCAGCGCCATCCATGCAGGTAGGACTATGCATCAAACCCTTCAGTCCCAACGGGGGCAACATTCTGATAGCGACTCTCATCTCTGTTGTGCTGCAGGAGCAGAAAATGAGATGCGAAGCACAGGCTGCACGATGGCAGTAGTAATTTGGAGCTGTGATAGCATAAATTACAGTTCAGAGTGTGACATTTGTTCAGGTTAAATGGTAAAATTCTCAGAGCAGGAACTGTCTCTCAAGAGTCTAAAGAAAGACCATGCAAATGTGTGCATTAAAATTTCACCACGCTTGTTGGTGAGCGCGCTTGACACCTGACCTCTGTTTCGGTTTCTGAATACTCTTTTATCCTTTCAACAGCCACAATGTTAGTTTCAAGTTCAGAAGTCATTCGGACCATCCAATTCAGAGACAAGGTCACCTTGAAGAAGACAAGGAACAAAGTATCACCACCAGAGGAACAGCAGATTTAATAGCAATAAAAAGAAAACCAGACACTGCTATTAAGACGTAGGTTCATGCTAATAGCACAAATGGCATAATTACCTCTGCACTGGCATTAACACAGTTACTGGACCAAGAAGCCTACAGACAATCAGGTGCTCATGCAAAGACACATATGCCTCTCGGGGTGATTTAACAAGCGGTGCTCTCAAAATTGGGTGGAAGCCATTCCCCTAGTCATGGGTCTCCCTGGAAAACTGCTAACAACAATATGGCACACTCACAGTACCTAGAGTCTCCTGGCAAGAGCAAGGCCATTAAATCTGCTGAACTGTCCACAGCTTGGGTGAGGACAGTTTCTCTTGCCTATTTATGAATCCTACTGACCTGCCTGTGGGTACCTGGCCACACAGATGTGCTACGGAGCAGGCACAATGCAGGATGTGTTAAGCCCATCCTGCTTAAGTGGCCTGTTCTTGGTGGGTGCACCTGACTCTTCTTGAGCTTCCTACATGCTGCCATTGGGGATGCTGGGGTGCAGCACAACCAAAGAGCCCTGTAAGTCCTGCTGCACATGAGCTTGCTGATGGTCTGTCAGCATTCAGTGTAAATCTCTACCGTTTCCAGATGTCCCACAACTCACTATTTCTTATTAACTTCAGCTTTAACAAGTGCTTAAATCATTGCTAAACACAGAATCAAGAACATTAGGAGTTGGAAGAGACCTTGAAAGATCATCTAGTCCAACCCCCTGCCAGAGCAGGATCACCCAGACTAAATCACACAGGAACACATCCAGGTGGGGTTCAAACGTCTCCAGAGAAGGAGACTCCACAACCTATCTGGGCAGCCTGTTCCAGTGCTCCATCACCCTCACAGTGAAAAAGTTCCTCCTCAATATACCCACATCACCTACAAAAATGCAAACCCAGCCGTGACCCGAAAGCTGTGCTACGTACCTGTAACGCATACGATACTGAAAGTCCTACCAAGCCGGCGTTCAGGCTGTTTTTACCAATCACAGCAAAAAGGGCAGCAAAAAGCACAATGCAATTCCCCACAAATTCAACACGAACACCCAGCCACCTGGCAAAAAGGCAGACGTTAAGTGGAGCGGTCAATGGTTGCTTGGACCAGTTAGGCAAACACAGGATCACTGGGGTGGAAAGACAAAGCTAAAAGCCTTTTTACCTGTTTGACACTATGCCAGGGTAGTAGCTCTTCTGGTTTTCATCCATCTTCCGATCGCTGATGTCCACAAAGGATGTCACTCGCCTGTAGGCCCTGATGACGCTGGCCCCCGATACGGTTTCTGAGAAGTGGGAGTAGATGGGAGATCTGCTCACAGACTCCAGGCGCTTCAGCTGGCGGGAGGTAGCTACGTAGAACCGCTGCCAGTTTGGGGAGAAAATTGAAGGATACATGAAATACTTTCACTTTAAATTAACAGTGAAGAATTCTTTAGGTTTAGGATTTAAAGGAGACGGTGATGGATGCACTTCAACCCTCCAAAATATTGAGATGAATTTTTAAGAAGTCATCTTTGCTTCATTTCACAAGAGAGTATCGGGCAACTGTGATTTCTATAGGCTGTAAGTCAAATTTATCTTTGTCCCTTCAAATTTTGTTAATGTAGTGTAACAAAATAACTCCATCCATAGGGGCCTCATCCTCCAAAGAAAATGAAACAGGAATTTGCACCTCCTTTTTCATAGAATGGTCTGGGTTGGAAGGGACCCCAGGGATCAGAGAGCTCCAACCCCACTGCCACAGGCAGGGCCACCAACCTCCAGGCCTGGAGCTACACAAGGTTGCCCAGGGCCCCATCCAACCTGGCCTTGAACACCCCCAGGGATGGGGCACCCACCACCTTTCTGGGCAGCCCGTTCCAGCACCTCACCACTGTCTCTGTAATTAAGTTCCCCCTAATATCTAATCTAAACCCTTCTTTCTTTAGCTTTAGTGCATTCCCCCTTGTCCTGCCATTATCTACCCTTTTAAATATTTTATTCCCCCCTGTTCTCTGCTCCCTTCAGGCAATGAGATCCCCCTGCAGCCTTCTCTTCTCCAAGCTGAACAAGCCCAGCTCCCTCAGCCTGTCTTCGTAGGGGAGATGCTCCAGCCCTCTAATCATCTTCGTGACCCTTTATCAGGTCTCTATTCACAGTCTATAACATATGCTCCCTTATGTTCAGAAAACACTAAAATTGGTACTTTCTGTTTTCTCCATTTGAACTCCTCTCTGCCTTAATGAATTGCCAACATGTCAAATATAAGCACCCTCGAAGTTCACTGCTGCTCTATCTCTAGCAGTAGCCTTATTTGTTAGTACTTAAAAGCAAAAAAATAATTACACCCATTTATTTCATGACCATGTCTCTTTTTCTGAGAGAAGTAAATAATGCTGGGTTTACATAAACACGTAGTTACTTCAGACGTCTCCTTTCTTCCCCAAATTCATGCTGTTTTTCCTAAAATGGAGATGAATGGAGTGAGTCATTGCAATGGCAGTCACATGTTTTTCCAGTTACCTGAACAAAGAAGTACAGAATTGCAAGTGGAACTATAACCACAGCGAAGAGAGGAGTGCTCGCTACAATTACAATCATGGTTGACAAAGAGGTGAAGAACGTGCCAAGGAACATCAAGATGGTGGGTGGGATCACTTCATCGATCACATAGATGTCCTTGGAAAAGCGGTTGATGATTCGGCCGGTTGGGGTGGTGTCGTAGAAGGACTGTGGGGTGTGAAATTTGTTCTCCAGCAGAGCAGCGTGGAGTGTCCGGGCTGCGTTAATGCCTCCCATGGCCAGGGTGAAGGAGCAGATCAGTACTAGGAGGGCTAAGGAGCAAAGAAGAGATGTATCAAACCACAAACAGGATGTTCCCAATTCACAGCTCTTTGACTCTCAGCAGTTTCTGTCATACTAGAAGCTTGCTTTCTTTACTGATTCCCTCCACCCTTCTCTTGCCATTCACATTAGCACAGGAACATGTCCTGTAGGATTTCACCATGCTGTCCACATCAGACAGATGTACAACCACCTTCCCGCTGCCCTCTGCAAAGCCTCCATGAAGTCCTAATGCTACAATCTCACCCCCAAGCCTTCAGTCCCTTCTGCAGCTGGCTTCATGTTTTCTTTCCAGCTCACCTCTCTCAAGCTTCCAAGTCACCCAATCAACCTCCTCAAGGGCTGAGCTCAGACTTTGTAGCTCCAGGTTACTTTACTTCCCCAGCTTAAGAAAGGATGTGGGAGGTGATTTGGGGCTACCAGCAACTGCTGCCATGGCTTTCCCACCTAAGTCCTCTGATTTTTATCTGGTCTCACCTTGCAGGAGGCCCAAGGCAGCGTAGACTCCGATTCGCATGGCTGTGTTGTGCTGAGTCCCGTTTATCACCGGCTCATTGGTCCAGTCACTGAGCCACACGTTGGCCCCAATGGCAGCAGCATTTTGACAGCAGTATAGGAAACATATCACCAAAGAAAGGACAGGGCTGACAGCCTTCATGTACTGCCAGAACACTGTTAGCTTCACCTGCAAAATCACACACCGAAGCTGGTCTGTACAACTGACACAATCCAGAGTTTAGGCAGAAGGAGAGGAAAAATAAACATAAAATTCTTCATCAGAGGAACTGCTAAATTCAAAATTGCCCAAATTCTAACATACCACAGAGACCAGTCATCTGCCTGAGCTCTGTGGCAGAGCGATGACTTTCAAAACAAGTCAGAAGCTCTCTGAAATATTCTTTTCCTCTATTTTGAGGAACTCTATTTTAATTGGGTTTGTGGGGTTGTAGTTTTTAAGGTTATGCCAGAAGGAGGAAAAAGAAAAAATAATCCCAACCCCAAAAAGCTGATCAAATAGCAGCAAATATGGGCAGCAAGAACAGGAGCCAAGTTCTTCAGGCAAAAGCAGCAACTTGGCAGGCGTATCGAGCCCAGGACTACTTTACATGGCCTATTTAAGGGAAAGTGCTGAATACGCCTCCATTCAGGTGTCCTTCTGGCAGCTTAATTGAGGTACCAAATGCTAGTGCACCCCAACAGGAGCATAAGAGATGATGCTTGAGGGAAAAAGTAAAATGCTATCTCCAAGGTAGTGCAAAAAGGAGAGGCAGACACTCAGGACGAAGCTCAAGTCTCTAAAAAAGCATAAGAAGTAGTAATTAAAAGAACAAGTGTTCCTCATTAGGGACTTGGAAATCTAAAATAATGCACAGGAACAGTTAATTACATGTCTGCACTACCAACCATGTACATCAGACTAAACAGGACATCCTGAGCATTTGGAAGTGGAGGGAAGGGGGTTTCTAACAAAACCTCTCCGTTCCTATCCCTCCCACTGCTCCTTTCTGTCCCTTTCATAGAATCACAGACTGGTCTGGGTTGAAAGGGACCCCAGGGATCAGAGAGCTCCAACCCCCTGCCATAGGCAGGGCCACCAGCCTCCAGGCCCACCTTTCTGGGCAGCCTGTTCCAGCACCTCACTACTCTCTCTGTAATAAACTTCCCCCTAACCCTCCCCTCCTTCAGCTTCACTCCATCCCCCTTGTCCTGCCATTATCTACTCTTTTAAAAAGCTGATTCCCCTCCTGTTTCTCTGCTCCCTTCAGGTACTGGAAGGCTGCAATGAGGTCCCCCCACAGCCTTCTCTTCTCCAGGCTGAACAAGCCCAGCTCCCTCAGCCTGTCTTCATAGGGGAGGTGCTCCAGCCCCTCTGATCATCTTTGTGGTCTCCTCTGAACCCCCTCCAACAGTCCCACATCTTTCTTGTATTGGGGGCCCCAGCTCTGGACACAGGACTCCAGCTGGGGCCTCCTGAGGGCAGAGCAGAGAGGGACAAACCCCTCCCTTTAGGGACAATCACTTTTCTTTTAAATGATTCCCATCTCCTTTCTTCCTTCTCATCTCTTTCTCTGTTCCCATGTCACTCCCTGGCTGGGGGATGTACAGCCCCTTTTGCACCTGTAACCATAAAATCCTCTAGAAGCTGGTGGCGGGTGTCACTTGGACAGAACAGATTGGCTGGCACACGGCAGCCGACGGCTATAACCAGGTCTGAATGATCGGTACCCACCAGATTAACACCTAAAACCTCCAGTCATAATTTAAACAACTCATTTAACAGAGCTGGATCAAATGTAAACATAATTTGGACCGTACCGTTCCTGTTTCAGTGGTTTCAGCCTGAATAAGTTTCTCATTCGGATTTTTTCTTGGCAGAGGAGCCTCTGCTGGCTTCTTTTCACAGACTCTTCGTTTCGTTGACATTTTGTTGGGACATTCTCCTCCTTCAGAAGATATTACACTAAGTTGCCTAGTCAAAACAGAAGAGTCATTAGGAGAAAAGGGGCATACTGTGGCAGCACTGAGGCAAGGCTGGGATGCAGCAGGCTGGATTTATTCCCAGCTCTTCTGACAAGCTCCCATGTCAGCCTCACTCACAGCTACGTGTACTTGTAGCACCCCTCTGAACATTCAGGGATGCCAGAAATACAGTTCTCAGCAAAGACTGTGGCAGGGCCTGGGCTCTTGGCAACAGCCTTTAGAGGCTTCGTCGCAAGACAGACATTTCAAAGCTAAGCCCTGAGTTTCTCTGTCCTCACATCCACAGTAGCTGAACAGTGTCTATAGGTATGGTTATTAAAACTATTAAAGATTTCCAGTAGCAGTTTAGCATTGTGTGGGTAAGGACACAGACTGGTGTTACCTGAGAACCAGAGAGTTGCTTTAAGAGACTGGTTCAGTTTGGATGAGAAAGAGGATTGCACGAATTGATGTTTGAGCATCATATTTATTTTCAAAAGGACACTAAACAGATTTGTAAGATAAAATTAAGGAACCTGAAAAGCCCAGACCGAGGAGCAGTATATGCCTAACATCTTCCAGATGGCTTTCACCCCAGACAGACTGCAAACACATGAACCTCATGTTTACCTAAGAAACTGTTTGCGGACCTCATTTGTCACTGGTTCGTTATCTGCCAGATCGGTGTGGATGCTGAGGGTATCTTCAGCTAGTAGGACTTCTTCCTCTTCTAGCACTGCAAGACAAGATCACATGTCAGAATTTCTGCTGAATAAAGCAGAAAGCACAGAAGGAGGTGGCTGTACAAAGCAAGTCATGAAGCACACCACCACAGCAGTAAAGTCATCGTGCATGAACTCCCCCGTAGCTTTGCTTACATCCCTCCTGTGCATCACTTCTCCTAACTAAATTGCAAAGACCTTGTGAGGCAGGGTAGCTGCCAAACGCATTTAGATCACATTCCTTTAGCTCATCAGAATTGTTAAGCAATAGCATTACAGCTGGTTCTAGCTAAATTCACTTAGAGGACATACTTTAGGCATCATCTTGGGATGGTGGGGTCATGTCAAGAACTACTGCAAGCCTCTGCTGTGGCTACAAGATGTCCTGCATGCTCCCCTCTGCCTGTCTAGAGAGCAGTGGTGCAACCAAAGAGCCTGGGAACACTGTCACAGAGAGGAGACTTGGCCTTGCTAATTGTAAAATAAGTTTCCAACTTCAAAATAATTTCCTAACACAAGAATCACTTTTTTTCTGGGACAAGTCACAGGAAAGCTTGAAAGAAATCTGTGAAAACACTTCTCAGTGATACAGACCTGGCCCTAGACAGTCATTTTCACGGTAACACAGAAATGCTAGGCTGTCACAAAGAAGCAGGGGACACTTTTAAACAGAGAAAAATCTCTGTAATCTGGTTGATGGAAAAAGGCATGTTTTAAGAGGAAGTAACACTGTACTTGTTGGTTCGTCCTCTTCGATGTCTTCATCGAGCGCATAGTTTCGCAGGAATTCCGCAAAGGCCTTGTTCTGTTTCAGCAGGTCTTGGTAGGATCCCGTTTCAGAGATTTTACCATCTGCCAGGACAACAATATGGTCTACCTGTGGCAGGAAGCTGATGCCATGGGTCACAAGGATTCGGGTCTGGATAGGAGAAAAGAGAAAAAAAGCCCAAATCTCTCAGTTGTCACTGCAGGGACTAACAGTACTCAAATAACCAGATTACCATGTTTTTGGGACAGGGAGTGAATTATCAAGTCAAGGTGAAGTGACAGCAAAAATACATTGTCCTTCTTAGCCAAAGCGGTTTGGAAACACGTACATGAACTTACTGCATTCCCTACTGCCTGCTCATGTCAACACAGAGGGAAGGAAACCAACCAAATTATCATTCCCCCTTTCCTTTGTGCTGATTTTCTTTGCAGCCCTTCCCTTCTGAGCTGTGAAACAGAAGATCGTAATGGGAGCAGAAGGTGAAGCAAAGAGATTGCAAATTTGGCTGCATGCTGCCAAAGACCTCTGTAAAATCAACAAGCTGCTGTTACAACTTCCTCCACTGTACTGCCTCCAAGTAACAACAAGCAAGATCAAGCTGACAATCGTTACAAGTTCCTGCAAACACCTTGGATTTGGAGATCTCATAGCAGGGATTTTAAAAGACAGACCAGGTTTTGGCCCCTACGTGTTCCCACTAGCTCTCATCACTTCGGGGCATGCGTAACTAGCAGCTCACCACAGCCTGTGCTGCGGGAAAAGGTGTCCACACTGCCAATTAAACACAGAAATTCAGGAATGATTCAGCACTCGAGCCTCGGTGGTGAAACAGCTTTGCTGTTACCCATCAGTGTTTCTGAGTTCGTGAGCATTTTCAAGAGGATCTAAATGCCAACTCACTTTTCCTTTAAGTACCCCATCTGGACCAATAACTTTGTCGAAGATATGCTTCGCAACGTGTGAGTCCACAGCAGAAAGAGGATCATCCAGCAGGTAAATGTCAGAGTTGCTGTACACTGCACGAGCCAGGCTCACTCGCTGCCTCTGGCCACCTGAGAGGTTGATGCCCTGCAGGGAAAGAGGAGAGAACAAAACATATCACACAGCTCCAGCAACAGCTCTGGCTTTGCACGGCTCCACCCCAGGCCAACACTCAGAAGCTAAACTGAAACATGAGAAGCTGAGGAGAATAAGTCACTCTGAGTGCACAGGAACAGAATGCCTCTAAATCTGCTTGTTCACTGCCAAACTTCCACTCATCAGGCAATCTGGATACATAATAAGCCTCTTGCTTAATAAGCTCCTAAAGGGAGCTGTTAAAATGTAAAACTATAAAGAGGAAGACCGTCAACCAGGATATAAAATGCAAACATTCAAAGCAGGGCTGCAGCATACGGAACATCTTCCACATCTCTCACACCTTACATACAAATCCACCTATCCACCCCCATTTAGTGAAATCCATCACAAATTCAGTGGCCTGTGGAAAAAACCCAACCTTTGTTGGTAATCACAGATGTAAAAGTTTCTCATTAAAATGAGGTGTTAAGGGATGATCATATCACTTTTACACTTGAAGCACACCATATGTTCCCTCCCTTTTTATCCCTCCAGGAAAGGAATGGCTTTAAATATTCTGGACAGATGCACCTGTACAATTGGACAACAAATGGAGGATGCTCTAATCTTCCAGGGTGAGATGTGCAATTACACATCAGAACACACACCCTTGAAGGTAGGAACAAGTTGAAGTCCAACTGCCTTCCACAAAGCTGCCCAGCATATTTCAGGGTTGATCATATCACTCTAAAGATCCAACTAAATCAAGCGCTAACTACACATCATTCTCTCTTAAACTAGATAGAGCAAGAATCACCAAGCAGGTCTGACTTGAAAATAATAATCATGAAAAAAATTACCTTCTCTCCTATCTCTGTCTGATCTCCTCCTGGCAGCACTTCCAGGTCAGTTTTTAAAGCACAGGCCTCCAGGACATTTTGGTATTTTTGTTCATTAGCAGCTTGGCCAAACAAAATGTTATCTTTCAGCGTGGCATTCTGGATCCAGGCTTGCTGGGGCACATAAGCAACAGAACCCTAAAACAAGGAGGAAGAGAGGAAACCTCTGACTTGTAACAAGCAGCAATTCATGCTTAAACTCTGATTAAGATCTGCAGCATGTATATTTCACATTAGACATGTATGTGTGCTAATTGCTAAGGTAGAGTTGATAGAATCAGGAAAGTCATTTCATACAAAACCCAACTGAACAGGTGTGGGCAAAACCCAAATAAACACACAGACAAGCTGCCCTAGGAGCAACCAGCCTGCTGTGCATTGTAAGCAAGGGCAGGCATAAGCAGCACGTTTCCATGCCATCATTAAACAGCATCATAAACAGCACGAACCTTCACAGCCACTTCTCCTTCCAGCTTTTCCATTTCACCCAGGAGAGCAGACACCAGAGATGACTTCCCACAGCCAACGTGGCCAACAACAGCAACCAAAGCACCACTGGGGACCAACAGATTTATACTGTGGAGGAAACAGGCTGGAAATTAATTAAACATTAGTTTACTAAAGACATGAGGGGTCTTTAAACCAGGGCTGAAATACAGAGTGACAAATCAGCCTGACCTCAGCCTGACTGGATATAGTAAGTGCAGCTTGGTCACTTGTCTTCTCCTCCCTTTCTTGCGTACAACAAACTGTAAGCAGAACTGCAGGAGTAAATGGAAACCCAGCATTAATCTATCCTGCTGGTTGTTAAAATAGAGTATTGGTAATAAGCCTTCCAAGACCCTCGGCTGCATCATCAGTCCCTCAGCAAGTCAAACAGGGTTAAGAAACATTTTGAAAGCAGACAATTTTCCAGAAGTCTTTAGGGCTTTGCTTTTAAAACCTAGAGCAACAAGGGAATACACCCCACCTAAAAATGTTCAAACCACTTCAGCACTGTGCTTCCAGTGCTAGCAAATCAGGACTGCAATGCCACAGGAAAAACAAAACTTTCCCAATTAAAAACCTTTACTGTTTTCTCTGCTGTGTTATTAGAGGTATTGCTTTAGATCCTGGTTTTGAAGCTGACCTGATAGAGAAACAACTGACAGACACAGTTTATTTGCCATCAAAGAGCTTTTCGCTACTGAAATCAAGCCAAACTGCTGTTTGCACAGATCCTGATGCAAAACTAGGGCTCCAATTCTTATGCAGATTCTTACCAAGCAGGTAAAATTGATGCTTTGAACTCTGTAAGAGGGGCTTTGTTTGGTGCTTGGTTTTTTGTTAGTTTGTTTTTCAAAGCAGGAAAAATCAAAACTACTTTTTCACTGCTCCTTCTCTCTAGCTGAGTTTTGCCTTACGGCTACTTTAGGAAGTCACCAGGTAATTTTAGGCTAGCCACTAGAGCTGGAGATGCAGGGTTCTTTCTGAAGTAAAGCCCAGAACACTGAAGTCTACCTGGCTGCAGATATGACTGCCTGAACCAAACGGGCTCCTTTAAGCTCTAAACCTCTTCCTTGCAGGTTATCCATGTATAACCTATTAACATAATACTCTCATCACAGCAGTATGAGCTCTTTGGGCTGGGAATGCTAAGAATGCTGCTCAGGTTTCTGTCAGTTTGATCTGACAACAAAGCACAACACATGGAAGTATACACTTCCAGGGAAATTTTGTTTGCCTTCATTTAAATAGGCAAATGAGCAAAACATGCACCCCCCATTTCCTAATCTCGAAACAGCCCATCTGCAGCCACAGGGATGAGTCTGCCACAAGATTCTTAAAACAACCCAAGACCAAACCCAGACATGTCAAATGTCCTCAAATCCATCAGATCAATTTGACTTGTCCAACACTTCAGTTAAAAAAATGTCTTTTGAAGACATTTCTGAAGCCTTTCTGTCCTTTAACAGGTAACTATTTCATAGTTGTGGCTGTGGAGTTAAAGCCTTACAGCACTGTTCTGTAAAGCCTAACTACCACGAGGAATGGGGATTAGCTTGATGTTTGAAAGGCAGAAGAGACACACATATTGCCTTTGGGGCCCTCCTACAAGAAGGACATTGAGGACCTGGAGCATGTCCAGACAAGGGCGACCAGGCTGGTGAAGAGGCTGGAGAGCAAACCTTCTGAGGAGCAGCTGAGGGAACTGGGGATGTTTAGCCTGGAGAAGAGAAAGCTGAGGGGAGACCTTATCACTGCCTACAATTACCTGGAAGGAGGTTGTAGAGAGGTGGGTGATGGTCTGTTTGCCCAAGCCACAGGTGATGGGACAAGGGGAAACAGGCTCAAGCTGCACCAGGGCAGGGTCAGATCAGACATTAGGAAAAAGTTCCTCACCGAAGGGGTTATGGGGCACTGAACAGGCTGCCCTGGGAAGGGGCTGAGTCACCCACCCTGGATGTATTTAAAAGATGAGTAAAGGAGGTGCTCAGGGATATGGGTTAGTAGAGGACAGGTATGGTTGAACTTGATGATCTCAAAGGTCTTTTCCAACCTAGCGATTCTGTGATATGCAATGCTCACTCTTCCAGAAGGGAGCCTCCAGATATTACTAGACATCTCTCAAACAGACCTCCCAGGAACCAGAAACTAGACACAGATGTTGTCTTGAAATTTCATGAAGAAATCTTACTCTTTCAAAGATGCCTTAAGGTCCTTTCCCCAGCTGAACGTCGCATTTGTGACACTGATGGCATTGCCTGTATGATAAAAACAGGAGAGAGAAGGCAGGAATAGTACAGAATCACCAGAACAGTACAGCTGAGACTGGCAGACAGAGGGATCTTTATTTATGGGTGTTGCATGTACACTGCAGCTGCCTTTCCTACTGGCATGGGAAGCACAGTCTCATGACTGTGGGTCACAAGACACGCTTGTTCAGTGAAAATAACTGACTGCAGCTTAAGCTGTAGACTGTGAGCTTATAGACTCACAGAGCTGAAAAGCTGTCCTGCTTCATCCTGCCCCAGTGAGGCTAGTCCCAACATCTGCTGCTCACAACCCCTGTACAACCATTAGCACTTTACTTAAGAAGCCATTTCTGGAGTCCTAGGAGACCAATGCATGCTGCTGACTTTGATGTATCAGCTTAAATTTGCCCCTGTGCAGCTTTTTGCTTGCCACACTACCAAGTTACAGATCTGCAAGATGTCTTTACCTCCTGGTGGAGTGGTGTGTAACAGCAACCACACGGCAGCCACACAGCCATCCCTCCTCCCCTGTCTATGGCATCATGTGCAAGTATCAACATGCACTGCATGACAAAACGCACTTTTTTGAGAGCATCCGGTTTACTCACTTCTTTTGGGATACTGGTTCCCACTGTTTATAATGTTCCTGAGCATTTGTGCAGCATGAAAGGTTTAAGCAGGTCTTGCTATCTCCAGTCAGAGGATGCTCCTCATTATTCAGTGCTGTTAGCAGCCAATATAGTGCAGATGCAAACTCAGGCCCAACAGCTCAGCTCAGAGCTCAAAAATATAGCCAGAAACTTTTGTCATTTCCACAGAGCCTCAAGAACAAACACTTCTCAAAGCAGCAGCTTCTTGGGTTTTTTTTATTTCTAACCATGATTATTTTTAACAACTTTTTTTTTTTAATAACCCAATCTAAAATAAATAAAAGATGTTTGTTGTATTAGCATAGTTTAGAAAAATACCAATGTCTTTACCTGGTGCAATCACTTTTGTTTCCACACAATTCGGATCGAGTTCATCATGACTCAGGAACTGTTGAATTCTCTTTAAGGAAACACTTGTCTAAGAAAAGAGCACATCATTATTTTATCATTCTTGTAATGGGGACTTAATGCTCTTACTACTGAAAAAGAAAGCATGCAGAATGGCTTAAGCTTTCAGCCCCATGGGCTTCCTGAACAGTGACTCATTCTTTCCCTGTAATGAGTCCTATGATGAAATTCAAGCTTTTAATGGTGAAATTTCTCAGACTAAACTGAGTTCATCCAAGGGAAGCAAAATGCACACGGACAAGCTTACTCAGAAGGGGTCAGACTTTCCAATACAGGGCAGCAGTAGAGAAAGGGTACAGAAAACAAGCTAAGAGGCAGGTATCAGGGATCTCTACATTCCAGAAGTTAGGGATATCTGGGATTCTTTTTGTTCAAGTTGTTCAAAACAAGGTGATGCACCTGACCCTTCTTACCTGTGCAATGTTGCTAATGACTTGTGGAAGCATATTGAGGGGAAACTTTAAGATATTAAACAAGGAGAGGGAGACAAAAGCCTTCTCTGCATCCAGGATATTCTTCTCATCCACCGAGACGTATACAGCAAATGTTGTCAATGCTACCTGAAAGCCAGAGAGTGTGTTTACAGCAAGATGTATATAATGTTTTGACATTTGAAAAAGCAGCTGAGCCTGATAGGCGCCTTTGAAATAGAAGTATCAACAACAAAATTGGGTAAATTCTCTGTTTCTGACCTTTTCTACATGCTTTAAGAATGACAAGTCACACAAACAAGTTGATACAAAAAAAAAAAGGGCACGCAGAATAAAATAACTTTCAGATTACTAATGGCTATGTTGGGTTGAACTAGGAGATTCAAGAGGTGAACTACAGAACTCTGGTAAATAAAACAAGGAGCAGCTATCTGGCTGCGGTTTGGCTGCATTTCCAACTCCACCCAACCACATTTTCCCATTGTAAACTGCAGGCTAAGCAAACAAGACCTACTGAAAGGGAGTAAAATTCAAGTTATTTATCGGTTCGCTGTATGCCAGGGCCCATCCACCATGGAGGGACCGATACTCTGCAGTAAACTAACAGTGACCAGGAACGGAAATGTGTATTTAAGGAAGTGCATTAACTTTAAGGAAACATGAAAGAGGCAGGATCTTGAGGCTGTTAAGAATATTTCTGCAGGGTTGGGCCTTTGATCTCAAGAACTGTTGGCTAGGAATATTTTTGACAAAGCCCTTATCTGAGTGTTTTTATTCACCAAAAGTAAAACCCTTTCTGCATGAGGGATCACAGCGCAATGAAGTGGGAAAAAAAAATTGAGGAGAAAGCATTTCAGAATTGGCAATGGATCATTTGGGCTTTATTTTTTATGTTAAATCAATCTTTTTTCTTAGGTTGCAGAATAATTTAACAACTCACTCTCCCACTACAAGAAGCAGTGCAGTGCAAAAGGAAAGGTAGAAATGAGAGCTTAATATAGATGTTGTCCTGACTGACTCAGTGAAGGTTGGGGATTTTTTTTTGGCTAGTTTGGCTATTCACAAGTATCTCAGAGGTTTCAAATTCTAATTTCAATTTGTTAAGGGAGGTACTTTGAAGTGGTTGGAAATTCTCCTGAGACAGCTATTCCCAGCTTCCACTGGCAAGCTTTATCAAGAAATAATTTAATACCGATTAACAAAAAGGCTCTAGAGAACAGGGAACTTTGCTTCAAAGCATGTGAATGATTTTTTTTTTTTTTTAAATTTTTACATTTTATTCCTATGTACATTTAGCAAGCAGAAAGCCTTGCACTTATCCTTCCAGGATGCATCTGGACAGCTTAGAAAGTCATGCAAATTCAACGTACCAGGAATGGAGCGCTGATCCAGGCAAAGGTGGACAAAGAATTGAGATAGGCAGATTTTTTCAAAACTTGCAGCTCGTTCTTTCGTATCTCCAGCACTTTTGCTGAAAATGATGGTTCCCAAGCATACAGCTTCAGCACCTTTATGCCACCCAGAATCTCATTCATTAATTTAATGCGGGAGTCTTTGTATCGCATTTGTTCCACCTAGGTTATGAATAAACACAAGAGACAGTGTCAGAGGAACGAGGAGAAGAGAGCTTTCAACATGTTGTCTCACAGATGTGATGGTCCTTGGGCTATTTCTAAAGAGGGTGCAAAAGGTAATTAAAGCAAGCCAGACTGTTATCAGCGAGCTTACTGTGCAAGAGCGTACCTCCAAGGAAACCAAACATCAAAGAAAATGGCTGAAAAGCAGAGTACAAAAGCTTTCCACTCATCTTCACTGTTAGGGGTTATATTTTCAAAACCACCTTAAAGAAAGGTTCAGGTACTTCATAAAAATACTACCTACTTCTTCCTTTGATTTCTCCAGATTTTTTTTTTCCTGCTATGCAGTTGTATTGCTCAGGATATCCCTTGATAACCGTGGCTACTTCTAGTTCAGGGTAGGGTTTTTTTCTCTATGTTAGAATAAAGTGCTTCATTCAGTTACTTTAATAAAGAAAATAAAATCCCTGCTCAGCTGTGTAGACAAAATGAAAAACTGCAGTCACGCACATACACACCCAGGTACACAGCTCTGAGCATCTTATAATGGGCAAGGGTGAAAATGAATGTTAATGCTAACATGTCAGCATCCAAGAGATTTAATGGGAAGCCTGAATGTCTCTTTTAAGACACAAAATATTACCACTCTGTTACTAAGGCTGTGTTTAAATGTCATAAATTATAATTGCTTTCCATCTCTTACCATTTTTACATCACCAGCTTGATGGATTTTTTCAATCTTCCAGTCGCACAGCACAAGACACTTATTATATTTTTCTAGCACAAAGCCAGAGGGCACTATTATATTGGGATTTTTCAGCCTTGCCTGACTAGAGACAACTAAAACTACAAAGGAAGGAGTAAAGGATCCTTTTACCTTAGGATAATAATTCAAATTTAAGCCCAGTTCAGTACCAGTGAAAGTCAAAACTGGCTATTAGCATAAAAAATGAGCTGCCAGGTTTCAGTTCCCATCTCTGAATGCAGTCATTCACAGCTTAAAGCACAAAATTTATTTGCCCTTTTCCTAGACACTCCTAGAAGAAGCTATGATGTGAAGGGAAATGGAGACAAAGAAACTTTTTGCTAATCCCATAAATGGCATGAAGGAGCCACGGACTCAATGCCACACCTTTCCCTTAAATAGCCTTCAATTCACTATGGAGAAGGAGTTATTAAATATATCAGTACAATCTTACTCACAAGGAAATTGGTGCAAATGGCACCTCATTACTGGCCAAGACAACCACTGATGCCTCAATATCTCATAGCACAGATGCCAATTCAGATAACGTCACGTTCTCTGCTGGTGCCTTACCTGGAATGCTCTGGTTTTCATTGCTATTGCAGAGTTAAATGGGATGAGTAAAACCATCACAGCAACTCCTGCCAGCACAGAAGGCCCTAAAGTCTTGATTGGAAGAAAAAAAGGTTAAGTTGTTGTACGCAAGTGCTGCCATTACCCACAGCATTGCACCAACAGCGCGTTACAGAAACGGAACCCAGTGTTTTACAGACACAAGCTGAACTCCTCCCAGGGAAGTGTTCTGAATCCACAGAACAACTACAAGGAGGAGACAGAAAAACATGACAGCCTCCACCTTGAATTATTATTATTCTGCTAGTATTGGTAATAGCAAAGCACTTTTTACCCTCTAAGTGGTTCCCAGCAGGAGGGGAAAGTAAGTTTGAACTAATGCAAACACAGAGCTATCGAGCAAATGTAGAAAGGGAACAAACATAAGCCAAGAGAGGATTTTTTTCCACTGACTTCTCTCTGACCTAGAGAACTGCAATTGCTGAATTAACCCTGTACCATTAATGTAAAAGCATACAAGCTGCTAGCTACCAGAGTTCAGCTTACCAGCGGAGCAGTAACTCATAAAGCTGCTGCAACTTAATGGCTTTCAAGTCTAAATCAACATGGTTATGTTTGTGCTACTGTTTTATGTAGTAAAACAGATTAATTGCGTAGAAACGTCTTAAAGATGAAAGCTGGTTCTAGAATAAACTAGAAAAAACTTCACTGTAGCAAAGGAAAAATTATAGTGATTCTAAGTGAGGTGTGGGGTTTTTTCACAGTGACTTGCACAAAATTTCTTTATATGGTATGATATAATCTTTATACATGGCTTACATCTCCTATGTCCGGGATTTTTTTGTTTGTTTTTTAAACCATTTCCCTCTAGCTCTCATTTGTATCAACTCCTAGAAACACTGTGATGAGTCCAAGACTGATCCTATCAAAGCATGGTAGGGACTGAGGAGACCAAAAGGCCATCTTTTGCTTCAAATGCTTTATCTTGCCTGCCAGCTGAACTATATAATTAAGAGACTAATTGATAATGTACACCCATAGAAGCTATTTTACTACCAGGCAGAACAATCAGTTTCTAAAAAAAGCAGTGGTGAGTCAAATTAACAATAAAAGTAGTAAGGCTGCCCATCATTTAGACAAAGCCTGAAAAAATGTGACAAGTGTCTGTACCTGCCAGAGGAAATACAAAGCTAGAAATATCTGGAGTGGTGCAGACCACAACATGTTCAGGAAAGTCATCAGGTCCATGAAACGCTGGGCATCCACTGACATCAAGTTGACAATTTCTCCAACAGTAGATGAGCGCTTTGCTGAGTTGGTGATGACCAAAGACTGAGAAATAAGAGATTCAGTGGTTTTGCAATGTTGAAGAAACACAGAAGAAATCCTTAATTAACAAGACAAGACACTCCCCAAGACTTTGCTCTTCCATGAAGAAAATAATTTATACCTACATCAACCCCTAACCGCCAAAGAACAAGACTTCATGAAGTGATTTGCTTGTGAGCACCTCTACCTCAAGCTGTATGTACCATTCTGAAGAAAACCTAGTTGCCTCTAATCAACTCATAGCACTAACACAATATTCTCTGTGATCCCTTTTCCAAACAATTTAAAGCGAATCAGTATCTGCCTGTGATACATCTGGTGACCTATCAGTACAGTGACACGAAGTTGTAGATCCCTAGAAAATTCTGTAAAGCATGATAGTGTGTGTATATATTTGTGTGAAGTATGAAGTTTTATATTCTTCTCCAATCCTCTTCCCCAAGTATCTGAGAACTGAGGCCACTTGCTTGGCTATACACTGGTGTTCCAGCCCACTAAATGCCTCCAGTCTTACCTTTCGATATATCACTCCAGTGATCCCAGTTCTCAGCCTCATGCCAGTAACAAAGCAGTACTGGAAATGCTGGTGAAGTATGAGTGTCTGCAGCACAGCACAGATAAACATCAAAGCTGCAATCAAAAATCCCCACCAGGCTGGGGCATCTTTGTTCTTGATGAAGCCGATTAATACACTAGTTTTCAGAAGATTAAGGAAGGAAAAAGAAAAAGAAACAAAAAATAAAAACCATGCAGCAAGTTTAATGGGACATAACACAGCTTCTCTCAGCTATGGCATCCTGCCACATCCTCTCTCTAACCACAAAAAGTAAACAGCTCTCCAGGATGCAAGCTGAGTTACGATTTCAGTCAAACAATACGGCAAAGATAGGACAGCAAAACCTTAGGCTTTGCCAGAGAGAAAGTCCATTTGCAAATGAACCTGTAGAAAGGGAAGTACGAAGAGAAACCCTAAGTTTCCCCCCTGAGATCCAGCATTTAAACACAGGGCTCGCTGTCTGAGCTCTGTTAGGCAGCCCCCCAGGGCTAGAGGTGAATGACAGGACACAGTAGGACAGTGTAGTAAAGCAGGCGAAACCAGCTTCTTACCCAAATCCTTTCTAGCAGCCTGAGTGCTTCTGCCTGGGGTGTTTTCCCACAAAAAAGCTAAATTAAAAGACACCCTCCTGGATGCATGGTTCCTCACTACTGCTTTTCTGGTGAAGTAGTACCATTAAACTGGTTGTATCATCTTTTATTAATAGGTGGTTCCTTATTGCACACAGCTGCTCTCCCTGCACTCTGTCACCATTGCAGAACCACACATGGGGATGTCCAGCATTCCCAAAAATCACATTTGCAATTCCAGCCTCCTGACCAGAGTACTGAACCATCAAAATACGGGACGAGCAGAGATTGGCCTCCATAGTTCAAATAACCCAAAGGGGAAAATGCACCTGGAAACTACAAATCAGGCCCCCATGCCTTGTGTTATGAGCATTAAGTTGGTACATCTTTCTTCTTCCAGCCCAGAGAGGTCTTCCTTCTGCACTGCACCAGTCGTTTCGTGCCTTAAGCAGACAGTTTCAGGAAAACCTCTTCCTTGTGGTCCCAGCATGGGATTCAGCAATCTTTTTAGAAACATAAAACTATCTCACATGCAACCTACCAGACAGCCATGGCTTTTTCATTTTCTCTTACCACCAGAAGTGCATTTTCCAGGACTGCGGGAATGTAGATTTGAGAAGAAGAAATTCCCCATCATATGCCTGAAGATACCACTAACAATGTTTCCAGGAATTTATGCAAATATAAGAAATTCCCATAATAGATTATACTTAGTGTTCTCAGAGGGAAGCCAGCTGCCTCCTCTTCACTAGGCACTCTGGAAGAAGACAGGCTGTAAACTATTAAATGTCAGTATCCATACTGGGTCAGACCCTCTTTTTAGCAAGTTTCTGGGTATGTCACAAACCACCCACAGAACAACATGATCCCAGAACACAGGTCCACAGCCATGTTATTTTAAGAGAGACACTCATGCAGGCCCTCTCTTCTCCCCTTCCCCACATCCACCTGTGGCCTCCATCCAAACTCCATTCCTCTCTCATGCATTATCGGGACTACATGCTTTTCCATTGATTTAGACATGAAAAAATAATTCACAGACTCCTAGAATCTCCTGAGTCAGAAGGGAGCCAGAAGGATCATCAAGCCCAACTCCTGGCTCCACACAGGGCCAGCCAAGTCAGAGCATGGGACTAAGCACATCGTCCAGATGCTTCTTGACCTCAGCCAAGCTTGGTGCTGTGGCCACTTCCCTGGGGAGCCTCTTCCAGTGCCCAACCACCCTCTCAGTGAAGAGCCTCTTCCTAATATCCAACCTAAACCAATCGTTTGATAGAAATGCTGGTGTTTCCACTGTTACTTTCTTCTTAATTAATGATTATCTGGTGAAATTCTCACTCTAGGAATAATATTAACAGAGGAAAAGAATGTGAGTATCCTGCAGATTCCTTTAGGGATCAGGTTGAGCAACTTCCCCCTGGAGATGAAGGTAAGGTGTTCCTCATACAAGGAGAGTTTGAGGACATACCACTTTTGTCAAGCGATTTTTTTTAATAGACCGTAATTTTCTTTCACATGGAAATTTACTGCAACTCTACCTCACACATTCTCACTGCAGTGCACAACTAAGAATACATGAACATCTAAATGATCCAAAATCTTTCCCAGATGACAGAGGCATGGGCAAAGCACCACAGACTCGAGCATCACGCTTCATTTGTGTATCAAGACACGCTACAGCTGCAGCCACCACCAACACATGTGGGCATCAGATGTACAGAGACTACTGGATCCAGCAAGCAGTGCTGCACTTTGATTTCACAAATAATCCTTTAGAAATGGGGAAAAATTGCTTTTGAACTGCTGCACAGGACAACAGGTAATTTGTAATTCAAAGCTGTCTACTGGTGAGGGGCGATTTATATCAAATTTCATAGAATCATAGGATGGTTAGGGCTGGAATTTCAGTGAAACCTCTCCAATTTACAGCTTAGTTCACAATAAAGAAGTCCTGTCTGATGGCATTTCAGTAGGAAAGTGAGGGACCATACACATGCAGCACTGAGGGGAAACTAGCTGTGCATTTCAAAAGTAAACACTCCATTCCAAAGCCAAGCCTCCACAGGGACTGCACATGAACTACTCACAGAATAAACCAACCTTAACAGCTGAGGGTTGACGAAAGAAAGTAGATCTTGTATTAGCTTGAAGAAGGAGCCAATTAAGAAGTATGGCCCAAAGGTCCTCAACAAGGCTTTGAGAAAGGAAGGCTTTCTATTGTGCTTCTTGTCTCTGATCAGAACTTCTGCTTCCTCTGGACCATCACCAACATGATTCAGCACATGGTTAGATTTCTTCATGTATGTCACATCTTCTTTCCTAGGTGAATGCAACAAGAAATGACAATGAGAATGTCGTTGCCCCCCGTCTACAGCACTGTGGTAACATTTTAGGAGTCTGCTCCTTTCTTTGCTTTGCTACTGATCAATAGCAAGATTTTAAAACGATCTAGATGCATTCAGAGATACGCCACTCTGGTGTAATGAGTCTCCTTCTCTTTTCCTGCAGTGTTTCTGAAGTGTACTCCATGGGCTAGAAAAATTAATCACCATGGAATGAGCATGTGGCACAAAGTAGTAGGAGATGAAGGCTTGATTTCTTTTGGCAGAGGGTGGAGTTGACCTTGAATCTCCAATGTCTTATAGAGGAATCCTCTAACAGTTGCTATTTACATACCACAAAAGGTAGGCTCACCTAGTCCTTCTGAGACTGTATTTGTTACTCAATTAGTTGCTGTACTAAACCTTTAGCCTTATCTGATCATACAGCTGCTTTCAGAAAAGTAGTCTGAATCCCTCTGGGAAGACAGGCACTGCATCCTGATAGGAGAGGAAGCAGGCACAGCCCTCTCAAAGTACAGAGTTTTTGCATTCCTGGAAACTTGAAAGCCTACAAACCATAGCACCTCCAAAGCTGAGCCATCTCCAAGATCTGGGCCACAGCTGTCCAAGAATTTTAGGACAGAATCTCTGGCTTTAAGTGCCTCAGTTTTACTCAGATGACATTTTAAGCATCTAAACCCTGTCTGGCTGTATCCCTTTTTTTTACTTTGAGCTTCTCTACCTGCAACATAAGCCAACGAAAGCAGCCTCTTCTGCAAAGCACTTTGAGGTTGATTGGTGAAAAATGAACTCAAGAGGTCTGCACTGGTCTCCAGGGCTCTAGGTGGGTTTTCTAGAGGTACCTCTGGGATCTTGGCGCCTGACTTGTTGCCCATCAATAAAGATAGGGTGCTCTGGGAAATAATTTCCTCTATGAATTGCTCTCAAAGAGCAGCCTGGCAGCTTTTCTACCAGCAAATACTGAACTGGTGTTTTTTCTTGGGGGCTATGGGACCTAGAGAACAATTTCCTGAATGTCAGCCAGGATGTTCAAGTCCAGGTGGAGCAGGGAGAAGGAAATTAGTCTGGGGCACATAAGCCTTATAAGAAGGGACAGACAGCAGAGAGACCCTAGGAACAGTGAAGACAAGAAGGCATTTAAAAAATCCTTTGTAAGTACAACCAAGTGAGGTTGGATTTATGAATCTTCATAAACAGTGTGTAGATTTTTTTTGGAGCTGGCTGGCTGCAGAGTCAAACAATTCCAACAGCCTGTGAGCATTCAAAATGATCACCATGGCTAACAGTCCACAGGTAGAAACCTGTTCACATCCTTTCAAAACAAAGGCATGTACAAATCCCAATTCCTCTGCAATAAAGTTGAAAGGGCTGGGGGAGAACCTAAACCAGACATTTTATTTTCTCCCCAGACAAGAACAAACAGTGTTGGCTTTGTCCTTCCAGATCAAACCATGAGAGTTTATGAGCAAAGCTTTATTTTTCTGGCAACCAGGCTGTTAAACTCATTGAAGGATTTGAAGAAACAAGACTATTTGCCCCTAACTTTGTGCTATAAAAAATGTTTATTATAGTGAGCTAATAGCAAAGCAATAGTTCTCTCACAGCAAAAAATCCCACAGGGAGAAAATCACTTCTAGTGTTTACTACAGGTAGCTAGGTGAGGTCAGGTTTTCAGCAGCATGTAGAACCACATACACTCTTTTTTTTAAATCAAGGTAAAAAAGCATGTGCCTGGCTTCCAGTATTAATAGCAGGGCAGATAATAGATGCTGATTATCTCAGACATAGCTTTCTCAGAAGTGATGACAAGACCCTGCATCTTCAATTGCCCTCATAAGCACAGACTCAGAAGCTAACTGAAAATGAGGCAAAACAGATTTCAGCTCTGTCTCCTCCATCCAGCATAGCTTTTCTCAGAAGCAACTGCTCTTATCAGTAAAGTAAGGACTTCAGCCATACATGCAGAGAGAGGAAAAGAAAAATACTCTGTGTGCTTTATTTTCTAAAATAAGAACTTAAATCCACACCAATCTCTCCTGTAACTTATTAAAAGCAAATGAATTATTAGCGATTATTTAACAGTAATTCACAATACAGCTGTGAAGGAAAATGTAAAAAAGGTTTTGTAGGTCTATGAACAACAGAAATGTGATAATCATTACAATAAAATAAATTTAAAGCTTTGGTTATGCCAGAGTTGCAACTGATTAAGTTCTGAAAAATAAATTACTACTATGTACACTGCAAATATTTTCCATGACCCTTTCAACACATGTACAACTCAACACTGCATTTTAATGCCATAAAAGCTTGCTCACAGCAGATTTAATGAGATTTAAAAAAAAAAATATTTACAACAGCTCCCAAGCAACTACCACTAATGTTATTTGACATGAAGTAATTGAGAATACCTACCTATAATTGAAGAATTAAGCAGAGCCATGAAACTAACTTTGAGAGTTACATGAAACCCAGCAATTCAGAGTACAGTGATTTGCTTTGTTTTTCTCATTTCCCCACCTTAGAATCATTAATATTGTCGTCACAAAATTTTACCTGAGCTAAACACAAGCCAGAGTTTATGGTTAAATTCATTGCCAACTGGCCCCAGTTTGTATGAATAATGTCCAAAGCGCAATGAATCCCATGACAAAATTCCAGGCACAGTTTCTGGTTTCCTACCAAAAGTTTTCCTGGACCCTAGGCACTTCTGCACAATGCCTGTGTTCTTACTATATAAAAGCCTGGGGGAGCAAGAGGTATGTCTGTGCAGCCAAAGACCAGAAACCAGACAATGCACATTATCCCACACCATAAAAATAGAGACGTTAAGGAAAAAAAACCCAACCTCAAAGTAAAAGTGCAGTGCACAGGCACGCAGAGCACGAGTGGAAAAGCTGCTGCTGCTAATGCTGGAAACCTGACAAATTTTAGCTGTGAAGTAGAACTCTCCACATCATATTCAGCCTTGCCAAGAACCTTACAACTCTCCTAATATTATCACATAATAGGGTCTTTCCAATTTGGCAAGGATACACACAGCAAAGAACAGAGGAAAGCCTCCACATGGAGAAGAAATCTCTACAATGAGAGGAAATGGAAGCACAGGCCTCCTCCTTATTGAGATTTGTCATTTGAAACACACCATTATCACATCTGTTTGTTTGGAAACATTCTGGACACTAACCAGTAGGAGAAGGAAATACAGTTGCACAATAGATAATGTCTTAAGATTAGATTAGTACAGAACGTGCAATAAAAAGGAAATCCTCTCCAGCATGGTTGTAACTATATGTAAGTTCTGACCCTCATCATTTCTATCACGGGTAGGGTCTCAGCTCAAAGCAGGACATCTCTTCCTTTCCTGCCATTCACATGTTGAGACAGTTTCATATCATTACTGGTAGGAAGTAAAGCATTGCTCACTACCAAGAGCCCTAAGGCTAAAAATAGTATCAGGCCAAAAAAATGACAATGGGGATGATGAGATGAGTAGGAGTTCCTTTTGGTTCGTGGTACCTAGATGGTGTGGTCTATTGTACCCAGGAGGATCATGGTAACCCCATAATGACCAGCTCAGTGATGAAAATCATTCATTTTCTACAATCTGACAAACTTATCCCTTCTTCTTACATCCCTTCTTCTTACATCCCTTCTTCTTACATCCCTTCTTCTTACATCCCTTCTTCTTACATCCCTTCTTCTTACATCCCTTCTTCTTACATCCCTTCTTCTTACATCCCTTCTTCTTACATCCCTTCTTCTTACATCCCTTCTTCTTACATCCCTTCTTCTTACATCCCTTCTTCTTACATCCCTTCTTCTTACATCCCTTCTTCTTACATCCCTTCTTCTTACATCCCTTCTTCTTACATCCCTTCTTCTTACATCCCTTCTTCTTACATCCCTTCTTCTTACATCCCTTCTTCTTACATCCCTTCTTCTTACATCCCTTCTTCACTTTGCCACTGTCAGTACGGCCCATGTGCATTTTAAGTACCTAAAGTGTGTAGGTGGTACACAAGCCCCAGAGGGCTCCTGCTTTGCTCTGCCTAGACACATTAAAATAAGCAAACATGACTGTTAATATTAATGAAGAACAGACAGTTTGAAGAGGTAGGTGCCATTTTTAGTTGGCTCATTTTCAGGGATGAGCAGCTTATTAATGTTTAAACAACTCAGATCAATCTCCATTTGCAGACTTGTTTGTGTACTTACTGTTTACACTCTGCTTTTTCTCTGTCCCACTCTTTACTTAGTTGCTCTACAATAATTTTTGAAGTATCATCTTCATTCAGCGACCACAAATCTTTATCTTCAAGGGGCCTTTTATAACCAAGAATTGCCATGCTGCACATAGAAAGAAAAACAGGCCAGTTCAGTTTGACTAATAGCATTTAAAGCATCACCAGCAAAAAAGATACACCTCCATCTCCCTCTGTTCCTTACACTGATGTTTGCAATTAAGGAAAGGACACGACATAGTTTTGATTACATGTGTTTCATTGCAAATATCACTTCAGAAAAAAGGACAATAAAAAGCAACTACCAGAAGCATTTGAATGAAGCTGGTGTTAAATGAAAACAGTGAAGCTCTAGAAGTGAAAATAACTAAAAGTGAAAATAACTAAGTCTACCTGGAGTAATTGTCAGAGGTGAACTAAACACAAAAGTGATGCTCACTTAAGGTAAAGGAAAATTAGACTTCTCTCACCAATAAATGAAAACTACTGTTCCTCAGCCCTAAGAGGAATTTTGATGAGGGATACAAACACCTAGTTGCATAGTTGAATCTCAATGGGGAAGTTGAACATTAAAAACTCTGGAAGTTTAGAAAGATCTCACTCTTTCATTAAAAAAGAACCAAGGAAACAAAACACTACAAAGCTTTCAGAGCTGTTGCCAGGACAATGAAGTTACATGGATGGAAAAACAAAGTTCTCAACACCCTCAACCACTGTGGAAAAGCTGGGTCTTAATGTGACCTTTGATACCTGTTTCACTGCTTTATCATGTAGTAGTAGCAAACCCAATCTCAAATTTGCATCTTCAGTACACATGCTTATGACAGCAGTTATCAGTCAGTGGTAATCATTTGTATATATAACCCAGTTTACTTTCCCTTCTGCATGCAAAACGTCCGTATAAAAATGTGTGCACCCATGATCCACAAGAGGAAACAAAACACATCCTCAGGTAGGTAAAAGGTTGTGGAAGAGTCCTACATCTTAGTTTCAGTTATACTCCAGCCCATAGTAAGTACAACTAGACTGTGTATCTTATTAGTAATGCCACAGTTGTTGCCACCACTCTTCAGAGAAGAGGTTTGGGCAGTATGAGCACTCCAAAAGCTGTTTCTTAAAAGGCAAATGCTAGAAGTGCTGACGCTGTTGTGCCTGAAAGAGCACCCAGCACCAACTGCTCTGCATTGCTAACTGTGTAACACGTGTCACAAGGAGAGTTTGGGGTTGTCAGCTCACCTCGTAAACCACCAAAACGTCAATCTTGACAGGAAGCCTGAAGTTAACTCTGGACACGGATTCTATAGCAACATTATGGGGAGGAAAACAAATAAATCAAAAGAAATGAAGCAAGACAGCTTATTTTCATCAGGTTTGGTACATTATATGGTACATTACATGTATGCACCTATGTCTGGAAAGGACAGAAAACTAATTTCTGTCATTTCCAGTGTCACACACAACTCTTTTTATCTTAAAAAACTGCTTTATACACTGCTTTTAAATCACACTTATATAAAGTGAAATGTCATGCTATACTTTCTGAAATGAACTCAGCTGCTCTCTCAGCTCTCAATCCAATTATAAAGACCGTTTTATGAACTGGAGAAGAAATTTAACCTGTGACACTGCTAATATCTTCTGTTATTAATATTCATCCATATCTATTCTCAACACATATAGAGCTCATTTATTAAGACTAACCTTAAAGACTTTAGCTAAGTCTAAATGAATGTTAAAGCAAGTAGACCACCATCTCCACAAAAACCACTCCTGAAATAATGAATATTACACTTCACTGTTCATAAATGTAATTTAAACTGCTGTGAAACAGCGAGTAGGATTTCTACTTTCACTAAATAGCTTCCAGTCATTACTGATGGCATGTATGATGGAAAAATGTTTCAAACCCCAGTATTATTACTTCATACCCAGTGTTTCATAAGGGGTCACTAACTACTGCAATCTCAATGACTATCCAAAACTGTTTTCAATGACAGGTATCTTCAGTGGAACTCTCAAAACTTGATATAGTCTGTAAAATGCAAATAAAGCTAAGTAAAAATACTTACAGGATCTGTATTAACAGGAGAAAAAAACGGAGGCTTTTCTTTAAAACATGAAAGGATCAACTCAATGATTATCAAAGCAAAGTAGATGTAAAATGTGGTAAACCTGAACCTTTCATTTACGTGGCCCTAGAGGGAAAAAGAATCACAGTAAATGATTGTTCTTGTTGTACTTCCCATCTCCCTAACACAAACTTTCTCTCTCTGACTTCTTCACAGCTTCTTTTGGCAATTCCTTTCTTCCTCTACAGTTGAATAGTGCAGAATAGCTGCTAGTAGGAATTACCTTACAAAAGTACACGTGTGCTCTGTGAAGTGCCTAAGAACACATGTATTTCCCAGCTTTTCATTGAATTATGTCACGTACAAAGTGCTTATACATCTTCACTGCATGCAGACACCCTCTGGAATCAGGGCTACATGACATCCTTTTAAATTACTCCAGGGATTCTTGCAAGATCATGTCTTAAGCATAGGAATTGTCAACCCAGATCAGAGAACATCCACTTACTTTAGTACCTTCTCACTGACAAGCAGTCAGAGTGTTACCGACTTTCAGAAGAAGCTGTAAAAAAACCCTCACTATATTGCATAATAACAGTTCCATCTGCTTTAGAGATATTTCCTTTCCTACTCATGTGAGTCTGCAGCTGACTTAAAACTTCTTGCTGTGTGGGTATGTCCCTTGTTCAGCTCTTTCATACCCTAATGTCATTGTGAATGCTCTCGTTCACTTAAGTTTAAACCTTTAGTGCAAGAGAAAGAATATTGAGTCCTCTGCAGTTGCAAGAACAGGAGAAACTTCACCTGTGCCCATTCTAAGGCTCTGCACTCATAATTTTAAGTTGATTAAGGATTCAAACATTGATAGTCCAATATTTGTACTTAGCTACCCCCCACTAGAGTTTAAAAATTGACTTGAAGTGGTGTTTTAAAGGATCTCACCAGGATTGCAGCTATTTTCTGAAGAAGTTTGATACAGACTGTCATTTAAAGATTAATTCAGTATCCACTGGAATATTTACAACAGCCTGTTATAGCAAAACCCTTGCTAAAGGGATAATGCTGCTAACAGTATAAAAATATATATAAAACAAAATATATTAAAAAAAAAAAAAAAAAGACATCCCCAAACAGAATCAACACTGATTTCACTGAAGAGAAGCAATCACCTTAATGTTTTTTCAAATACTCTTTTTCACTCCTACCCTTTGATGATCTAATCACTAAAGTAATCTGCTTTGCCCTACTTAGTGCAATTTGTCTTTTCACAAGCCTAACAACTTTCTTACTGTGGGAGAACCTGCCATGTTTTCAAACAGGAATCACAACAGCCCAGGCTCCTTCCCTCTCTTCTCCAACTTTGTTCTATTTACAGCCACAGTTGGAGTCCAAATGCTGTCTTCAGTGCATCGAGCACTGACAAAAGAAAGCCTATGGAGCTGTATAATGTGGTCATGCTGCCTAAGCAAAAAGGAACATTATATATTAAAACACATCATCTCCCACTATTACCCACCCCTACTTATGCACAGCAGAGGAAGAGGAAAGGAAAGAAGTCTGTTCTAATATATATACATATGCATATATATATATATAGTGTTGGTAGAGCCCTCGTGTCTATCAGGCTTCCAGTATAGCCCTGGGCTAAGTAAAATCTGCTTTTTTGCCATTGCATGAGACATCCCAGTTCCCTTCAAGTTGTACAAGTCTGAGTCAAGGCACAAGAACCAAACCTTCTCTCTGGCAAAACCTGGGCTCAGATCAAACTCCAAAGTCAATGATTCATTGCCTTCCCAGAGATGTTAATGCTGCATTTCCTGCCCTCCAAGCATGACAAGGATGACATGTTACATGTTACCTGTGCTGCTGTAGTCATGATCTTAGACCGGAGAGGCCCCACGGCACAGAGCACAGACAAAAACCAGAAGATAATGAGCACTCCAGAGGACTGAACTCCTCTCAGCCTTTCATACTGAATAAGCAATGTAGCTAACAGCTGTAAAAGTAAATACAGGAACAAGTGAACACAATCCCCCCCATCCCACTACTTCCCTTTATTCACACTAGTTGGCAGCTACAACAGCCATCACTGACAACAGGACCTCTTGGAAGTAAGAGTCCATCATAACTTCAGAGAAGTCAATGGAAAAACCTCCTCTAAGGAAAGAGGCAAATAACTTTAATAATTTGGGTTTACTGTTTTCAGAGCCTCCTCTCCAGAATTCATTTTTAAAAACCGAGTTAAATACCAGCTACAAACATTTTAAACAAATATAAGAGCTGCCATTTCCTCAGTCCAGATGGACAATCATGACTCGTCTAGAAAACAAGATTTTTTAAAAAACAAAATAATGAAGGGGATCAAAAACTCGATGGGTAAATTTTACTGCTTCATGTTTCATATAACAGTACCAACCCTGACTGTCATCCTAGGCAAAGCAAGTTTGGTTTCTCTTTAACAGAGGAACAACCACCAGATAACAGAGTTTTACAAAGGCCAATTCAATACTGAACAATGCACAAGCCATGGGCTATCATATCTCCCTGTTTAGGCAAAGTCATACCCAAATTCTCTCCACACCTGGATGACCAGCTGGGAGAAGCAGATGACAGCAAGGTGGGAGGAAGAACAATCTCTCCATTATAAAGATTTTAATTCACATAGCTGTGACGGCATAAGAGACCTATGAGTAACTGTGGCTCCTTCAGTAAGCAAAATTTGCTTCAACAACACAAGTACTAATCACTCAATTAAAAGACTACAGGATGAGGCAATAATTGCAAAGGAACCCTTGTCCTCCTCCATCTGTCTAGGAAAGAGTTATTCTTATTGGTCACAATAAACAGAAACAGCTACGAACCACAGTGATGCCAACAATCAATGGAGTTACAAAATAGACCGGCGGAGGCGTTCTGTTTTGCAGGAGCTCATGGAAAGCGTAGAAGAGATCTGCCCAGCTCACACACCACAGCACGACACCGAACAGCTGAAAGCAGTCAAACAGAAACAGCATTTGGTAAACTCATCTCCAGGGGCAGTCAGAGGGCCAGTAAAACCATCAGGATTCCCAGCAAGACAAAGCTGTGTAAACAGAACAACACTGAAGCGTTGATCAGCTGCTGTCAGGGTAATGGACTTGTCCCACTGCACCAAAACCAAGGATCTCAAGTGCTTTCCAAGGGATCTGTAAACACAACTAAAAGAAAGATTAAGGTATTTACCTGTTCCCCGCCCAAACTATTCAGTTTTGACTGGAAACACAGGCAGCATCCAGATTAAAGGCTGACATGCCCTGAAGCAGAAGCCTGGAATTTTTCTTCAGGAATAGCCCTGGCTTATGGCAAGTGACTTCCTTTCTTTCGAGCTAGTCATTTATAAACCTGAGGTGCTGTTGACACCAGCCACCTCTTAAGCACAAGATGCAATGAAATCACATAGCTATCAGTTGAGTACAGTAGCTTGAAAAAATACCTTCTTGGGCTTGTGAGATGAAATCCTCACAACACCTAACTTAAGGTCATTGTTTTGCAGCCGTCAGTGTTTTAAAGCTTAAATCCTTTTAAATCCTTTGCTGCAGAGCAATCAACTCCTCTCTCTGCCCAGAATGGTGGTCTCACAGGATGAATTTCCTTACAGATAAGCTATCATTCCTCAGAAATCTGTACGTACATTGTTGTTTCCTGTAAGCAAGTTCTTCAGTTCCCCCATAAATCAGAGGATATTTCATTTAAACCCTACTGCAGCACTTGCTTGGATACCGGACTCATCTGAAAACTTCAAAGAGATCTTACCGTCTTGAACCTGCTCAACACAGAAAGCACGATGTACCCTCTTTTGTTGTGCTTTACATACAGAAGATAAAAGGGTAATGCAGTCCACAGATAAATGCTAGGGATCCACGCTAGGATGGTATTCTGGAAACACGGTGTCAGGTCTGGATTATCAGTGTGTATTGAAAGATTTGAATCCTGGAAAGAGAAGACAAGACATTTATTAATAGAGAAGCACTGCCAATTGGAACATCTGCTTGAAGAAGTATTATTCAAATTCTGCTGGAGTTAGCAAATGGCTTTAGTAAAAGCTTTCCAAAAATACCTAACGCAACTACTAGTGGTTAATCTGCTATAGTAAGGGGGCTAAGCACAGTTCTAAATTCTGGGCAAAACCTAGAAAGGCCTCCTGCATCTCTGTGATGGACACAGATTTCATAGCAGACAAACCCCTTGTGTTTCTGTCCTTGCTAAGGCTTAGTTCCAGTGCCAATACTGCAGAGTTTCTCAGGCATTCCAAGCCTGGAGTGCAACTGCTAAACAAAGCTCTTGAGGCAAAATCCTTGACTTGAGAACTCATCTAGCAAGAATGTCCAGCACTGGAGTAAATGATCAGACTTAGATCAACCGTACACTGACCTGGGAAAACCCCTGCCACTTACGGCTAAAATTTTGTCCTCCTTACTCATATGCCTCCAACTGTAATTACTTCCCTATTCTAAACAAAGGTAAAAGGGCTGTATTGTACATGCAGGTAGGAAAATGGGTTTTCTTGCAAGCAATTTTCCATCCATGACCTTGGACACCACACTTCACATATACAACTTGTACCTAAGGATCTGAATGCACAACATGCAAACACACAGTTACACGAGTTCAAGCTAAAATAGAAAATGCAGTACAGTTCAGGAGAATTCAGTTTTAATCAAACCTACTGGAAATTCACAACTTGCATTTCACCATCTGATGTGTCATCTTAAATGTGGTAGACAAATACTTACTTGCAGGAAGCGTAGAATTACTTTGCTTTACTATCATGAGCAAGCACATGATAAAAGTTATCTGTGGTGCCTTATCTCTACACTAGAATCATTTACTTGTGCCTAATTATTTTTGGATATGAGCTCTCAGTAGAAGTACAGTTCAGTTAAGCCAAGCCACTTCTCTCCATCTTTCACAAATGAATGATTGACTAGTCTGAATATGATTTCTTCAAAAGTATTCCCAGCCCAGCTTTAGTTTATCAACACAAAGGGACCGAATGCCGAAAGCCACAATCTGCTATTCATCAGTGATGATGTGTCAGAAGGGACATGTACCACCATGTCAACCCACATATACATGAAAGAGCTCTTGAATTACAACGAAACTACAAAGCCTTGGCAGGTTGCAGGGTGGTTGGGCTGAACCAGGGCAAGTTTTGTCACTCAGTCCCTCAGCTTTGGCACAAACGGAACCTCTGGCAGTGAAGGGTGGCACAAGCCCATTCGCTGCACGGCTGAGCTGCACCCTTCAGTGCCGCAGTCAGTGCCACTCCAGCCGTGAAATGGCTCTTCTGGAGGTACACAAGCACCCAGTGTGGGCCAGGGGAATAAAAACATTTGCATTTACCTAAACAGGTTTGTCCAGACCTTGAAGAAACTTCAACTATAAACCAATAACATAGGGGCAATTATACTACAATTCAAACACAAGATCAAAACCAAACAAAACTCCAGCCTCACATTCAAATTATTCCTGTGTTTTCCTCCAGCAAGCAGGTCTCTGGCACCAGAAAGGAAGATAATGTTTGAAGAGCACCCAGTTTTGGCTCATCATCAAAACACTTCAGCATCTCTAACATGATAAGCTCCCTAGCAGCTATCCTGCCGGGGGCAGGAGATGCCCTCCGGAAGTTTAGAGCTGAAGAGCTCTTTAGTTCCAAAGCAGAAGCTTATTTACTATCATTTATTCAACAAAATACTAATTTCCTCTTTGAATTACATGTGGTTTAGCAATGTCTTGAGCATGTTTGCAATTGTGCTCCTTTTGCTTGCTGGAAAAAATCCTGGAAAAAAGAAAGCTACAGAAGAATAGAAATCACTGGGCACATAATAAAACAAAGGTTCTGTTTAAGGGAAAAGTTACTGAGGGTGGGAGAAGGAAAGAGGGAAAAAAAAAAAAGAAGGCATGCTTAATTTAAACCTTTCCTATAAGACCAAAGTGTCCAGAAATGGCTTTCTGTCTGACAGCAAGCTAGAAACTGCCCCAGATGTCCATTAACTTGGGACTGAACACAAGCTGGCTATTGTATCCAAGACACAGACTGCATGGCTGCCAAGCCATTTAAAGGTTTTCATTAACTCTTATTTAAACAAGGCAAAAGACTTGCATTTCTGAACGTATAAATACAGTTGGCCAGAAAACAAAAATTCTGTCTAAAAAAGACATGTAAAGTTCTGAGATTCAGTTGAATTATCCCTGAGAATATAAGTGGAATCTTTCCAAAATGATGTGAAAATACAAGCCCACCCAATGACCAACAAGAGCCTACTGCTTCCACAGCACATGGGCAACGGGGGTGTGGGCTGAAGGAAAAGCCTACGTCCAAGGTGACAGACATGACTATTTTTGTAATGCATTCCCAGGCCCAATTCCATCCTGGACCAGATAAACATGCTTTCCTGGAACAAATCTGTTTCTGTAAAATGTTTCCCTTTCTAGGAGATGGTGTTTTCCAAGAGCAGACTCTTTCCACCCTTGCATACAATGAGAGGGGTTCCTGTTAGAAGTCACAGTACCTAAACCATGTAAGTAGTGTAATTCCATGCAAATTACTTGCTGTCCCTAAGACTGGACCACACTGGACTAATGCTGCCATGCCACATAGTATGAATTGTTAATATTATTACTACTACTTTTAAATGTGGTAATCTGCAAGTTGTGGTTTTTACCAAGCTGGATCTGTTTTCATGGAGCTGGCAGTTCCACTTCATGGCTTTGAAGATCACCATACTGACAGCAAATATTCCAACATCCACTCCAACCCTACACAACTCATTTTGAGTTAGAGTAACAGACAAAAATCTCAATACAATCTATCCCAAGCAAACCAACATTGTTAAATGCTGCTATATACCCTTCAATTCAGCAGTACAGTTATGGAGCTCCACCCTCAAGAACAAACACAAGAAGCAACGACTGGAAGGACACACCAGCTCTTTGCCTCCTATCTTTAAGGCTCCTGCTTTAATCTGGCTTTGCCTTTCCATATTCTGAACTCTGTCCTGGTAAACACAGCAAGTTTAAATGCTTCTTGTGTCTGATTCTGATTGAGGAAGAAAACACCCACTTTGGGCTGCCTGGGTTTGAGGGTTTTCTTTGGACTTGCTAGTAAAAGACATCTAATATGCTGATGTAGGATATCACACGCATTCCTCAGCTCAGGCTCTGTGCTGTCCAAAAGCCACTCACATTCCTTTGTGCATCACAGGATGCCCTTCAATGAAACTCCACTGCAAACACACTGCAGGCAGCTCTGTGACCCATCAACAGGGATGGCATGCAGGGGAATTCTCAGCAGCACACAGGAAACACCACTTTCCCTAAGAAACTCATCCCAGAAAATCTGTAACAGCCAGTGTGTCTGTGCCAGCTAACATCACTGCCAGCTCTCTTCCCCACAACCAAATCTTAAGGGCAGTAACCTGTGACCTCTTGCTAATCCGGACTCCCACTGTGCTCCGTGGCTCCTGCCGATTGCCGAGAGCTGTGGATCAGGTTGGAGGCTCTGCCAGTGAGACAGAGCCCTGCAGAAATGCCAGCCCGCTGTACCGAACCCCCAACCCACAATTTATTTAATCCTGTGGTAACAGTTAAATGCAGTGCCAGCATCCATGGGAAAGGAGATTAGAGATGCTTGTTACAGCTTCACAGCGGACAAGGGGTTCTCTGGAGTCTAAAACTTACAAATGAGGGGGACTTTGTGTTGATCAGTTACAAGTATCATTGACATTGCCCCTTGCGGCAGCTTTCAGTCATTCCCATGACTCCGGTCACTGTCTTTGGATAAACAATACCCTCGTAGTTAAGCGCCACCTGTACAGCAGGACTTCCACTTAAATGAGCAAGTTTTAAATACACGATCTGCATTTACAGGGAACATGTTGAACAGGGAAGGCTCTCAGCATCCTCGAATACTTAGCTCTTTCTCTTCTAGAACACTGCTATTGAAGAGGCTGTCCTTGAAACTGGTAACGCACTTAGAGGAGGCAGAAGGTCAACCCAATGTGTCCTGGGTTTGTTTCACATCATCCCTTACAGCATTCAAAGAAACAGGGGAACAAATAGGAAGGCTAAAGCTAGGCTGAAAAACAGAAACAGGGAAATTCTCATCTATCCCTTTCCCAAACCCCAAGGATGACATTAAGAGAGCCTGCTGAGAAAGACCAGTTGGGGTTCTGATCCGGGGTTTAAGGCTAAACCAACTCCTACTCCACTACAGAAGTTTAAAATAAAAATCCCTCCCACTGGCTTTACCCAGCACACATGCTGTGGTAACACTCCTCAGACAGCCAGCAACAAAAACCTTCCAAACCCTAGGAAATACCAACGATACCTATGGTAGTCTCAAGCAGGTATCCTCATTCGGTGGATAAATACAAGCTTCTCTCTTAAGTTTCAATAGCACAAGAAGAACCAGTAAAGGCAGAGGAAACACAAATTCATTCTTTATCTGCTGGGAAGGTGAAGGCCATTGTGTTGACGTCATTCACACGCTGCCCAAGGTTAATACTTGCCATACCTCTGATTCTGGATCAGTTACAATTAGTTGGCACATTATTTAAGATTAAAAAGCAAATCAGAAAGTTGACTGGGAAGGTACAGCCAAAGAGTAAAAGATAGGGAAGGGAATAACTAACAACCATAGAAAAGGTATCTCTTATAGAAGAATTTGTTAATGAGAGATTAAATGCAGAGGAGAATCTTCCTACATGTCCTTTGCCCCTAGTTACAGTAGATATCCTGCCACTGAGTTCCCTGTGCACAGCCTGGCAAAACCAAAATAAAACAAGAAAAGAAAACCCAAGAGATGTTTTTTCTCTTGGCTCTACTGCACAACCTCCTCCGAAGCACAAGGATGGCTTTGCAGGTACAGCTTCAAACTGCAACACCAAGAACTACCAGGGCTCAGTCTCAGCTACTAGATACTAGGTGAAGCACTGGCTTCATCTCAGCCCCTCCATGCCTTGCCTCCCACTTTTAGCTACTGTCCACCTTCTCTGCTTGGTCCCCACTGGTAAGCAACTCAGGGCAAACTCTAATATTCAGAGCACAGATACAAACAAGCGCTCTGCTCCAGGCCTCCAGAAGGCTCCGAGTTTCAAATGGACTTTTCAGAACAAGAAAATTCATTTACATTTCCAAAGGAAATATTTCCCCCTTATGCACAAAAGGAGCAACATGCTTCATTAATCCACAGTGACTGCACAACTCAATTCCTTCACATGATTCTATTATGATTCTATTAGTGTAACCAGCAGGAGTAGGGAAGTGATAGCTCTGTTTTACTTAGCCCTGGTGAGGCCACACCTTGAGTACTGCGTTCAGTTTTGGGCCCCTCACTACAGGAAGGATGTTGAGATGCTGGAGCATGTCCAGAGAAAGGCAACAAAGCTGGTGAAGGGTTTGGAGCACAAGTCCTGTGAGGAATGGCTGAGGGAGCTGGGGCTTTTTAATCTTGAGAAAAGGAGGCTGAGGGGAAACCTTATTGCTCTCTACAGCTATCTGCAAGGTGTTTGCAGAGATGTCAGGGTTGGTCTCTTCTCTCAGGTAACAAACAGGATGAGAGGAAATGGCTTAAAATTGCACCAGGGGAGATTTAGGCTAGATATCAGGAAGAATTTCTTTACTGAAAGGGTTGTCAAGCATTGGAACAGGCTGCCCAGGGAGGTGGTGGAGTCACCATCCCTGGAGGTATTTGAAAGGCATGTAGAAGTGATTAAGGACATGATCTAGAGGTGGGCCAGGTAAGGTTAGGCTGTGGCGGGACTTGATGATCTAAAGGGTCTCTTCCAACCCAGGTGATTCAATGACTCTATTCTATGATTACATGGACAGCTTTTTTTCACCCCCATACTTCTTAAAGCAAGTCAAAAGATAATGACATTGTCCACTGCAACAACACAGCGATGCTGCTGGAAAAGAGGTGATGTTGAGAGGACATAAGCATTTATAGTACTGCATGAACCACACAGTTAATAACCAGAAACAGTATTATTCTGTTTACAAAGCACACTGCAACTGTTATCTGCATTACTGAAGGACACCATGCAGGACGCTGAACTTTCTTTCACAGCAGTAAAAGGATCTTATTTTAATGTATCAAACAAACCTTGCACAGGCTCATGGCCTATATGAGCTGCCTTATGTTTGTGGAATAACTAGTCACAGGTTTTAGCCTGAGTTAAGTTGCATGGTACAAATGATACCAACCACACAATTCCCATGAGAACTGTGGACCAGACATCCAAAAACCAATGTATGGGCTTAGTGACAGGTGTTATACAAAACAGCAAGTTTCTCTTCCTCCTTCTTTCAGGTTTTAAGAGGAGAAATTCAGTGCTTCTCTGCCATTGTGAGCAAAAATGAGGCAGGATAGAAAAAAAAAGTAGGTTTATATTCTGCCAATCATGTAAAGCTGAGAAACGGGTCTTTCAGAGAAGTACCTATAGCATAAGAGAGATAGTAAAGTAGAAGCTGACCACACGAAATATCTACATCTAAGGCAACATACACCTAAGTAAAATCCATCTACTTCAACTGTTTTGGTAGCAGTCAGACTTCTTGCTTGGACAGAGGAACATTGCATAAGGGGAGGCATCGTGTCACCACAGAGGCGCAAATGCTCCCAAATCAAAAACAGGACTGAATAGTAAAGGTAAGGTGATCATTCTTTCAGCAGAAGAAAGACCCCAACTGCCTTTTAGAATCGATCAAAGCTATAGACTGTTGTAGGGAAAACTTCCTGTTAATTGCATCAGCCAAGGCCTTTCCCATGGCCTTGTGCAAGTACAAATAAAGGAGTGGGGTGCTGCGTTCCAGCCCAGTGTGCCCATGGGCGTGGGGAGAGTATCTTTAATTTGAGCCATCCCATCTCCTTTCAGTTGAAAGGAACAGGACAAATCCAAGGATCATACTGAGGTAGAAGCAGCTGAAACAGCTCCTAATGAGATGCTTCTTATTTTATTTTCTCCTTCCCACACTGACTCCTCCACTTTAAGCTAGCCCGTCCACAGAATCACAGAATGGCATGGGTTGGAAGGGACCCCAAGGATCATAGAGCTCCAACCCCCTGCCACAGGCAGGGCCACCAACCTCCAGGCCTGGAGCTACACAAGGTTGCCCAGGGCCCCATCCAACCTGGCCTTGAACACTTCCAGGGATGGGGCATCCACCACCTCTCTGGGCAGCCTGTTCCAGCGCCTCACTACTCTCTCCGTGAAAAACTTCCCCCTAATATCTAATCTGAACCTTCCTTCCTTTAGCTTTAGTCCATTCCCCCTTGCCCTGCCACTTTCTACCCTTCTAAAAAGCTGATTCCCCTCCTGTTTCTCTGCTCCCTTCAGGTACTGAAAGGCTGCAATGAGGTCCCCCCACAGCCTTCTCTTCTCCATGCTGAACAAGCCCAGCTCCATCAGCCTCTCCTCGTAGGGGAGGTGTTCCAGCCCTCTAATCATCCTCATGGCCCTCCTCTGAACCCTCTCCAACAGTTCTACATCTTTCTTGTATTGGGTCCCCAGATCTGGACACAGGACTCCAGATAGGGCCTCATGAGGGCAGAGTAGACAGGGACAATCCCCTCCCTGTCCCTGATGCCACCCCTCTCCTGATGGAGCCCAGGATCCCATCACCCTCCTGAGCTGCAAGAGCACACTGCTGGCTCATGTTAAGTTTCTTGTCTACCAGAATCCCCAAGTCGTTCTCAGCAGGGCTACTCTCAAGGAGCTCTTCTCCCAGACTGTATGTATGTTTGGGATTCCGTTGGCAACACCTTACACTTGGCAATGTTGAACCTCATTAGGTTCACCCGGGCCCACCTTTCCAGCCTGTCAAGATCCAGTTGGGTTGACATAGAATAATAATCAAAGGGACTGTCAGAAAAAGAAAAAAAAATATTGTCATTGGTACTGCTCTTGACACTCCTCCTGCCAAGCAGGAGCTAGAACAGGCAAACCAACTGGAGCAATAATGGGACTGTAGTGTCTGGCCAAGGCTGTCTAACGTGACAGCACTGCAGGAGTTTGGCCGGCAGGATACAGAGGTCATGCATCATCTCAAGCACCCAGCCTTGGTCACTCTCCTCAGCTTTGAGGAGTTTCATTAGGACAGCGCCAAGAAGTCAAACGCAGCAGTGGGTTAGAGGGCAAGGACAGACTCTGCTTGCTAATGAGCTTGAACGCCAAGATTAACCCTGGCTCAACGCTTGCAGAACTGACCTAAGCTCATCTAATGCAGACGAGCGTTACGTTCCAGCTATACTCTCCAAGTTAACTTGTACAAACTGTACTCACCTCTCAGACCACAGACCTACTTATTTCAGTCATTTTTTTATTCAGAAAAAGAGTGAAACCCACAGTTCGGCCCAAAACCAGAAAAAGAGCTTTGCAAGCACCACTACAGATAGCATCTTTGAGAAACAAGTCCTCTGTGTCCCCCACCCTCTCAGCTCTTCCCTTCTCCAAGTGAAGCTTGGCCTCCAAGTGTTGCTTAGCCAGAGAATTCAGATAAAGAAAAGATGGGACCTGGTAACTACAGAAAAGGAATGTTAAACGCAGGAATCAGAGCCAAGGCAGAATTGTCCTGGTACATGGTGCCACCCCAAACCAACTGCATGCACAGCTTCTATCCAACACTGAGTGGTGTGAACTTAAAAGCTTAAAACTTGATTATTTTTTCCCTCAACATGCAGGAACCCCCTATTTCTAAAAGAATCATGTTTAACTACAACCTACACAAACCCCCTGCACCTGAATCTGTCCAGACAGACCCTGTACAAAGACAGCAGCACCATCTCTAAAGACCTGCTGTAAGACCACAGTGGCCCAACTGCCACTCAGCCGTAACAATGCTTTGAGTACCCAGGTGAGCCAGAACTTCCACACTGACACAGAGAATCGCAGAATCGTTAAGGTTGGAAAAGACCTCCAAGATCATCTAGTCCAACCATCCCACTACGTCCCCCTATATTCCTAACTAAACCATGTCCCTAAGTACCTCATCTAACCTTTCCTTGAACACCCCAAGGGACGGTGACTCCACCACCTCCCTGAGCAACCCATTCCAATGCCCAACCACTCTTTCTGAGAAGAAATTTCTTCTAATTTCTAACCTGAGCCTCTTCTGGTGTAACTTGCAGCCATTCCCTCTTGTCCTGTTGCTACTTATCTGCGAGAAGAGGCTGAGCCCCAGCTCACCACAACCTCCTTTCAGGGAGTTGGAGAGAGCAGTAAGGTCACCCCCGAGCCTTCCTCTTCTCTCAACATGTAAGTAAGAGGTGGCAATTCTGTGTGAGGGCAGGAGAGAAAAAAGAAAGGGGTGGGAGGGTGGGGAAAAGCAGACCGAAAAGCATTGCTGCACATGGATATTACCACTGGCCATGACTTTCCATCTGATATATCTCTTTCTCCTGGAAGACACACTTTGCTTTTTCAAAGGAGACAAAACATGAAAACATAAAGTTTCTTACTGCTTTTCATTCCACTTTGCCTGCTCTCACCTCCCCTTGCTGTAATAAAAAGATGATATCCAGAACGTGGAGACTTTCCCCTTTTTAGTTTTCCACGCTTCTAACTATCAGTAAAATAAAAAAGGGAAATGAAAGGAAAAAGTTGTATGTGCAAGAGGCAGGGGAGATTCTAGAATACAAATCATTCGTCTAGGGTGGGGGAAGGGAGGAGACACAGCAGGGAAAGAAAATGGGAAGTATACCAAGTATACTCACTCTTTGGTTGGTTTTTTTTTAAAATTGCACAAGTGTCAGATGTATTTCTGTATTCTCAACTTCGATATTTGAAAGAACTCCTCTGAAAGAGTTTTACTTCTCCCCTGCCTTCATTTCCTAGTCTGTTCTAATCCAAAGCTTTATGACACCGGCACGTGACGTTACTGCAAATGGTCTAAGTTTTATTACATTTGACTTCACCTCTCACACTGCCGTGAGATTAGCACTAGGACGAGGTGCCAGCTCACAGAGACCCAGCACGGAATGAATCCAGGCTGTTGGCTGTACAAAAGTCTGATGGTGTTCCTGGGAAGATCTCTGGCTGCTTGCTGCTCTGCTCTCCAGCAGCTCAGCCAAATAATGTGTGACTGGATAATGGGCCGTCATATTCACAGCATTATCAGGAGGCAAACGGAGCATTAGCTTACTGGGGAAAAAAAATTAAAGAAAAAAAAAATCAAAGATCCCATTTAATAGGGTTCTCAAAGGATTTTTTTTTTAAATTAGATTTTAAACAGTAATAGTCTTTTCATTTTAATATATTACAAATTTACACATGTAGAAAGGAAAAGATTAGATCTCCAGCGGCACAGCAATTTGCCTACCAGGTAGGTTAGGACCATCTCAAAATGCTTTATATTCTTAACTGTAGCGACTAAATAAGCTCCATTTCAGGAGAATTTTGTTTCCAATTTTGTTTCAGGTATTATTTCTTTTCATGAGATGAACTTAGAGTATTCCTAAGTCCCAGACATTACATCTACCACCTATGTCAGTCACTTCGGCCAAAACAGTCAGAGCTGTGGCCAGGGAAGAACAGTTGCATTGGAACCAAAGAACATACATGACCTTGAGTTTTACTGTAGGCAACAAGTCTTCCTGTAGGGCTTGAATCCTTCCTACCTTGCCTCCCAACTATCTGCCCCATCTCACAGCATCCTCAAATTTTACTGCCCTAGCCCCAGGAAACAGATGAAAGGAGGGACAGGCAGGCTTTTGCATCCCAAAGGTCTTTGTGAAGCATCTCCCACAAAGCCGCAGTGTGCATAGGCAAAAAAAGATTCTTCTCCCCTTGGGTGTTTCTTTAACCCCCTAAAATTCCTTTTTTTTTCTGCAGATCCAGAACTGCAACCAGGAATCCCAGAAGGGATTCAGCCAGGTTGATCAGCTGCCCCATTCTCCTGCACTGAGACCTGCACTGTTCATCTGACCCACCAGTGAGCTGGTTGGAAGGAATGGCAGTGACCACTTTTCTCGAAAAAGATGAGCCACCACATTCACATACTCTACTGAAAGGAATGACAGTGTCATGAAAATTACATTCAAGGACTCCATAAGTCCTCGATGTTGGCAGTTTTCCCTAGCATTAAGTTTTGCTCACAGCTCTCAAACCCAGACTTTGCCTTTCCCAAACAGATTCAAGTAGAGTCTGTTATACCATTTACACATAAATGAATGAGAATATGTCCTGAATAATACTCCAAATCTAATGATAAATATTTATACTGCTCTTGATACTCAGAATACGAGGCCTGAATCCTCTAGATATAGCTTTCATTCAACACAAGGATCTTAAAATCTTGTAGGATTTGAGCTTGACTACATAATGGCTATTAAGTTCAGGACGTTACCAACGCAGCTACCCTTGGAGAGAGCATAATGTCACAGATCTGCTGTCTGAAGAGGCCATTAAAGTTAACTATTTTGATCTCCTACCTGACATGAGAAAGATACCTGATGTGATTGTGGATCACCTGCCATGAAGGGGTTATCTGAAGCTGGAGGCAGTTAACAAAGATAACATGGAGATCTGTATCACATATAATTATCATTAAACTCAGAACACTCTGAGTTTATCACAGCATGGCAGAAGTTAATATGTAAAGAAGAGCAAGTCTCAACCATACCATCCTACTGCAGAACCCCTCCTTTGCTATAATCTCATACCGCCTTTTGCTTCACCCTTCCTCTGCTGGAGTTAATTAGTTGAAAATACAATGGAATAAATTTTGTTAATATGTTTTCTTATTAATTCAGGGCCCAATCACATAACTTGTGGGGTTTTTTTTTTAAATAAACTTACATGAAGTTACAAGAAGTACATTATTTGTCATTTTTTGTGAAAGAAACATTTCTTCCTTACTTACAGCTACCCTAAGTCATCATGAACTACAACAAAATTAAGCATGACACATCATGAAGCAAAAGGGGAAGTTATGCAGAGGGGAGACTGGTGTCACTCTGAGCCATCAAAGCAGGAAGTTGCATTTCCAGAGAGCTGCCTGACTTTTAGTCCAAATCTACCAGAATTTCACAGAATGACTCAAGGTGAAGGAATATCCACAAACCTCAAGGTTAAAGGTTTAAGCCTGCATTTTCAAGACAAGGCTGAGGTATTGTTTACTTTTGAAAGTTGCTGCAACTTCCTGTTGAATTACTAAAGAGCCTCTGGATGAAGGAGGAGTTGGCACTCCACGTGGGATGGGAAAAAGAAGACATCTGTTAGGCTACCAAGCCACAGCATAGGCAATGAAACTGAGCTCTACGGGCTGAGCGGGATCAAAAGGAACAAGCCTGGATCTCATCCATAACTGACTAGAAGTTATGGCCTCCCCTTTGAACCACTCCATCACTTGTCCTCCCATTTCCTATTTCTGCTGGTAAAATAACCCCAACACACCACCACCAAAAACACAAGGTGCTGCTTCAGCTGAGACACTTCAGCTGTATGCTAAAGTGCCTGTGTGACGCAGCACCCAGAGCACTTCATGTTTTATCCTCACGGCACCAAAGAGCCACTTCTTACACAGAGAGCCTGCGCCACAGAAAGACCAAGCATCTTTACCTTGGGAACAAATCTGGTTTCCTAAGATTGCATTGTTTAATCCCTAGGCCAAAACTCTTCTACAGCAAACAGTCCCTAGGAGATGGCTTTGCTCTCCTCTTAGAGGAACCACTCACATTACACTCCAGTGCAGGGCATTAGCAATATGTAAGTGATAATTCATCAGTATCTACTTCTCAAGTACCGAGATTGTGGGACACATTAATTGGCACACCTATCTAGCACACTTACACAGTAAACAGGTGACACAATTAATAGGGGGTAATATTGGGCAACAGTACATAACACACCTAAGGACTGCCTTGTTGAGGGTATGTGCCACCACATTCATCTCCTCCTGAAAGGCAGTGGAAAGAGAACGCTGCCAGGAGGTATTAATAACCGGCTTCGAATTCTCCACTGAAAGAGACAGCGCTCAGATGATGAGATTGCTCATACCACATTTTGGAAAAAAATCACATTCTGGTTGTTCCTCTTTTTTATATAAAATACTCTATATTTGTATTAGCGACTTGCTGATTGCATGTTCCACAGGTAAAGCAGCAGCTGGAAGCCAGAAGCTTTTATAGATTTCTAATGGGACCTACAGTGTTCCCTTTAATTTCTTATTTCTAACGTGGGTTGAACAGGAAATTATTTTGCCTCTGTACGAACACACACAGAAAAAACCCACCCTGACCTGTTGACATTTCCAGAAAAATTCCCCACCCTGCATCAGGGTTAAGAGTTGAAACCTTAACGCTTTTGATAAGCCCCAAAAAAATCCAACATAAATCAATCATCTGTTAAAGTTGATATATTTCAATGTAAACATTTTTATGAGCTAATTCTGAAGTGGTTTGTTATGACTCCAACCTCCTCTTAAAGAGAAAAGCATTGTAGTTGCTTTAAACTCCAAAACAAAGAACAGTTTAAATTGGAAAAGCATGTTTCCTTTCACTCTCAACAGTTTTAAAACACCAGTCGCGCCATTCTGCTCAAAATACATCTAGATCTTCTTTGACAAAAAAATCAGCTACAAAATTAATACAGGTTCACATTTTATCATATTCTTGATGTGAATGGCAAAGCTGAACATCTTTACTTTGCATGCACCGGCCAGTAACTGCCCTCAACCTTGCTCTTCCCTCTTCCAGCACATAACACTAGAGGAAACCCCAACGTTTGTGCTTGTACCTCAAAAAGAAGCCTCCATCTGCATTTGCTTCTGGAACTGTATATTCAGTCACACAGCAAATCATTTCAACATGACAGCCTACAGTCTACATGGTCATCACTTAAAATCTACAAAAGCAAGTTCACCATATGTGCTCCTGTTAAAAAGAGAAAACACCCCTGGCTACCAAAACCAGGGGATAAGGCTCCTGGTAACTGAGTCCAAGCTGCTGGCCATGGGGTCACATGTTCCATCTCACAGAGCTATTGAGTGCCATTTAAAAAAACAATTAAATAAATGAAAGGTTGTTCCGATGCTACACAACTCTGGTTCATTCTCAAGAAACAGAACAGCTCTACATTTATTAAGCAGCTTGCCCATTTACTTAAGGAAGGTCGCTCTTTTCTTCCTAGTCTCCTTTTATTCTTTAGTATTATTTTATGTTGAGGGATAGGGATGGGCTGAGATAATCGCACAAAAAAAGTTTCTGGGGAGCCTTGCAGCTAGCACACACTTGACATCTTCCTCTACAGACTGGGACAGCAAACGCAATCCTCTCCCAACCCAAACTGTTGTTTCAGATCAACTGTAGTCAATCACATTTGAACTATAACTTCAAGCAAAGCCGAAGGTATGCTTTTAAATTATTATTTATGCTTTGTTGAATATGTTTAGATATCTTAATAGTTTATGCTGCAAATAAATGTTTATTAATTAAAATATCTTCCCTGGATTACCTTTATATTACTTCCTGCAAATTTAGCTTCAAAAAGCCGTAGCAATTTTAAGCCCAGGATACACTACCTGAGCACAGGACACACCAGATACAGCACCATGAAGGATACCATGCTCGAACACAACAGTACTGCATAAAGTACAGAGTGATACACTTATTTCATACTTAAAACCAGCAAAACCGCCTGAACAGTTTTGTTGTTCAACAAACTGTTATCAAAAGCTCTGGCCACAAAGAGCAGCTGCACTACAAGCCTTCCTTGAGAAGCTAAGACATGCTTCTCGAGGCAGTCAATAAACTAGTGAGCAGTGTTGATCTGTTTGTGCTTGTTCCCGTTCTGTAAGTGTTTATAGTAGAAATAAGAGGTGAAAATACGTGTTTGAGCAGGCTTACCTGCCAACTGCTGTAGCAGAGAGCGCGCAGAGCACTTGAAACTGAATCTGAGGCTGAACAAAGAAATGTAACCAAGGGGCTTGTGAGCCCACGTACTCTTTTAAAAAGTAATGCTGGAAGAGTTTTGGAAAGATAATTAGTTATCTGAAGATAGGAGTTCAGCACTAAGTCCTCATAACCAATTGCTTGTGTTGTCCTTTAATAGCTTTCTAGCAGTGACTCACCTCCAGACATTCCCTTTCATTCCTGCTCGTCTGTCTTTGAAAGAAACACCCTCGAGCTAAATCAATACAAAAGAGAAAGGCACACGCAAAAAAATAAAAATAAAAATCACGATTTATTGGAGGGCGGATTCACTGTACATGCTGAAATCCCCACGGCTTCACAGGGTCTAAAGCGTCGGCCTACGTAGCACTGAGAGGGCAGCAGCATGCTGTCCCTTGGGGAACACTGCACCAGGGGCTTGGAAAAGTTAGCACCAGGCACTTCATCACCCGAGCACACCCTGGCAGCAATTTCCAAACTTTTCTGCCTACAAACACCGTGTCTGCTGCAATCAGCCTTTCCAAAAGGCTCCAAACACGAACATAAGTCACCGCAATCCTCCAAGGCTCCGGACTGCACCTTGGCAGCTGCGAACCCCTCGCTCCTCAGCCGTAACAAAGCACTTAGCAAGGAGCACCTTCCCATCACCTGGCTCTGAAGAGCAGCAGCAGCACTAAAACAGGACCTCTCAGAAGAAGGCAACAGCCGGGTTTGCTGCTACAAGGCCCAGAGCTGGACTACAGCTCTTCAGACAGCCGCAAGAAACACCGCTGTAGCGGGAGCTGCGGGACGTCTCGGGGCATCGCAGGGATCCCCGCGCCCTTCTGGGCTCTTGGGTCTGGTCTGGAAACGATGAATCGCGGACAAGAAAGGTGCTCCCGGCCCTGCTCCTGGCCCCGCTCCTCAGCCAGGCGCGGGAGGAGTCACCGCACCGGCCGGCTCTCGAGACGGCCAGCCGCTGGGGCTGCGGGACCAAGGGAGAACTGCAGCTCAGCCCCTCCGAAGCCGCGGGACTGACCTGCCCCTGCCTGCCGCTGCCCCGCAGACCCCGCTGGGCTAGCGCATGGCCCCGGGGCGGGGAAAGCCCCACGGCTGCAGAGCGGGCCACGGCGCTTCTCCTCCGCCTCGGGGCAAGCCCCGCAGCCAGCGCCCGAGGGGCTACTCCTCGCTTCCCCCCGACCACTCCGCGCAAACCTCCGTTTTCAACTTTCTCCTCAGCGAGGATAAGCTCCCAGGAAGGGGAAAGAAGGCGGCACCGCTGGCCGCGCTGCTTACCCAGAAACGGGACCCGCAGAAAGCCTCCATAGCCGCGGCAGAGGGCTCAGAGTCTCCTCCAGGCCCACGCCGGGCACCGGACAGGGGGAGAAGCCGGTTCCTTCCCTCCTGGGCGGGCCGGGGGCGGGGAGCAACGGGGCCGGCGCGTCCCGTCCCGCCCTCCCCGCCGGCGGCGGGAGGTGCCAGTGCCACCGCCCCCTGCCCTCTCCCCCTCGGCCTGGGAGGCGCCCGTCCGGAGGTCGCAGGGGTCCCTCCCGCCGGCTGGGCAGCCTGGCGGGGCAGGGGCCTCCCCTGGACCCACTGTGGCAACTCCTCAGAGGCCAGCCAACCCCGGGTGGTGCCGCAGGCAGGGAGAGGGGCTGCCGCAGACCTCCCCCAGCCCCTACAGCCCGGCAGCACCGCTGAGATGTGGCCTCTCGCCTTTCAGGGGTGACCCCTTATATAGAAGGACCAAGGGCCAGGAAAACTTTTCCCCTGGCCAGCGTGACCTGCTGAGACAAGCAGACCCCTGCCTTGGGAGGGGGCACTGGTGGTTCAGGCAGGGTGAGGGATGGTCATCAGCACAGCTGCCCAGAGCTGGGGCATCTGCTGGGTTTGGGGCTGACCGTGCCCATCCATCCAGATCACCTAGGCTAACATTAACATCTTGGAGATGCTTGCTGTCTTCCCCTTAGAGCCTTGTGGAGTGTGATTGCCTCAGAGGGACTAAATGGGCATCATGTCTCTTACCCATCCATATGTAGCCTCTTCCTTCAAGGTGATTGCTTCCGCTGTAGACATGTGGTTAAACCAGTGGCGTGGATCAATTTTCAAAAGCTTTCAGTCAATAAATTTCATGTATATGTGTAACTAATAGATTTTGTAGAGTAGCACCTTGGACACAATCTGGATTTCACCTCCCCATGATGCAGAAGAACTGTTTGCTTTCCTCTTGGGCAGGACTTCTCTGACAGCATTATTGACCTTCCAGCACCTGCTGTTTGTCCACCCACTTGCTGTAGCATCTGGTTCAATAACAGGATCTCATGCAAAGCACCCTGCTGCTACAAAGCTACTCAAATATTATAAGAATTTCAGTTTCTTTCCTTGGAGGAAGGTGAGGAACAGACAGGATGGTGGTGTAAAAAAATGCTCACCAGAATGCAAAAGAGAGATGAGAAGCACATTCTGCTAATCTTTTATGAAGGCCACTGAAGATGCCAGGGGCAATATCCACTCAGAGGAGTATCAGAGGAAGCCACGTATTCCCCACAAACAATGCTGATAATTTGTTCTAGACATTTACTCTGGCTGAAGGACACCATTCTCTTAGTGTGGGAAGACAAGATCTTGCCCAAGATGAAGTTCTCTGGTGATTGCCCACAAGATTTGAAATCTCAGACTGATCCAGGCTAATCAGCACAATCACATTACAATCCTCTCAATGAAATACTAGAGGAGCCAACTGGATGAACGAGATCTACTGAGGACATTGTGGGTTGTCTTTGCAAATCATACACTGAAACTTCTGTTCAGTGGAACTGCATCACAAGAAAAGTTCTAAGAAAAGTCAGTAATAGCTGGAAGTTACTCCTCTATGGGTTTGTCAACCTCCTCTCCTACAACAACCTGTAAGAGCAGTTACTCCACGAGAAGTGCTGAGAATTTGATCTCTCTTGACACACAAACATACATCTCTGTTTCCTGCACTGAGGACCAGAACTTTATGCAGTTTGAGAATGTGTCCTAAATTAAGACCAGCTCTGGCCTTATATGATGTTGCAGGTAACAGAGGCACTCGCAAACAGCTACTGTAGGCTGTGTGTACAGGAGGGGAGAGGTTTATTTTATCAGTGCACTGCACAGTTCCATCGACATGTGCAATGTCAATTAATTCCTGATTAAAGTATTGACTTCAGTGGAATTGTTCCACCATATCCATGGAGCAAGGTCCTGTATTCGGGTATTTCCCTGGGTCTCACAGGAGCCTAAAGTAGGGGGCCCAGAATGCTTCTGTTTCTTGCTGCACGGTCCTAATTCCCAGTGGGCAATTTCTGTGCTTGGTAGCAGCCCATGCCATTAAGCAGGGAGGGAACTGATAAGCAGGGGGCAGCTGGGGTGCCAGATCTCCCCGCATGCCCCACCACAAGCATGAGGGGAGCTGCCAGGCAGCCAGTCTGGACCTCACAACAGACCCTGCTGACTTGCACTGACTTTGAGGTGTAATTACTGACCTCCAGGTGCTGTCTGGCAGAACAGACTAGCAGAGAGGAAAAACCAAAGACAGAATTAAGGGAATATTAAAGTCTCAGACAGACAAGGTGAGGAGGAACTTAAAAGCTCCCGGGAACAGCCATGGCAAAGGATTCTGCTGAACCTGGTGCAAAGCAGAGCCTGAAGCACGGTCTCTGGCAGCTCACTTTGGTCCTGTTGCCTTTTGATGATGGGAAGGAAGCCAGATGTATGCAGAACGTGTCATTACTCCTCTAATGTTCCCCCAAGTGCAGGCCGGCTGTGCAGGACAATGAAATGGCACCTTTTGTGTGAATGTTAGGGAGGTCATGAACTCACCTTTCCTCATCGGACATTTATTCCGGGGAGTGGCAAGATCTGATCTGGGTTCATTCAGTAATGTATTTGCATCCTCTTTTCCATGCCAGCTGCACAGTAAAGGACTTTTCACCTGTTAACACACACAGAGCAGGTCAAGTCAGCGCAATCACAAGGCACCTACAAGGCGCACCCAGGGCCATGCAGCAGCAGGGCAGCTATCAACTGGGGCGGCTGGCCAGGGCAGGACAGGAGGTAACGTGAGAGAGAAGCTGTTTGTGTAAGCACAGTGCCAGGTTATGAGGCAAGCGTCTTTTCATGCAGCACCTCATGCTGATTTGTGAAGCACTAAAAGCAGAATGAAGTGTGACCAATTCCTGAAGAAATCCCCATAAAGAAGGACATTTAGAGTTGAGGAAGGCTTGAGCACCTGTGGCTCTGGAAGTCACAGCTTTATGGTTAGTTGACTATAAATATTGCCTTCTTTCTCTGCTTGGAACAGCGGAGGCTCCACTTCCTTTCCAAGACCCACAGCGTGTCACATTTTACAGATAGCAAGAAAAAGAGGCTGCCAGAGCAGCATCTTCAGCAAAGCCTTAAGCATTTATGTTGTAAGAAAGGGGATGACACCATGTTTTAACACATCTGAGATCTGGACTTGTGACAAACTCTGCTTAAAGTGAACACTGCATGAGTAGCAGCAGACTTTGGGTTTCTTCTTTTTGAGCGGTCAATAGGGCTGCATACAGTGTGCATCTCCCTTCTTGCATGAAGGGATTTAACTTTAATTTCCTAATTTCTGGAAAGCACAGTGAGCCCTTTGGAAGTCCTGTGAGAAAACAAATGAAGCAGTGGGCTAGGAATTTTCAGCCCCAGTTTTCACTCATGACTCTGCTTTTGGGCACGTACCAGTTACATGGCTCTGTAGGCAAGGAGTGGAAAGCAAGATTCCCCTGGCTAGAAGAGAGACAGCAGTTCACTGGAAAGTTCGCAGGGAGGTTGGGAACACACTGCATTTGGCCTGAAGCTGCATTGTAAAGTAATGCTGTTCCCCCTGGGGTGAGGTGGGGTCCCACAGGCTATCAAGGCTCTATGAAACAAGAAAACGGTGTGTGCATGACACCTCCAGGATGCCACGTGTAATACCGTCTTTCCCTGCTACACGAGTGCTCCCATGTTTCACACTGAGAGCCATGAGCATGAGAAGAATCAAGACATGCTAAGAACCGCCTAGATCACCTCAAAGTGATCCTGGAGCTGCTCCAGCAGTGAGCAGCCAAACTCTGAAAGCACTGGGTGTCTCTCTCACCTGCTAGATAACTCCACAAACATGCTCTCAAGTGCCTGAAGAGGTTGATGAAACCTGTAGTAGGTGTAACAAGCCCCAGCTTGTGGGTGGTTTAGCTGTGGAAGGAGCTTGGAGTGGTGGACAAACCACCCCAGACAAGCAGCACGTGGCACTTGGAACTTCTGGGGCAAAGACCCAAACTGCCCTACTTCATCCGCCAACACAATTGCCACAGCTTATCCTCTCCCCTGCCAATTCAGCCACTCCACAGGTCCCTCCTGGTTTTAATGGGCTGGAGCTATTCAGGATTTAATTGCAAAATGGACAGACAGAATCCACGTTGTTTGCAGGAATCGTACCGCCAATGCCAGGTCCTGCTTTGTTTGAATAAACATGGAGCTGTGACCAGCCCTTGGCCACACTGAGCCACTGACACCCAGCAGAGCAGTTCTGTGCTGCCTTCACAGGTGTCAGCACAGCACATGCTGCCCACTGCACTATTTGTTTCTTTGTAGAACAGTTCCAATATTAACTTCTTCCTGATTTCCCCCAGAACAGCTGGATTCTGTTTTCTGTTTCCATAAAATAATTGTTAGCACAGTACGTAATTAAGTGGTTTAACCATCCTTTTCATTTCCCAGCTGGAGCTGCAGGGGTCTTTGGTTGCATTATTTAGAGTATTAAATAGATATGGAAAGATAATCTATTCAGGATCTTTGAAAGCTTGCCAATTAGAGCATCCAGTGACTCAAGTGATAATAGAAATGCCAGAGGATGTTGCAGGATTATATAGTGTGTTGTAAACATGTCTGAAGCATTGGATACAACACGTAAAAAACACCTTAACAGTCACCCTCAAACACGAAACCGCCAGCAAGGGAATGGCTTTTGCTGAGGATGCTGAAGACCACACCAAACCCTGCAGAAAGTGCAGGCTGCAGGGGGACCTCAGATGCAGCCTGAACTAATGTGCACAACTAAACCACTTCATGGCATTGCCACCTAGCGACAAGCACTCCTCCTGTGCCCGAGTGAAGGTGGAACTTCCCAGCACCTCGGCACAAGCCATGTCAGATGGCAAAGGCCTGCTTGATTATCCTCCTCCCACACAGGGCCAAGCAGAGGTTAAACAGCACATTTGAGCTCATGGGTTGTAGATGTGCTGTAGCTGCCGTGTGTGAGTGCACAGGCCATACAGGACTGGCGCGGATCGGCATGCACTGGGAGGACTGCAGGCTGGGATGTATGCTTTACACACACACGGAACAGGGCACAAGCATGTGCAGGGACAAACAAGGCTCTTGGGTGCTGCTGCACACAGCTGCTGAGATGCTAGACAGCCCTAGGACTGTCCCTGAATGGGTCGTTGTCTCCCAGGGCTTTCCACAACCCAGAGCCACGCAGCCAGGGAGAGATGCCAGCTGGTGTGCACAGCGGCCTGGCTGCAAGCAGCTCCCGCACACACGGAGCAACGTGTGGCTCTACGATGCGGCTCCACTGGCTGGCATGGTGCTCCTGAATCCAGGAGAAATCCTTCCTCTCCTCCTGCCATAGGAAGGGACTTGTATAAAATCAGTAGCTGAAAATCCCCTCTTTTTCTTTTCTTGGTGTTTTTTAAATTTTTGTTTTCCATTATCCCTTTCTTTCCCCCCCCTCCTTTCCCTTTTTCTCCAACACCGCCCTGATCCCGCAACGCCGAGCTAAGAGGCAAAGCTCCTCACAGGGGGGCACAAGGGCACCGCGGGGTCTGTCCTTACCCGTTTCTCCGGTAGCCGGGGGCAGCTCTCCCCATCCCGAGCCCACTAGGTGGTAGCAAACCTCTGCGAACGGCCCGGGGCCGGGGCTGCCCGCTGCGGGGCCTGTGGCTCCTTTGCTCCTCCGGGCAACTCCGTTCAGACCCCTGTTCCTCTAAAACTTCACCAGCACTGAACCTTTAATCTGATGCTTTACACAGTGCTGGTAGTACAAAAAGAACCAGGCATTTCTTCAAATTGCTTTTTCCCACCATCTTTTTTTGGGGTATTCTAGTTCAGGTCTCATTTAAGACTTATTGTCTCAGTTTGTATCTCTGGAACAGCTGGAATTCCATATTTTGGGTGCAAACAGGCCTTTCCCATTTCTGAGTCTTGCAAGGTTTTGCAGAGCTCTGGCCAAGAGATGTGCTGCACACACAGCTCTGCTGATGGGACACTGCTCTCCAGAAAGCAGGACAGTTAGCCAAGTTCACCTATCTTAACTAAGCCAGAAACAAATTAAATCTGAAGTGGTTACTCCCCCTTGATGCAGCTACCATCACATAGAAAACAATCTGGAATCATGTGGCATCCACATTACTCACCAGAGTAACAAAGCACCATGCCCCAGCTCTGGCAAGTTGAGAGCGATCAGCCAACTTGTGCAGGAGCGTTCTGAAAACCATCAGCAAAAGAGCTTCATACAGGGGCACTCACAAAACAGAGCAAAAAACAATCCCCCAGCCAAGCCCCTCTGAAACCCAGCATCAGAAACTGAGGGGTTTGACACCCCCATTAGGAATTACCTCAACCCACCTGAGCACAGAGAGGTGTGAAGTGCTTGGACCTGGGACCTGCTCTGCTTTCCTGGCCCAGAAGGCACTTCACTGGTTCCAGTGTGGTGGGGCTGGCCCCACAGCCTGGATAACACAGGTGCATTGCAGAGCTCACCTCCGGAGGCCTGCTTTGCACAGATTTTCATGGGATTTTGCACAGATCCACATTATCTCTCTGTTTAAGTGCTAACTTATTTCCTGCTTGTTTCTACTCAGAGGTTAATATGACCGGGCCTGTATCAAAACACCCTCTGGACAACATAACCACTCTGGATGTCAGTTTAGGGTCATCCTCCTGCATAGCAATCATCAAGTCGTTCAAGCCCAAGTGAGAGAGGGCTGCAGAGAGCCCAAGTGCCTGGTTCCTCGCTCCAGCAGCTCCTCCCCAGAGGAGAGGCAGCTTCACTAGGAGCTAAATAGCTAATTGACTAAAGGCATCTGGAGAGTTTAGGTTCAAGCATCTCTGGTGGGTACCATTGCCACTAACGCCCCCTGCCAGGAGCTAAATGACTGCAGAAGAGCCTGTTTTCAATTATCTCCTGCTTGTTTCTACTCAGAGGTTAATATGACCGGGCCTGTATCAAAACACCCTCTGGACAACATAACCACTCTGGATGTCAGTTTAGGGTCATCCTCCTGCATAGCAATCATCAAGTCGTTCAAGCCCAAGTGAGAGAGGGCTGCAGAGAGCCCAAGTGCCTGGTTCCTCGCTCCAGCAGCTCCTCCCCAGAGGAGAGGCAGCTTCACTAGGAGCTAAATAGCTAATTGACTAAAGGCATCTGGAGAGTTTAGGTTCAAGCATCTCTGGTGGGTACCATTGCCACTAACGCCCCCTGCCAGGAGCTAAATGACTGCAGAAGTGATGGAGAAGAGGCTGATGTACTTCAGGCCGGTGAAGATGTGAAAAAGCCCAGTATCTCCCTCTTCACAGCAACATGTTCTCATGGACACATCAAATCTGCCCCTTCTCCCAGCAGCCTTCGCATGGTGAAGGACTGGCTAAGCTCTCCTTTGCTGGCGCAGCGCGACTGCAAAGCACAACCGATGGTCTCCTTGGTGTTAGACCATGCCCTGGGCCCGATCCGTTCTGTGTCAAACCAAATTGCTCCACAAAGGGCCAACATGTTGCAACATTTCTTTCAGCTTCTCCTCAGCTGCCACTATACAATACCTATTCCAACTGTCTGCAATTAAAACACGACCAATAGACTTGACCACTCTGAACGATACAGATTATTATCATCGGCAACAACCAAAGAGGGAAGTGCACACTTGTTTTCTTTTCAAAAGCTTTTAATAGGACACATTTGTTTTTGTCATTTGTAAAGATTTACACTCATTTTTTGTCTTTTTGCTTTTTTTAAAAAGGAACATTTTAACCCAATTTTCCCCCATGACCACCACCTTTTGTTGCCCTGACCAAAAGACCTCATTTTGGCCTATATACCTGATACAGTATAACAATATATTAACTATTAAATACAAAGTTCTATAATATATACTAGGTCATTACGGACATTGCAATGGTACTGTGCCTACTCTAGTCACCTTGTGTAATAGTGTACATGGGTTATTGTAGCCAAAGGGGCAGAAAAGGGGAGACTGGGGCATAGCCTAATTTACAATGGCAATGCTTTTGTTTTCTTCTCTTTTTTTCCTCCTCTTTTTTTTTGTTTTTTCACCTTGAACACACCTTGTGCTGAGTGCAATCCACAGAAGTCAAAAACAGTGTTTGCTTTGCCCTCCTCCAAAATATCTACAGTATAAACGGCCTGTAACCGAGCTATGAAAAGTCACTTCTATGTGCAAGAGGCTGCAAGAATGGAATTTACGTTTTCCCAGATGTGTCTGCAATCTCTTTTTCCCTACGTGTCAGACTGGCGATAGCAGAATATCCTCCTCCCACCTGTATACAGTAAATCCACAGTAGTAAAGTGCTGGTGTGCTTGAATGAACTGGATAGCCATGCGACTATTTTACCATTTATAAGGGGCTGAGGTTTGGGGGTAGAGGTTTTATAAGGGTACAGTTCTCCAACAGTAATAGCACTGCGATATCGTAGAACTTGAGCTTAGCTGCTTACTTCTAAACATGACCTGGAGGCAGGCTCTGAAACTAGGCTATACACGGTGTAATACAGCAGGTCTGGCTCCAGGTTGATGAAAAGAAACTTGGTAGGTAAGAGCTGCTTCTGTTCCCAAGATGCTACGCGGACTTTTAACAATTTCTCTATAGATTTCTACAAAAATATAAAAAATTCTATCAACATAACCATTCTACAGAAGTCCTGTGGATTTTGTACATTTTGTTTAAAAAAAGTCAAATTCTATAAAACCCCCCAAACGGTATTTAAAATTATCTTAAGATTATTGCACACGCTGCAGTACACCTGTATTTGTTTTTCAAAAGGGCATCTAGAAAAAACTTATCTGGTCTAGAAAACAAACTATTTTACATGGATTTCTTTTCCTGAATGCATCATCATAGAGTATTTTTTTATTGGCTAGTCTTTACTGAATACTCGTGTACAATGTAAACTGTTTTGTTACTTCCACAAACCATGTCAGTGGGCAAAACCCCAAGTACTGAAACCAGAAGAGCCATTAGGCTTTCTGTTACATTTGGAGTTGAGCATTGGATCAACATCACATCACCGTCTTGTGCCATGATTTCAAGCTAAAATGTTGCTTTTTAAAAAAAAAATATTTCATTGGTAAGGAAGGAACTGTATGAGTAGTATCATTCCAGCTACACAAACACACTCCTTATCATTAAAGGAACCCAGGTTGGCAATTTTAGTGGCCTAGCTATTTTCCCAAATTATTTAGTACATGTGAAAGGCAAAGCTAAGGCTCATTACGAGTGTAAAACCAAGAAGGGATTAAGAATATTTCTCAGGCTTAATACACTGTAATTTTATTATTTCCTTAAATATGATCTGGGGGGGAACTGATGAAAGGTCTGTTTGAAATCATTGCTTTAGACAGGCTTAACTCTGGATTTGGACTGGCATATCAAAGACAGCGGGCTCCATATGAGCCCACATTGAAGAGGGGGAAAATGTCCCAGCCAAGAATTAATCTAACTGCAGTAAATAGTACAGAATGTTAATCCTCCTACTTCAAATACACTGATTGCCTGACTTCCCGCTGAAAGCCCTTACATTTCTCCAGGACATGCAAATCAATAGGGATCGTTTGTGGAGTAAACGAGTGAAAATAAAGGAGCTTAAGACCTCACATGGGCTGTTAGGTACAAACAGCATCTTCTTCTACATACACTTGAAGCTAATGCAGATACACGCAGACCTAACAGCCTAATCTCTGAATGGATAAAAGGCTGTACATCAACACGTTGTGGTGATTTGCAAAGATCAGTAGTTCTCAAAAAGTTACAAACTCCCGACTGACAGAATTAGCACAAATCCTCCTCTTGCTTGTGCTGGTTTAAAGACAGGATCCAGCAAAGCCTTATCCACGTACGCAGTTTTAAACCTGTGACTGTTCACACACTTCAAAATCATGCCTGCAGAGTCTTATTTAGCCTACATCTTAACATGATTTCATGGATGCTGAGGGAAGTTAAAGTCTGGTTTCCAACAGTCTTGTGGAGCGCGGGAGGCATTGAACCGGACCAACCTCTCACGAGCTTTCAGTCTGTGCTGTCCAGTTTTACGGACTGCTTTTTGCAGGGGGCGTTAGCCCAGAAGCAAGTAGTTAATTTATGAGATGATTGACATAATGTTACAAACTAAGAACACAAATTCCATTTCCATCTACTTTTTATCATAATGTGTTGCTGCTTAAGGCTTTCGATAGACTGGAAATAAAATTGTGGACAGGGTCATGTAAATTAACTCTTAGCAGTGACAGGAAAAAACCTGACTTGCTAAATGGAAAAATCAACAGACATTTCAGTACCTACAGACTTTCTTAACATGTATTCTACAAAATACCTTGCAGTACGCCTTGATTCTGCCGAACACACAAACATACGATTTTCATTTTCAAGAATTACTTAATACGATCAACCTCAAGGCAGCTTAAGCAAGAGCTTAACATTAAACATGAGCTTAAGTCCACTGCTGGGTCATGCCTGCAATAAATTCACCCACTGCAGATCTTAAACATGGCTTTGCTCCTCTTTTAGCCCAGATGCAGAAAGGAGGAGCTCTACTGCAAACAGCGGTTTTACAGAGCTGTAAAACTCAGCCAAAGAAACAGTCTGCCACAGAGAACACTGGAAAAACCTCTCAGAAGTGACCACAGGCTCTTCTTGCCTCAGTTTCCTAGGCATGTATGAAAATTAGCCATGGACATGACTTTGCGAGTCGCTGGGTAGACGATGTAGAATATCCTTCCGTACATCAGGACTGTGCATGGTTAAATGGCTCCCCATTCAGCATCCTCAGACACAGCTCAGCATGTTGGACCTTCCTGGGCTTGTGCACCTGCTTTTACCCTGGATGTCGATTTTATGCAAGGTTGGAATATTTTTTTGTTCAAACCCTGCCACTGCATTTCTATACTACCCAAACAATCATTTTTCCCGGAATATCACTGAAGTCCAAGGGGAAAAATAAATTACATTAAATAATCCTTATTTACTGCTGACTGTGGGATACATTTCCTCTGTAATGCACTAATTGGCTACATTTTGTGCTTTGCAAAACAAAATGAAACCCAAACAAAACAAAACAAAAAAAGAGAAGGGATTAAATATATATTTTAGGTTAAAATATTAATAAAAACCAACTTTATCTCAGAAATATTCTGAGATACATAAAATAGAAGAAAATTAATCGAGTCTTTAGTCACAAAATGTACTACATCCCGCAATACTAGATTCAATTAATTTAATAAAATATAATATACATATAGATTCTGCACATTGTATTGCTTTTACCTAAGCAGAACATATGCTTAAGTAAGCGTGATATAGGTTAACCACTCTTTTAACCAGCTGGTTCTTTAATCTTTCTTTGGAAATTTTTTACCTAGTGCCATTTTGGAATACAGAGTTTTTTAATTTTTTTTTTTCTCTATTACATGAAAGGAAGAAAACATTTGGCACCAACAGAAAAGTAACTCAGGGGTCCATTTCCGTTTGATCAAAGGAAAAGCTAGGAAGTGTCAACAAGTCTTTCTTTGGGGTAGGAGATGTTGACATACTGTCTGGAAGCAAGGAATCCCCTATATCCATCGAATCCTTGGACTCACAAGATGGAGCACGCCGTCTCAAGCAGATGTCTCCACTGGCAGGTGAGATGCTGTGAGGTCCTCTAGGTAGCAAACTCTGTCCATCGGGTGGATCTATAGATATACATGGAGGGCTCAGTTTTTTCTTCTGCCGAGTTCCTTGCAAGCCTTCCATTTCACTTACCACCTGACTTATGAAGCCAGAGGAGCTAGACGTGGAATGGTGCTGAGGGCTGTTTTCCATTGAACAAATCTCTATCGAATGTCTCCTTTGATCGTCTAACCAGGAGGGTGGTTTTTTTAGAAGACCCTGGGTGTCTACACTGTGGTATTTCTTCAGGTCCTTCAGTGTAACGTTGCCAGTATTGCCTATGTTCCTCTTAGGAGTGAGAGGCTGAACCTCTGAACAGGCACTCGAGGCTGTACAAGTTTCTGAAGGGAAAGGCTCTGAGGAGCTGTTTATTTCTGATACTTCTTGGTCCACTGAATCTCCAGGTGCCTCCTGATATGAGTCTGCACAAGCACACGATGCTGGTGCCTGCTTTGAAATATTATACTGATTGTGGGAATGCTGCTGCGTATGAACGCTCGCCCGGCTCCACGCAGCCAATTCCTGGGCTTCTGAGGGCATCAGAGCTATTGATGACTCCTCCTTGGGCACAGTGGGGACATTTGGGTCAGAGAGCTCACTCACCTCGGTGTGGAGATTCTCCTTGCTATCCAAAGAGTCGTTCCTTATGGCCATCTGTATCAGAGCGCAAGGGGATCAGGGAGGAGGGGAGTTGCCAGATGAGAGAGACAGACCAAACAAACGTTAGTACAAGCAAGGCACAACATTTACAGGGCACTCAACTCTCCGAGAAACCTCAGCACAGACCTACTGTCTCCTATAACTCGACCTGTGCCGTGGGGTCAAGCAATTCCCATGCTTCAGGGACCGGTGGGTTTGTCCCTGTGCAGGTGACAGCAGAATTTGGCCCATCATTCTTCAGAAATGGGTGACCTTTAGCTTTCTCCTCTAAGGACGGAGGGCTGCAAAACCAGAATGCCCACACCCAAACATAGACATATTCCTGTTATGCAAAGGAGGAGGGTCTGCAGCAAACCCCTTTATAATTTTAGCAGCCTAGGCACAATTGGAAGAGGGAATATGTGCAAGTGAGCCTGTGCATTCCCTTCTCTAGCTCAGGTGATACTGAGGGCATGGAGCAGGATCCCCAGAGCCAGCGACGCCAGAGCCACCACACTCTGCACCAGTAGCCTAACCCTGACTTTGGTCCCCGGGTTGGAGCCAGGACTCTGCACCATCTTATGGCAGGGGAGCTGGAAAACTGGAGTCCAAAGCTGGACAACTACTACTACTACTACTACTACTAGTTATTTCAACTTATTCTGATGCTTCAGTTCAGGCTTCCTAAGGCACATTTTGCCTTGGCTATCTTGAGCTGCATGCAGCATCAGCGCCTGCTGGCAGAGAGAACCACATTTTGAAGGCTTTGTCTTTTCACTGTGCTGCATCCCTTGTCAAAAAGGTTTATAAATCAGCCATGTTAACTGGCCCTTAAAGGCAGAGTAGCAGTTTGAGAGACTCTTAAATGATCTTGAAGATTGAAAACTTCACAAAGGAATTTGGAGGAATTTGGAATGTGTACAGCTGGTCTCAGTCCTTTAGCGAAATGTAAGGAGATGAAATTCCTCATGCTAAGGAAGGCTTTTGTGGTGAATCACCCCAAAATGATCTTAGAATTTATATAAATATTGTCCCGCAAGGATCATTTGAGTCAAATGATCTCTATTCAGGCAAAGCTCTCATCAGCTGCAGTATGCACACGTGTGCACACAGAGACACAAGAGTCTATCGCTACATCTGCAGATTGAGTTCCCTTTGTTGCCTGTGAGAGTTGAGAGAATATTTAATATGGCAAATTATTTTGTACAATGCTGGTGAACCCTTTCTAGTTAAACTTCTACTGCAAAATACCAGCAACTAATCCCAGCCAAGACAGGAGTTAATCCTGGTCTCCTCAGTGCTGCTACTTCTAGTGAGTGTTTGGGAGAAGAAATCACGTTCATATCCTAAGAAGAGACACAGACACCACAAAAATGTACAATACAGAAGCAAAAAGTAATTATCATAATTAATTTTGCTTGTACACCAACCTGTGTTGCACACAACAGTATTAGTCACCACCAGCTCTTTCTTGCCTTATGATACAGGCATCTTTGGTAGTTATTAGCAGTAACTCTTTGTACAACTCTTTTATTGGTTTGTTTCAAAGTAAAAGGACCCTCTGCCATCCCAAAGGTGCGTACACCTGTAGTAACCACAGCTCGGTGTGGGCTACACCTTGGATACACAGTCCTGGAGCCAGAAAATCAATACAGTTTTAGTGTCTGGTAGAATTCCCCTGGAGAAAAGCTTTTGTGCAACGCACTGCCAAGGAGCCTATTCCTCAGCAGGGAATGTTCTCTCAAAGCATCCGATCCACTCATCTTCATCTGCGAGTGCATCCCTAATTGTCAATCTTTCTGGAGTCTAAACTGCCCGTTACTGTAGGGACTGTCCTCTCTCCAGCACTCTGGAGGGAAAAGGAGGTTAAACACAACAGGTTTTAATGATGGAGGGAAGTGCACGGACCAGGTATGTGGTGGACAAGATTTATCTATGCACAAATTTAGGATAGGAGAGGGGAGGAAGGGGAAGGAAAGGAACAAAAGAAAAGAAAGAAAACAAATCAGAATTACATGCAGTATACACAACGATAAGGAAACATGGGTAGTGCAAACCAGAACGCTTTGTGCTAGTTTGGGCTGTTATGCTGTGCTAGTAACAGCTTAGTGGTGGCAATAAAAGGAGCCAAGCAAGGAGTAGCTGAGCAAGCAGAAGCTCAGGGAGGTGTAGAGGGAATTTTGCCTCTTGAAGGACCAAGTTTCACAGCGTCTGGCCATCTAGATTGCAATTAACAGCAGCGGCAATACCACCCTGTTTCCAGGACCAACCTCACTGCTCCTGCAAGCCATACTGGGACCAGCTTGGTACTCGGGAGCGTGCCCGAGGCAACACCTTACTAATCTTGGCCCTGACAGCCTGTGGACCTTACCCACTCACTGTCCCAAAGCTTTCCTCTTTCTGAAATGTCACCCCAAGAGCACGCTCACGTCCCCATGCGAGCAGAGAGAGGAGGGAGGGGGGATGAATTAACTTAAATGCATGAAAAGGTTTAGAAAAAGAAGCCTTAGAAAAAGAACAAAATTAGGCTGAGGAAGATGGCTAACATGGTAATTTATTCTAGATAGATCAGTTCAAAAGGATGGGTCTGTTATTCATTAGAAAGCAAGAGAGTGGTTATGAACTGGAATCATGACATCAATTAGTTTCCCCATTAGCAGTGATTGGGGTAGCTGGCCAGCCCTGTGCAAACGAATACATGCTAGGAATTTCTTATGTCAATTTAGTATTACAGACTAATGTAATTGTTAACCTTAGTACTTCACATTCATTTTTTGAGCTTAATGAATCAACTGTCTAATTTGTCAATGTTGATTAAAAGATTAAAGAAATGGGAATATTTTCATGCAGGAAAGAAATTGCTTTGAGGAAAAAAAATAGACCTGATCTATTTTGTGTGTATAAAAACATGAAACTATTGAAGGAAGCAGAGTTTGGGATTTAGACATGCTTCTGGTCCTGGTCCAGCGGCACAATAAAATATGCTTTAAAATATGAGAGTGAAGCACAGGTTTGAGGATTTTACTAAAAAAAAAAAAAAGGTAAATTTAAACTTATGCTTCCAATCAACCAGACTGGAGTCTTTGATTAGATCTCTCAGATCTTTGGTTGAATTAGGATTTAAATCAATGCCAGGCAAAAAATCAGAGATAAAAACCATTGCAAAAAAAAAAATGCATTCTGTTTTGCATATACTCAAACTTTTCAAAAGCACATAGGAGATTCAAAAAGATTGAATTTTCAGTTCTCACTGCAAAAACAATATGCTTTCCACAATGGGTTTGCATATGAGATACCCAGCTTCCTTTAAACAGTTTTCCCATTTTGAGAAACCAGAGGAGCCAGTGGAAGGGTGGCCTGGGATGGAGTCTGAAGTCCCTGTGTCCTTTCAAGCACTGGGAAAATCACAGCAGTTATGAATTAGTTCCTTAACCCCAATGAGCCCCTGGGGAACATTTGACTGCATTTATGAAGAGGACTGGAAAAAAAATAAAGTGCTAACAAAGTGGAGAACATTTAGGCATATTGCCAAAGGAGATGATAGTCATCACACACGTTCTTTGGAGACTCCTGGATGGCTTTCAGATCAAAATGCATCAACCTTTTTGTTATTTCTGTAGGAGAATTACAGTTCTCTGGAGGTTTCTCGGCGAATCCCTCCTTGAATTTAAAGCACAGTTAACCTAGAATCACGACAACACAAAACCTCAGCAGGTTCATGATTGTAAGTCTGCTTACCTGTCTGCGGAGCAGCCTTTCAGCAGAAGGAGAGTGCACCTGCTGGGAACCCTGGGATTTGCTCTCCCTCACCAAATGGTCGTGAGCCCTGACATGGTGAAAATGGTCTTTTGGAATTTGCAGGAGAGAGCTGGTGTCTGCTGGCTGCGACTGCACCGATGCCTTTGAACCTATCAAGAGGGAGAAGAGACAGAAATGCATCCCGATCCCAACGACCTTTCAGAGAAGACTGTTCCATTAACACACCCTGGGGCAGACAAGCACAGCAAAACCACTGAATTCAGAATCTGGCTCTCCATGATGGGGAAAAAACTCCCACATACTAATAAATTATTCCAAAATTGTCTATTATTTCATTTTTCTTGGCATTTCCCCCTGATACAACCGGGACCAGTTCCTGTTAAGAACTGGAGATTATGAACTGCCAGTTTATCTGGCCTGGAGATATTCTAAGACCAACAACTTCACAGGCAACCATGTGTCTTCACACCGCGAGAATCTGACTTTGAAAGGCTCGAGCAAAGGATGTCTCCACACCTGAGTGTATGTGGAGACTGACTGCTGGGATCTCAAACCCAGTGTGCACGCTGGAAACAAAGCGAAAAGGAACAGCACCTGGCATCTTTCAAGGCCAGTTTTACAGAGCATCCCCGGAGAAGGAAATACATACTCTCCAGCCTCTTTCCGACCCCTTTGCGGTTGCTGGCTACTTCTTCTAAAAGGCCTGAAACTCTGGATGCTCCCCTCTGCCACAACCCGCCTCCCCCCTCACAGGCTCAACATTTTTCAAAACAATTCATTTAACCTGGACCGCATCCCAGAGAATCTCATTTGTCCTGGAATCTTTCCCAGAACAACAGCCCCATTACGAAGGAGTATTCAAACAAATACCTCCTGCAAGTGCCAGTGTTTCTGACAACAAAACCTTTCTCGGCTTGAAATATTATGGCTTAGTTGTGGTGATTTATTAGAGGCGCCTGGCACCTCTTGCTATCTTCACAGCACTTTATAATATTACAAACTGTAAACAGGTAGGGGTGACTTCCCCCACCCTGAAAAGCAGTGACATTGTAGGTGGAACAGGACAATGATGCATACGCCAAGATTTGGGCACCTTACCCAGCTCTGAGCACTTTGGCCCGCTTAGGGAGATTGGAATTTCACCAGCAGGAATAAAACACAAAGGATTTAATTGCTTAATGTGGTTACAAATAAGACGTCAGCTTTACCTTTCCAAAATATTTCTCCTATGTCTCAGTGGAACAGTTTTCCCTGTGGATTTACAAGGGTGCAACGCCTGCCTCCCACCTAGCCAGGGCTGTCAGATGGGGCTATTCAGTTCTCCCAGCTGGGAACTGGGAATTAGAAATTACCCACTTTTTGTTCAAGTTGATGTAGTTTTTGTTCAAGACAGGACAAATGCATCTGAATTAAGGTCAAAAATGAAGCACTGGAAACTCCCTCTGTAGCAAACAGTGCTCTTGGGGATGGCCAAGGATTATAACTCCCCAGAATTTCTTGGGTGTTACAGAGCCATAAATTCTGGCTCCACTGAAGGTAATGGTAATTGCTATTGACTTCAGTGGGATTTGATCAGGCTTTTCGCTGCACCTTTTGCATTATGTGCAAACAGGTTCTTCAAAGACGGCTCTTGACCTTGGAAATTCTGTAGTATGGCAGGGATTTCTCACAACTCCAGATTCCTCCGTTGTGTCCACATGGGTTTTTTTTTTTCCACTGTTCAGCAGTTGCTATTCACCCAAATTCTTATTACTATGCAAATTTCAACATCTTATTTCTAATCTGTCAAATCTCTTACAGTTCTGAACAGTGCTGAAATTATGTTCTGCTTAGAGGCTTTCACATGACAATGCTTGTAAAAACTTCTCTGTCTTATCTGTGCTAAATGTCTGAAACGGTGGCATGTACAGCTACATTCCCTCCCCAGCAGAAGGTAACCCCTAGCACACAAAGGAAGTGAAAAATCATCGATAAGCACCAGGAGGCAGCTGCAAGTACAGGTACAGAGGTGCAGGTAGAGAGAGAGCCCTTGGTATCTGCAATACGCTGTATCTAAGAATATCTTTGAATTTAGCTCTAAGGTATATATCCCAACCATACACACTGGGAAGGACAATTCTACACTCTCATTTTTCCATTCATCTCACACTGAGATCTCTCTCAATTCAGCACATTTATGTTCATTTTGCAGGCATTTAGAGACACCATTTTCTCTTCTTTCACAGATGTTCCCATAAGGAGCTTCCAAACCCTGCTAGAATAGGTACTGCTGCACATAGGGAAATATTTTTCTGCTGGGATTTTTGCTTCCAGGGCCACAGGTAGCTCAGGTGAGATGGATGGAGCCCAGGCTGTATGGACTGTAGCCCTTGGTGAGGGACAGTCAGCACTGAGCCAGGCTAACGGTCACACTGGCAGAAAGCTTGGGAGAGTGGAGTTCTCCTTAACAGCCTGGACTTTGCAAGCTGTGGAGAGTCTTCACAATGCCATTCCACAGGTCTGGACATCAACACCTCACTGGAAACCCACAGCAATCTGCTACCTCCTGCAGATTAGTTTGGAAAATCTAGGCTATTGCTGCACTGGAAAATCCTGTTCTTGTCCTCGCTGGCAGATGTGTACCTGACTGGGACTTGTGATGTGCTGGATTCCTCTCACCCAGGGAGGCAGGGCAGGGGCTGGAGTACGGCGGCTGGAACATGTAGCTGTCATTTGGCAAAGAGTGGGTACGCCCCACCGAAGGTTTTCTCACGCTCAGCAAGTCCTTGCTGGGAGACAGGGTCAGCGTGTCGGCTTTGGAGCGGAGATCGGCCTACGGGGAAAAAAGAACCAGTGAGCAAAGAAGATACTACAGGGTGAGAAGAGGAGAAGTGCCCAGAAACGCTAGCGACAGCCATTGCAATCAGTATGGCACAATGGGCATGCACATTGTCAGTACGTACAAGTTGCACGAATGGATCTACCAGGAAGCTCTACCCCTCGTTTTGTATTGTCAATAAATTGTCACACAGCATGAACCACAGAAACAGAGGAAGCAACACTATAGTAATAAACCATGACTATTTCAGGGATATGCAAAGAAGGCATCATGCCTCAAGGCCAGCAAAGGTCACATGCTTTGCATAACTTTGATCCTCTGCAATAACAGTAAAGCTCTCTCTATGTGCCCTCCTTACCAAAGTCAGACTTTTGCAAAGGTGAGTAGTTTCCTCTTTTAACATTAATAAAAAAAACAAATACAAAACTAGTTTACAGAAAATATTCTATATTCTGGCTCCCAGTACAATTTTATTGTTTTTTTTCTTCTCACATAATGAATAACTAAACCCATTTTATTGAAAGGGATATCTAAACCTTCTGCTGCAGGGTTAAAGCCATTCTCTAATTAGAAGGGATCTAATGCAAGGGAGGGTTATTGTATATATGTTGACTGTGGAGTTTTTACAGCCAATGCGTCTCTTGGAATGGGCAGCATTGGAGGCAATATCAAATGAGGTGGATTTAGGTCTGATTCCATAAGGAAATATCTCCATCCCAGAAACGTTCTTAGGTGTTATTATGTTGGGCAGTATTAGCAAAAATGAAAGCAAAAATCATCTTCCCTGGCTGTTTCTAACGAAAGAATTATTTCATCTTTAAAAGGTCTTCATTGAAAACCACAGAAATAAGATGTGACGCTGTAGTTCAATGCAGTGTATTGCTGATCAGTTCTGCAAAACTTTCAATCTTATTTCCTGACAGATCTTCCCTTCACTCAGTGCATTACAGGTTTTCTGAGGTCAACACTGAGATTTTTTTCCCCCGATTTTATCCTTCAGTCACAAAACCAAAATTTCACTATGGCGTTTTTTGTTTGCACAAGAAACATGATGAGATTCAAAGGAATTTACAAAAAGGAAAAAAAAAAAAAGCAGGAAAAAAAAAGAAAAGAAAAAAAAAGGAAAAAAAAAAGAAGAGCGCTGCTGTAAATTTAATGAAGGCAATGGATCTGCATTGTCACGCAGAATTAGTTTCATTCCTCAAGAACCTCTCAACTTGGATATAGCCTGGATAAGAGAGACCACTGTCTCCTGATAGAGCTTAGGGAAGGAGAGCGAAACTTGGGCTGGTAAAGCTGAGCCTGAGGTTTTGGGAACCTCTCTGTTCCTCCCTGCCTTCCCCTTCTGAGCAGTATGTTTATGTTATTTAGCTTTCACGTTACTTAGCTTAAAGCGTAAAAGATGGCCTGAAACCCAAGATTTCAAATTCAAAACCATTTGGATCTGAACAGGAGAATTTGGATTCAAGATCCCATCCAAAGTCAACCTTCGCTGAGCCTTTAGGTTCACTGACAGGCTCCCCTACCACAGAGGATGTGTTTCCACTTTCTGATCATCTCAGGGGAAATCTTGGGAACGAGCTTCATGCAAACCATTTCAAATGGCTGCAAAATGATCTTCTGAGTCCAGCTCCCAAACACAGCAGTGGGACCACAGGATTTTTTAATCATTTTTTTTGGTTCATTGGTAGTTTTGAAAAACACGTTGTTTTGGTTTGACTGAAAATCGAATTGGAGTTTTCCGTGAAGAAAAAACAAACCAAACCAAACCAAAAATTGAAATAAAAAACCCAAACCCAAATCTATTTTGAGTCAAACAAAACATTCTGACATATTTTTCAACTAAAACCATGTCTAAATGAAGCATAAAAAGATTGGGTTTAGAAAACACTTCAGTGAAAGCTTGCTGGTTTTCAGGAGTTTGGGAAACTCGTTTGACTGAAACACTTTGGTACTGACAGAAATTCACAAAATGCTTTGTGCAACCTGGTTTGGCTTTATTTTTGGGGTTTTGGGTTTTTTTTTTTTTTTTTTGGTGGCTATAGACCTGAGACTTTGCTAGTTGTCTAACCTAACTCAAAACTAGAAGGGATCTCTCCTCGGTCCAGGTCTCTAGACTAATTTGGAAACGAAACATCCCATACAAAACGTTAAACAGTTGACAAAATCTTTTGCACGCGATGCCATGAAGCATGATGGGAAATATCGTCACGGTTTAAGAGGTGTTTCCCAAGTAAGTGCTAATTAGGATGACAGTCGACTAGGATGGCAGAAAATTTATCAACACAAACATCCAAAGGCAGGTACATGAACAACAACAAAGAAGACAAGAATGATCCAAAATGTTGGGAAAGGAGTTATGTCTGTTGTACAGCAGAAAAGAAAGCACTTGACCGCTACACAGCTAAAAATGTCTAATGTTTCAAAGAGGAGATGGTTGAGGCAGGGTTCAAAATACTGGTTATTTCATTCAAAAAGACACAAAACAGTCCAAAAACTTTTTTTTTTTTTTTTTTTTTACATTTCTGCAGGATGACTGCTAACAAGAATTCACAAACGGAGCAGCATCTCGGAGAGATCCCCATCTGATATTTGTAAAATAAACAGTCTGGCACCAATCACACAAAAAGCCTTGTGGTGCCTGTGCTCATAAAGACAAAAATCCATTACAAACCAAAGGGTTGTAGATGACCCCTCGGCAGAGGACACATGAGTCATTAGCTCACGGGCATCTCTTCCACACAGCATCACTGATTTGTTTCAGATGGGGAGGAAATTTCAACCTTGATGCTTTCCAAAACTTTTTTCCTTTTTTTTTTTTTTTTATTTTTTTTCCTTGTAAGAAAACACATTGCTGCTACATACAACACCAAATGAAAAATAGAAATAAGTACTCATTCCTCCCAAGGAGCCAAGTTTGTGGACAAGAGAGGTAACAACCCAGGACCTAATGGCATTAAGGACAAGGTCCTGTTCAGGGGAAAGGCTGATGCTGTTTGGAAATGGGCTTGAATGGAAAATGCCATTAGATGGAGAGCGGTGGAAGCAGTATTTCGAACCCTGTAAACATCAGACTATACAGCGACCAGTGTATGTACATTGCTTTCCAGAGCATTAAGTAAGTGTGTGTTAGTATCATCAGGAAAAGAGTCATCCGTCAGAGCTAAGGACCAGGACTTTTCAGAGAGAATATCTGACGTCAGAGACAGAGCCTCCATCTCAGCTAGAGGGATCTAAAGGGAGAGATGATTAAGCATAAGAAACCAAGACACAAATCTTTTGGAGAAGAAAAAAAAAAAATAAGAAAGAAAGAAAGAAAGAAAGAAAAGTATCATAATCTAAATACTTCTAGACACTAAAGCAATATCCCTGCAGTGGAAGAAGCTACATCATGCACATTGTTATCAGGGACAGAACATTAAAGAGATGAAATATAACAAAGAAATGAAAAAAAGAGTGGGACATTCATACTTAAATGCTTACCGATGATCTGGGAGGGAGTTTAAAACCATACACTAATGCTAGCATTGTATTTTGCTGTTCTCCTCTCTAAATGAAGAAGCAAAAGTAACATTACTTTCATACTAGAGATATTTATCCTCTTGGCTGTGATAAGAGGCTTCAAGATCTTCCAACTTCTCTGAAGTCATTCCTTCCCAATAACCACACCATTTTCTTGGCCCCTAAGCTAATGTGATTGAGTCTGCAAAGATTCCCCAGCACCCAAATCCTTTTGTAGGTGGGGTATAGAGCGAGAGGCAGGCGGGACTCTGACTTCCTGGGAACGGGGATACTTAAGGTTTGGTTTTGGTCAATTGTCTGGGTAAGAAAGCATGACTGTCCTGCTGAAAAAAATGTCTTCCAGTCCACCCCACCACCATCCTCTGGCTCCCAGCAATCCCAAACTGGGAGTCGGTGCTGCACCACCACCCCAATGCTGTACCGATGCGCCTTGCACAGGCGCATCCCCGCTGAAGGTGTTCAAGTAATTGATAAAAATCTGTATCAAAAGAGGGTGAAGCTCTCTCCCCAGGCACAAAGCTCTTTTTTGTAAGAAATGCAAAATATTGCTCCAGGTTTTGGAGAGAAGGGGGAAAGAGAGGACCTGCTGTATCTCCCCCAAAGCAGCATTCCCGCTGCTAGGCAAGGAGGGATGTTTGTCCTGAAGTGCAGGCTCAGCCCTCCCCAAATCCCCACCCTGAGTACAACAGTGCCGAGTCGTCACCTCACCAGGTCACCTGCAGACCTGGCCCACGCTGGCAGGAGCCTCCCAGTCTGGACAAGTCCCAGGTGCTTCTGTTTCATTTCTCACTGTGCGGGTTTTTTCTGTCCTCTATGCTTGAAAAGTCTTTCAACAGCAGTATATCTTCCAAGAGAAACCTCAGAGGCCCAGATCTGTTGCATTTAAGCTGTCAGAGGGCTGGATTTTCTCACTCTTAGAAATGGCATGAGTGGAGTGAAATAAACCTGGTGATGAGTGAACCTCAAGAGGCGAGGGTCAGGCTCCTCTCATCTAAACTCAGGCTTGATATCTCCTCTAACACAGTCATCTGCTGGCAACAGATGAGAGAGAAGCTTTGGAGGAGATCCTGATTTCACCCCAGGCTCCCCAAAAAAACATTGTTGCAAAGGCTGCCAGCACAAGGACAGGGACACACCTACAGGAGCCCAACTGATGGGGAGAGGATGTGCTAGAGGTGGTGGACACCAGCAGCTCCCGCCTGATGGAGCTGCTCTGCTGGGAGCTGCTATTAATCAGGTTGCTTTCAGCAAGTCCCAGCGCTGCTCTAAATTCCTGACTTGCCTGAGAACATGACAAATGGTGTGAACAGAAAAGCCAAAATGTAAACAAAACATCACCCCCCACTTCAGCCTCCCCTCTCCCAAAATTGAGTTTGAAGCCGTCAAAACATTTTGTTGGAAACATTCAACTGATTTATACAGGTTTTAATTAGGGGGGAGGGGGATAAAAAGCTTAAATTTTCAAAGGAAAAGCCACTGCAAACTGGAACGCTATGTTTTTTCATTATAAAAATGTCAAAACAAAACCTTTTCTTTTTGTGGGGTTTTGTTTTTTTTTTTTTTTTTGCTGCAGCAGCACTTTCTGGGGAAAAAAAACATGAAGTTGTGACCAAAAAAAATTTCCAACCAGCCCTTGCTGAGTTTCACGTTGACCCTCTGCCTTCCCCACCAAAGCTCCTGTCTCTATTCCTCCGGCAATTCTTACAGGCAACCAGTTCCTATAGCTTAATAGACCTCAATCTGGAGAGAGATCTGCAGCAATCAGAGGGAGATGTGTTATCCCGCTATATAAAGATCTGCAGTAGGATTTCATTTTACCTAAGCTTGTTCCTTTCCTCTAATGAACCACAGAGTTGGATAATTTAGAGTGTCAGTGAGCTCATAAATAAGCACACTGATTTAACAAGAAAACTTCTGCTATTTTTAGCCAGGAAAAGCAAAAAAAAGTAAAATAAAATTTAAAAAATCAAGAAATATGGAATTTGCTCTATTCCAACTGCAGGAAAAAATAGGTATGCTTGAATTATTATTATGGCCGCTGCTGTGATTTAGGGAAAATATTTGCTCTAAAGAATAACACACTTGAGAAAGTAGGTGTTTTATTCTAAGAAGTAAATGAACTAATTTTAAACAAGTATTACAGCCCTTGTTCGAGAAAGCACCTGAGTATGGATTACTTAAGTACATCATTAAGGGCTGTCTCGCCTTCGAAATTCAGTTTAGATCAGGGATGAGGATCTAGTTTACAATGACCCACCTTCACGAAGCCTCTTTAGGTAAAGGATTTGAAACTGGATTTTCATGCAGTGCAAGTTGGCACAAAACGTAAAGATCATTTTCTGACCCCCAGAGCTCAGGCTCTGCTCTGGGAAAAACCTCTGACCGTACTCCAGGCTCTGCAGATGTGTCCTGACATTGCTGCAGAGCCCTGGCGAGGAGCAAGAACCCAAATACAAGAACCCCACGGAAGGATGCAGCTGGGATTTTGTACATTTACCCTACAGCACAGTAAATCCCAATGAAAAACTTCTTACTGTGTTGAAGAGGGAAACTCAGAGCCTGTATTTTTCCTCTTGCATTGATATACAGCATCATAAACCAAGATAACTCAACTCCCACAGAAAAAGCTGAAATGACTTACACTTCAAAGTCCCTGCGACTACTTTACATAAAGAACTTTAACTCTCTATTAAAGGTCTCAGTCAAATCAAGTTTGGATGGAGACTTTGCAGGAAATTAGGAATATTAACCTGGTTCTCAGAGTTGTAATATTCGGGAGCTGGGAGGGCATAATGATGGCACACAGAGCCTGACAGGTTGTCCATCAGCTTCAGCTCTCCTTCCAGAGATTCCTGGATCAGCAGTGATATGGTATCAAACAAGTGCCTTTCCTAGGAGGGGTGGTGTACAGCATGCAGAAAGAGTGAGCCAAAAAGAGAGAGGGGAAAAAAGCAAGGGATGGAAACAGAGAGAAAATAGGGCAGTGTATAAACCCAACAAAGAATCGGGGGGGAAGTCAAAATTAAAGGGGAGGAGGGGAGACAGAAAAGTTCAGGGAGAAGAGCGGTAACAGAAACAACGGGACAGGAAAGGTGAGGCAGGAGAGGAGAGAGAACAGTGCAGTAATATGGTGAGCAGTGACAGCTTTCTCAGACAGTCCTCGAGATGGGGCCAACGCTGGCTGCCCAGGCCCGTGGCTGCTCCCACTCAGGGCCCTCCTCAGGGACAATACTCATTCTCAGCATCATGGCCAGATACTTTTGGGATCTGAGTGATATAACACGGCCAGTACAGCAGCATCCTGATACTTGGTGTTGTGAACTTCTACAGGACACTACTGCTCTAATGTTTCCATACCCACTGTCCACAATTCTGAACAAGAGGAGCTAATATTTGACACCTAAATCCATATCCAGGTGTCACATAAATTAAAATAACCTGACTAGAAGAGAGGCTGAGCATCATGTCCACAAAAGCTGCAGTAGCCCAGGATGGACACAAGTCAGGTCACTAATTCATGTGCCAGACATGGGTTGAGGTGCCTCAGCTGTCCTGGCCAAAGCACAGACATCAGGGGTTATACAGAGCAGGGTCTGGCTCTCGCAGGCAGCGCGGGAGCGGTTTCAGGGTGGCACCTTTCACGTAGGGAATGCCCACTACATACAATGGAATGAGGACTGTTGCTATACAAACAGCACACAGTGCAAAAATCCCGGGGAACAGGCAAGCAAGAGAGCATGCGGACCACGTGTCCTTGCAGGGTTGTGCCCTGGGAATTGTATTCCTCTGCTGTGATGCTCAAGGATCAGATTTTTCCTGAAGATTTCATCTGGGAGAAGAAACAGTCAGATTAAAATCTCCCAGAGGTTTTTGAGGCCTCTGTTTGAGTGAAAGAGCAAGACACATACTCTGGAGATCACAGCTAGAACAAGCCCTTTCCAAAGCCACCTTCAGAGAGGACAGGTTTCAGAGACTGAAGAGCTGCAGGACTCCTTCTCACTGGCTTGCCTTGCAGTTTCTCTTTTTGCCAGTGTGAGGATGGATGCAGCACAACAGTGCTGAGGACAGTTTGCCAGTAGTCTGCTGAACAAGTACAACAACAGTTGGGATGTGTTGTTTCTTCCTAGAGGACCTAATGAGGCTGGATTTCCCCATGTTGCCCTGAACTCCTTTTTCCTGTGCCAACGAGCAGCTTTGGACTCCATCTCAGACATCAGTGACTCCTAATGGCACCAGAAATTTCCAGTAGCTTAGGAACTGAAACAAAGCTTAAGCAGGGATTACTCTTTTTCACCCTTGGACTAAAGATCATAAATGAGTTTTTCATGCATTAGAATACTCATTAGTCCACCCCAGGCAGAGGCCAAGATATGCTGTTGTGAAATCATGATGTAATAAAAGCTAATGAGGTCTGTGTAGAATTTAACCCAATTTGCAATCAGTTAAGACTAAAAAAAGGCTGGGCTGTATTTCTTGTATAATTCCAGTTCAGTTCCCCTCCCGAAGGACCAGTCTGGGTCTTGACCTCACCCCTCTCATTCCTCAATCTGAGTCTCCATCCAGAAACTCTGCTTGAGAGAGACTTGTCGTAGATCATAGCAGCTACCACGTTATGGCACTGCTCCGGCACTGCTCCGGCTGGTGGGGGTTTGGCCGCCAGTGGTGGTGAGCTCAGGTCTGAGTCCCCTCTGGGTCCTTCTATTGCTAAAAGAATCTTTTCTTACAAGCTTGACTGTGGGGATGGATTTTAAATTGAGGTTACATAAAACAAATTTAATACTTAAGCAAAGATTAGCCCAGCTTTATTCCCCTTTTATGTTGTGGTTCATGGTCTGCATTAGAAAAGCAAACACATTATTCTCACGATTTTCCTATCAACAAAGGACCTTGCCCAAACTCTGGGTTAGAGCAAATTTGGGGCTAGCTCTGAACTGGGTGGCTTGGGCACATCTCCAGAAGAAATTGCAAAGCTCTCTAACTCCGAACAGATGCATCAAGGTGGTCTGGAGACCTGCCTGGGGTCTCTTCGCTGGAGCATCGGTTCCCACACCACACAACAGTCAGTCAGCAGACAGTGAGGAATACAAGCCCCGGTCGTATGGTACACCCATTCCTTCATTACCAACTCGTGCATGTCTTCCCCTTGCAAATATGCAGGTCAAGCCCCCTTCACCCTCCAACTGAGATTCTCACCGTAGGGTAAACTAATGAGAGCTGAGAATCCACCTTGATTTGCATGGGATTGGTACATCCTCGAGGGCTCTCGGGTCTCTCTCCACCGGCACTGCCTGTCCACACAAAGATGTCCGAGGGGCTGTGTTGGCCAGGGCTGATTGTCTTCATTTCCATCTCCAGTTCTGCTTCCAGCTCTGCCTCTTCCTTAGCCTCCTTGTTGCTCTCCTCCAAGTGCTTCATGAGCACAGCAATCACCACATTCACCAGGACAAACTGGGCCGTCAGCACAAAGGAGACGAAGTAGATGGGTGAAATGACGGTGTTGTAACAGGTCGACTCCTGGTCACAGTCTCGCAGCGTGTCCTGGAAATGGGGGAGGGGGAGCAGGAAATGGTGGAAGGATGTCAAGAGGTTCTAGCATGGACAAAAATCTGCTCTCTGGTCACCTGAGTGCAAGAGGTTCTCCTTTCATGGAGAAAACTGGGAAGATCAGTCAATTTTCATGGCTAGAGTGGCAAAACACTTGCCAGTAAAACCTTACATTTTCTGCGTTAGTGACCTCAAGCAGGCTCAGAGGAGATTGTCCTTGGGGTGTGTGACGGCAGACATCAACACCCTGCCACTCCTGGAGAAAAGGCTGTTTTACCAGCTCAGAGCCCAAATACATGAGAGTGGGGCAGACAGATCCAGGGCAGAGCAAGGTACATCAGCTATCCCACAGTAGCTGGGTTTCAGACAATCTTTCCTTGACATCACACCCTCTGATTAAGAGTTTAGCCACCCAACGCTCACCATGGGCTACAAAATGGACAGAGAAGCGATTCCTTCAGACTAGATAGCACCCTGTATATTCATAGACCAGATTTCTTCACCGTGACATGCCGTTATGGTTGTCCCCTATGAGAGACTGTCAGAAACCTGGGTTTTCCAGGAAAAAAACCCACTAAGTTTTACCAACAAGACTTTTAAGGAAAAAACTAAACCCAATTCATGTCACTGAGCTGAACTTGTGCTACTCCAGAGATGTCCCTTTATTTCTCCACCCTTTCTGTTTTTACATTGTTCTCCCAGGGCACATCTGAGAGATGTTCTAGAAGAGGGAATATCTGGAGTATGCCGGGAGCTGGGAACCACAGGCATTGCATTACTGGGGACAATGGGAATAGAAACATTACAGACTTTGCTCACTGCAGCATGTGAGTGTCCTGGCTGGGATTGTTACCAGTCTGGAGCACAGCAAACAGCTTCTAATTAACAATAAACAATTGTAGGTGATATACACTTTCCATGGGGTCTCACCTTCATTATCCCATTCCAGTTGTCTCCTGTGGATACTCGAAAGAGTGTCAGAAAGGCCATCCCGAAGTTCCTGAAGGTGGCATGCCGTCCCAGCCCCTCGCAGGGGTGCGTGTCGTCACACTCTGCAGGACCAAGCACAGCCATGAGACCCCCACCTGCTTGTGCTCTGCTCCCACCCCTTTCACTGGCATGGGAAGACTCACCAAGGTCTCCAAACAGCTCCACTCCAAGAGCTGCAAATATGAAAAACAACAACATGAAGAGAAGACCCAGATTCCCCACCTGGAAAGAGAAAAAGAAATGGGGGGAAAAAAACACAAAAAAGAACATTCATTGATTTTTTTGATCCAGACCTGTTTCTTGCTGTATTCTTTAATCCAAAACTTAAATTGCTTCAGGGGAAAAATGACCTCAATGTGAGGACTGTATCTCAGACTGTGCTTCAGAAGGGAAATGTGATTCTCTAATGACAGTAAAGATAAAATGATTAGCATTCCTCTGCAATAGGAAATTAGCTCTGGGCCAGAGGAGATCTGGTTTGATCTGGTGGTGGGTTACCTGCGGTAGCGCTTGCATCACCGTGTCCAACAGGGCTCTCATCCCTACAGCCATCTTCAGCAACTTCAGCACTGCGGAAAACACGTTCGGAATATGGTAACGGCAGCATTAGCACGGAGCCACAAACTCAGTCCCTCTCCCAGGAGCCACAGATTATAGAAAGAGAAATGTGAAATCATGTCAAGTGTTCTCCACTAGCCACTATAGTCCCTGGCCTTTTTACATCACTCCTGGTTGCTTGGATACTATTAAAATCCCGTGAACCGCAGCATCACCTATCCCAAGACTTGGCGAAGGTGTCATTGTCCTGCCTGGCTGTTCCTTTCCCCACTCCTTGTGTGTTGGGCCTGTCTCTTCCTCCAGTTGGCGTGAGCAATTGGTGTCCCAGCCCTGGGGCTACGTTCCCACTTCCATAGGCTACCCACTATCATACGTGATTCACCAAGGAGCTGATTTACACTTCTCTTCCAGAAGGCTGCATTTCCAATTGGAAACCACACGTATTTTTAATTCTGAAAGGGATCCAATGCACAGGAAAAACACTTTTTTCCCCCCTTGAGACACAGCGGCATTTCATTTCTCCTCCATTTCCTTCTTTGCTTAGATGAGGGCTGCAATCGTAGCAATTATGCCTCAGAGCACAACATTACCCTTCAGAAGAGCCTGGGAATACTTTATTAAGGGCCTGAACACTCACATTTTATGTCTTCATCATTTGGCCCCAAGACCTCCCTGTTCTGAAAAAAAATCAGGCCCTGAAGAAGCTGGCTTCCCACCTCAGTTGCGTGTCGTTACAAGTCTGAGGGGACAGATGGATGCAGTGACGAGGCATGCTTTGTCACCAAGTGGTGAGATGTAAAGTCCCACGGGAAATTAAAATTATTAGATGCTTGTCTTTTAAAACCACTGTACTTGAGCTCATGTTCTCTAATCCCCATTTGAGATGACTTTGATTTGACTGACATATTTTTTCCAGGTACGTCTCCATGAGTTACAGCCACAACTATTTCTCCTTTATTTCTAAGCTCTCAGCCTTCAGGTCCTCTTAAGATAGAAACACATGGGCAGTTGGCTCAGCTGTTTTGGCTCGTCACAATTATTTTCCCCCCATTGTTCTTTTATTTGTTTACAGCCTGTTGATGCCAGAACTATGCACATCATGATGGGGACATGCCCCAGAACTGTTTCCCAATGATGAACCCTCTCCTGGAGGGAACCCTGCTCCTCAAACACAAGGCACTTCTGCTTTATTCATCTCACCTCGAGCAATCCTGAGAACCCTCATGATTCGGATAATAGTGGGGTTAATTGGTAGCGAAGCATTCACCTCGATCTCTTCCAAAGTGATGCCCATGATAGACAGCAGCACGATTGCCAGATCTAATTGGTTCCATCTGGAGACAACACAAAATGAAGTTTAACATCTACTAAGAAGCTGGCAAGGGGAGGTGGCTTGTTTCACACAAATTCCAGTCATTTCAATGGTTCTAGCACTCAAATGAATCTGCAGCATTTTTCTGAGAGTATTATACAAAAGCAGTTATGTTATGAAATCATTATAACTAATGCATCTCGTTAGAAAATCAGCCAGTTCCAAAGATATTCTTGACTGAGGAGAAACAGAGACAAAAGCCAAGCAGTTTTCTACCCATAGGCTGCAGGCCTCAGGGGACACGCTGCGGTATCTGTTCGGTCTAGACATGATACTTGTGGACCTTGGAATGAGATCTGCCTTAGAAAGAACCAGACCCCGTGTCCAGCCTTGCTGACCTCAAGAGTCAGAGGTGTAATCCCAGCACGGACACCTGAAACATGGGGAGGTGATGTGGGGAACCATCCCTTGGCTGCTGAAGGGCTCGTGTTAAGTCCTGCTCAGTGCCAGCACTCTTGGTATTGGCATCAAAGGAGGCAAACGTGGAGGGGGGAGAAATATTCACCGAGGATGTAAAATCTGTATTTGCAAGGTAAGAGAGTGAAAATCTAGAAAAAGCAGCAATGTCATCGCTGCTTGGCATCTGCATAAAAAGGGGTCCCTTTTTTCTTTAGTTTCCACTCAGGACCAGATTCTCTCTCTCGGCATAAACTTTACCAGGTCCCCTTGATGACTTGGACAGGCAGATGGCATGAGAAGGGCACCAGCTGCTCGCTGTGAGACTCACCTCTATGGCCACCCCCCAGCACTGAAGTGCTGCAGTCACACTCCTTGGCCACAATCCGATCCTCTCTCCAACTCACATCCCAAGTGCCCACCTGCCCAGGTGTCCATCAGTCACACCAGAAAGCATTCACACGTGTCAGACTGACATCACCGGGACAAGCACTGGGCTCCAGGACACTGAGTTGGGTTGCTGTCTCCAGAAACCGTCTGCTGTCCCCAAGGTCAGGATGGAGCTTTCATTACCTGTCTTGGAAGAAGCGACGAAACCCAAAGGCGATAAGCTTGAAAACAGACTCCAGGACAAAGATAACAGTGAAGATGTAATTGCAAATCTTCAGGGCTTCATCAAGAACCTAGGGTGCAGACACAGGGCTGGGGTTAGAACTAGCTCTGCTGAGGTGCCCTACTGCCAGCAAACCCATGCTCCTCTTCCTCCACCAGTTACTCTTCTCTGAATTACAGACTAAAGGCTCTCTCCAGAAAAGTCCCGGTGCCGCAGGGAGAGTGCCAGCTGCCTTCCTGCCTGGCCACAGCCCAGCTGATACAACCCACAGGAGGGGCTGACACAGCCCCAAGCACAGCTCAGGCCCACAGCAGTGACGCAGCCCCAGCTGGGCTTGGGCGAGCAGGAAGAGCTGCTGCCTTCGCAGGTGTCAGCAGCACAAACCCCCTTGTGCTCTCAGCAGAAAGCTGAATTTCATCCCACTTGCGCATTTGTTCGCTGCTGCAAGAGCTGTGGGCTGGCTGGGACCATGCAAGTGCTGGCCAAATGGCTTCTTTGTGACAGCCTGTCATTTACTCCTCACCTTGAGCTTTTGGCAAGGAGCAGCAGAGAGGGATGGCGTGCCAGCGGGAGTGAGTGCCTCGGTTTTTCCTCTGCCCACCCTTCCCTTTCCAGGTGTCACAGCCTGGACATTCACTGCAGGGGTCTCCTGGCCAGGACACTTTTGTACAGTTAGGCCTTAAGCCGTGTCAGAGGTGATTTCACTCCGAAAGTCCTACTTGTGAAGGGGTGCTGCAGTAGCAGCGTCTCCATAGCCTCTTTAAGCAACGTGCATCAAATGGGATGGCAATAGCTGTGTCCAGGGCACTGTTAGGGATCATGGGGGGTGGCAAGAGTGCACCAAAACCAAGACTTGCTGATCCCTGAGTGAGAGAAATCTTAGCAGAGGGGATTTAAGCCATGCTCTCTGCCTTTATGCTACTGTTTAGTTTCAAGCATCCAACCCCCTTGAGTCCAGCCGCAAAGGAAGCCATAGCTCTGAACAAGCCTCCCTGTCATACTGCAGAGGAGTGTGGGTTCTGCCAGCAATCCAGCATATTTACTTGGCAAAAGTAGATTTTTCTCAGCAGCTCTTTGCTCAAACCATTTCTAGGCGCACGGCAGCCCCGGCTCTCTATGGGCACCCGCAGCATCTCCATCTGGGATCACATCCACAGGGCAACCCAGGGTATCCCACCAACAACCCCTTCCAGCATCGAGCAGTTGTTAAATTAGGTATGAAGCTCTCTGGTACACTTAGCCTTTTAAATATCTGCAGGATCCCAGACATCAGTCACTCAGATCAGAGTGATTCTGGGGCCCTGATTCAGCAGGGCTCTCAAGCATGTGCATGGCTCTAAATGTGCTGTCATCCCAGCCCAGCTCAAGCTTAAAGTTATTACCCAGATGCTGCATACCAGAGACCTAGAGACAAAACGTTATTTTCCTAAAGAAAATTAAAAACAAAAGCCTGCCCAACATTTTTATAATACAAGAGAAAATGTAGCTGCGAAACGACTGCGGTAAGACGCACACCCTAGAGCCATTCCAACACAGGCTCCTTAGCCAACAACCTTTTTCATCACTAAATGACTGAATCATGCAATGAGCCTTCCAGGGTATTTAAAGGTGACTTGAACAGAAAAAAAAAATTGGCTTCTGCCCTCTCACTTTTTGGTTTCTTTATGATAGGCTGGAGGATATTTTCCCCCCTCATTTGTGAGTCTTTGTTGTTTGGGGTTTTTTACATTAAGTATTCAAGTCCTGTCTGGCCTTAAAGAATATTTCCTCCTATTGTGTGTTATATTTATTCATTCTGAAAGTGGCTAATAAAAATAAGTACAAGTTATATGGCAAAGGCAGCTATTTCCATTTCATTCTTATGCACAAGAGACCTGACATCCCAGGACAGGCTGTTTTTCTTTTCTGGATATGACAAAGACCTAGGAACTTAGTGCACTAATATATTAAAATGTGTTTTAAGGTCCAGCACAGAATCCAATGCCTGTGAAAACTGGGCCCTACACAGGACATCAGTGATTTAGGAGAAACTTTGCAAAAAGAAACATCTCACAAATTCTACTATCCTTTTTTCTTTTTTCCCTTTTTTTTTTTTGGTGGAAATCCCAAGTTGAACAGAAGATTTCAATGACCATCTCACCTAGCAAACCAAGCAAACAGGCTCCCATCCTCATTTCCAAAGCAGTTTTCTTGCACTTAATGGGAAGTAAGAGATACAATGGGATCTATGCACCAAAAGTCATGGTTTGAGCTAGAAGCCAGGTTAAGGATGGGTACAGTCCATGGGCCAAAGGGACAGGTCAGGCAGGGTGAATGGGTGTCCTAAGATCTAACAGGAAAACTGGCCTTAACTCTGCTCATGAACACATCCCACCACAGCTGAGCGTGTATGTCCCCCTCCTTCCCCCTCTCTTCCCCAGTACCTTTGGCTGCTGGTAGTGCTCCATGGCCATTGTGATCACGTTGAGGCCGATCACTCCGGTGATGAACAAATCCAGGTAGTGGCTGGTGCACATCTGGTGGATCAGGAGGCGGAAGCGGGAGTAATCTGAATAGTAGGGCTTACACTGTGCTTCTGCAGCAGGAGGAGGAGGAGGAGAGCGGAGAGGCACGTCAAGTCATTTCTCTGTGTCTTTCTGAAGCCAATGCACCCTCACTTTCCATCTCCCAAGTTGATAAATTCTAGACCAATTACAGCAGCATGCTGACTTTTTTCATTCCCCTTTTTTCCCCCTTTTTTTCTTGCTGGCATGTTACCATTTGTAATACACAGCAGGGCTCCCGTCATCTTACACCCATTAAACAACTTCAGTGGGACATGCACTATACTCAGCCTTATGGCATCAGGGATGAGGTGAGCTGGGACTGTTGTGCTGCTAAAGAATGCTTTCCCTGTGGGGGAATTTAAATTAAACTTAAATTAAAACAACAATTTTTGTTTCTGCTGATATTCAAAGGCCTTAAAAGTCCCCAAAGTATCTGAAAGCCTACTTAGTGGTCATATGCTGAGGACCGATTTTACTAATAATTGCTTAAAAACACAGGCCATTGAGTTAGTGGTGGTCTTTGAAAGAGAATTCATTCGGTCATATTACATTCTTTGCAATAAACTGGAGAGAGAACAAAATTCAACACTTTGGCTGTCAGAGCCCTGAGAAACGGTCCATAAAAATACCAAAGAAAACTGATCAGTCAGTCTTAGCGATTAGAAAATAATGATCCTCCATTTAGACAAGATTATCAAAGTACAGATTTCACTGTTCAACTCATTCCCGTGTTTGGCTGCCTCGGGGATGACACATGCTCTTTAGACCCCAAATGTTCCTAGAGATAAACTCATTTACTCACCTAATCTCTAATGAAGAAATGCCAAGGCTGAGTATATAATTCAGTACAATTTTCAAGGAGGCATTATAATGCAGATTGAAGTGGAAAGGACTGTCTTGAATATGTCAGAGTATAATAGTACTCTCATAATTAGATGATCAACTGGTTATGAAAATTATTGAGCTGTAAGAATTACATGGCTTGATATTTAGTGCTGCTGAGAAAATGTACAGTTTGATACATTGCTTCAAGCAAAAAGTTGGGCAGAATGAAGCCACGAAGCCCAGGTTTGGGTTGCCCTCAGGGAAAACTAATTTTGGAAGATTAAATTTTGCCCGGAAATAGAATCCGCTTTGTCAATAGCCAATGACATTGCAATCAAACCCATAGATTTAACGGCTTCATAACAGGATCCTGAAAGATCAGGGGAGCTTTGGGTTTTTCCATAGAGACAGACCTTTCCCTTACAGCCCGGGGACCAGAGAGACAAATCACTTGGTAGTTTTATTCTGCAGGGTCTTGGAATGCCCAAAGGTCTATCTTGAGTGTCACCAAGCAAGAGGCAGTATTAATATTTACTTTCCGACCTGCAGTGTGCTTTAGGTGATCTGCAACTGAGTGCTAAAGCACGACATCGATGAAAAGGTCTATAAAATGAATTTTCATGCTGAACCTATAGAGTGCTCACAAAAAAATAGCAGACTGGTAGCTGCTGACTCACTCATAAGACTTTGTCAGATATCTCAGAATCTGCATAAATCTCCATAAAGTCAAGATATCTCGATCACATTATGCTAAATTATGAGTAGCAAATTAACTAAAATGTTTGAATACAATTAGGTTAGGAATAGGACCTATTTTTATGAACTAACTTATCATCTCAGAAAGAAACACCATCGTAATTGGATCACTTACTTTTCCTACATTTATGTATAATTCACATTCAAAAAGAGAAACGTCAATGTTTCTGCCTCTCCTTGCAGTGGATTTACTTATGAATAATTATACCGGCATTCAAATTTTTCTTAGCTTTGACTGACTGGTAATTCCAAATCCTACAGAATAGCACTGACGCCGGTAGAACAGAGAGAGGATTTAAAGAGAGGTTGTAAAATGTCTCCTGCACAGGGCTCCTGTACCTGGATTAGCCAGTGTGTGGCCTTATAAGCAGGGTTACCAATTGTTCATCTACCTGCAAAGGTTTTTTCCCCCTCTCTGAAATGACATAGCTCCTTTTCCACCTTTCCCAGCACATGCCCTCCCACCCCCAGCCTTGGTTTCCACAGCCCAATATCTCTGGATGCTGCTCTGGCAGCCTTAGAAAATTACAATTAGTAAAAGTTTCATCATTCCCCATTAATGTTGTCAGGAGGTGATGTGTCAACCCTGATTATGGATCGTGCCACCACTTGCTTCACCAGTTGCCGCGTGTCAGCCATGCAAGTTAGTGCAATGCAGATATTACCGCGGGATGAACCACACACAAGCTAGCATGCTGTCCGAGGACCTCAGATAAAGAGCTACTGTGTCTAGGTGGGCAGGGAACTTTTTCAACAGATAAAACACTTTCTTGTTATTGTGGAAATGCTATTTATTTAACCCAGCCTGCACAGGTCTGCAGAAAAGTTGGGTGCTGCTCATATACAATTACCCAGGTTCAAAGCCCATGCCCCCTATCACACAGCATCATCTCTGATTAGTGCAGTAAAGATCTAAACAATACCAACATCTTGGGAAATACAGACATCTGTTAAATTCCAGGTGGTGAACTTCACAACTAACACAACACCACATTACTGTACTGTTACAATACACTGTGTCAAGAACAACAAGAGCTCTGGGTTAGTCTCGGTTATTACTGGAAAGATTAACTTGGCTTCCCGGCACACATGGCGTTAAAGAAAAGAGGAGGAGAGCAAACAAACAAAAGAAGAATTGGCAGAATGAGAATGTGAGAAGATGGGGAAATACAGCAAAAGCCCACCACGAGGCACCAGGCTGGTAAACAGGATGTAAATCAAGCTGCTTCACTGTGGCTGGAGGCCAGGAGAGAAGGAGAACGGCTCAAATTTAGGTATCGTTACAGTGGAGAAAGTAATCTTGGACAGTGGATCCTGAGCAACCTCCTGGTCTGGGACCCAGGTAGGAATGAGATTTTGCAGCTGGCTGGGCACTGGTTTGGGAGAGTCCCACCTGCCCATTCATCCTGGGTGATGGTGGTCTACAGGGACCATGCTGGCAAGGGGACCAGGTGCCTGGTGGAGTGACACTCAGCTTTAGCTTGTATTTTTCTGGACTCTCAACTCAAGCTGTTTCCCAAGCAGATATCCTGTACTCCTCATAGCATCATCCTGGGGGATTATAGTTGATGCCCTTGACAAGGGCTGGGAGGCAGAGCATGGCAAACCCAGCAGTGTCTTGGGGTACCCAAACTCATCCTCTCCTGCCCATCTGAAAGGCAACAGCTGTTGCTGTTGCAAGATAAACATTTCCAAATCCTAGCTCCACTCAAGCATCTCCCAGGCCAGGTGCCTTTCAGTCACAGCCTAAGTCTGAGGTATTAAAGCCCATGCTGCTCTTTGCCCCACAGCTCTGGGAGGTGACCTGTGAAATGACACAGCGACCAGCAAAGCAGCACTGGAGGTACCCTGGGTTTTGCTGGGCAATGCCACTGCCAGTTCCCAGTGGGTCCCAGGGCTCGGCCGGTCTTTGCCAGCACCGCAAGAGATGGGACCAGGGCCACTCTTCCCATTAACTGCATTTTCTTGGGGAAGATCAGACTGGGCACTCAGCTCCGAAACATCTCTGTGTAGCGTCTGCCTCCAAATATAACCCTGTCAAGAGAGAAATTGCCACTTTCCCCGAGGTGGCTTTCGAGCCGGAGGTGCGTGGGCACAGGAAATTGGAATTCACGAGAGTGGGACAATTCCATTACTGTCTCCTCCAGCTTCTTCCTTCTCCTATAATAAGGGAATTAACTACTTCGCAGGTCTGAGTATATCTGGAGGACAGCAGCAAACCAGTGAGCAATGAGCCTGTGACGCAGCTGGATTTACAAACTGTATCAAGAATATTATTAGGTTAAAAAGTAGTTTGCACTGAAGGAACTTTTTTAAAAATTTAAACACAGTGTTTTACTTGGCTTTTATTGTACTGAATGGGTTTGTTTAAAAATTAAAGAAAAAAAAAAGCAAAATGGAAAATGATAAATTATTTCCACTGAGAAGGTTCCAGTTGTGATAGAATGTAGACTCAAAAAGGAAAAAAAAAGAAGGAAAAAATAAAATTACAGTATCTCACTACGCACCAGGCAGCAGCACACGCACACACACACACAAAATATTCCATCTGATCTTCACAAAGAGAAAAGAAGCCCTCTGTAAGTGCAGAGATGTGTGGGAGCTTTGGGGTCACAACTCCAGATTTCTCACTGAACCACAGGAGGTTCATCTGTGGCACACGGGACCAATTCCCTCATCTCCCCCACGGTCAGGTTCAGAAATAAAATCTTTCTATTCCCTCACTCTGGTGCCTGAAGAGCAGCATGGCACATTGGCTACCGCTGGAGCCAAAGAAAAGACAACAAAAGGGAACACAAAGCACAGACCTGACAATCGCACACTTTTTAAAGGCAAACTCTGAGTCTTTCTGAGCCTGCGCAGGGCAACGGAGGGGTTTGGAATGAGTTCAATGCCTTAAAAATAAAATAAAATAAACCAGCCTTGATGTAGCTCTGTAGGACCAGAAAAAGGAACCACAACCAAATAAAAAAGAAGAAAAAATAAACAGACCCCCAAATCCAGTGGCAGCATCCCCCTTGTGCTGCCCCTGTGTCGCAGGAGAGGACAGGAGGCCTACCAAGAAGAGCATGAATGAAAGCAAAGAAATAAAAATACCGGGAATGGCAATGGAAGGAGATGCAGGATTTATTAAAGCATGTTGTGATAACTTCCAACAAAGCCTTAGAAATATAAGGTAGGGACCTCGGTCTCCCTGAGTTATCCTCTGCAGTGAAAGCTGATAGCCCTCACCTTGCAATTTTTATTTAATCCAAATTCCCTGCAATACGTGAGGGATGGATGCAGCCCTGCTCTCTTATCAAGCAGTGGGAGCTTGTTCACAGGTGAGAGTTTTAATGGCACAATTTTCCTAGCATATTATTTTTGTCAAAAATTACAGCTATATTTGTTTCTATGTTGGCACCTCTTTAATTATTCAGGCTAATACTCTTAAGTTATGAATTAAACAAAATGCTTGCCAGATCAAAGCTTCCTCTAAAAATAAAAAGATCAAGGGACAGATTTGCAGCCCTGAGCATCATCCTGGCAAAGGGGGACAGGAAAGGGAGACACGAGCAAGCCCTGGTTGGGGTGGCCAGGTCAGACCCCCAGCAGTGTTCAGCTCAGCTGATCCATCCCCTCCAGGACCTGGGAAAAGCTTTGAGGTGGCATCTTTATTTCTTTTCATTTACAAGATTGAGCAATTCTCAGTCAGTGTGAAGGATGTAACTGTTTGGCAGCACAAGAGACAAAGCCCACAGCCACGCCAAGGGTTGGCATGGGGTTGATCACTGAGGTTCTGCACTACACTGAATTTTGCCCTGATGAAAAAGACACTGTGTGTCCCTGGAACACAGCATTCATGGAGCAATGAGCGAGGGCTGGAGAAAGAGTGAAATAGCCTCCTTAAGTGAGAGTGTCTGCCTTCCAGAGGCACTCCTGCAAATTACTTGGAGACTCCTAAGTTGGCGGTTGGAAAGCTAGAGTGAACAATAAAGGACCCATTTCACAGCCCAGTCATTATTGTCTAAGAAAAACAACAAAAAAAACCCTCCCCAACAACAACAACAACAAAAGATAAAAAATAAAGCCATGAATAATCTGACAGTGTCATAATGAAAACCAGAAAAAAATACTGAAAAAACATAACATGAGAAAGGGATAAATTAAGGGTTTGCAAGTGTCAGTCCTGAGCCAGGTCTCCAGACCTGCAGTTCAGAATGATATGCGTGTGCCATGAAGTAAGCAAACGAGCTTCGCACCACACACAGGGTTTAGTGGGATGCCTCACAGCAGCGGTGGCCAGCCGTTAGTGACACAGCACTGCCATTCAAGTGGGACGAGACGTGCCGACTTCCCAGTACCTTGCACTGCACTGGCTGAGCTCTCCATTAATACATCATCCAGCATTAGATCTAAAAGAATGAAACGGCATTAATCACCCGGCAGGACACACGGCAAGACTTCCCTTCCCCTTCAGAGGTCCCTACGGCTCTCAGGCTCTCCATTGCCTCTTCTGGGAATGTTTCCTTGCAGGATCCTCTCCTTGTGCCTTGCAGAGGGTTGGCTCAGGTACACAGGCTCATCATGAAAAAGAAAGGGCTCTTGTGCTTCTCCCATGTACACAGGTGGAAGCCCAAGAGGTCCCCAAAGCCTCCACGCTTGACAGTGACGAAGATGATGACACTTCTGAAGGATGCACTTTGTACAAATCCTGCTGGGCCAGTGTACCTTACACCATTCCTGCATCTGCCTACATCCCACCGAGCTGGGATCTCACATGCTTTTCTGGTATTCAGATGTCTGATTGGGTAAACGCATTTGAAGAACCTATGATCAAAAATGACTGTGCAACCACTTAGGTGTCTACATCTGTCATCCACAGGTTGGTTTGGGCATCTAGGGACACTCAGGAAGCCCAGCTGAAAGGAACCCCCATGCAGTTGCTGGCATGATCAAAGCCCTGGTCTTGGTATTATCTACAAGTTCCCACCATGCAGAATGAAGCTAAGCTCTGACATCTGTTGTCTCCGAGGGCAAAGCCTGACACGGTCAATTAAAACCAACATTTCACTGAACGCGAATTGGGAAAACTGTTCTGAAGCGATTTGGAGGGCTTCATACTTTGCTCTTGAAAGGTTTTTATGGCAATTGAATACTCAGCAATATTTGATCCTCAGTAAAATAGCTGTTTATTGCCTCTTTAATTAGGCATTTCATAGGACTGAATGAATAACTACATCTCCAAGGATGGTTTGTGATTCCTTCCCGCTGGGAAATTGCCCAGACTTACGTCTTTTCTTCATCTAGTTCCTCTAGCATTATAAATAAGGTCATTAATAATAACTAAACATCTATTTTTCTTCTACAGAAATGCCTGCTTTCCAAAACTGCAAGTTTAAATAGGGATCTTTCTATCCAGCCTTTAAAAGCATTTTCTAACTCATCAGCCTGAAACTGTGTTGGGGAACTTGGACTGACAAAAAGAGCTTTCTAGGCAATCCCTTGATGTGAAAAACAACAAAAAAAAAATTCTTTCCATCTGTATCCCACTTAACTGAGAACAGTCTAACGTGTCCTTCACTGCCCTTGAGGGAAGCATCCATTTTTCTACTGACCACAGCTGACAGAGCACTTGAACAGGCTGCCCAGAGAGGTTGACCAGTCTCCTCCTCTGGAGACATTGAAACCCCACCTGGCTGTGTTCCTGTGCAATTTAGTGTAGGGGATCCTGCTCTGGCAGGGGGTTGGACTAGATGATCTTTCAAGGTCCCTTCCAACTTCTAATGTTCTGTATTCTGTGACCAGGAAGCCAGGCTCTTGGCATAAATCAAAGTTTGATGTCCTATGGGCTGCAAAACCTGTGAAGCTCATGGTACTTAAAGACACAGCCTAAGGAAAGTGCAGGGTGAGGGCTGAGACTCCATTGAGGTACATGACTGCACGATTAAGCCTATCACAGCTATTAAACACCTCCTTGATTATTAGAAAAAACCAAAACAAACAATATTACCAGCTTTCGGAACAAGTGCCTGATCAGACAGCCTCTTAAACAGTACCAAGTCTGTCAAAGATAGAGAAGAGATGTGAAAGGGGACACGGAGAGAGCAGCAGGCAGACTGGCCAGGGAGGGAGAGAGCGAGGCCATGGACACAACGGAGAAAGTTCAGTCAGAGGAGAGAGCATGCGAGAAGAGGACCTCTGACCTGCAGCCTCTGGCTGACTTATTTCTTGCTTAAGATAGGTGGGGGTCTGGCCTCCAGCCAGGGCTAAAGCACCACATTATCCAACCAAATTAAAAGAAAAAAAAAAGTACTAAAGGACAAACATCAGGTCGGAGACTTTTGACAGAAGGGCGGTGTAAGTTTCCTGTCACCTGTAAAGCCTTCTCTGGGCAGGGCTGCAAGCTTGCACCTCCAGTTTGGAGTTTGGTTCAATTGGCATCAGTGCTCGTTTGTCTAGATAGTTACTCTCAATGGCTTTTTTTTCTTTATTTTCTTTCTTCTAATCTGTATTTCTCAAGCAAACTCATTGATATGTTTCTCTAAGGAGTTTTTAAGCATTACTAGAATGAGACGGCTCCATTATTTTATTACACTCTTGAATAGCAGTGGTGCTACTGTGCCAATAAATAAACCTGCTTGATAAATGGGACAGGTAACATCACTGTGGCATTACAAGGCTGTAATAAACCAAATAGTGAATCCAGTTATCAGCAACAGTGCTCATGACTCAGAAGATTTATGGTGCCATTCGGCACTGCTGATCTTTGCAGTTGTCACTATTTGTGTAACACTGAGCTCTGCTATCCAAGAAGCTCCAGGTCTGATTATCATTATATTTTAATTTAAATAACCTCCAATGGAAAGGTCATTGCAAATCATGCAGCCATTAAAAAGGCTTCCATGGCTCCTTGCTCAGCCTAAAACAACACTATTTCCTTCATGCAAATTTTATAGCTGGACATGCTTTTGGGAGAAGAATGATCACCAGACGCGAGGCAGGGAGGGGAGGAAGGAGGGGATCGTGTGGAAGGTCAAGCAGGACTCAGAAAGATGTGGAAAGACTACCGACCAGCCATCTGTTTCTCCTTACTCCTTCTCTTTTTCTCCAGCCGGCGAAGCCTCTTCTCCTCCCGCCTCTTGGCTTCTTCTTCTTCCTGGTGCTGCCGACACTTGTGGAAATTCTCAACCACCACCCCCACAAACATGTTGAGGACAAAGAAGGCCACGATCAGCAAGAAGGAGATGAAGTAGAGGAGCATCCATGGGTTGTAATTCATGACTGGCTGCAAAGCAGAGAAAGGCAAATGTCAAGTGAACCTCAAAAAAAAAAAAAAAAGCGAGAAAATTGGTGTAGCTGCCACATCCACAGACCCATAGGTGCCCCGCTGAGGCAGCTCTGTAAACTCTGCTCTTCCTGAAAGAACATTCCATCTTCAACGAGATCTGGTAATGTGGACTCACAACCCAGAAAGCCAACCGTACCCAGGGCTGCAGCAAAAGAAGAGTGACCAGCAGGTCGAGGGAGGTGATTCTCCCCCTCTATTCCACATTTGTGAAACCTCTCCTGGAGTACTGCATCCAGCTCTGAGGACCCCAGCCTACAGGAAAGCTGGAGAGGGACTGTTTACAAGCGCATGGCATGACTGGACAAGGGGGAATGACCTTCAGCTGAAGGAGAGGAGATTTAGATTAGATATTAGTAAGAAATTCTTCCCTGTGAGGGTGGTGCAGCACTGAAAGAGGATGTCCAGAGAAGCTGTAGGTGCTCCTGGATCCCCAGAAGTGTTCAAAGACAGGTTGGATGGGGCTTTGGACAACCTGGGCTAGTGGAGGGTGTCCCTGCCCACAGTGGGAACTGGATGGGCTTTGAGGTCTCTTCCCACCCAAACCAGTCTGTGATTCTATAAAACTTAAGAGCCCTCAGAGACACTTCAACTGAAGGCTCCCAAAACACAAAGAATATTGAGGACAGAAGAACCACCTCTGCTCTGCCAACAGCAGGACAGTAGCATCCTTTGCAGCTATTACAAGTTCCTCACTGAAAACTTGTACCTACACAAATCACTTCTGTCCTCCTGAAACATCCAAAATGTTTAAAAAGCCAAACCTTTATTCTTGGATAGTTCTCCTAATGCTAGTTACTCCAGCCATGTTGCAAAATCTAGAGGGAAAAGATGAGGTCCAAATCCAGACTTTTCACTTCCCTCTTTGTGACACCCCAGGGCTTGGGTTAAACAGCTGCCTCCACCTCAGCCCCAGAACCCCATTTGACTGTGGAAGCCAGCAAAACTTTGCAGAACAGGAACCAAAGTACGTGACCTTTGACAAGTCCTTTCCTATAGTTCTGGTAGAGCACGTACCTGCTGGTCAACTCCCACAGCATCTAAGCCGTCGTACATGATATCCACCCACCCGTCCTTGGAGGCCAGAACAAAGAGAGACATCAGGGCCTAGAAATACATGGGGAAGAAGTTAGGTATAGTTACACTAAGGCTTTTTTTTTTTTTTTTACCTGTAACATTTTACTCCTCTTTGCCCTTTCCTGTCTGGGTATTATCATCACCTGTCTGATAATGGGACACTTTGATGCCCAAGGTTTCTCCTGGCAGCAAAAACCTATCAATGTCAGTGCCTGGCTCAGCAACAAGCACTAATTCAGAAACCACAAAGCCAAAGACAAAAGCAGCTTCATTTCCACCCTCCAGGTCTCTACCGCTCCCAACTAATTAGTCCTTACCATGCTGCTAAAATAAGACCGTGCTGCTGAGATGGTTGAAAGTGCCCGGCTCTATTAGACAAGACCTTCTGCAAGATGTATTTGGTTTGTTATGTAGCAGTGAAGCAATTAAGTACTCCACGAAGCCACATGTGCTTGTTCTGTTCTGAAAGGAAGTGTACACCTGCTTGGAAACACTACCTTTGGGATTTACCGAGACAGAATGCTGTGGATGTGAACTGAATATTTACTGCGGCTAGTAGTGCCCTGCAAGAAAATCCCATGGGATAATAACACACAGGTTTTAAGTCAAGGAAGTAAAGGAGCAAAGAAGCAGATTACCATTCTATTAATACCTGGCCGAGATTATCAAAATTATACTTGTGCCGGACCCATTTGTAGCTTGCTTCTGTACAATCCGATTTATTTGTGATGTTTCTGGTGTCCTCCCCCTGGCAGACAAAAAACTTGCCTTTGAAAAGCTGCAAAACACACAAAGAAAGGAAGGAAAGGTAAGAGTTTGGTCCTCAGGATCTCTCTGCCAGTGATGGGCATTTCTCCTCGGGCATTCTGCACAGCCCACGCCGACCAGAGAAGTTATGGGAAATGGCCTCATTTGTGCTGGTTATTAAGTGTGAGCAGCCTGTATAATATGCACCTAATGAGCAAATGCCTGATTTCACATCATTTAGGACACCCACCTTGTGCATTAGGTTGTCTGGTTCAGTGATCTGAGACCGGCCTAAAAGCCTTTGCTTCAGGGTTGCCATCTCAAGTGCGGCCCTGGCTAATAGCCCAGATCAGCCAGTGGCCTCTTGCACCCCTGGAATGACTCTGGCGACTCCAGCACGGTTAATGATGTCGGTTTCAAGAGTCACTGGCAAATTAAATGTACTGGGGGCCCTCTGTCAGCAGAGGGGAGGTGGCACTGAGAAGCAATGGACTAAGCTCTGCTCTTCCAGGTCACAAGGGGACACATCAGAGAGGAGCTGAGCTGCTGCAAGTGACGCTCGGCTCTCACTGAATCAAGAGTGCTGTCAGTCCAGCTCCGGTCTCTGCTCCCCGAGTGCTGTTCTCCAGCCGACATGAGGCTCCACAGTCCATGTAGGTATTCCTTGTGCGAATCTTAAGGAGTCAAGCCTGACTGAAGCTGCCCACCTGATCCTGAGCTTATTTCCTTTGGTCTAAACCAGGAGAGATGCAATTCCTGGGGAGTCAGCTCCTGATTTACACCTGCACATGGAACATCAGCCTCTGCGTGCTTAATTCTAGACCTGGTGCTTCCCGTGCAGAGAACACAGTGGCAGGGGATGATTACTGCTTCAGACAGGGTGATTGATGCTAGCAGGATGGATGGTATCAGAGCCCAGGAGACATCCACAAATCTGGTTTTATTTGCTGACAGAAGCTATTGACATTACTGTTTTTGGGGAAAATGGCAACCTGCTCTCCAGGCTCCTTAAAACACCACCTGGGCATACAGAGAAAAGACGCTGACGGATTTTGATCTGTTGTTCTACACAAAAATCAGTGGAAATAATAGCGAACAAGATAAACCCACGCATTACTCCATGGGTTCCCTTCAGAAATCAACAGCAGAAGTATGTTCTCCAGGCATGCAAAATTAATCACCGCTCAACGCAGTCATAAAACTTCTGGATGTAAGAAGAGAAGTATTCCCTGATCTTTCCATGGAGAAACACTATCCATGGGTAAGGCAGGCTGGGGAGATACAGCCTTCACAGAGAAAAGTTTTAATTAAGCAGGAAGGTAAACAACTGCCTTTAATATATTGTCTACAAAGATAACTTCTGCAGGGGCTGGACTGCAATGCCACTCAGATGGGAGCAATAACACAGCTACTAACAGGGCATGGAAATACAAAGCCCAGATTTCAAAAATGCTGATGCCTGTCAGCCGTTCAGATTTTAGCAGTTTTAAAGTGGAAAGAACCAGTGATTCCTACTCTACTGGACTGTTTTCTCAATGTATTTCTGGTGTCTTATTAATGACTATTCACGTGTGGACAAGTTCTCCAATAAAGAGTCTTTCTAGGAAGAAATACTGTTACAAACCTGGACATCTGGGTTTTAATAGCATTAAAAAATTCTAGTTTGATCCCCAGTTTATAGATGCATGGGAAAACAGTTGCATGGGAAAACCAGCTGTAAATTTAAAATATTATCTTTTTCTAGAAAACAGTTATGGCCTTCATCTTACATCTAATTAGACATAAACATCAACTGAGAATTTTGCATCCCGAATACAGGATCAGTCTCACTTGTATCCACCACTTAAGAACATCAACAGTCGCGACGATTTAACGTGAGGCTGCAAGTCACTAGGGAAAGCAACCACAATTAGCAAGGATGAAACTCAAAGTGCACACTACAAGTTGTGGCGTTTGGCATAACTTTTCCCATGTCTGAGTTTTATATTGTTTTACGGGATGTGCTTAGTTTTATGAATCTGTTTAGTATAATAGATGGATGTTGTTGAACTGTAGTGCTAAGCCAATCTAGCTGCTGAGATGGTTATGGATGGCATGATTTTCTTCCCTGTTTATTTTCAATGCTGTATTTATTATTTAAACAATATATTAGTATAAAATATTACATAAGACACATTTCCAAAACAAAGCCGCCCAGAGCTGCTTTCCAAAGCTGGCTCTGACAGATCAGATAAACTTCAGAAAGAAATAAGTGTTATGTCAGAATATTTTTATGAAACAATCTCTTCTTCTCAGGTAATGAGAAACCAATTGCATTGGAAACTCTGCCACTTTTCCTGGGGATTCCTGCACTCCTGGGACTGAGAATATTGCCAGCAGAACTGGCAGGAAGCAGACTCAGAAATCTCTACTCCTGCAAGTTTTCAGCTATACAAACTGTCAGAATCTGAATGGATGGATCTCCAGGTCAAGGTCTCTCTAGAGTTCACAAACCAACAATTTCAGCTTTGAGAGTTTCTATTTCCCTATTGGTTTATACCCAGAAGAAAGGTGGAGGGCAGATGTCCCCACATTATCTCCCAGATGGAACAGGAAAGGAATTTAACAGTTTCCCTGAACAGAGTTTTTCTGGTGGTGCATGTCATGCCTCAGACGTGACCCTTCTCTGGTGCAGCGGAGGAAAGAAACTGGAGAAATATCTTGATTCACATCCTTCTGCAAGCAGAGCAGAAGTCTTTGTGGTGGGGAAATGATGAAGAAAGACCATTCTGGGCCTTGAGGGGTCATCATGTTGGCTTCTGTATCACTGCCTACAACACAGAATCTTCAAGAAAGTTCAACATGTCAAGAGAGACACAGCCAAGATCTGGAAGTCAGGAATAGATGTGCCTTGAGTGCTAGAAAGGCTGCATTGTGCCACTGGGGTGGGGGCTGAGAGCTGTGCAAGCCCTTGGGTCTGAGTCATTCCAGGTTGTTAACTGTGGCAAAGTTATGCACTCAAAACCAACATGCGTTTCTAGAGCAGGGCAGAGGACCTCCATGGAACCAGAGAGAGGCAAACCCAACCTCAATGACTGGCTCTAGCCACTGCTCCTCCAGCTCGGGATGCTTTTTGATGGGTTGTTATGTTGTAATTGTTAATGAGGTTTTAATGGCTGGGCAGTAATGGGAAATCTGTTTTCAGCCTCACTAGGAACCAGGAACATTCCTCAAAAGGGTCAAACTCCCCTTCGGTTTGGTACAGATGCCCAGATGTGGGGCCATCTGGGGATCACCATGCTTTCAGGTTAGGTGCTGAGGCTTACAGGGGACTTACCTGAACTCCCAAGATGCCAAAGATTATGAAAAAGGCACAGCAGATGACCACAATGTTCCCAATGGGCTTCAGGGACGACATGAGAGTCTCCACCACCAGTTTCAGTCCTTGGGCTCGACTAATGACTCTGTGGGAGTAAGCGAACACAAAATCTATGTTAGTCCTGGTCTTGCCCAGGTCTGCCTCCTACCAAAACAGAAGATGTGGAGAAAACAGCATTAAGGAGTTCTTTAGAATGCCCAATAACTCAAAAATCATGATGGCAGAAGTGGTTCTGGAAGACTGACCTGTGAGGTTATGGAGGCGTTTGGGGGAAAGGGGTCTCTGTCTACATATACAGCTTTGTGTAAAAGGAGAAGGAAGCTACATACAAGAAGCCAGACTAAAAAAGTCACTGGAGAAGAACCTAGGAAAGGAACATATATAGGCTAGCCCCATATTTTTCAGACTCAGAATGACGGTTTTAATCTAATGGACTAGCTATTTCTGATTCATTTGCATCTTCTAATTACCATTCATTATAATATCTTCAAGCCCTGGCATTTTCATTTTCCTATCATTTGGTCCAGAGTGCTCTCTAGGCTTCTAGTCTTCCCTGGGATTCAGCCTCTTGGTTTGGCTCATCTGCAAACACACCTTATCATCTATAGCCTGTCCAGCACTGCTGAGAGAGGGCCTGCCTCCCAGTGTCCACTCCCACATAGTTTAGGCAAGGCTCTTGATTTCCTTGTCTCTGGCTGCAAAATGGAGCAGCCATACTTGCACAGCTGCCTGCACATCTGTAGTGATAAACCAACACCTATACGTTGGTGTGTATAGTGCTGCTGCATACAGAGACCTGAGCTGCCCCTCAGTACCATCAGTCTCCACTTTACACCCACTGTACAACCTCGGCTGCTGAACCACTGGTGTCATCCAGGTGAAACTTCACCAGCAGGACCACGGGCATCTAACATTATTTCTGTAGCTTCTCTCCACCTGGTACTGCACAGACTTTCCTAACAGAGAAATATGAGAAAGTTGAGGAAGAATAATATGGACATCATGGCTGAAGCAGGGTAAAAAAAATAAAGGGATAAACTGTACTAAACTCTCAAGGACAACGCTACAATGAAAGGACAAGACTTGTGTGTGATTTAGAGAAGCCATCTCACCATGCTTGGCAAGATGAACGAGGTATTCAGGCTCACAGACATGAAGGTGGAGAGCTAGGGGACTGAAAAAGGCATCTGAAGAGGTTACATGCCTCCCTTTCCCTGATGCCAACCGGAATTAAGCGTTTCACTAGCTCTGTAAATCAATTCGTACTGATGCCATAGAAACTGTGCTTTCCCAAGGCAGGAATAGCTGTCTGCTATGGAAGTTGGAGGGAGGGAAGTGCCTGTGTGCTTCTGGGTACCAGCTGATGACTCCTCTGAACACTTGGCACTCAAAAATGGCAGCAACTTCCCCACCTTATTGTTTCTGCCTGGTTCTCTCCCTTGCCATGGGAGTCCTCTCACCGCCTCTCCTGTTTCACCCCAAGTCTGGCTGCATCGCCTGAAGCACAGATTGGAGTTTTGTTGCCTGGAGAGAATCCAAGTTCTCCTCCTCTCTCCACACTCCCAGGCTACAGCGCTCCCAAGTGAGTTCCCCATGGCCACATCCATGTGCCCAACATGCACAGCCTTAGCTGGGACCCCAGTCAAGCCTCCACCATCCCTCCCCTGCCCCAGAGCCTATGGGTTTAGTGAACTGCAGAGCTTGGTGCACAAGCACCAGGTCTTTCAAAAACCATTGGTTTTAAACAGAATCCTGAAAAGCGGTCTTTTTTTTTCCTTTTTTCCTTGCTAAATATTTACTTGCAGTGTCAAGGGTAACTTATTAATTATCATTTTAAAAAATAAACAGGTGGCAGTATTTTTATCCACTCCTTTACTGGCAAAACACAGAACACAGATGCTCTTAGTTCTCATGCTGGGTGTCCTCTTCCAGGGAGCTGCTGCTGTGGCTCCCTGTTTCAAATACCTCCCCCTCCCTCATGCATAGCTCTGGGTTAGTTAAAGGAATGAGCCAGGGAGGCAAGAGGTGAGATGGGTCAGGGAGCAGGAGGTTCCTCAAGACTGAGATGCCAAAGGGTACAGTGTGGACCCCATGCAGCCCTGGCAGCATGGAGACTGGGCTGCCAAAACCACCCACACAATTATCCCAGGCTGAGGTCTTCACTGAGGCAGCTATGCTGCTGCTGCCACCATGTTGTACTGCACCAGCACTGAGAGCTGAGCCGAGATGGCTAGCAGAGGAGGCTGGGTGGCGGGTTAGTGCGCCATACTCAATGAGAGGTTAATGCAGCCTCATGGGCAGTGTCCACAGGGCAAGGGCTCTTCCCACTCCATTTCTATGCACCGGGCAAGCACTGAACTGGGCAGCCTAAGGCTGAGTTGCTCTTCTGGATCCTCAGATGGCCTAAAGACCTCACCATCTCTCACCTATTACTCTCAGGCAGTCCTGGATGAAATACTGCAACTGCCAAACTACAGGTGGGAAACTGCAGCATGGGAGGACCACAATTCATATACTCAGACGTACCCAGGCACCTCATCTCCAGTGATTTCAATAGAAATTGGGTACTTTGGTGCCTTTAGGGATCCTGACTTAGGCATTCTGCCCACTGTCACACAGGATGGAACTGAAGTCAGGTCTTCTAAATAGACAGCCTGTAGTCTAACTGCTGTCGCATCCTTAAATTTTGGGGAACAAGGAAAAAATTTAGTCTCCAGAGTCTACAGTTGATAATGTTCTCCAACACTTATTAAGAAAGTCTGTTCTAGAAATAATAAAGTGATTTCCCTTGTGAGATACTGTTTCATATCCAGCAGAGAGAGAAAATAGGAGGTTACTCGTCTGACTTCGTGAAGTCTCGTGTGTTGAGGAAAAAAGGGCTAAGAAACTGCAGCATTTAGCTGCTTTCAGAGTTTTGATCAACCAGGGAATTCCTCAAATGAGAATGCATGAGGGTAAAGAGCTGCCACCAGCTTAGCTCCACACCAATGCTGTTTCCAGCCCTACAGGGAGAGGAGACTTTGAAAAGATTTTGAAAAATAATAGTTCTTACTAATGAAAACCTTCAGACCTTGGAGCTGCCTCAAACTAAGGGCCTGATTCAACATTGAGGCAAGTCTGTGCAAAGACTCCTGCTGCTCTCCTGAGAGTCTGATAACTCCCTAAGAAGTGCCAATGAAATCCTCAGCATTTCCAGATTAGTGGTGTCAGCTCCAATATGTCAACATACAGCATCCCCGCGCCTCATCAATATTGCCCAAGGTCCTGCTGATATCAGGCTTGTAAACTCCTATTATCTGACCCACCACTCCTGCAATTTATTGCTGAAGGATCCAGCTGATTTGGAGCCCTCCAGGCGTGCCAGAGCCGTAGAGTCACCAACATTGCACTCAGGACAATTCCAGTCTGCATTAGGCATATGACAAATGGGGAAATTGAAATTAGACCTTTTTTCATTATTATTTTAGTGTGAAGAAATGTTAATCCCTTGAGTCCCTCCTAGTTCTGCTGGTCTCAGCATTCCCAACACTGTTAAACCCCTGGTGTGAGACACTCCAAACCCACTGCCAGCCACATCCCAGCTGGATCACATTTACTAATGTGAAGCCTGATAGTCTGATCAGAGCTCTCAGAAGTAGTACTTAAATGAAGTAGATCAACATTAATGAAGACCTTCCTGCACAGATTAAAAAAAAGTAAATTAGGGAAGGTGATAATATGATAGATAGGAGAGAGACTATGAAACGACTATTTCATACTGCAACGGTATGAAAAGTAATTTATCCATTTTCTTTGGAAGTCAAAGCCCAGGCTCTGTAGAGAGTAAAACAGCACTGAAGTCCATCCACATTAATTCTGAATTCATTTTCAATTTTGATTTCTCTTGTATCTTAAGCTACAACACTTGATCCCAACAACAGCAGGTTGAACGCATTAGGAAGGAATGTTACTGTATAAGCAATCCCTCTACTGGCTGAAACATCAGAGGGTCATGGAAACATCTTTAAATGTCACTCCTTGGTGAATATATTTTTGGAATTCTGGTCATAAAGCTGGGCTCAAATCTGCATGGATCCAATTTGGAGGCTGATAATCAATCATGTAATCAAAAGCCTGTGATTGGCACATAGGCCAGTTGTTTTTTTAATGCCTGTGCAAAAGGCACAAGCATGTGTGGTTTTGTGTGCTGTGGAAAGCAACTGGGTTGTTTTCACAAGGGAAAATAAGAGACAGAGCAAGGGAGGTCTTTTGCAAGAACAACCCCTTCAAACCATCAAACCAAGACAGAGATGACGAGGGCTGTCCCTACCCTCAAGTTGAGTGTGACACGCACAGATGTGGCTTGGCTTGTGTCCTCCCTGCAGCCCTGTCCCCAAGTGTTCACAGAAAGGGAGGACAGAAGGAGCCGGGTCAGCTCCTCCATAGTAGAGACCGAACATCTGCTTTGGTCTCTGCCCTACACCTTCCTGGAAAGGAAAAACATTGGCTCAGTCCCCACAGAGGACTTCACTGGGACACAGGGACTGGAGACACAGTGTGCGAAGACCTCAGGTCGCCTGTCCCAGCTGTCACCACACACTGGTCCAGCTGAGCATCCCAAGCAGATCCCCGAGCCATGCGGCACAGCCCGGAGCAAAGGCAGAGCGGGCAGCTGCGGGCAGAGGCGTGCTCAGGGCAGCCCAGATGTGCATCGCAGAGGCAGATGGGTTTCCACATGCGGAAATTTATGACTTACTGAAAAGCCCCCAGTTTGATGGCTGCTTTTTCATTTCCTACAAATCTAATTACAGGGGAATAGAACTGATTGCAAACATATTTAGGGAATGGGCTCATTGCTGTCTTTTTACATTTCCTTTGTAGTAGAAAGCAGTATGTTGGCTGAAAACATTCACATACTCTCTTGAGAAAACATATCAAATGCCAACAGGAATGAAATAGCAATGAAAGAGCCTAATCCTGCACATGCTCCAGATGGCAGGTCTTCCTCCAGCCTGTGGTTACTCAGTGGATCGCTCCCCATACCTGCAGACTACTCATGCACATAGGTGACTGCAGAGAAATGCTCCAGTAAATGAATACCCCAGGTCCTAGCCAGGCAGACCTACAGATCTACAAAGAAGGACTTTTACAGACAGAGAGATGACTCTAGCAGGGCTCAGCACAATACAAGCCTCTTCCTCTAGATCTAATTTAACCACAGCACCTCAAAAAGAAACTTGCATTCACAGATTCACAGAATCATAGGGGTTGGAAGGGACTTCCAAAGATCATTGAGTCCAACCCCACTGCCAAAGCAGGGTCCCTAGGATGGGTTGCACAGGTCAGTGTCCAGACGGGTCTGGAATATCTCCAGAGAAGGAGACTCCACACCCCCCTGGGCAGCCTGTCCCAAGGCTCCCTCACCCTCACTGTGAAAAATTTCTTCTGTGTATTGCTGTGGAACTTTCTGTGCTCCAACTTAAGGCCATCGCCCCTTGTCCTGTCTCCACAGACTATTGAAAAGAGGCTGGCCATTTCCCCCTGTCTCCCACACTTCAGATATTCATAAACATTGATAAGATCCCCTCTCAGTCTTCTTTTCTTAAGGCTGAACAGCCCCAGTTCACTCAGCCTTTCCTTGTAGGGGAGATGCTCCAGGCCCTTAATCATCTTTCTATTCCACAGTTCAAGGATGTGAAATCAATCCTTATTTTACCCAGAGCTAGCCAGTTTACTTTGTAGGTTTTTTAACATGGGTCAGAAATCAGCCAAAAGAGAAGAGCACGAAGTCGAGAGCAGAGCTAACAAACCAGCCGTCTGACAGAAACCGTCCCCAGAAACAGCTACAGTTGATGTGATGCTGGGGGACATGCAAGGAGAAAAAAGTCCAAACCGGAGTTACAAGGGAAGAGAGTTTAGTTGTATGGTCAGGGAGCTGAACCACCCCAATGGCATGATCTATCCAGATAAAGATGATCAGAAGCAGCTCACATCCTAAAACACACCAGGCACAACATAAACACAGCCCAGTTGAACAGAATGGCTTCCACAGCCGTTGAGAATATTTGAAAGATATACGTATAGGTATGATCATTCTTATTTAGACTTATTATTCACATAGGAGTAGTAAAACAACCTCTTCTGTCAGAAGTAGGGTCCTATTTCTCTGCCCTGAAAGAGAAAATCCTGACTCAAAGTGAACCTTTTACGAAGGAAGCAACAGTATGATATGACAGACACACAAAGATGCTTTGAGGGGGAAGGTTTATTAGCAGTTGAATAACAAGAGCAGCAACAACGGCCTTAAAAGGAGACTGCATTTAGCATGGAGAGAAACCTTCATGCCCTGGGGTATAGGACAAAGCGCGTGTCTGTTTGCAAGAGCCTGGTCCTTGGGCAGGTTGTCAGAGGGATGCCTGCCCCTGGAGCACGGGATACCGTCTGCTCTCAGAGATGGGGGACAAGTCAGCAGGACAGCTGCTTTCATCCTGCCTGAGTGATTTGAAAAATAAAAGTCTCTGTAAAATTAATGGGAAACTGAGGGGGAAAGAGCTTCTTTGCATTCTAGGTTAAGCAACAGTTTAGTCTCTGCTTCCTTAAAAATGAACTGCCACCTGCTACTAATTTCCTTCTTTGTAACGAAAGCCATTGACTGCCTGAAGGAAAGGGGGAGAAGAAGCTGTTAAGCTGCACTTTACACAGAGCAAATGAGAACACAAATAGCAGGGGATGTGTGTTTTAATGAGCAAAAGAGGCATTGATCAGTTTACTACTGCTTTTGGGGCTGGTCCCAAAACACAGTGAGTGCCTGGAGCTCCTTGCAGCTCCGCAGGACCCGCAGCCGCTCATTGTCTGCGAAGTGAGAGGAGGCTGGGCACAACGCTGGCAACAGACACTGTTCTCTTGGCTCACCAGCCCCTTCCCTTGCACAAATGCTGCTGCTTGCAGGAGAGGCTCTGCCTTCAGCACATGATCCATTAGGTGTTCCTCACCCCCTGCTCACCTTAAGGGACGCAGCGTCCTCAGCAGCCTCAAAACCCGCAGCATCCCCAGGATTTTCGTGCCACTGTCTGACACCATCGAGACCAGGATGTCGATGACGGAGATGAGAACCAGCACCCCATCCAGCACGTTCCAGCTGCTTTTCAAGTAGGCTTTCTCCCCAAAACACAAGCCTAGTGCCACCACCTGCCCGGACACCAAGTTGCAACAGATTATGACTATTGCATCTAATGTGTTTCTTCCAGTTAGCAACCTGCTGAGAATGCATTATTTACAGATACAAGTCTGTGAGTCCATTTGCTTCCCAGTACAGAAGCCTAATTAGACAAATGAGCACATGTTATATTGCAAGAACTGTACAAACACCTCTGCAGAAACATCTCGGATTGTCACTTACCGCTGGATTTAATTTTTCAATGCAGTAAACCTACCTGCACAAAACTGTTCATAACATGTTTAGCTCTGGTATAAAAAGTTTGATTGTATTTTATCCCTATAGGCTGCTGGAGCAAAGGTTTGGAGTGGCTGACCCAAAGCAATTAATTTACAAGCTCTGCAAATAAAGAAACGAGAGAAACTTCCCAAGGAAAGAGCAATTGTTCTGCCAGATGATTATGAATTACATGAGAGAGATTTACAGCAATGGGTTCTCGAGCCTCCTGCCTCAAATCCAAAGTGTTTCAATGTGCTTAAGTCTCTCCCTCCTCAGGAAAGCAGATAGCTGCTTAGGTTGTTGAGGACAATTGGTTGTTGAAGACAATGGGACTTACATGCATGGCTAAAGTTAAGCATGTGCTCAAGAGCTTTGCTGAATGGGGAAGGATTGCCGAATTGAAGAATCCCATTGCTCATATAATGGTGTAAATCAAGAGCAACTTCAGTGAAATCGTTCTGATGTAAAACGTGCTCAGAATAAGACAAGTGGTGGGTATCTGAATATGATTCAGATGAGGAAAATATACACCTCACTTGTAACTGGTAGACCTAGGGGTTTTGTGAGTCCACCGTAATAAAATATCACTAATGTAATAGAGGCATATTATCCTCCAGCTTCATTTACCTTAACTGTCATCTCAGTCAGGAAGATAACTGTAAAGATGTAGTTGGAGAGCGTTAGGAAAATCCGTTCCTATAAAAAAGAAAATGAGAAACAATCTTTTATAGCCTGCTCTCTGCAGCTCTACGTCTCCCTGTGCATATACGGTGGTTGCTAACTGTTCTCCGGCTTCTGCGCTGAAACAAGTCTTGAACTGTTTGCTCGCAAGGAGGAGAATATCCAAATATTTAGACAATAACACAAATAACACTCGGCAGGGTTCAGTGCTGCCAGTGCCCAGGGCTGTATCAGCACCATGGACAGGGGGCAGACACCTCACCTGCCCTCAGGTCCCCCCATCTGCCCCCAGGTCTCCCCATCTGCCCCCCAAATCCCAACCTCCTCCCCCAGCAGAAACAGTGAGATCTCCCCTCCTTGGAACACACCTGACACATCTCCACCTGCCCCTCACCTGTGGACGTCACCGCACAGTGCAAATATCACCAAGCTCCCAATTCTCCTAGAAATTAAGTCAATATCAGAGTGACTGTGCTGCAGGCAAGCAGGACCCGCAGGATGCTGAAGAGCAGCTGGCGGGAGTTGTCACAGCTCCACCGAAGCCAGAGAAGCTCTGGGGGTTTACACCAGCTGACACCTGTCCCCAGAAGGTTGATGCACTTGCCCAAAGCCACAGGACAGACCTGGGCATGAGGCCCAATAGTCTCATCTCCCCATCCCCTGCGCTATCCACCAGACCATGCAGTCCTCACTGCCACTGCTCTGCAATAGCAGCTAGTGATTACAGATGAGACCATGGGCTGGTTCCCTATCTGTAGTTAGCAGAAACCTTTCTTTTTAATGATGATCATTAAATAAATTACACTTTTCCCTAATCCCTGAACAATCTCTGATTGCCTGTACTGAGAAATGGACAGCAGAAGGCGGAGGCTGGAGGAAAGATGATGTGTATGCGTGTATGCATGTGCGCATACAATTGAACTAGCCCCAGTTCTGCTAATAACAATTTTGGATTTATTTCTGCCTCTCCCTACAGAGCAGACCTGTAAGAGATGCAGATCTCTTGCTCAAAATGAGGTGCAATTTAAACAAGACAAAACACCTTGGCAACTCTCTTGCTTGCCAGATCATGATTTACTGAAGTGACTCAGGAACCACAGAGTAGCTTGTTTCCATACTGGGTCCATAATTAATTAGGTCCTAGACCTGCACTGTGATTGCCTGAGCTGTGATAGGAAACATCTCCGGCTGTTAGTTGATGGCCACACAAAAGGCTGCTGCAGAGGGGTAGGCAGTATGCAGGGAAAAGAGAGCGGGGACCAGCTTGTGGAGCTGGAGATAAAATGGCAATAGCATGAAGGGGAGACGGAGGGTATTATATTCCTCTCTGGCAAGCGTGTGGCTATTTTGAAGGATAATCTCCCCAGCCCATGTCGCGCACTCTGCGATGGGGAGCGTGTGTTGGCTAGCAACAGCATCCCCTGCTCTGATAAGCCAGCTGAAACTGGGACAGGCAAAGAGAACTCGCTTGGAGCAGCTAGAAAATCCACAGCTTGGGGAAGCAAAGTACAATTATTTTAAACAACTCAAGCTAAACTAACGCTCTCAGTTTCCAGATGAGAGCTCCACCAACACAGGCAGGGCCTGTGCACCTCTCCTGGCTCCCCTGCCTCTTCTCAGCATGCCTCTTGTCCTCTCTGCTGCTCCCAGACCATGGTCTGGCTCAGCTCCAGCCCTGGACAACCTGTTTTGGTTCCCCTGGTTATAACTTGATGCTGATGAACATCACACCAGTCCCTGTCTGCTTTCCTCTCTTCCAGTGCCCAGAGGCGCCACAGCTCATCCTTCTCTCATACATGACATGCTGGGTTTTCATCCTTACAACTCTTTGCTGTGGGGTCCTCTGTGTCACACCCTTCACCTCTGTGTGACTACAGCTCCCTTTGGAGCTACCCTTGGTGAATGGTGACTCTCCGAGGACACAGCACGGGGCTCCAGAGAAGCGTTTGGGATTTCCAGGGGCATTCTCAGGGTACCCCAGCTGGGGAACAGCGGGGTGATTTCCTCCTGCTGTACGGCTGGCAGGGAGTCCTCCTCTCTTCTCGCAGCTGCGAGCTGGCGCACCGCGACTGCGTGATAGCCGAAAGAAATTAATTCAGGGGAGGGACCACCGGGCAAACTATTTCAGTAAAGAGGACTACTAGGGAAAGCTTAAAATAGGCACAGAGCAGCCAAGACTCCAGTTTTAAGGTCTTACATTCAAGATCCACAAAAAATGAACAGCCTGACACGCCTACGTCAACAAAACAGGATTCTATACGATAGCGATATGAGCAGTCCTTTGCAGTGCATCAGCAAGAGCCCAGCGCCTCTCTCAGCCACAATCCATGCTGAAATAAGAGAGCAGTAGGGTGATCCTGCCCCTCTGACCGATGGATCTTGGTGCTGCAAGGGGCCAGTTTGAGAAATCACTGCGTGGTCTATTAAGACAAAGCAGTTCAGGGGAGCGGTGTTGGCGCTACTGTGCCGGTAAGAGTTCCGTTCTGCTTGAGTCACAACAAAGCTGCTACACAAAGGAGAACGAAGAGTATGAAATGAACAGTTTCCCCCATTCCCTTCACACCACACATACGTGCCCGCGGAGAACAGATGGAGGAAAGGAACATTGTGTTGAGACAGGGAAAGTGTTTGAAGGTTTATCAGGGAAGGAAATGGAGACAGATGTCATGCTTATGTCATGTGTTAAAACCTCGATCGCACTTGTAGAAATGGGATGCTCGATATATTGCAGGCTACTTTGAAGGGATGCTGGGTAGGGACCAGGGGAGTTGCTGTACCTAATTCAACACGGTGGGAGGGAGGGTGCTGTCAGTTTCTCATTTAAAAAAGAAAGTGAGAGCCAAGTGTAGAGCAGTGGGGGCCAAGCCACGGGTGTTGGCCTCACAAGGAGCACAGGAAAAAGTTACCCTCGGATACTCACAGCACTGTGAGGCTCGATTTTGGGTCGTTCCATGGCAATGGTAATGCAGTTCAGGAAAATGATCACCAAGACGATGTGATCAAACATCTTGTGCGTGATGATTTTATTGCACATCAGACGGAATCTGCCGAGAAAGAAGAAAAAAAAGAGAAGGAAAAAAAGAGGATGCACAGGCTGGCTATTAATGCTCAACTGGTCAGGGAGAAATGCAGCAGCTCGACGTGTGGCAGGGGAACCGAGTGCTCTGTTTGCAAAACAGATGAGCTACAAGCTCCCAATCCCCTCCCTGGCAGAGCCACACAGGGCAGGCAGACCGGGATATGAATAGAAAAGGATCTGAGCTGCAGAATTTCAAGCCCTGGTAATATTCATAGGGGACTTGGGGTCACTTGAAATGGGGGAGCTGCTTCCACAACTCGGACATGCAGCTGGGTTTGGATTTGACCCCCTGCCTGGTCCATAGTGCTCAGGTTTAGCTTAAATAAAGGAAGAACTACTCCCAGCAAGCCTGTAAGGGCTGAGCACACATGGAACAAAGGGACAGAAGCTATTTATTGTGACAGATGGCTGTATGCTGACCCAGGATTTATAATACCGTATTACATTTCCCAAAGTCTGTTTCTGAAAATCTCTCTAATCTCGGTATGAATGAACTCGGCTGCTGCCCAGGGCCCTCCAGCTCAACCACGGGAAGCCCTCCCTGAGCAAGGGTTCATGTCCAGAGGAATACATGTGAGAGCACAGAGCCCGGACGGCCCCAGCATGGCTTGGGGGCCAGAGCTGGGTTCACTGATGAAGCGAACGATGAACTTGATAAAGTTGCAACCATGCTCTGAGCTGTGGGTCTATGCCAGGGCCATGCCCATGCTGGAGCAGCTCTCTGCAGCTGGCAAGCACTTGCTCTGCAACCCCAATGTGGCACTGGAGCAGGGGAAGGGCTGGAAGTTTTGTGGGCTCATCTACACCAGATAGATCCCTCGGGAACAAGGGCATCCATGCCCACCACTCTGCCATAGCTCGAGCACAACTGCCTTACCTTGAGTGAGGAGCGAAGATATAGATGGACCAGGAGTCCCTCTCTTTGCAGCAGGTGGGGAGACGTGCCCGTACCCATGCCTTCAGACGGTCCCTTTTGCTCTACACAGAAAACACACAGCAGAAACACACCAGGAGGAAAACACAGAGAGAACTGTTAATAACACAATCCCCCCAAAATTCCAAGTGAAGGACTCAAGGCAATTTTTCACTGACCATGCATCTCCAAATGCTCAGTAAAGCCAAAATAAAATGATCTCCCCTGAAAAAGACCCCACTGGGCAGGTGAAGGAGATCTGGCAGCCAGGCGAGGGCTGCGCTGGCCCTGCAACTGCTCAGGGTTTGGTCTCAATTGATACTCCGCACGGTACCTGCATTTGGCATGTGATTAGCCAAGAGGACAAACCTGGTGAATAAAAACCTTGGACAGAGGTGTGATGACCCACTCTGATCAGCCTTGGTCCCTCAGATACTCATCAGATGCTTGCCATAATCTTCTAAGTTTTTTTGGGTATTTTTGTTTTTAGGAGGCTTTTTAGGAATATACGCTGCTTACATCAGGGGTTATAAGAAGAGCAGAAGGAGGGAATCCCGCTGCTTGCTGGGCCAAGCCCAGTGTCTACACACCACTGGAAAGCTGAAGAAATCATATGGGGATCTGAGCTTTGGTCCAGGAAGGCAATGGCAAGCATCTGCCTTCCATTCAGCACCAACAGATTAGACCGGAGATTATAAAACCAGAAGGCAACATCGTGGTCAGCCTGACCCTCTGCATGAACACAGGCCATCCAACTCCCACAAATTAAATCCTGCTCGAACCCACAGCACATCCCCAGCCACACATATTTTAGACCGCCTGCAAGGTCATTTAAGGCCAGGAGGGCAGATTGTGAAAGCCTGGGCCAACAGGTCAGTTGAAGACATGAAAAACTGGATTCTGAGGGGAAGCCTCATCCTGGCTGCAGCAGCTTCTGGATTAGGTCTTGTAGCCTTCTCATCCCTAGGTCTCTGAGGGGACGTCGGGATCTTTAATCCAATTGGCACTGCAGTGCTGCCATCCTGAGCATAGGCAATCAGCAGAAGCCAGGCAAACATCTCGCCCCACCACACTGAGGCTTTCCCAGCCCTTCCAAATCAGAGCTCCAGAAGATAAATCCATAGACCAGCCCATGCAGCATCACCATGCTGCTTTAAGCTTTCAGATAACTAAAAATGAATCCTTGCTCTTTCATCACCCTTTATTTCTCCGCTACCCCCTGGGCTTAGGATGGGCACACACGCAGGAACATGGCTGCATGGGCTCTTTAAAGCTCCTCTGCAGTTGTTCAGAGCCATGAGCATGCAGAAGGGCATGAAGCACAGCGCAGGAACTGCTGCTTACACCCCAGGAGCACCCGGACCCCAGGGCTGAACCACTTTTAGTTATTTCACCCTAGAAACAGGAAAGGGGAGGGCGAGATTTGTTCAGAGCCAAACTGTTAGCAGTTGGAGGTACTCTGGACTGTAAAAATGGGATTTGTTAGGGTAATTGAGTGGAATGGAGGAAGCACTTTCTGTTCCTATAGGCACCCAGCCAGGGGTCTCATTAGCGATGGCTAATGGCCGGTGTAGTGTCCGTTTTAATGACCGCGTTTGGTGGCAACGCGAAGCCTTCAGAAAATAAAAACCAACTTGTGAAAATAACAGGAAAAGTTTGAGTAACAACAACAACAACAAAAAAAGCAGACAGACCTTTCTACCCCTCTCCTTCAGCTGTCCGTCCGTCCATCCATCCCTCTCCGCTCCTATGCAAACACCGACCCTGGCACAGCACACTTGTAGGTTTTGGCCACATCTTGGCTGGTTTCACCCCGTTTCCAACCCCAGAACTGTTCTGACTCCTAAACTGTATTTAATAGAGCATGCATCCTTGGGGTTGTGTTATCCTGTCGAGCAGCCTAGTTAGTTTAATTATCCATAGATTTAACAAAGGTAAATAAATGGATAAAACTTGGGTGTCTGCTCAAAGGTGCAGTGAGAATGGCGATTGCTACCCCGGCCTCTGGACGTGGAGTAATAGCTGTGACTTGGTCCAGTTCATTTTGCAAGCTGGCAGGTTTCCAGAAGTATCTATTATTCAAAGCAGTTCTGGTATTTATCATGGGGATTTGCAGTGAATGGTAATGCGTCAGCAGCACAGAATGCTTCTTTATATTCCTTTTGTCCAATTTTAATGCCAAAGATATTTTGGGGTTTGGCTAATTGTTGCAGCTTGCAGTTCACGGGCTAAATCAGATAACAAAGGCAAAAAGTGATCTTCCATCATGTCTCTCTATTCAGCGTTGTGAGAGTAAGGGCAAGCACCAGGGCTTGGCTGGGGCCGGCAATGCCGGGGCTGCACTCTGGCTGCTCTCTTACGGGGCCAACTACATCCATGGAAATCCAAAGTTGAAGGAATTACTCCAGATTTCCACCAGTGAAACAGCAGAGTTCAGCTAATTCAAGCCAAATGCGAGATATTTGTGAAATAAAACCTGAGCGTTCCCAGCCCACGTCCCATCAAACGCTTTCTCCGCGAGGTCCAGACACGCATCAACTGCTTACAATCAGGCTGATTGCTGCTCAAGCCTGCATTCTGCTCAACGCTATACATCAATTATGTGGTTAAAATCATATCTATTTGTTCACAAAACACACCTGGACAGGATGACTAAAGATGGGGTGGAGAGTAGAGGGGGGAGAAGAAAACTACACTTGCCGGTAACTTGAGAACATCTCCCTGGGTAAGACCACCCGAAACCCCCCCACCAGAACGCAGGCAGGGGCCAGGACACGGTGTGATGCAGCAGTGCTACCTTCTTTGCCTGGCAGCGTGTTAACAGGGCCCTCTGATCCCACAGCAAGGAGAGCTGCTGATAAATAGATGGGATTTGTTGGGGTTTTTTTAGGACTTTCAGATATTAATGTACTTCTGAGGGCAGGATGAAAGGCAGTTGGCATTAAAAGATGACTGATGCACTCCTCGGAGTAAAGGAGAGCCTTAGATTTATAAAAGATTTATTATAAGGATGGGGAGCAGGGGGAACTGCTGAAAAACGCTCTACAAGCAGCAACAGACTTCCAGGCAAACTGGAGGCACTCAGGACCTGGCTATTTAATTTCAATGTGCAGCCAGGACAGGCTGAGAGGCTTTGGGAGGTGGCTGGACTGAATGCCACAGAAACAGAAAGCACAATAGGTGAAGGGGAAAGGAGCTGCAACTGGAACGTGCAGCAAGGAGGGGACATGTTTGGTTGCAGATTCCGTGTTTCTCTCACTTTCTTCTTTGAGCAATTTGGGTAGAAAAGCACCCAAAAGCATCCAAGATCCAGCAGATGTGAAGGTTAAAGACCTTGCAGCAGGTCGCTGATCTCGGTCACAGCCGCATGAACCCAAGCAGGCAGCAGATCACTCTCCCCGCGAAGTTTCTCCTTGTCTGCCTTCAGGCAAGGAAGCACAGCTTTCAGTCCCCTGATTTTATACTTCTGGGGAGAAGAGCTACCAGGGGCCTGATTCTGGCTCCTCGGAGGGATGTAAATTCAGCATAAACTCATTGAAAGCAGCAGAGCAGCACTAATTTAACGGGAGCCTGGGAGATCCAAATGAAGCCTTTGCACTTCCTTTTATTTCTGCATAGAGGCAATCAAAACCAGCCAGCAAGGAGAGATGTGAAGCTTTGTTGCAGAAGGGCATATTTAGGATTACTTTGATCTCAATAACAGTTGAGTTCTTTTCTTCTTTTGTTGGTGGGGGAGTTTTGACTTTTATTTTTTCCATTAAAAAAAATAATTACTTTTTTCCCCCTGACTTTGTTAAGGCTAATTTAGGGGTGAAGCACCCCCCCAGACCTCAGTGGCGGGGTGGGGGGGATCACAAAGGGAAGCTCCATAACCTGGAGGCTAATTTCACTAATCTAAGTCATATTTTCTAATCTGTCTGGTTTAGTGATGTGCAGCAAAGACCTATTTCAGGGCATGGGGTAAGGCACCAGCCAGCTGCAGATGTCCCAGCTGTGGCCATACCATGGGCTGGGACATAGTTTATTTAGCCTATTTTGCCTACTCTTTCCCTAGGCGTTTGCTTTGGACCCCTCCATAGGAGAGGATTGAGGCACCTTTGGTCAAACCTGACATGACCAGACCGCAGCAACTGAAAAAGACATTTGGGTTTTTGATGTTAAAAGCAGCTGCCACAATAAAGATTGAAAACGTGTGTCTTATTCGACAGCTCATCACTGGCTGGAACCACAGGGGCTGGGTGGGATGGCAGAGGAGGGACACGTCCCATCACACAACATCTAGCACAAGGGGGGCTGCTGGCTTCTGATCTTGGGGTGAGGGGGAAAAGGAAGGGACCTGTGGGATGTTTGGACCAGGTGAGCTGGAAAAAGGCACAGATGTTGGAGCATGGAAAAAAATCCCTAGCCAGCAATAAAGAGCACAGTCTCTTAATCACTTTTACTAGTGCTTTTTCAAAAAATAATTACTGCTCCTTTTCTTAAAAATTCAATTTATTTTATGGAGGTTAAAATCCAGGTTAAGACAATCAGTAAAAATCCCAGGTTGAGGATCCATGCTGGAGATGTAATGGGATAATGGCCTTTTTTAAAGGCAGTTCACAGCTGAGTGACTCCATTCTGCCAGCACTGACTCTTTCGCCTCCTGTTCCTGCTCCGGAGCCACCGCTGCCTTTCACATCCCTTCACAAGCTCTGAATTTCATTTTCATTCAACAAACTCAGTGAAATACAGTACAAACTTGCACACAAGCTGCAGCTCTCCTGCTCTTGTTATCACCCCAGCTACCATCGTGTGGCTCTACCCAAAACCCACCCACGCCAGACACAGAAACAGTCACCCCCTGGGGACAACACAGCAGTCCATCACATTTTTAAGCCTGAGAACAAGGTAAAGCCAAACAAAAAGGTAACCTGGGAAGAGCAGAAAACACTCCAACGCCCACCCCAAACTGTCCTGGGAGCATCCCAGCAGGACAGCCTCCCTGGGCATCCTGCCATCAGCTCAAGTCCCTCTCTGCCAGCTATGCAAGGAACCCTGTAAAAAGCAGCCAAATTCCTTTTATCGCTTGGAGATATCAACATCCATGTGGAAAAAGACCCCTGGTTCCTTCCCCACACTAGCAGGCCTTTTCAGTAACATCTAAACTGGGCTTTTCAGGCAGGTGAGAGACAAACACTTACTGGACTCGTGCCTCTTGTTATCGAAATGAATGCAAAGCCTTTGAAGTTACCACCATCTCTATGGGACTAGAGCTGCCATGGGAGTGGGAGGGGGCAAACTCTGCCCTCTCCTTGCCTATTGATGTCAAAATAAATCGTCTGCTACTGTGCATGGGGGCAAAAAGGTGAATAATGGCTGGAGAGGGAGGAAAGTTACTCACTTTTTTTCAAAAAAAGAAAAAGTGAACCCAGAACAGCATGTGTTTCCAGGAGACGATCTTTGGTCTGCACCTTTTAGTGGAACCTGGGGAGTTTTGCCCCAGTGCCTCCATTGTGAACTATCTGATACTGCCCTGAAACACTGAATAATACACCAACCCTATTTCTGGAGGCATCCACAGTCCAGAGACCTTCTGGTGCTCTTCGGAGGAGACCCAGCCCTGCAGCAGGCCATGGGCTGTGCAATCCCGAGAGAGGTACATGCATCACTTGGTCAAAGGAAATAAAAAACCTCCAAAGAGTGTTTGGCATTTCCTTACCATGTTGCCTTCATCATCACAGTCATCGCAGTCCTGCCGGGGATCATCCAGGTGGAGCTGGTGCAGCAGCAGGCCCGGAGAGGTCTTCCCATTGCAGTCCTGGTGCTCGGAGGCGGAGGTCCGGCTGCTGTGCATGCTGCTCGTCCGGTAAAGGGAAGGCACCTGCAGGGTATCCTGGAGGTCGAAGGAGCCTTTTGTCTCCAGCGACTCCATGCGATGAGGCAAAGAGCCATTGAAGCTGCCAGCCCGGCTGGAGTGCTCCTCATCCGAGCTCTCCCCTTCCTCCGAGCTCTCCTTCCCCTCTCCAGAGAGGAGGGACCTGCGTTCGCTGCTCTGTCCCCGACGCTTGAGGCTGGGGGCCCGGCCAATGCTGTTCCAGCTGGAGCGGCGGCTGTTCCAGGAGCTGCTGGCACTCCAGGGGCTGTGCGGTGAGCTGCGGGTGCTGGGCTGTGGGAAGAATAGGGACAGGGATGGCATCAACCCTGGGCCACCCGCCCCACGCTGGGCTGCTGCAGTGCCAGCTGGGGCAGAGGGATGGACAGACAGACCCATAGGCCCAACAGACACCAGCTGAGGGGTGTGGTGACACGAGTACCGGGGACTTGAGCTCGTAGGCAGCGGGATCCACGGACACACCACTGGCCCGGCGGGACTCGTAGCCCTGCGCTGCATCTCCGAACATGGCACTTTTGGGCATGGGCATTGGCGTGGCAGCAGTGTGTATGATGAGTGGTGGGGTCAGGCTCTTCTTCAGGTCCGGGTGGTCGCTCAAGGCCATCACTAGAAGACAAAAGTGGGTTTGAGGTGTCACGTCGAGGGAAACAACTACTACCCATTCCTGGGCAGGAAGAACAGCTGCCCTGGCATGGCTCTCCTCCAAGCATCAGGAGGGTAGGGGCCAGAAAGACCTTCTGGGGATGGTCCTTTGGCTGGTCAGAGGAGCAGGGGGATGTAAATCAGGAATGGGATCAGGAGCCAACAGGAGAGGAGAGCAGTTGCAGACTGTCATCTGCTGCCCCTCAACCTTCCAACCAACACCCACCAGCTCCAACCCTGGGAACCTCCTGCCTACGCTGGGCTCCCTCCATCCTCCTTCCCCACAGGTCCTTCATTTGTGCCCCTGCAGAGTGGCCCCAAAAACCCAGAGCTTGGGTTCAGTAGGGACATTATGACCCAAATGCCATCATGTCTCTGTCTGCATCCTATGACCCAAACAGGCACCACAAGCCTGCTGGCCTCGGTCAAGCGTGCCACAGCTTGGACTACGGCGTTATTTCTAGCAGGGCTCTTCCCTTTGGGACACATTGTTTTCACAGCAAAACGAGGTTTCTGCTGAAATGCCCATCCTCCCGGGGATGTTACTCACAGACTGGATTTGACAAGTTTTTCTTAAGTCCTCCCTCCTCTTCCAGGCTCCTGGGGAAGAGATCTCCCTCAGAATCGGACTTGGAAGCATCACCCTGAAGCAAAACAGAGGGCTTCAGCAAGGAAGGCGAAGGGCTGTGGTGCATGGACACCCCTCTGAAAAAATAGATTCCCCTTTCCAACACCACACCTACGGATCCACTGAATTTTGTACCACGATGCAACATCACCTTCCACAAAATGACGCATGCACATATTTATACCACAGACTAATTAACCTCCTACCAGGAAGACAGACTGCCTCTGGCTCCAAACACGGTCCCAGAAAGGGATCAGAGAAAATAAACCGTTGCTTAATTTTTGCTGCTGGAATTGCATACTGGGCATATATTAGGGAAGGACACATATCTGATGAGCAGCTCTGGGACAAAAATTGACCCTACTCATCTCTCTTAATTTATACACCATGGCTTAAAGCTCCCTGTGGCTCTTTTCTAGCAATGCTTCCACGAAGCAATCCAGGATTCAGAAGGGGCACAAGGGACCTGACTTTCCAACGCAGCTAATGGCCATGTGTCGATGGACAGTCCACCAGCGCAGAGAGGATCCAGGTTGTACAACCCGATAACAACTGCACTGGGTGGCTGCTGCCCTCCCAGCTGCAACACAGAACAGAAGGTGAAGTATGGGGGATTTACACTGTACCATGTTGGGGATTTAAATTCCACTGTATCATTTCAAGGACCAAGGGATGAGCGAGAACTGCCTGCTTTGACACGAGCCCATCCTCAGGAGGAGTGGTTTACCATTGTTTGCAGAGTGGTGCCTGTGCTCTTGCTTGGTCCTGTGGCACGGACCTGCTTAGGGACACCCCTGCGCACCCCACTGATTCTGTCCATTGGCACTGCAGAAAGGCGCTTAGGGTGTGGTATAGTCAGGAGACACCTGACAGGCAATGGTGCTCGCCAGAAGGATGCCCATCCGAAAGTGGAGGACTCACTGCTGAAACCATTGCTCTGGCAAAGGGCACCAAACCCCGTCGCAATGTGTGTCGGGAAGGAGGAGAGGTGGGAAGGGAGGGAGATGCTAGGATGAAAGAAGCCAAGCAGACCCTCACTTAGCTGGGAGAGATCAGGAACCCCAGAAAACCCCACCGAGGTTAAGCTGCATCCCCAGGAGCCCTGGCCAGCACGGCAGAGGTTTGGTGCTCGGGTATCTGTTGGCTGTAAAAAACCCAGCGGGACCCCAGCGTGGGACAGAAGGAAGAGATGGCACCCAACATGAGGTCCAGGGCCCTGTGCCTCTTTGTTGAGCAAAAGCCCATCAGGGTGAGCCCTAACATTCCCCCACAGGGTCGCTAAACAGTTAAGGGGATTTTTTTCCAGGCAGGCTGGACCTTCTCAGACACAAGTTTTTAAGGAAAATGAGCATGTGATGTGAAGTGTTGGCTCAAAACTTCCCCTTCTGAGGATCCAGGACTTCTATGCTATTCAGGGAATCTCATCCTGTAGGACGCAGACTGGGAAGGTCAGGAATGCACCTTGCAATGGGGAGCAGTAAAGTCAGGCTGGCCTGAACTTCACTGGAGTCAAAACAGTGTCTCCGCATGAACGGGGGCTCCAGCTGGCTCCAGGTACACTCTCTGCAAAGGCTCCCTGCTCAGCCCCTCAGTGGGCCTGCCAGGAATTACTCATTCTCCCTAATGGGTTATTAAAAATGAATAAATAACGGGAAGGATTTTATGTGATTTGTATTCCTGGAGTGCTCTTTACCAGCCCAAAGGAAAGTTTTAGGGTGCGTGATGAGATGTGTGCCAAGATGGAAAAGCAGAGCTACGTGGGGACCTCCCACTCCCCTCCCCAGCACCAAACCTCACGTCTGGAGGGCAGAAAGCATCCCCTCCAAAACACCACGTGCCAGACTCAGTATGGTGCAGGCAAGCATCTCGCAGCCAGTGCTGCTGCCCGTTACCTGTTCTTGCATTCCCAGTTTGCCTTTCTGGATAGAAAAGGGGTTATGAGAGAACAGGGAGTTAAAAAACTTTTGGGAAACAAGGGTATGTCAAGATGGACCAGACAGTACAATGGCTCAACCAGCCTGTACCAAAGGGGACTGAAACACTGGGATATGATGGGAAAGGGCTGTTGTGCTGAAGGAAAAGGCAGACGTCTCAGGAAGGACCAAAAGGTAAAGAAGCGGTAAAGAGAAAGATAAGGTTGGCAGAAGAGTAAGGTTTGGGGTGTGCTGTGATTTGGAGATCCATGGCTTCCTTGGACCTGAACTGGACCATTTCACATCCTGACCAGCGCTGTGACGCGGCATCTCTCCAGCAACGCCAGCATCCCAGCCAGCCTTTCTGGGACACACCACAGTGCAGCTGCCACCATCCTACCCTGTCCTGCTGAGCACGGGGCTCCCTCACAGATGTGTCCACGAACAGGCTTGATTCCAGGTCCCTTCACTTCCAGGCACCCTCCTCTGCCTGCATGGTGGAGGAGCACGTGGCAGACATGCTCAGTGATCGGCATCACTGTCTGCATCCCTGGGACATCACCAGGCTGCAAGGGGGCTGCGACAGCCCAGTGAGGAGCCTTCACCAGTGCAGGCATCCAGAGAGGGGTCAGCAAGAGCCAGGGCTGGAGCCACATCAGCCGCCCCAAAGCACCCACCTTAATTTACCTGGCTCCCCTAGAGCAGGAAGGGACTTAAAATCAAGACTGACTCAACAATGAGGACAACAAAAAAATCAAGAAATAAAGAAAAACCAAAACCAACCCCAAAACACCCAAACGAACCCAAAAGAACAACAGCTACTACAATGAGAACAGCACCACGGCGTGTGACCAGGCACCATGAGAGAGACAACCACGGCAGGTAGTGGGATGTGCTGTGTACGTACCCCCGACGAGTCGACAGGCAGCTGAATACAGCTTAACTGCCCACTCGCATCTTCTCGCTTGGAGATCTCCTGAAGGAGAAACGGGGGGAGGAAAGGGATGGGGGGAAGGAAGGGGAAGGGCACGTTCAATTTTCACAAGTTTCAACAGCAGGACTGAACGGGGAATCAAATAAACACACAAGGTGGCAGGAAAGGACAGAGCAAGGGGAGAAGGGCAGCATGTGGCCACAACAGAGAGCTGGGCTGGGATGCCCGCTCCCCTGGGAAGATCTGGGATGGAGTGGAGTCTTTTGAAGGGACCAGCCTTACCTTTAAATTAAGTGTTTCGAACAGTTTGCTTCAGCTCCTAAGTGATAATTGTGCTAATGAAACACCAGCTAATTATTGAAAACATGGTTATATTTTTTTTTTTGCAGCTGCATAATAGGATCTTTATTTATTATGCCTTCATTAAGCAGCAATGGAGGCTTTTAATGAATGTTTGATTAACACAGTATCAGTCCTCTTACAGCCAGGTGACATACCTAGTTTATAGAAAGCCACCAGAACCTGCCGGGAGCTCCGATCCCTCCTCACCCCCTTTAGCACAGGTGCCCATTTAAATGCCCAAACATGGCAGGGGTCTGCGGGTGGGAGGGCACATCCCCATCCTGAGGGGTTTTGCCATATGAGTGGCCCCAGGATCTCTTCACAGCATCAGAAGTCCCTCTTCCCCTACCTACTTGGAAAGCACACAGCATTTTTGACCTCGCTGTGTCTCCCCTTCCTCGGGAGTGGCTCTCCCAACAGCCCTCGGCAATGCAGCCATCCTGGTCCCATCCCATGGGTCCCATCACGTGGGAGGTGACACACTGTGGCAGGAGGGCACATGTCGTCCCACCACCTTAAACTCTTGGTTGCAGGGCATTGGATCTTCCCTCCGGTTGCTACGTGGGATGCAAAACTCATCCCACTCTATCTCACTCTGGGCTGGGATGAAGAGTTTAAGAGACAGATCAGTTTTGGAATCTGGATGGGCCAACAGTGTCCTGCTGGGTGTGTAACAGACACTTAATTTAAAGTCTTTGTTTGTGACAGAGAGACATGGAAAACCATCAAAAGAACACACAGAAATACTTCTCCTTCACAAGGAAAATCCCACTGAAAGCTATAGGAATGCAAAAGGTAAGGGCTGCAAGAAAAACGTCATCCAAAATCCCTACTGAAGTAGAAGGGACCACTCTCTAGTTGAAGCCCAGCAGCAGTCGAAGTCTGTATTTCTCCAAGGTTGCTACCATCCAGAGAGCAGGTAATGTCCTCCTGCAGAGGAGATGATGGGGGGATTGGAGGACCTGGAGTGCCAGGGATGAGGGGGAGGGCACAGGGGAAGGGAAGGAACAAACCCGCAAGCAAGGATGGGTGGGATGAAGGGACACAAAGCCGGGAGGATTACCAATGGAAGAATACCCTCTGGGGATAACACTATTAGGAAGCCCCTCAGGAGAGGCGTTTTACACCTGACAAAGAGGAGTGATGGCTTGCTCCAGAGAAGGGTCCCCAGGGCAGGGACCTGAGGGGTCAGGCAGCAATTTCAACTTAGCAGCTCGATGGAACAGAGTCCCCGCTCACGTTCCCCACACTGACACCAGGCTCGACTTAAATCAGGAGAACAGGCGGTCAAAAATAACCATGTTGTGTAAAGTCCTGTGTGCTCCTCTTGTAAGGAAGGAGCAGGGTACCAAAGAAAAAATTAAAAATAAAAAACCGTAGAGGAATAAAAAAAGAGAAAGAAACTCAACCCTGCAAAATATATTGCTCCGTATTTAAAGTTTGGAACAGGTCCTTTTTGTTTCTCAACTGCTTATATACATCTGCTGCCTAGCAACTGGGGCTGCAAAGCCACGCACTAAAATTAACGAGGTGCTTGCAGATTGAGGAAAGGCACTCAAGGACCAGGGAGATAAAGGCAGCAGCCCCAGGATTGTGTTTCAGCCCAGAAATCTGAAGGAGAACAGGGCGAAAACAAAAAAAAAACCCAACCCTGCCAAAAAACCTCAGGAGAAGGGTCAACTGCAATCACAGGGGGAGATGCTGGGTTTTGTTTACAGTGAGAGATGATCTCTCTATTAATTCTGCTTAGGAGAGGATCCTTTGTGTGCTGGCTAGCAAAAACCAGAGTGAGATCTGTTTGCAAAGCTACATGCCAGCAAAGCTGAATGAACATAAACTAGCAAGGCCAGACCTGGCTCCCAACCTCCAGATGACATTTTCTCCCTGCCTGGTGCAGGAAAACTTGGGTGGAGCCAAGGGATCTCTTGATCCTATCATGATTTACTGAAGGACCATGGAGAACTCGGAATAACAAGGATGGGGAATGAAGATTATTATTAAATTGCTATCATTGAAGCCTGAGACACATCTTAGCACTGTAACCAGAGTGACAAGTTAGTTCATGGAATTGCCATCATTGGGCAGAACTGGCCAGAGAGGGTTTGATCTTTGGAGGCTGTGATGGGTCTCTTCACAGCATCACCTGCACTCACCTCTCCATACCGGCATGGGCATCAATGGCTTCAGGCTGCCTCACTGCTTTCTCGAATCTGAAGTTACTCCCTGATTTACACTGCAGTTAAAGCATATTTGCAGCTTATACAGAAACCCTGGAGCTGGCTTGGGCCAGCCCAGCGCTGCCCTGGCAGTGGAGAAGCAAGGGTAGGAGATGGGGCAGGCCTGCTGCAAAAAAACCAGCTGAAAGCAAATCTGGAGGTGCTGCAGGCGGTTCCCCTGCCCTCAGGGAAGACATCTCCAAGGACATGGTTATCAGAATACAATCACAGTGCGTTAAGCCAGGGCATGAATTTCCAGGGAGCTATATGCCATGGCACCAGCTGGCCGCAAAGCGAGCACAGGATAAATCGCTGCCCAGGGAAACAGGCTGGGTGTGCAGGAGCGGGAGCATGCCAGCGGGCAAGCACGGGGATGCTCTAGCATGAAAAACCGGGCTGAGCCAAGGACCAGAGGTGTCAGCCTCCCTTGGGGACCAGGGGTTGGAAAAGGGACTGCTGGATTTAAAGGCTGTGTCCTTTCCTCTAAGGAACGGGTGATGTCCCACTTCGGCGACCTTCAGAGAATCAATTTGCTGGGCTGAAGAGACAAAGGTTCGATTTCGAAGCCGTCATCACAAGCAGACAAGGAGCTTTGTACCTCTTCTCGCTCGGGCAAGGGAACATTGTGCTATTCGGGAGAGCCTGGCAGTGACCTTCCCTTCAGCTGAAAGGTGTGTGGTTGAGTGGCGGGGGGAGATTTACAGACAGAAACAGCTACAGCAATAACAATTAAAAGCACTGACATGGAGAGAGACGACACAAAAAAACCCAAACAATTTCTTCGTGCTATCTCCTGCTACGACTCCGTTAATTTAACTCTGAACTGCGTTCCAAAAATAACAATAAACCCAGGTCTGTGTGTAGCTATTGATAGGGTGGGAGGATATTGTGGTACCCAGGCAAATCATCACTTATGTCCAGTCACCCCAGAGCACTTCTAAATACCAGAGGCAGCATGTAAAAGCTATACAAGCAGGTTCCAGTGAGCAGTTTTAGGTTATATTTACCTCTCCAACCCCCCAGACAGGGTGTAAAAGTCCCCTCCCCTTACTGATGCTCTTGGACAGTTGGATAATTTTTGCAGAGAGCAGATGGGCACCACTGGTCCCCCACTCTGGGGACTAGGAGACACACTTACTAGCTCAGAGCAGACAGTGGGGAAGGCAGTCAGGGTGGAAAAAAGGTTCAGTTCAAAGCTAAGTGCCCCCTGCCCTGCCACCAAAGCCTCCAGAACGTGGGATGTCTCATGGAGGTTCCCAGCCTGAGGAAGCAGCTGGCAGAGACCAGGAATCACATACTTTAAAATGTACAGAGCACTGCAGAGTTGGAAACAGGAAGAGCTCTGTGAACACACACCATCAGAAAAGATAATCGTGTCACTAATCTCTTACCAGCCTGCGTAAGGTTTCAGGAGGGGCTTTTAGTCTGGCTGACAAACACGGTGACAACTGTTTCAAAGACACTGTCATAGCAGCGATCCCATCCGCAGTGCCTGACTCACCGCTGAATTCCCACTCCTGCATTAATGCTAACAATGCTTTTCATTCAAGTCCTTTGTTTAGAGAGCTTGCTGTGTTAGATTGCACCATGGCTAAGAGGAGGGGGAAAAAAAGAGGAAAAAAAGAAGGATAAAAAAAATAAAAAGAAAAAAGACCTAATATTTTCCATGTACCACTCTTGTAAACATACCGCTGTCCATCTCAGAAACCAAATTCCAGGCCCTGAAACTTTAGAAGCACGCAGACACAAGCAGAAGGACATTACCTCTGTCTGGAAACCCTCTACCAGGATGGCCACCAGCAGGTTAAAGAGAACGTAATTCCCAAACGTCATGAGAGCGATGAAGTAGAGAGCAGCCCAGGAGGAGGTTGAGGCCATGCCATTGTAAAGGACCTTGTTCCAGTCTTCCTGGGTTAAAATCTGCAGAGGAAAGGTATAGGAAAATGCAGATACCAGAGGATTACGTGCTGTTTTCCCCAGTTTTCCTGGCTGGGTGTCTGTGCTCATGATGGGCCAAACAAACACCCCATTTTTGGAGCATCCACTGTGGCACAGGAGGATAAACCTGGCCCAAGACACCTTCTGAGACAGGACCAAAACGACCGTGACTCCCATGCTACCGTAAGGATCCTGCCCAAACTGCCCTGACTCCCACCCACACCAAGGGGTCATTCAGCCATAGGGGCCTGTGACAGCCCACGGGTCAGACATTTCCAGCTAGGAGTCCTGCCCAGATCCTACAGTTACGGAGCCACTAGAACAAGACACCGCACACATCAATAATGGGCTTCAACCTGATTCTGTTCTTTGCCCAAATATCACTGCAAACGATCCCGATCTCTCCACCTCAACCCTCTACACTTACCCCCCAGCCCACATCCTGCAAAGGCAAGATCCCCCTGCCCCAGCAGCCCCTCTTCATTAGCTTTCTGATTTAGTCCAGAAAATGGCCTGAAAACCTCCCGCGTTCCTGCACTTGTGGGTTTGGGTCCTTTCCTTTCCATGGCAAAGAGCTTCAGCAAGCGCTGACAGATGCTTCAGAAAAAAACCCCCAGAGTCCTTGCAGCCCCCAAAAGCACACAAAGCGTGGTGTTTTTCATTTTGTACCTGGAAAACGGTGACAATGGCCCAGAGCAAGGAGTCAAAGTTCTTCCTGTCAGGCAGCGTGTCCCCATCTCGCTCCGAAGCAAACTTACAGCCAAAGAGGTGCATCCCCAGGATGCTGCACGGGAGGGAAAGCAGGGGCTCAACAGAGATGACATCAGTTGCCTATTAAAAACTAATAACCACACACAGCAGGGATGGGATGGCTGTGCCTCCTGATTTCACCTGATTTCAAAAGAATTTCAGGGCAGTTATTTTAATTCTTTTTTTTTTTTAAAAAAAAAAAGATGAATCATTCATTCACTGAAAAACACACCTCAAGATCACACAAACCAGTTCAGAATTTGGGTCAAATCTGTCAAAGAGTTTCCAGCAAAAAGTATTCCTGCTCCTTCTTTCTCTTCTGCTTGGTTTGGGTTTTTTTTTGGTTGTTTTCCTTTTTTGTTGTTAAGTCAAAACATTGTCTTTCAACAGTTTCTAAACAAAATGTTTTGACTTTCTGGTTTGCAGTGACACATTTTCAGTAAAACGTGCTTAAACTGAATTAGGGAGACAAAAAGGGTTGCTGTGAAATGCCAGAATGAGACATATCACAGGACCCAAAACAGCTTTTTCAATTTTGACAACAAAACAGAATACCTTTCATTTCAGATTGATACAAAAAGAAGAGAATAATTTGGTTTCTTCCCCTGCTCTCAGCCAGTAACCTGAATAATCAAATTATTTACAGCTCTACTGAGCACCACAGCTGCAAATGATGGTTTCGGAGTGAACCATCTCACTGGGAGAAGAGACATTATCCCATGAAAGAGACTGGCTTTCTTCAACCTTACCAAATCTAGACAAAAATCCAAAAAATTTGGGCTAGACCAAGCCCATTTCTAACATTTCCACTTCTCAGAAGAAAAGGCCATGCACGAGCCCAAGCACCACCATGACTGACTTCATTTTAGGAGCATCACCCTCTCCTTGGCAATGTTTTTAGCACCAGGCTTTCTGCTAACCCATAAGTAACGGGACCACTATCAGGGTGATATCAAAGAATCATTCAGACAGAAGACTTTCCTTGTAGAGCATCTTGCAAAGACCAATGTCTCGTTTGGCTGGAGTGAAGAGAATTTAGTCAGGGCAGCAAGCCATTACCAGCATTGGGCAGTGATGCTGCTTCAGGGACTGTCCAGCTCAGCCACATCCTGGTATGGACTCTTACATCTCCCCACCTCACCACAGGATCATGCTAAAACCCCAGCACTACCTCAGGGTGGGGAATGGGAAGCTCTCACCTAAAGATGAAGATGAAGAGCATCAGCAACATGCAGAACGTGGCCACGTTGTCCATGGTCTTCATGAGGACTACAAGCTGGCGCTGGAGGGCTGGCATGAAGCGGACCAGCTTCAAAACTCGCATGAGCCGAAAGGTCCGCAGGACCGAGAGCCCTCCGCCTTGCTGGCCCACTATCTCCCACACGCTGAGGGAGAAGAAAAGGTCATTGCAGGATGAGAAGACAAAGCCTAACCGCAAAGGCACGGAGGAGAGGAAGCAAAGGGAGAGTGAAATTTGGAGAGAAAAGGGATGGAAAGCAGGGAGAGATGCACCGCTAATGACCCCAGTGAGCTGGATGCCATCCAGGCTTGCAAAGAACAGAGTCCAACTGGTGTGTCGGACACCTGCAAATCAGTGGCTGCATCTACAGGGGCAATTACAGCCTTTGCACATGCCAAAAAAACTAGACAGCTACTTAATTGGGCACTGGTTGTACCATTTGGATCCTAGGCTTTCCCAGGACATTGGGACTGATAGCTTTCTGCTTGGACCTCTCTCTAAATTGACCATAAAATAACCCCAAGATATGTATTAGCAATTGTGTCTAAGCGCATTAATTTACAGCAGAGAAGTATAAAGTGTCATAGGAAGGTATTTATGCTCCATTACTTTCTGTGTAATTAAACAGCCAAATGAGGGGAAACACGCTAGCAAGCTCCAGGTTTGGTACCTAATCACCACGATGATCCCATCAAAGATGTTGTATGGATTCTTAATGTAGCCAAAAGGACCGTAAACAAGGACTTTCAACAGCATCTCCAGGGCAAAGAGGCTTGTGAAGACTATGTTGCTGATCTCCAGGGCGTTGGTAAGCTCCTCTGGCTGGGGGAAGAAGAGGAGTAAGGGGACATGGTAAGTAGCTCCGTATCCACTGCTCCATATCCAAAATAATTACACCTGGACATACAAGAAGCCCCAGTACTGCACATGTAGGAATACCAATGCTCCTGGTATACCATGAGAAAATGGCAATGACCCACTCAAAGCCCAGGAGAGAGAAGAAAAATGCTGTCAGAGTATTTAAGGTCTATACACCTGTCATAAATTGAGCAGGTAAATCCAGACATGGACTTCACATTAATCGCAGCTTCAGTACGACCACGGGAGGCTTTAGTGGTGACTACCGAGCCACCTTAATGCTTCCACACCCTCCAAACCCAGTCTCCAATAGGCAGAAGGGAAATTCAGACCATTTTCTTACATAAATATCCTTTTTAGGGCCTGTCTTTTTATATAGCAGCTCATCAAAGCATTTAATCTACAATTTTCAAATGCAGAGATTTGAGGTGCTATAACTGGAATGGCTCCAAAAAAACCCCCTCATTATCAGCAAGTCCCAAATACTGCTACTGATGAAGGGCCTGATCCTGGCAACTCCAACCAGCAATCTAAAAGCCAAAGTGTGAAAAACCCCACACAGACAGACTTGCAGTAACCTTAGACCTAAATTAATACCTTTCGTGTTTTTCTAGCATATTTCACAGAGGGTTCCCAACAATGCCTGCAGACACCCAGCGCTGCGCTTTCCCCGGCGGGTGGGCAGAGCATTATTGGAAAACATATGGCAGAAGACAAAAACTGGTGGTGTAGTCTGTTTAGGATCAGTCAGTGGCAAAGACGGGAACAGAATCTGCAGTGCCAGATCCCTTCTCCCCATTTAACCCCAACACACAGCCGCAATGGCCTGTTTCTCCTGAAAGGCTTTAGCAAAATTAGGAGCCTGTGTCCTGCTGGCAGATGACCATGGGTTTGCATTGGCAACAGCAAGATGACCTGCACCACATGCACTGGGCGCTGGATTCCTCTAAGGGATAGTTTGGCACTGAACTCACTTGGATACTCTGCTAAGCCCCCAAGTATAACCACCCGTGGCTTTAGATGCCTGAACACCATGGTGGGTCATGGCCAGATGTGCAGGTCAAAGAATCATAGAGTGGTCTGGGTTGGAAGGGACCCCAAGGATCAGAGAGTTCCAACCCCTGCCACAGGCAGGGCCACCAATCTCCAGGCCTGGATCTACACAAGGTTGCCCAGAGCTCCATCCAACCTGACCTTGAACACCTCCAGGGATGGGGCATCCACCACCTCTCTGGCCAGCCTGTTCCTGCCCCTCACCACTCTCTCTGTAAAAAAATTCCCCCTAATTTCTAAGCTAAACTTTCCCTCCTTCAGCTTCACTCCATCCCCCTTGTCCTGCCATTATCTACCCTTTTAAAAAGTTGATTCCCCTCCTGTTTGCATGCTCCCTTCAGGTACTGGAAGACTGCACCAAAGTAGCTACACCATGAGGTGCACTGTCTGCTGTTGACTGCTCCCACCACTTATATGAAACACCTTCATGGCTGCCCATGATCTGACAAGAGACCAGGAACTACCATGCCACAGCATATGCTGCAGCACAAGCCAAAGGGATTGACATTAGGAAAAAATTTTTCACCAAAAGGATTATCAGGCATTGGAACAGGCTGCCCAGGGAGATGATTGAGTCACCAACCTTGGGTGTATTTAAAAGACGGGTAGATGAGGTGCTAAGGGATATGGGTTATTAGAGGACGGGTATGGTTGGACTTGGTCTTTTCCAACCCAATGATTCTGTGACACGAGGTGACTCAACCCCAATCCAACACTATGGGAGCCAGAGGAGGGGATGGGTCAGGGCCAACACTTGATTAACTGTGTTTCAGAGCCACAGGAAACTACAGCAACAAAAGGTGTCACACAGAATCACAGAGTCGTAGGGGTTGGAAGGGACCTCAAGAGATTATCGGGTCCAACCCCTCAGATACATCCTGCCAAATAAAGACAAATCCATGTGGGCATTTAACTCTTTCTTACTCAGGGCTGAAGTCTCCAGGCACAGCTGGCAAGGCCCTTACAGTTCAAGTTCCTCCAACCCAGTGCAATGGTAGATGGGTCTCAGACTACCATCTCAGTCTCAGACTCAAATTGGTCTGGTGTTAGCACAGTAGCGTAACCCCTGGGAATTTGCACTGATGGCAGTGGGAGATTGCAATGGCAAAGCAATGGTCCCAGGATAGCAGAGGGGAAACATCAACATCAAAAAGAAGTAGTAATAAAAGGGGGGCAGGGTGGGGGGAGGGGAAGGGAAAAGTCAAATGCTTCCTGTGTGTCAAACCTCCTCCTGAGGAACGGATCCCTTGGCTAGGGTTTGCCAAACACACACCGGACATATAGCCCAAATCATCTCCTCGCTGATCTAGAGCTAAAATACAAATGCTCCAGCTCCTGATATTAAACACAGCCCTGGTTTAAAATCCTATACCTACGGGAACACTCAAGCACAGAGTAATAAATAGGCTGAGAACTTATATGTCAAGCTGCACCTCAAGACACTTTCAAATAGCTGAAAGTCTACATTAGTCACAAAAGAAATGCCAACTCATTCATGAGTGCCCCAGCGCCGAGGCAGGCTGTGCTGTTATCATTACTGCTGAAAGGAAACGTGTTCCTGGAAGCTTTCCTTCTCATCCATCAGTGCAGCTAACCCAGGCCCCAAAGGCTGATTTCCACCCTCTGTCCCTCCTTCTGCACCCACGCAATCAAATCCAACCTGCCCTGCAGGCACAGTCTGGTTAAGTGCCTCGATGCGTGAGCAGTGCCCAGCACCTCCTGCAGCATCCTTCCCCATGGGGGGCATGGAAAACCCAACCTGCCCCACAGGGATGTCATCTTAATTGCATGGATTGATGAAACCTTACACTTCCTCTCCCAGAACCCCCAGCATCCCCTGGAAGGGCTCTGACCTCTCTCCCCAGCCCATGAAACATCCCTCCCAGTCCGCCTCACGAGAGCCTCAAATACCCCAGGCACCTGTGCAGGAGGGCTATGGGTCAGTACCTGCAGTGTGGTGATGCTCAGCACCTGCAGCAGCACTGGATCCATCCCTGCTTCATCCAAAAAAAGCTGCTTAGCCCCCTCACTACTCCCCTTTTTCGACTTCCCTCACAGGAAATGGTTTGTAAGATTGAAGATAGCGGATGCCCACAATGAAAATGAAGGGTGGGATCTTCTGAACCAGAAGTGAGAAGCAATACCCAAAAAACCCAAGATGAAGGGCCATAATGGGTTGAAAGGGAAAGCTTCCCTTTCACGCATCCAGGGGAAGAGGGCAGTGTACAGGGCAGCTCTGCTGGGGGAAAAGGTGAGCATCTCCTGTAAGCACGCCACAACCAGACCTAGCTAATAACTCAAAAAGTTATTTTTCTTTGGGAAACAACACATCCCTAAACAGCTGAGACAGGGTGATGCTCATTATTCAGAGGATTTTTCCAGCCGGCTGTGGAGCACTCTCTCCCAAGCCCCTCAGTCCCACTTGGTGGTCCCTGGGATGGCTCACAAGCCCCTCTGCATGCCTTTCAAGGTACACATCGCCACAGCCAGTCCACAGGGCACCCACCCGGACCCCTGCCACTGGCACTGCTGGGAGTTACTTGTAAAAGCAATGGCAGGCTGATACAGTGACCCTGCCTGAGGGGACCACAGCCAGGCAGCAGGGATTCAAACACCTCTGAGAATGTCAGCTGCAGGATTGCCATGCAGCCATAGATGTGTGCAGATAATAAGACTGTTTATATGATGCTTCTGCTCTAGAGAGATCACAAACATCTCTGAGACTTCTTTCCTTAAACATCATCACAATACACCAGGAAAGTGGCTTTTCTCTCCCCCTGGGAACTGAAATTGTGATTCTCATCCCAAAAAGGAATGCAGAGTTTCAGAACTGGTGAACTGAAACACTTTGTGCCCAAAATTTTGAAATCTCTTTCCTCTATTTCAGTCCCTATTCCCTTATCCATTTGCTCTGTACTGTAAATCAACTGAAATTAAAAAACATAAATAAAAGTCAGCTTGAAGAAGAACATGGAACTTTTTGTTCCCCAACTGTTCAAACAGACCTCTCAAACATCTCAGACAATGAATTTCTTTCTTTTTTTTTAAGCCAGTTCACAGAAACCACTCTCCTCCCACGAACAGCTTCAATTTTGATAAATTTCCATTTTCTGACAATAACTCTATAATCAAAACAATACTGACCAGCTCCAGACATGATGTACCTGGGAGAGGCACGGACTCATGACACACAACCAGCTCTAACAAGTCCTTACCAGGCATGGAGGAAAAGAGCCGGTAAAGATCAGGCAGATTTCCCCTCCAAAGGCCAGGGGAGGTACCATCCTTCCTTTGGCTAAACGATGTATTTGGAAAACAAACCTCTCCAGGACAACCTGAAAAGGGCATTTTGTGGGGAAGCAGCGCCAGAGGAGCAGACCCCAGGGGTCTCTTTGCAGCACAAAGCCTCCTGCCCACCACCCTTGATTACAGCACATCTGCCGCAGCTTCTCCATTAAGAGAAGAGTCTGCTAATTCTCTCATCAGTAGCAGCAGCGACTAATTAAAAAGAAAGCATCCTATGATTAAACAAGCAACATCCAGAAAGAGAGAGATACAGGCGCGATTCAGCTGTGGCATGAAACACCAGCTCTTCCGACGAGTCTTCGGTAAATAGTGATTTTTGTTTCTAGGATACCTCATCTTGCTGGACACACAGACGTGGTGTCCTGGATAAATCATTCCCTGTTAGCTCTCTGTTTGTGTAGTGTCGATTTGTTGATGTACCAAACAGCACATTGACAAGCTCTGGCAGCACATAAAACAGGAGCAGACAGCGCAGCATCCCTCATAAACACCGCGCAGCAAACGGCGGTGGTGGAGGGGAGGAGGCGAGACACTGGCACCCACCCAGACATAACCCTGCCTGGCAGGGTGCAAACCGTGGTGGCAAGGAGGGCATGCTCTCTGTGCTCTGTTTTTTAGGCAGGGCTGCCTGGCACCAAGCAGGGCATTGCCATGGGGGCAAGAGGAGCCAAGGGAAGGTGTCTCCAGGTACTAAGCGTGGCCTCGAGGGGTATCTTAGAGCTGGACCAGTGCTTTGCCCCTTTTCACAGTTCAGAAACAGGCCGCAACACATTCCTGGTGTTTTGGTTTGGGTTTTTTTCTAAAACTGAGTAGAGTGAGGCTTCCGATGGCAGAAGGGACGCACCGCATGCCCATCCGGGTGTGAGATGGTGGCACACAATGCTCCTTCCTACTCCAAGGAGTCTGCTGAGCCGGCGGGGCCACAGGCAACAAGGGGAGAAAAGCTCTCCAGGGTGAGGACAGGGGCTGGGGCCATTAAAAGCAGAAGCCACAGAGGTCGTGTTGCCCAAAGGCAAGCCCTGTGCATGACAGAGCACAGTCTAATGCCCTGACAGAAGGTACACAGGCCTTGCAAGGCTTTTACTCTTGCCTTCCCCCAGCCACCACCCATCAAAGGGAAACTTTGCCATGGCACCCACTCTTCATCAACACCAGTCCCGCAACCAGCACCACGGGTCCATCCATCCACATTCCCCCGTGCACAGGCAGCAAGCTCCAGGCTGTGGCCAAGCCTGGCCCTGCCCAGCCCCTGCCCCTGGGGACATCAGCACAAAAGAGCAGAAGCACCCCAGGGTCTTCCCTACTCTATCTTGTGAACAATAAAATAAGATAAAATAGAAAATACCACTCTGTCTTGCCAAAGCAGAGGGAGGGATGGGGTGACCAGCCAGGAGGCAGATCCCTCCTGATCCCAAGGGCTCTGCTTCTGCAAGCAGATCAGGAAGACCAAGAAAACTTCAAACCCATTCAAACGGCTGCAGAATAAAACCCTCTGGAATCATTACCATGGCAACTAAGGAAAAATAACACAGAAAGAAAATACCAACCTCAGCTATTTCACAGGAAACACCAACAGCATTTTACTGACTCATCACTTGCAAATTTTTAATATATATACATAAGAAAAAAATAAAATCAAATAGGTCATACAAAGATGTGGTTTTCAACCTGACACCACTCCATTACACCCTCTGTTGGGATGCAGGCACATATCAAGTCTGCCTCAAAACAGGAGACAGACCATCGGTCTTGAGGCAAAAACTAAGAAATTCTGATCAACAGAAGCAGCTATTAATTGATAAAGCAAGGTGCCCTTTTTTCCCCCCTCTTCAGTGCCTGATCCCCCATCATTTAGAGCTCATGGCCATGTCCTCAGTCAACCAACAAGCCTTCTCCATGCCCTACTCTCATCACACACACATTATTCCCCCTGCCTCGGTGTACCCACAGAGCCATCCAAAACCTGACTTTTGTTCCCTTTGGTAAATGAAGCTCCTCTTAGCTCCAGAGCCGCTTGCTACTTTATAAATAGAAACTCAATCCACACATATTTTCAGCCATGACATTCATTGTCTTTGGGGCTCCTTAAAAGGCATTGGGCTTTAGTTATCATCCTGTGTCCGGCAGCGCAAACCTGAGCTGTGCTTAATCGGAGCGTGATAGCCTGCTAGGCTTTCTCTACTCATCCCTAGCCAAATCGGTTCAACAAAGCCCTCCCTCTGGAAAACGGTTCAAAAAGTACCTGGACTGCAGTGGGTTTTCCTCTGCCCCTCCTGGGGCAGGAGATATGGAAATGGAGGAGGAGGACTGCAGGGAAGGTCAGGATTTATTGGCATTTATTAAAAGGAACTGATGTTGACAGCAAAATGAATGGTCTCATCCCCTCACTGCATGGGAAAGGAGGGTTTTGGTATGGGCTGAATGGTGGTTGAGTATGTCAGGCCATGGCAAGTAGTGCTGTTAGAAAGGGAGGAAAGCAGCTTTCATGTCAGAGAACTCAGAGCTGTCTGCACAAGAGGGACCCCCCCTTCCATCATCACCACTAATCTGGGAACCCCCCCTTCCATCATCACCACTAATCTCCTCTCCTCCCACCTATCCCTCCCCATTCCAATTAACAAATCTCCAAAGCAAACTCCCCAGCCCCAACTGCCCATACAGGTCCACGTCCCCATGCACCTCTGCCTCCTGCCCACTCCAAGCCCAGGGTGCAAAGAAGGGTATGAGCCCGGAGCATGATGGAGAGCCTCATCAACCAACCCTGAAGGCACTAACTGTGCCCAGGACTGTAAACAGGACCTGCAACCCTCTCCTCTTCCAAGCCCTGAGGTTGGGCTCTCTTTACCACTCTCAGGAGACACAGCAGAGATTCTTGCTTGAACTCCTTATCTCTCTCAGTTCGAGATTTCCGGATGAATATTATCCCAGAAAATGCAAGAAAAACATGAACTGGCTCATCCCTCTGCCCAGGTTTTGAAGGAGCTTAAGCTGAACAAAAGCTGCATTTCCACTTGGTCACACCTTGTAAGTACTTGAGATTTAAAGCCCTCTATTTCTAGTTAATCTAACCCAAGTTTGAAACTTATCTCCCCATTAGTACTTGAGAAGGTACCAGGGGAGGGAGGGAATTTAAAAAAATAAGAAAGAAAAAGGCTGTCTCTGTATGGCTCCTGCAAAGTTCTGCTGAACCCAGGCTTCTGATGCTGGTAACAGTTATCTCTAAATGCTGACAGGCGTCCATGGGGGAAAAGTCGGTCGTTTGCTAACATCAGCATAAAACCAATTACAACAAAGAGCTGAAATCCAGCAGAGATGAGGGAAAAAGTGCTTGGCTCCTGTCCCTGCTCCTGCTGGGGGCTGAGCAGGGCAGGAAGGGGGTCATGTGAGGACTCAGGTGGCAGCAAGGCAGAGCCATGGGCCCCAACAGCATTGGGATCAACCTCTACTGGGGATATTGGGAGGGGTTAAAAAAAATGGACTGATCCCTGGAAAATCACCAACAATCAGCAATCAGGAGCGCTTACAGACAAAAGCGTCTGCTGGTGCAGGCTGAGGATGCTCCAGAAGCTCTTGCCGAGTTTGCTGGCTCCCACCCAAGGGGAACAACCACAATAATCAAAGGAGGAGCAGAGAGAAGCAGCCAGCTATCTGCAGAGAGCAGCGATTTTTCATCCGCGCGGGGATGAAGCGAGTTTCGAAAGCACACATCATTTTCCCATCTCACTGAGCCGGAGTCTCTTCTCAACGCTACCTGAGCAGAGATAACAGGAGGGTAGGGATGGCAGCTGAAACAACAGCTGTAATGATAGGATCTAAGACAGCCCGAGCATTTCCAGCCTCTGAACTAAATTAACAGGAAAGGATTGACACTTAGAGCTCCCCATCCAGGGAGCTACAGAAAACTTTAGTAGACGTCAAGGAATCCACATAGGCTCATCCCTAAAGCATGCAGAGAACCAAATTATCTGATAAAAACTCCACACACTTTCCAGTTGCATGAAATCTCATTTAATTTTCAAATCTTTCACTCTCTGGAACCAGGATAAAGTCTGCTTTATAAGCACAGCCCATTTTTTTAACAACTGTGAGGGCCGTGGCACCCCTGTATTTGCACGGCACACTGGCAGAGCTTCACCAGAGACTCAATTAAAGCAAGCACGTTCCTACAAGACCTCAAAAACCCTTCAAATTACTGAGAAGAAGCGGAAGAACCCCCAAGGTCCATACAAAGAATTATCCCCAATAACAAACAGAGAGCTGGTTTTGAAGTCAGTGATCCTAGTGATTAACAGCTCAAATGACTTCCATTAAAGTTGACTTGACTCCTCCAGTCTCCAACAACAAACCATTAATAAGAGTAATTTCTGCTTAAGCAGGAGCTAATTGAATACAGCACGTGTGAATCTATAGGGCACCTCATTTTCCTACCATGGGAGCGCCCAGTGCAGCTGTAGCACTGAGAAATTAAGCTGATGCTCGCTACAAGCCCTGTGTTGGGCAAAGCCAGCAGACGCTGAGGGAGGGAAAGCCTTACTGCGCTGCCAAAGCTTTGATCGCTTGGCTAGGAGTAGCTGGCACAGGGCTAGAGAGATGTGTAATGGAGTTAAATAGAGACATGGGATGTGCACCGAAGTGGAGATATCTCCAGGAAGAGAAGACGGGTGCACAGAAGCAGGACCTTGCAAGCTCCTGGGAAGAGCCTGGGGCAGACAAAGGTGAAAGGGGCTCTCGATGATTTAAGGAATGCACATACATGTGTAAATGCCCTCCTGAATCAAAGCCTAATGAACGGGATTCATACCGGGAAGCATCAAATTGGAAACTTCACCAACACAGAAAAGGCCACGGTTGGAGTAAAGCAGCTGGGGTGCAGGATTAAGAGGGTACAGCACTGGTTTGCTGCATCAGGGTGTGAGGCAGGGAGCCCCTGGTGCAGCGCCAGCGACTGCCTGGATGTAGGACACATCTTTTAAATTGTTTCTTGTGAACGAAGGGACTCAAAGAGGTGCAAGAAATACCAAAAATACTTTTAGAGAAAAAAGGATTCCCTTCCTTCATGAGCTGGAGGCCTGACACAAATCCATGCACATGAAAGAAGCCAAAATTCAGGTGTCCTGGATCGACCTGATGTGGAGCCACAGAGGTTGGAGGGGACACAGAGCTGCCTATGACCACACTGCGAGCTGCAGCCCATCCCCAGCCTCCTTAGGAGGCAAACAAGCACTTGGCAACATCTCATTGTGGCACACGGGGATGTCAAAGGAGCAGCCTGGCAAAACTGTAGCTGCCCTCCACTGCTGCTGCAGCAAGCAGCAAAATGTTCAAGCTTGGTTTGGAACCAGTGGAGAGTAGGATGCTCTTGACCACCGATTCCTGGGAGCAAAGTGCTTCTGATCCCCAAGACACCTTCATTTCTTGGAGCAGCATACACAAACAGATCCAGACCTGCTGCCTCCAGCCTGTCCAGGACTTTGGACACTAGAACAAGTACCTCAAGACCTGGGGCATGAGCCTGCCAAACCCCAATGCTCAGCTCCATTACACCGCTTCTCCATGGAGCAATCCAATTTTCCTCCCACATGGAGAGATCAATCAGCGGGTGTCACAACAGCTAATAATTTTCAGTTACCTTCTCCCCTGCACGCTGAATCCAGGCAGAAGCAGCAGTACATAAATACCATTTGGGTGACTGTTATTAATGCTTGAACCTGGAGGCTAATGGTACCTCCACGCCCGCAGGTTGTCTAACCCTTCACCTCCCCCTCCCCATCATCCTGGATACCTGAAAATCTCCCATCGTCCAGCACCAATTAAGACGCCTCCCATGTTCTCCAGCCTCAGCTGTTTACATAAATAGACATTTTAATGCACTTTGCCAGCAAGCTCTCCTTTTGATGCTTTGGCACAGATGGTTGATATTTCCATGCCACAGCAGCTATTAGATCGTAATGTTGCTAGCGACGGCTTTGCATCATCCACACTGTGTACACCCCAGACCCTGCAGCAGGACACACTGGGAATTCAGCTTGAGATACTACCCTGAGATTCTCCTGCCTTCTGCAGATGGAGTTTGCACACCTTGGTTTGGGGCACTGCTGCTCTAAGGATTCCTACAACACCTTGGGGTGTCAAGCATCACCTCTTCCCACTTCCTTGAAGAACTGCCTCCCGTGGATGATGAGCTGTTCTCCTTGGGTGCTCTCACCATCAAGGTGAATGGCTCCCTTGATGCCAAAGGAGTCCTTCACCCTTGTCATCCCTCCAATTCATTTTTAAAAATTAACAAGTTTCTCTACAGGTCTGAACCAATTTCTTCTCCTCTTCTTTCAGAGACACCAGAGTTTTGGATCCATCTAGATCCAAGTCCCCACAAGCTCCAGCCATGGATTTGAACTGACCACAGCTTTGGGGAGGCCAACGCAGGACTCTCCAGTCCTTGTGAATTTTGCTCACAATGGCAAAACACCACAGAGACAGCGGCTGAAATTCAAGCACTAGTTAAACAAATGAATATGTAGGGTATAGTTCATACAATGCGAGTTCAGACAAGGAAAATCAGAACAGCCAGGCAGCTCAATGCGAACCAGATTCTAAAAACAAAAACAAAACCCCAAAGCCCTTCCTCAAGGAAGCCCTTGCTGAATTCTTTCCCCTGCTGAGGAGTCCAACATCACGCCTTGTACTAAAGCCTTTGCATTTCACTCCAAGGAAGGATTTGGAGAGAAAGAGAAAAAAATAAAGCAAGAAAAAAGCAGCAAAAAAAGCAGCCCATTATGGAACACAGCCTGGCTTACAGCCAGGGCTGGGGGAAAGCAGCACACAAACCCTCTGGTTTAGCAGCACATTTTACTCCTGCTCTATGGCAGAACAAGCTTTTGTAAAGCCCTAGCCGTTTGAACCCGCAGTGCCGCAAAGTCTCAGCTCCCCCTAAGGCGAATCAGTCAATTGGTTCAACAGTGTATTTAAAATCCCCTGGAGTCTACCTTTAAATCACCTTTATATCCCTCTACCCAAAGCTAATAGTTTCTACCTGCATTTTGCTTCATCTCTGTAGAAAAACAAGCTATTTAGCAGCCACATTAATAATCCGCAGCAATCTGGTTGTCATTTCTCTGATGGAAATTTCACACTGCTGCCCAGCAGCCATGACACGGTGAGTGCTATGTGCACCTCAAACCATCCTGCTTCCCCCCGCAGCTAAACCAAGAGGGCCTGAGGAAGGCAGGAGTCAGAGCTGGACGGCTGGGGAGGATGGGCAGGAAATGCAGAGTGAAGCCCGGTTGGGTGTAGGCACGGGTGACATCCCTGCAGGAACCGGGTAGAAGCAACCCGAAGCTGAACGAGAAGGTCAGCAAGCTCCAGTCACAGAAAGAGCTTGCAGGGAACCCCCGGCTGGATGGTGGTCAAATATTTGGAGACAATGTCTTTCCTGTGGAAGATGCTCTATGGAGAGGAGCTTTGAGATGCAAGGTGCTGAGGTAGCATGTGAGCTTCTGGAGACATCAACATGTGTCTCCAGCACCAGTGGGTGCTCAGTATGGGCAGGTTGGCTGACGGGTGAATGCAAATAAACAGCAGGCCCTGGTGTTTTCAACACACTCCCAATTTCCACTCATTCTGATGTGTCTTCAAGCCACCACTTTCACCCTAAGTATCCCAATCTGGCCTCCTCTGACTGATGAGTCTGTTAAGCAAGTGACTGAAAGACTGTTTTGGTCTGCTAGGCATCTCCCATGAAGAAAAGCGGGTCTCTGCAGCATGCCCATCCCAAGATGAGATACAAAGCCTCCAGAGCAGCACACTTCTCCCCATGGCTATAATGAGGACCTCTGCTAACCAGCTCATGTTTTGAAATACAGGATGCTTTGGTGGTCCCAGAGCTGCTGAAACCCACCCAACACTGCTGGGGACAGAAGGAAGGGCAGAAGCCTTCCTTCTCCCAGAGCAACCATCCTTCCTCTCACACAGTAGTTGCTGGCATGTTTTCTCCCCTCCAGCAAGGTACTGGTAAACAACACAAGGCTTTTGACATGGCACCATAAAACATGTCCTGAAAGTATTTATCCTAATATAGCCCGGTGTGCCCAGGGTGGCCTCATGTGAAGAGCCCAAGAGGTAAATATTCATTAAATAAGCAGAGAGCTTAATATAGAAAGTCACAGAGTCAAGTACTCTTCAAGCCCCCTCACGCCTTCGCAAACAATCAGCCAATGAAGATAAATTCGACACGGTTGATCACTTGAGCTTTCAGGAAAGACTCTTGTAAAAGAAAAAAAAAATAAAAATAAAAAAAAAATCACATGTTTCAGTGTTTATAATCTCTGCAGAAAGGCCTGGTCCAGCATTTCTCCCTCCTAATTCCTGCTCTCATAACTGTCAGATTGTGAAACAGCAGACTATAAGCCTCCTGAGTTTACAGAAAAACACCTCTCTGCTCTCTGCCGCCACTTTGAGCAGATGAACTAATAAAAACAAGCTTTGCTATTCACTCCAAATGCCTGGGAGAAAGGAATCTGGAGCAGTAGTAGCTTCAAAATACGGCCAAAGAAAGCAACCACCCACAGTGTCTGGAGTCCCCCCACGCTTATCAGCTCCCTTCACCTTGTTACCCAAAAACCACAGCAAAAATCTGCCTCTCCGCACCCAGCTGCCTGCTGGGACACAGTGCTGGCCAGGGCAGAGACCAGCACCCCACTTCCTCCCCCAAGCCAAAGCACTAAGGAGCTGTGTTGCCTTTGGGGTGGCTGATGATGGGAGCTTGCTCAGTCACTCATCTCTGATCCCCCAGTATAGGTGCAGGAGGCTACAGCAACATCTTCCAAAGATGCTCCTGATAAAGGGGAACCAGTTTTGACAACCTGCCCCTTGGCAGATCTGCTTTCACCTCTTGGCCAAAGGAGGAACAGAACTGTTCATTGGTTTCCTGAGCCACCTCCCCCGAGGTTCTTAGGAGATGATCTTCCTGATATTACTGAATAACAGTGCAATCACTTAAGCTACCTCGCAGAGCTCCCACCAAGGGCAGCACACGAAGGTGAAACCTGCAGGACTTCAGAGTGTGTCACTGTTTAATGTGTACTGAAAACAAGGGTTAGCCAGCCAGGCTGCATCAGGACGTCAGGGAAAAGGTGCTGGCTGGAAGGAACATATTTAGCACAGCCATGCCTCACCGGCATTTGGTCATCAAGGCATTAATGCCATGGGAGGACATGGGAATTCGGAGCTGGTCTGCAGCCACCACCACTGGCACTGGGAACTGTGGGAGAAACACCTCTGTGTGCAACCATGAGTGACTCTGTGAACGCACACCGTGCCAGGATGGGAGAGAGTAAACAGCCATGACTCGAGATGCAAAGGGGCTCCCAGCTGGCACTGGGCAGGGTGGCTGTGTATGTCAGGCAGGGAGAGGTCTGGCATCCCAGCAGAAACACCGTGCTGGGCTGGCCAGTGGGAGCCCTGGAGCATCGCAGGGGTATATAACAAGGTTTTGCAGCACCTCAGCATCCCCTGCTAATAAACTCCTCCCTCCAAACCCAAATGAAGCATGCGCCTGCAGCACCAAACCATCCCATGCCTGTGGCAGGACCAAGGGCACCACGCCAGGCAGCAGTCACAAAACCTGTGTGAGATCAGACCACAGAAAAGACTCTCTTAAAGCAGAGCTCTGTCATCCTTATGGAGATGTTTCAAGAGGAACATGGCAACTCCTTTTCTTAAGGATTATATATAGGGAACAGCTGTGCCAGGTAATGAGCATGTGAGAGGCTGGAACAGAGGCAGCCTCTTGCCTGCAAGGACTCAGATAATCCAGCCGAGGAATAGCCAGTGATGTGTCTATTTTGGACTCAGCGTGCTCTTGCTGGAGCATTCACTGGGGAGGCAAAGACATTTGTTACCTCCTCTCCAGGGACCACAAATTCAATAGATTTCCCTGCCTGCAGCTGCACCGACCCTGGAGCTCCCAGCCACCAGCAGCGCCACTCGGACTGCTGGACTGGCACAAACCCAGCGGCAAATGGCTGCTCCCTCTCCTTGGCCACCACGCTGCTGCAGAAGCTGGCAAAGAGTGGTGCTGCCCATGTGACAGAGGCCTCAGCACGGTGCTGAACATCCCTGGCAGGGCTGGGATGCAGGAGTTTGCACAGCCCAGTACCAGTCAGAGTGATCACTGCCATCAAGATAGACGCAGCTTCAGAGGAGAAAAATCAGCCCTGCTCTGTCCTGGGACCCTTCCTACAGCACCCAACGCTTCTCACCCCAAACCGCCCCACTGACAGCTGGAGATCCCCCATATCCCTGCTGCACCGAGAACCACCAAGACATCACTCACCTGCTCATGGTACTCGATCCCCATGCTGAGCGTGTTGATGAGAATGGCCACCATGATCCCACGGCCAAAATATTTGCTGTCCACGATCTTCCGGAAGGTCTCACATACCACGTGCCAGAACGCAAGCACCCGGCTTGCCCTCCTGACCCGGGCTCTACCCCGCTGCGGGTCGCGCTGGTCGCTGTAGTGGGCATCCTGCGTGAACTCGTAGACCCCCTCGCTGTCCGAGTCAGCCGTCTCATTGTCTGACAGCTCGGCCTCGCTCGCCAGTGCCTTGAGGCAGTAGGGGCAGCTCTCAGGGTTGCAGGAGCCGCTGTCCAGCTTGGTGCAGGGGCTGGAGATCTTGCAGGAGCTTTGGCAGGGACCTGAAAGGCCAGCAGGGCAGGGCAGCCTGTCAGCCAGGAGTGGGGGCGCAGGGAAGGGCTGCGGGAGCAACACCTGTCCCTGCTAGCACCCCAGCTGTTGTCTGTGACATGACAGGCATTTCCTATGGGGAAAAGGACTCCTGCCAGGATAAAGAGCTCTAGGCAAAGCCTGGGCTCCCCAAGCACCTTCTCCCAAGTGACAGAGTCCTCTTTGTTGCCCCAGGCAGACACTGCCACCAACCCAGGACCCCTGGCCCACCCCCTTATGCCATTATGGCAAGGAGAAAGCAATCACTACCCTGGTCCTGGCTGGCTCCAGTTTGTAATTAGGGGAGCACCACCACCACCACCTCCTTTCCTGCCCCCACCATTTGCTGATACTCCAAAATCACCAGCTTTCTCCTCCACGCACTGCCTCAAACGCAAGCTCCCAGCTGCCAGGTGGCTCTTAGGTGACAATACCAGCAGGACAGTCCCAAAAATCCCACCAGCTGGCTGCCAGGGGAGAGGCTATCTGCAGCGCATGCTCCTGACTCACAGCAGCATGCAGCAATGCAAATAAAAACCCCGCACGAAACCATCTTAGAGCCCAGCTTTGCGTGTTTAGTCTCTGGGCAGCTCTGGCCTGGGGTAGGAGGGTGTGCTGGGGCTTGGGTCATTAGATCTGTAAGTTGTCCATTCCCAAGATCAGCAGTGGGCAACACAGCCACCACCACCTGTTGTTTTAGCCAGGAAGGGATGTGGCCATTTGGAAGCATCCAGGCTGGGCTTCAACTCTGTATGGTGTTGCCAAGCCTGGCTCAAGCTGATTTGGGGACTGCAGGAATTTGGGGAGAATTCCCTGTAATTGCAGAATGACTTGGTTTGGGGAGGAGATGAGGATGGGAAAGAAAACTACTTCACTGAAAACGTTAATTTCCCTTGGATTCTTGCAAGTAGGAAGTCTGGGAGGTTGAAACTTCTCTCCTGGTTTTGGCTATAAGCTGCACTAGGTAGGTCAGGAGACTAATGTTGGCCTCACCTGGAAAGCCATCGCCTTTCTCCGTAACATGGACTGAGAAGAACCCTGCAAAGATTCAGAGACAGACAGACATTAGGTCATAGCTTGAATTCCTACAAAGCAACCCCAGGCTGATATCCAGCCCCAGGCTCACCTGTGCTCTGTGTCTCCAGCAGCTTGTGCATGGTGCTGTACGGCCCAGGTGGGATGTTGAGGCTTGTCAAGGTGCTGCTGCCAGCACCAACTGCTGCCTCCCCCAGGTTCTTCTCCTTCAGCATCTCATGGGAGGTACTGGGGTGCACTGTGGGGTACACTTTGCTGCCCACGATGTTCTTGGGGATCCCCTCTGGGCTTGGCAAGCCAAGGCCTGTCTGTGGGAGGGATGACCGGCAGCGCACCGGCTCAAAGTGGCAGTCAGCATGGTAGATGCTGTGGACGGACTCAGTGTTGCTGGGAGTGGTGCTGGGAGCCCCATGGGGGTTCGATGCCGAGGGAGGGAGCATCAGTCTGTTGGTCCCATTGTGAAGTGAGCTGGTCTCCACATCACTGATTTCCGGGCTGGCACGGGGTGCCCGCAGGTTCCCATTGCCCAGGTGATAGTGGTGGTGGTGGTGATGGTGGTGGTGGATGAGGTGGTGCACAGAAGACCTCTTCCTGCTCCGGCGCTTCCCAGCCTGCCGGTCAGTCCCTGCCTTGCTAGAGGGGCTGGTGAGGAAGCCCATCCGCACACCCGCCACCCGGTAGAGCTCCACGAGCTGCTTGCTGCCTTTACGGGCAATGTAAACCAAGTACTTGAGGAGTTCATCGTAGCAGCTGCCTGGCTCTGAAAAACTGGCAAGGGTGCTGGCGTTGGACAGGTAGCGAACCCGCTGCTCCTTCATCAGCTGGCTCTCACGCTGCTTCGTCTCAGAGAACTGTGTCGCTATCACCACCAGGCAGAGGTTGATCATGAAGAAGGAGCCCACCTAAGGGGACAGGAGCCATCAACCACCTCAGGGTGGCCAATGCAGCCCATAGCCCTTCCCCACCCCATGCCCCAGCACAAGGAGCATGGGGCAAACCCCAGCCGGCCCCATCTCCCACATCACCCAGCAGGGACCACTGCCAAAGGGCTGAGTCACCCCCCCCAAAGCCCCCACCCCAGGGACTCCCACGCTAGCACTCCATGGAGGACCTCAGAGATCAAAGACAAGAGATTATTTTGACAAAAAGCTTTTGCTCTTTTGAGATGGTGGTTTTTCTCTCTCCACAGACAGCGGTTGTAATTATGACAATTAGTGGCATTACGATGAATGCACTGAGCCTTCCTGATAGGAGTGTTTTTTCTGGCAGTGTGTGGGCAGCTTGAGAGCAGATCCCTTTCCCTTGCTAACGGGATTTGCGGGTGACTGTTACGCAAGGGCATCAGCAGTCTGTACCCACAGCTTGGAGATTTTATTTCCAACCAGGGTTTCATGAGGTTCTGCCTCTTGCAGAGCCCAGCTTGGATCACAGAGAATTACTGACGTGCTAATAGGCTATCACACACTGCTAACGTTACTCGCATGGCATCTGGAAAAGTACTGCTGCCCCATCCCCTCCGTTGTTTCGGGAATGCTGAGAGCAAGGGATTGGTTCTTTTTTGGGGAAGCTAATAGATGAACCAGAAAAAGCATCATGGACTAAACGACCTCCTACCTTCTCATCAAGGTTTGAGTCCTGGTTTGATGAGGAGCAGAAATCCCCACAATGGCCTAATGGACGACGTGCAGCTATTTTTGCTGGACATAGTCCAATTAGAGAGGAAGAAAGAGACTCATCTCACTTATCTCAGATACATCTGAGTGAGGCACCTAATGATCCTTTAGAGTCAAGAGAGAAATAGGCACATCAAATCTGCAATGCATCTAATTTATTTTGGATGTCTACCTTCAGAGGAGATGAATCACTCCCTTAAAGCACCTATTTTTCTCCCTTGACGATAAAGGGAGTCTAGACAACGAGCTCAGCCAGTCACAGTAGACAGTTCTGCTTGCAAAGATGAAGCCCATCATGGAGCCCACCCTGCAGAAACTCTTTGTTGGCTCCTTTGTGGGTGGTCTCAGATGATGCTGTGAAGCGTGGGTGGGCTGTGGGCAGTAATCTCTTCCCTCCTTTCTTAGCATGCTCTCTGAAATTTGGGACCATTTTCCTGAAACATCCCCTCTGCACCAAGGACCCAGCTGGTTAGGTACAGCTAATACAGGGGAATTTCTGGGCAGCTTCCTCTCCCTTCCAGAGCTCAAAACCTGACCTAGGGAAATATGCCTACTTTTAAACTTAAAAATCAAGTTGACAGCTAAGGGAGAGGACTTTGGAACATGAGGAAAGAAGTAGCAGAAACAGCAGCAACAGAAGTTTATCTACCACAGCTTAAGTGCATTTTTCTTTCCTTTGTGTTAGCAGCAAAACACAGCTGCAGTGCAACTCCATGTTCAAGGTACACCTCTTCCAGCAGCCTGATTCCTGCCTCCTGTGGGGCATCAGCCTTTATATTCACTGTATTTTCTGCCCTGTTCCTCTGGGTCACTCCACTCTGCCCTCTCCAAATACCAGGAGGTCCCCCATGTTCCCCTAAAGCCACTCACAATGATCAGGAGGATGAAGTAGATGAAGTTGTAGAAGGAGTGCGCATCCATGACGAAGTACATGATGTCCACCCAGCCTTCCAGGGTGATGACCTGATGGAGACAGGAGGGAAAATATGACCCCGTCAAGGCTCAGTTACAACACCAAGTGCACAAGCAATGTTTCTCCTGCCTGGGTCATTTCTGACACCCCACAGCTGGTCTCAGTGCAGTACAAGGCACTGATGAACCAAAACCTCCTCCAACCAATGCCTATAGCCACATTGCCACCTGCCCAGACTGAATCCAGCCCTTCTTTTCCAGCTGAACCTAAGGCTTGTTACTACATTTTGCAGAGGGAAGAGCAGTCTCTAGGCTCTGCTCCACATCAGGATGGTCCCCTGCACACACGTGGGGTTTGAAGCCTGGGGCTTTTTCCATGCATGAATAATGGAGACATCCTCAAAGCAGGCGTGAGACTGTATCCCTGACATTTTGAACACCCAGGCACTATCGCAGATGTGCTTGCTGGTGCAAAACAGCCCCCAGGTTCATGACTATGCAGCCCCTGGGAACATGTTGGTTTGGGGACTGACCAGCTACTCGCCATCTCATGACAGTTTGCACGCAAGGCTCACCTGAAATATCGCAATCCAGGCGTAGCCAATGTTATCGAAGTTGATGGCTCCCTTGAAGGGGTTGTGCTCTCCAGCAGAGCAGTTGGTGTAATACTGGTTCCAGTTGACACAAGATGTGTTGGTGGTGTCATTGTAAGAATAATAATCCAGGGTGCACTCAAGACCCTCTTCCCTCCTCGTTGGGATACTCCGGCAGTAGCGCATCCCGTTCTCCCGGGGCTGGGAGCAGATGAAAGGGTTCTCATCTTCGTTCTCTGTCTGGTAGTATTGCTCCAAATCCACCATGTAGGGGCTGAAAGAGTCCAGACAGGGCTGTGGTTTGCACACTGACTGCACACAATCTGACAAGGTAACATCGGTAACAGCAGAGTCTGAGATCTGCTATTCTGGATCCTAAATGTTGGTTGTGTGTTGGTTTGGGTTTTTTTAAATGGGATCCCCTTGGACTTTCTGCAGCCCCACCAGGTGAGGTGATGTCCCTAACTGGGTTTTGGCAAACTGAGGCAGTGCACTTAGCTACTTGGCAACCCCTCTGATGACATTACTAAGAGTCAGTCCATCTGGAAGGGCTCTGGCTTTGACTTCAGGGGACTAAGAGCAGGATTCAGCCCAACAGGGCTTGTCTGACATGTCTTTGCTGCAGTAAGATGGAAATCAGTCAGTTTAAGCTCCTGTAGATGCTGAGAATGGCTTGGTGAGACTCTATGTACAAGGACCTCCCAAGCTTCCTGAGACACAGAGACAGGACCTTCATCTGCATTTCACAGTGCCCATAGATAAGCTCTAAATTCCCTCTGAGGGTGGCCTTACCTCAGCAAACCAGGCAACACCACTCTTCAGGGAGATGAAACAACCCATGGCCAGCCAGAAACTGGCTTCTTGCTCTGCACACAGCTATCTCCTTAATGCTGCCTGGACTCCCACTAAAGCTTGCAAAGATATTTTTAAGCCTAGTTCAGCCCAGTTAATTCCCACAGAATTGCCTTTAATACCCTCCAAAGCTTATCTAAGCCCCTGGAATTCTGGCTCAATTAAACAGTACCCAAACCTGTGGCTCTATTGGATTTACTCAGTGGTGAAGCAGTCCCTCTGCTCCACTACCATGTACTTAACAGGGACATGCCCTGGCAATGACTCTTCCCAACTGCCCTTTGAGGGCATGACCTACAAGAGGGGTGGCTGTTGATTAGGAGATGCGTGGGAGAGGATAAGAGGTGTATCATGCCAGCTCCAGACCCGGGAGCCAGCCTAGCCACAGCAACGTCATCATGATCCTGCACGTACAAGTGAGAGGTTCTGGGGTTACAGGACTTCTCTGTCCTGATGTGGATCTAGCCAGATCAATTCCAAGTCGACATGAAACATCAGCCTTCCATCAGCCTTCCCTGGGGTTTAGGTGGGACTACAAATGCCATACCAATAAACAACCACCAATAAAATTCACCAGCTGCTGAATGGGGCTCAGAGGTCAGTGTCCTCACAAAAGCAGGACAGGCCACACGTTTATGATATGCTGAATTTAGAAATCCTGAACTCTAGTTCTCAGGGTTTTTTGGAGACTCTTATCAATCAGAGGTTCCCAAGTGCCAGTGAGGGTTAAGGACAGCCCTGAAGGCCTTGAATGGCAAAATGTCACAGCTCGCTCTGTTTCAGCCATGCATGCTTGGGCTGGAGTTGTGGCGGTGCTTAGGGGTGAAGAACACTTAGGGAAGTCCAGAGCTTTTTAATGGAGGTTATCCTTGTCTCCTGGAGGGACAGACTTGCTCGAGATGGAGAGACAGTGCTGCTGCCTGCACAGACTCACATGCTGAAGTTCTCGGGGAGGAAGCAGCGGTTCCTGAGCAAACCTGCCCACAGCTGGACTCCCACGATGCCGAAGATGAAGAAGACAAAGAAACAGAGGAGGAGGACGTTCCCCAGCATGGGCAGTGTGTCCAAAAGCAGTGTCACCAGGATGCGCATACCTGAGACAAAGAAGAAAAGTCCACACCGTAGTTTTTTATTCCAGTTATTCCTGACCCTTTCCTTTCCATACACCCTTTGCCTTCCCCTGAAAGCCACTGCCTTCCCACCCACTGTCTTTGTCACCCACACGTGACTTGCAAACCTCCACAGCTCCCCAGTCCCCTCTGTTTCTGCCACCTCAGGCTCCTGAAATGCCCCCTCCTTCATCCATGCTCTGCTCCCGGGCACACAACCTACCTTCTCTGCTCCTCTCCCTTCCCTCCCCACCTCAAGACCTCATCTCTTAAAAGTTTTCTAGCAATTATATGTCTCCTTTCTCCTCTGAGACCAAACTCTGACGTTCTCCCTTGCTCAGGTGTATTTCTCTCCCTGCTCAGTATATATTAAAATTCCCTTTGCTCCCTAATTCTCCTCATCTACCCTAAATCCCCTCTCTTCCTTAAAATACAGGACTCTCTCTGGCAGTTAATTCTCACAAGTTCAGGAACAGCCAGTTCTGTAACAAAGACAAATTGATGGTGACTTCAACTTGACATTTACACACAAAAAAATTGATTTCATCTGACGTCTCTGTAATATTCTGCTCATCTCTCACTCTCTTTCTTTCCCCATCTTCTGCATTCTCTCACTCGCTTATATTGATTTTCATTTAAAGAAAGCTTTCTTGGTGCACCCTTTACTTTGATACTTCAAGAATACTTTTTTTCTTTCTTCTGAATACTGTCACCTCCTCTATCAGGGTTTTGCCTCTACTCTTCTACTGGGGAACAACCACCTTGCATCAACTCCTAATTAACTGAAATGACTTTCTGTGGTTACTGCATTTATCATCATACAAAATTCTCTTTTTTTTTTCTTTTCCCACCTTACATTTCTATCCCGTTGTAACTACATTGCAGAGAAGCCAAGATAAATTACCCAGGATTTCAAAATACATTAAGTGAATTACATCCCCAGTTAGACAGCGGTGGATAAATTCAGCCATCCATCAGTTCAGCAGCAGGGATAAAAAAAAACTACCAAAAAACCATTGCAAACAGGATTCTGAAGCTACCAGAATGATTGAAACAGCAGCAGCAGCAAAGCCAGATTAAGTTCAAGCATCAGGACCAGAAAAATAAATAGAGCCCAGCACCTCCAGCATGGGCAGACAGAACTGACGCTGATTAGTTCTTGTCAAGGCACAGGGCTGGTTCAGAGAGGGCAGCTCAGATTGGATTTGTCTAAAACAATGCTGGATTCAATACCCAAGATTGTAGGATCAGGAGAACGACGTTCCTGATGCAGTTGTACTTAGGGTTGTCACACCTGATCCGTACAGCACCCGAGAAGGACAAAGCTCAGCACTTCCCACTCTGCCCAGCGCATGCGGCAGGATCGGCTCCGCGGGCACTTTGCTTGGGTTTGCCATGGGCAATGCCTCTCCCAGCACAGGGCTGGGTGGCTATCACCTGCCACCATGCAGGCAATGCCACCTCCTGCTGGGGGAGCTGGGATCTTCGTGCATGACCTGATAAACCAGCACTGAATAGTCACCTCCTGTCCCTCCCAGGCTTGCTTTGGAGGTCTTGGGGGTTTTGACTCTACAGACCAGCTCTAGGGAGCAGAGCAAGAGATGCTCCAAGAGGCTCCTCAGCACCTCCCAGGGAGCAGTCTCCAGGCACAACACCACTTCCTTGCTTCAGTTTCTCCAGGAAAGGATAGAGTAGTGCAGAGGGGTGGGAGCAGCATGGCTCAGCTCTGCCCGTATCGCCTGGCAAAGGCTGTTGGCTCTGTCAGTCCCTATCACCTGCATCCCTTCACCTCAGCAGCCTCCTAAGACCTCTTTGGATGTGAAAGGCAGGTCTCTGAAGACAATCCTGGGCATCTTAGTGACTGGTGGCTCCTCTCTGATGCCACAGATGCCAAAATGAATATAATTTAAAGCAGGAGAGTGACAGACACTGGAAACCAGAGTGGTGGTAGGACCTTGCACTACCAGGGCCTGGGTGAACCTTTGAGCATCAAGGTAAGATGGGAAGCATCTGCGTTTGCTCTTCCATGTTTGGGACACACATATAAAGAGCTTGCATCACCTGGGAGGAATAAGGACCCGACTTACTGGGGACCCTGTTAATGGCCCTGAGCGGCCGCAGGACACGGACGGTGCGGACCGCTGAGAAGCTGACGTTCTGCAGGTCCAGGGAGTACTCCAGCATCCTGTGAAAGACACAAATGCAGAGGAGCATCAAGGATCTTCCGGAGAAATGTTAGATTATCAAACATTATAAATCAAACATTATATGCCAACTGCTCAGAGGGACTTGTTACTGCATCTCTCCCATCAGGAAAGTTTGCCAGAGGAATTAATTAAGGGTTGTTTGCGTATCAGAATAAAGTCAATGAGCGAGAACGTGATACACCAGCTCACACAGCCACAGATCTTCTCTCTCTCATCTGCTTTGATTACTGGTTTCGCATAGGTCCAGGATAGAAGCGTCTTAAAATCCCTGCACACTCCAGGAGGGTAATTTCCAGACAAAGCCCTGTTCTTAACAACAATTGTACAGACACTCTAACAACCCCGGGTTTGCTGTGTTGAGTATTATCACAGCCCCAAAAAGTAGAAGAGCATCTCCTGGTACAGACCCCTTCCACAGGGCACAAGGGTGTGCTGCTCAGGACACTGAGCTATGATGGCCCTGCCCTGTGGAGAGCATTGCCGGGTGGGACTCAGGGGGACAAGTGCCCAAATAAAAACTGATGGCACTTGTAGATACCAGACAGGGCAAACATGGACCAAGGAACATCACAGTGTGTTATCTCACAGCTCAGGACAATGAGGTGCAACTTTGAAATGACTTAATCTGAGGGTGCACTTGGACTGCTGCACATCCTTGGAGTCCCCCAGCATGGTCTTGCTCTGCTCACGGCACTTTTTCTCAAGTACAGCGGGGCCATCACTCACGTCACCACCAGGACTTTGCTCTCCAGACATGGGAAAACACGAGGTGTCTGCCTAAAAGCATTCTTGAAGATGCAGAGCCAGACAAAGGCAAGGAAGAGGGCCACGAGTTTCCCCACACAGCCAGGCTCCCACCTCCATAGGCAACCACAAGATCTTAATCTCTTCCAAAAATTATCAAATTCCATCTTAGAGCCAGTTAGGTGGTTGGAAGCCTAACTTCCAGCCAGAATTTGTTCAGGACAAGCTCATATCCATTTGTTCTTATGCCTGTGCTGCCTTTTAAGTAGCTTCTCTAGCAGTTTGTCCCTGACGTTTACCCACCTGATGTATTTACAGAGGACAAATCACATCTCCTATCAGCCTTGATTTTGCAAGACAAACAAACGAAGCTCTTCCAGCCACATCCCGCAGACAGGCTCTCTGCTCCCCAGTCACAACCTTTCTCCACACTTGCCCTGGCCTGAATTAATTTCACCTGATTAGACATGAAGGTTTTGGAGGAGGTTTTGCCAGCGCCTTGCACAGAAACATCAGTGCTGCCCCCTCCTCCCTGCTGGGAATCCCTCAGGATCCCTCAGGGCTGTGATAGCTTTGTCCTGGCTGCAGCACTGGAGGTTTCTGCTCTTGCTGTCAGCAGTCAAACCCACTCTCCTCTCTCCCAGCCATCAGCAGGTGAGGACCACCTGGGCTGGAGAAGACTTTCTAGTCCCCAAATGCACAGGTCCACACTCGATTACAGTAACATTTTATCCCATTCCTCATTACAGGATGTAATGAGGATGATGATAACCAAACCATATTCACCATGGAAATAACCTCAACCTGGTCCTCTGTACTTAGCTGTGGGACAGTCCTAGAATAGGAATGTTGGACAGACATGTGGATGCTACGATGCTCTCCTTGTCTGCCAAAGCTCATCTGGCCTCAGTGACAAAACCAGCCCCTTCCTCTGAGCATAGGACTCACTGCATTGGGTGGGATTTGGCTGCAGTAAGGAAGGACAGGGGTAATGATTTCCCTGACATATAATGTTTCCCAAGTTTCACTTGCTGCTTGAAGATACAATTTTTGTGCAGTTTGCAGAATTCAGGTAAAAAGCCCATGTCAAACATACAGCTTTTCTTTCATCCATTATTAAAACAGAGGCTCCCAACAAAACTCAGAGCAGCATATGGTTATTTGCACCGTGATATATCTTCTTCTGATTAACAACAGCTCTAGACTCACTTCCAGAGATGCCTGTGCTTGCAGTCTGCAAAGGGCATGCTGGAAAGTGCATTTAGATTTAACATGTTAGAGAACAAAACAACAATAAAACGACGACCCACCAAGCTTGAGCAAACACCTGAACATCAAGACCAAGCACAGGTATGTTCTCTCCTACCTCTGCTGCCAGATGCTGCTACCAGCACCAGTGTTACAGCACTGCAAGCTCAGCCCCTGACCTAGACCCACACGTTGCTGGTAGCTAACAGCTCGAGAGCCTTGAGAGCGCCCAGTATGGGCGGAAAAGAAGGTTGGTAAAAATCAGTCACTAAAGAGCAAGTCCAATGAGAATCCCACCAACTTCCCAGCTCAAAGGTCACTTGCCAAGGTGATGGGATGAATGGGAGAAATCAATCCACGTCCCTGGCAAGGGGAGATACCCAGAGAGAGCAAATGTCAGGATGACACCAACTGGCAAGGTGACGGGTGTGTTTATCAGCATATATAACATTTACGTGCTGAAAATCTGCAGCACAAAAAGCCCCTGATGAAGCTTCAGCTCAAATGTCACCTCTGTTCAGATGGGAAAGCACGATGCTTGTCAGCGCCTCTGCCACGGACCCGGGTGCCCGGCTGAGTTAAGGGCTCAAAAAAATAGTCAGCATTAAATAGAATGGATTCATAGCAAACGCTGAGCCTCATCAGAGTGATCAGCAGCCCCCGATCGCTGGAGTTATTCAGAAGGAAAGCGGAAACATTTAGGATTTCTAAGAATAAAAGCAGAGCATCTGCAAAGCCAGACGTACAACGGGCTGGTGGTGGGATGCAGAGAGAGCGAGCTGATGCAAACCTTTGGCAAACACTCCTCCAAGAAGGAAAACTCCAGGGACTCAGCAGACAGACAGACACAAGGGATGCACAGGATGGACCAGGCATCAGAAATTCATTCCTGTTCTGCCTGGAGACAGTGAGACTCGGAGCACGCTGGTGCTTCTTTCATATAAAACCCAAAGCCTCGGGAAGGATCTCATAAGCAGTGCCAGGCAGCAGCCCTGCCTGCGGCAAAGGGCTTGCAGAGGTGATGCTGAGGAGCATCACGGGAAGGGTTCAAGAGGCTCTTCTCACCCAGCCAGCCTCTAACAAAGAACACAAATGCCAGCAAAGCCCTTTCCACACCTGCCCATCCTGGCTTCTATCATCCACCATGCTCTCTCCCATCCCCGGGATCTGCTCGGGAAGCAGAAGACTGTGAAAATCAGAGCCATGGAGTTTGGGCTGAGGGTGCTTTCTGAGGAAAACAGGCTCTTCCCTCTCACAGCTGGGTGCTGGGGGTGCTGTGCAGCCAGGGGACACAAGGACAGCCACATACATAACCTGTAGCAGAGCAGCAATGCCTGCAGCATCCCTAGGAGCTGCTCACCCTTCTTCCCGCAGAGGCACAGAGCTGCCGCTCACTGTCAGGAAGAGATAGGCTCAGATTCATTCTGCTTTAAAAGCTTCCCAAAACTGGGCATATATAGGCCCCCTTTATCTACAAAGCACAGCAATGGGCAGATGATGTTAAGACATCGGTGCTGGAAAAGACAAGGGGAAATTAGGCAGCGCCGTATCTTCGGAAAGCGGGAATGAGATTTCCTCCCGGCTCTCGCCGTCTTTGCCAGGCTCCTGCTCTTGCTCAGGCACTGCTTTCTAAGCCTCTGGAGCCTCACTGCATTCGTGGGTGTTGCTTAATTTTAAAAATACTCACTTTAATCAAGCTGAAGGAATAAAAAGAGTAACACTGGAGGGAGTGTGAGCCCTGCAACCTGCTGGAGCCGGCCACACAGAAGCACCACATGTCCCAGCCAGGACATTTGACTAATGAGGCTTTTGAAGCAGCAGCAAGTTCAGCTGAAGAACTGAAGCTAAATTATCTTTTTAAAAGTCCTAAAACTTTGCAAAACGAGGTTTTTGCACGTGGGTTTGATTCAGCTTAGCTGCAAGGAAGGCTGCTAAGGGGCTCCTTTTACTGAGGAGGTTTCTGTGAGTCAAGGATGCGGCCAGCTCCAGATGCTCTGCTTTGAAGCCTGCAAAGGCTGCACTAAGGCAGCACAGAGCAGAGAGCATCCGCAGCCGGGGGGTTTGCTGCCCCTGAGTCTTGGCTGCTCTTCATCCTCCCAAAAGTCACTTAAAGCATCAAATTGCAAAGCTCAACCTCAGATTTGGAACCCCTGAAGGTCTGTGATCATGAGCATCAGCTTGATGTGGTTTTGCCACCTCTGCTCAGAGCAAAGAGCACCTCATGCGGCATGAGCCAGGATGCAGCAAGGCTCTGGGAGGAGGCTCCTGGCTCCCAGGACACTTACATCCATCCCAGAAAGCAGTGGAGAGGGGCAGGCTCCTGGGAGAGGGTTTGGTGCAGCCTTCACTGCAGCTCAAAGGGGCTGCGGCTGTGACTGCACATTGGGTAATTGTGTGTGCAAATCAGCCACTTACACGGGCAATTACTCCATAACTCTAAGGGTGCCCAGGCAGCACAGAGGGCACCGCACGTCCATGTCTCCAAGGCACTGTTCCTCGGTGCGAGAGGGATCAATACAAGCAGGCAGAGGGGATGAAAAAGCAACATTTGTTCCTGCCTTCTTATTATTTTAATATCTGATTATTTAAGGGATGAAGGGACTAATAATCAGCCTTTGCCCAGTGCAGCAGTGGGAGGCTGCGGCAGGGACTCCCGTGGGCAGCCCCACACCAGCACTTTCTGACACACACCTGAACCGAGGAGTTGAAGCGGCCCCTTTATCAGCCTTGTACAGCCAAAAGTGCCCTTCAGAAGAGCCCTGCCAGCTTGTGAGGTGACTGCCACGTGCTGGAGACTTCACCCAAAGCACCCAGCAAGAACCACGTTCTTACTGCTGCAGCCACAGGAGCCCCGCTCCCCACAGACCCGCTCTGGCAGCATCATCCTTATCCCGATTTCTGAGCTAAAGAGCTTTCCAGAAATTGTGTGGTGCTTTTGGTTTAGATGGAGCAGGCATGGAGTGGGGCACTGCAGCATCCCCCTTGTCTCCCAGTATCTATGAATACAGCAAGGCTTCCTGCAGCATATTTCATCCCTGAAACTTGGCACTCAAAACCGGGAGGGAGCAAGACATCTTTACGGGTTGTTTAGGAAGGCTTCAGCAGAGCTAAGTCTTTAATACAGCCTCCAACACAGAGAGAAAAAATGATAATGAACATGAATGAGAAGCAGCATTCAGGAAGCAAAGAGAGAAAGAGTGTCTCTGTTTCTGAAGAAAACTGCCTGCCAACACCTCCAGTCCCAGCTCATCTCGAATGGTAAGCAAAATATTCCAGAAGTGGTTAACTTCCCCACAAAGCCTTTTAAGAGGCCTGTTACTGTACAATGAACAAAGCACAAACACGACTCCGTGGACTTGGCCAAACAACTGACTGAGCCGGGAGTAACAACAGACCCGCACAACTCAAACACGGGATGATGCACAGCCCTGCTCCGAGGGGAGCAGAATGCAGGCATGGACCCAGAGCCCTGCTCAACCCTGTGTCTAGAGAAGGCAGAGAGGAACCCTGTGAGCTCTCACAGCACCAAATTATCCCACTGAATTATACCCTGATTTAAAACTTCTTTCCTTGGAGAGAAAAAATAATTAACTGCTGTGGGGCTTTCGCTGCTCTGGGTTGGTTTGTCTGGCTTTCTTTTTTATGAGAATGGTTTAAAAGGCAACTCAACTCAGAGGGATGCAGAGGGTCAGCAAAGCCCTTATCTGAAGAAATTCAAAGCAAGCCATTGCCTTGTAAGCTAGTGGAACTGCAGGATGGGGAGAGGATGGGGACAGCTCCAGCTGAGGAGCAGCAGACCTCAACCTGCAGCTATCCCCTCCCACCGACCGATGGGATCAGAGGTCCCCCATGCCCTGCCCACAGGAGGGGGAGGCAGAATGTGTGCAGGGTATCAAAGCAACCAGGGAGTTAGGGTACATCTTCCTCCCACTGCCATGGTTCACTAGCCCAAGCCTCAGCCAGCACTGAGCTGTAAACGCTTCTGCATATTTTTGGTTGTAAACAAGCATTCATCCTCAACACTTCAGCACCTTACGCTGGGAGAGGTCGAAATTGTATTGAATCATCTTTAGAGGGCAAAAGCTGGCTTGCAACGCCCATTAACCTTCAAGTGTTCTCTTAAAACCTAACTCCCCAAATCCTCCTCTTTAAAATAACACAGCATAATTATGCCATTCATCACTTTTCTCCCCCTTCCCTTTTCCCCGTGCAGCTCCGTAACCTACAACCAAAGCCATGTTTCGCTGAGCTGAGTTTTGATAATACAGCGCTATTCTCATCTCCAGCAAGTTTTACTGTAATTACAGAGATGCGTTGCAGACATTACACAGTCTACAATTAGCACTAATTGCATTACATTGTCACAAAGAAGTCATTTACTCTCCATGAGCTCATGAGATCGGTCTGGACAGTTTAACAGAGCCGAGAAGTACTTAATGGCATGCCACAGAAGTGGCCGGGAGCACAGTGGGAGCAAGCACGGCACCCGAGCGGCTCTCCCAGCCCTCTGCAAGGGGTAGGTTTGGGGTAAACACGCCCCATAAGATTTCCTTGAGGTCTCAACCTCTGTCAGGTCCAGAAACTTCTCAAGGAACACAGAGGATGAAATACTACAAGTTTTTGGGGGTTTTTTTGGAAGCCTCTCCTTGACTGGTTGTGGTGGGGAAGGGTTTCCATGGGAGAACTGCCAGTGGGACCATACAGCCACGGTTTGCAGCCCATCCCACATCCCCCTGCATGACATACCTTCCCCATGCATTGGCCTGAAGACACAGCGGGCTGGTTCTCCTCTCTCTCCCCTTGGCATCACCTCCTGCAGCCCACAGGCAGGGAAAGCAGGAGAGCAAGAGCCTGGGACCTGCCAGGGAGCCCACACTGGCCTGCTGCTTCCTGGTATTGCATCAAAATGGGGAGGAAAAGGTGGGGAGATGGAAGCACAAAGACATCAGTTTGTGAATCTCTTACCCTGTCATTTCACTGGGGACCCCAGCTGCAGCCCTCACATCAGACCTACCTAAAAATGTGACTTTATCAAGCACCTAGCAAATACAGCAGGGATTTGAGCATCACTCTCCACCACAGCCACAGCTTGGCTCTGGACCCTCTCTTCACACCACACACCTTTCTAGATGCCAGATGCCTCCATGTTAAGCTCAGCTCATGCCTTGGCCCCACACTCTGCTGTTTGCACCGTGGTCTGCATGCTTGTCAGGGTAATTTGCCCTGTGTGAGAAGCCCAGAGCTGAAGGAGGAATCTCCCTCCATCCGGTTGGGATCTGCCCATGCAGTGCTCTTCTCTCTTATCCTTATAGGGGCTTTTACCTACATCTGGAGTCTAATAACAGGCTTGGGTCCTTATTTTCTCCTCTGTCATAGCAGTGGCCCATTCCTGCAGCCCCTTCGGCTCTCCCTGGCACTCGATGGCACCAGGGATGGCTGAGACATGCTCCAGGACCGCAGTGATGCTCCAAGCAAGATGCAGCACTCCAGGATGGATGGGGAGGGCTGGAGGAGAATGCAAGGGCGCTAAAAGGAGCAGAGGAAGCAGGCGCTGGGGGGAGAAGAGGCTCCGCTTTGTATTTAAATCCAGTTCGATCCTTTGTCAGCCGAATTGGTTTTGACGGGGCCCAGATGGGAACAGTTCATGCACATAAAAGGAAGACCCATCATTTAGCGAGAGGCAAAGCCGACCTGGCAGGAGTCACGGGAGCGGTCAAGCTGTGAGGCTGAAAAACCTCTGCAACCAATAAATGCCTCCGCGCATCGGGGATACAGGAAGGTGTCTGCATCAGCGGGGAGGTGGGTGCCACTAACCACTCTCTGCCCAGGAAGGGGGCGGCTCTAGCAGACCCAAACACCCACGTGGGTGCAGTAGGTGGGTAGGAGATGGGATGCTCACTTAAGCGAAGTGCAGCTATATTTTGGCTTAAATTAGGACGGTCTTTGCTAATGTCCCTCTAAGACTGAGGTCCCATCACAGTGGTGTCTCCATAGAAGAACAACAAGGATAACTCCAGCTCCAAAGACTCTGCAAGCTCAACAGGCAAGGCCAGGACCAGTCTGGGAGGGGAGCACAGCAGCACCCTGGGGTGACAGAGCTCGAAGAAGCCCAGAACCCACCACTGTGCCTCCCCGAGCCCCACTTGGGGATGTCTGGCCTTGCTTGGGGATGAATGTTCCTCACAATTCCAGTATAAGAAATAATGAAGAAGAAATAACAAATGCACAGGGTGATTTTGGCAGGCTCCAGCCCTTAGCTGTGCTCCTGATGATTACAACCTTACAAGAGTCAATCAGGACCTGAGGTTCCACCTTGTCCAAAACCCCATTGCTGCAGCCCCTAACACTGCTCAGATACTTCAGGAGGAAACTTTGAGCCCTCTCCTAACTGCAGAAGCCAGAGGTTGGTGCACAAGCAGATTACAGGGATGGTTACAGCTCTTGGCCTTTCTGCCCTCCATCTCTGCCTCCAGCTTGAGTCTTGAGCTGTGCGCCATCTTTCAGCATCTCCAGAACCCAACAGCAATGAGTTTCCCAGGCTGAGGATGCACTGGGAGACCTGGGACCTCCTTACTGGTTTTACTGGGCCACTGTTTTTGTCATCCCAGATACCTGGCAGAGATGTGTGTCATGAGCCTGTGGGGCTGGTGATGGACCACAAGCAAAGCCCACTGCCCTGTCTTGGGGCACAACAAGCCCACGCCAGAGAAACAGCCCAGCTGGGAGGGTCCCCCGTTCCCTTCCAGGAAAACCCAGTAAATTTGATCTCTAGCTCTATCAAGAGGAAAAAAACCCCACTGTTTTCCCAAAGGTCTTCAGGTTCTTGGAGCAGGGAGAAGAGGCAAGGGCCGGCAAGCAATTCATGTGTCAAAGAAACAGCTCGCTGGCCAGGGGCCAGTGACTTTTCATGTGGATTTCCAGTCTCTGCCAGGAGACTCTCGGGTGCTGGAAGAGCCTTTAATTCAAACCAGGTGCCTCTGAAAGGAAACACTCAAAAAGGCAAAAAAAGGCAAACTTGGTCCCTTTCCCTCACACACACAAAAAAAGTACAATAATGAGGGCAATCACGCACATTTCACTCAACTCTCGTCCCTGGCACGCTGCTCCGCGCTCACAGCCACCCACTCCTCCACCACCTCGCCTGATGAAACTGAAACCAACAATGGGATGGAGGGAGAAGAGCCAAGCCCATCGCTGGCCAAAATCCAGTGCAAATAGCTTTTGTCACCCTTCTCTACTCTCGACACGAGATGAAAATCAGCTCTCCTGTGAGCTATGGAGAGGACCAGAGGGATCGTTGCGGAGCCAGGTTGGACAATGCCAATGGCACCAAGGTCCAGCAAGTCCTCGGCCTCCACCACCACAAGCCAGACACTTCCCCAAATGGGATGCTCACCAAGTCACACATTGAACAACAACAGAGGTGTGTGGGGAGAGGAGGACCTGCTACGCCAGGCTTACCCCGCGATGACGATGAAGAAGTCCAGGCGGTTCCAAGTGTCTCCCAAGTAGCATTTCTTCCCAAAAATCCCCAGAGCAATCATCTTGACAATCATTTCCACAGCGAAGAAGGCAAAGATGAAATCGTCGAAGCTCTGCAAAAGAAAGGCACGGAGGAGGGATGTTCCTGCATCGCTTCATGCTCAAACCAGGGAAGGGAGTTAGAGACCTGAGACCAATGAAGTCTCCTCTTGCACCACCCAGGGCAAAAATCACAGGGCAGAGGCAGTGCTGGGAGCAGCCCAATGTCTTCCCCCAGCCCAGTCTGGCCATTAGCACCCACAGCATAGGATAAAGGGCCAAAAATATTTTAGCCTCTGCTTTCACCATAGATTAACCCCCTCCAAACTCTCCAAGCAAGGCTTGGCAATGTTGGGGCAGGCACAGCCCAGCCAGGCTCTGCCTGATGACACCGTATGTTCCCATCCAAGCACTAAAAATCAGCATTTCTTTACATGCTGGGCACACAGCCAGTGCAGGCAGGACCCAGCCATCCCAGGACATGATGTCACCTCCACCATAGCTCATTCCTTCCCACCCCACCAACCCAGGGCTGCCATTAAGCTAACCACGGGCATCCGGGCCGTACCTGGAGGATCCTGCAGCGTGGTGAGTCGCAGGCGATATCCTCACAGGGGTGGAACATGCCCAGCGTCACGCAGTTGAGCAGGATCACCAGCATGCTCACCCTCTCAAACCATCTGCGTGACACACGTCAAGGAAGCAGCTGATCCAAATGAGCACCCGTGAGAGGCCACCACTGAATCAGAAGGGTTACTCTGGTCCGTAAGGCAAGACATGCCCAAGCTTCTCTGGGTTTTATCATGCTTTGAGCAGAAAGTCTGCCTGCTGTTGGGATACCTGCATGGCAAACCGATGGCGTGTTGTCCCCACGCGGACACCAGCAGCCACAGCTGATGTGAAACACCACTATAAAACAAAAGCTGCCTGGCAAGAGTGCTGAGCGCCAATGTGACGGGTTGAAAAACTAAAAGAACTACATCAACTTTTAGGGAAAAAAAAAGAAAAAAACCCCACTTGTAATTTCCTCTCCTGGCATTTTACAGAAAAGCACTTTAACAACATTACAATTTTCTATTAACCATGTCACGGCTTATCCCAGGGGCGTTTCCCTGAAATCACTGCTTGAACTTTTCATTCCCAGTCCAAATTAAGACTGTCAAAACCATTAACCGACCACCTAAAGAGCCTTTAAGACCGTGAGGGCCAGCAGAGCCCATCCCCTACCCTGACTGCTGCCTCTTGGTGCAATTTTAAAGAGCTGAGCTGTCAGGACAGCCTTTGGATGCTGCAAATTTTAGGGCAGAATAAAGTGTGCTGCTACAGCACATCCTCATAGGGATGGTTCAATCCCGGTACCCAATTCCTATATCCTTCTAGGAGGAGGCATTCCTAGACAGCTCCCAACTGTCTAGGGCAGAGAGATGCGAAATCTGGTAGCTGGTGAAACATGGTGCTGGGGTTGTCTTCCAGCCTAGCATGGAAAACACCCCATTGACCGCTGCAACCCACAGGCAGTCAGGGCCACACTCCTGCCTGGGCGCAGGCGGTGGCTTTCCCAGCTCTAGGAAAATAAGCATGGCCCTTGCTAGACGAGAGCTTTCACTGCAGCACCATAGCGGGTGGTGTTTGGGAGCCTGTGCTGTAGTGTTATCTGGCTGGGGAAGATGAAGGTGAGGATGAATCAGCAGGTGCCTCCCCGCAGGGCGCACGGGGCTGGAGCGTGCAGCTCCTGCCACCCATCCTGGGCGAATTCCTGGGAAATCACACGGGGCTGAGTCACAGGCTTGGTCGTCTGCAGTCTGGATCTTTTAATCGGAAGAAATGTTTACAAGCTATCGGGATAGACATTCCAACTGTCAGGTCGGGGCTATGGGCTGGAATATTTAGCCCAAATATAGCCCTGCGGGGGCAGGCGTGGAGGGCAGCTGCTGCAGGGGATCTGCAGGCGTTCCCTGGCTCGGGGTGGGGCTGGAAAGCATCCCATGTCCACGACTCTGCCAGCAAGGAAACACAAAGGCCTTGAGAACACAAAGAATTAAAAAAAATAAAAATAAAACCCCCTAAGATCCCAAACAGGTGACAGAAGCAGCGTGTGCATCTGCAAGGGCTCTGTGAGATATTCAGCTGGGAAGCAAGGGGGCTCAGGGGTAGCCTGCAGAGGAGGTCAGGTCACAACCTGCAGAGAGATGGATGCTTCCCCTGACAGGCAAAGCTTCATGGAAATTCTTCGGTAGCAGTGGAGAAGACCCTGCCCTGGGGCTGGCTCTCCTCTACGGGACGGAGGACTTGGGTGATGCTTTTACCATGGGAGGAAGCTGCTCAGTGCTGGCTGGGGACCTCAAGCTGCCGAGCAAGCAAAGATGGACACAGTCATGATATTCCTCTGCCCAGAGTCACTCTGATCCCACCTCCTCCCACTCTGAGACATGGAGCAGCCCTGACACCCACCCTAACGCCCATCTGGGACAGCTGAGTGGATCCAAGCTCGCTGCAGCCCCCTGTCCAGTGCAAAGGGCTGAGTGGTGGCTGAGATGGGAGGAACAGCTCAGGGAGGCACCGAGAGCACTCTCCCTGCCCCAGCCACGGGTGCCAGCACTGGCACTAATTGCAAGTTGAGGGTAGCCAGGAGCACACAGCCCCCCAAGATGCCACAGCCTGTACATGAGGAGGCATGAGGCACAGCCAGGAGGGAGATGTGGAGACCAGCATCAGAGCTGCACTCACCAAAGGGTGCTCCCCATGCTGCCCTGCCCAGTGAGGTGATGGCAAACGTCTCCCCGCATCCTGTCCCCCCTAGCTCTGTCCATGCCCCCAGCCCTGGGCTGGTCCCTGCCCTCCCACCCCACACTCCCCACACCCCAACTCCCCTGGCAGGAACAAACATCTCGCAGGCAGAAAGCCAGCCTGGGGAAGGAGGGCACCAGGGTGCAGGAGGAGAGATCATTTGCTGACAGTAAGTTTCCTGCCCCCCAGCTTTAGCCGCAGAACCCCTCATCAGCACATCGCTCCCTCAAGCAAACACATTTCAGTCCAATATAACACTTCACCCTGATTAATATTCCCGGGCCAGGGACCCCAGTGGTGCCCACAGCAGTACGTTAATGTGCAGCTGATAGATCAGAAGAATGGGGGGATGTATTTTTTTTTTGCCCCCCTTTTCTTTATTTTCCAGCTGAATGAAACTTCAAGCTCTTTCTTCAGCTAATGGGATTTTCAGAGGCACACAAAGTGCTGATGGCTACGGCTTTGTACCGACCCTCCTCTGAGCCCAGAGGCTGACAAAGGGAAACTCTTCAATTAGCAAAAGCAGAAAGTGCTTTATTGAATGTTGCTCACTGCTGCCACACGGGCAGTGAAGGGGCAAAGGGCCTTGGGAAGCACCACAGACCGCCCTGGTCCTCAGCCAGCAGCTATAGAGAGGAGGAGGAGGAGGCAGCATATGCCCAGCGCTGCACTAGGGCAAGCGGCAGTACCAGCACTGAGCTGAGCCATGGACCGTTGCATAAGACAAGTATTTGCCAGGAATGGGGGGTCCTGTCCCCCCTCATGCTGAGCAGGTTGGGGAATACAAAGGTGGCGTTAGAAAGCAATAAATAATGGGGTTCCCACGTGCATATGAGGTAATTGCCCCTTCTGCTCCATCCCACAGAATCACAGATTTTTAGGGGTTGGAAGGGACCTTGAGAGATCATCAGGTCCAATCCCCCTGCCAAAACAGGTTCCCTAGGACAGGTTGCACAGGTAGGTCAGCCCCAAATTTTCAGGGTTGCCCGCTCACCTCAGCTTATTCTTTAAAAATCCACATTTTTACCAACAACTCGCTCAAGACAGACAGCTGAAATGCCCACAGGCTCCCCTTGATTTTAAAATCAAAAAAGAAAAAAAAACAAATCTGTTTCTGGCACACAAAAACATCCAGTAACTCTCTTGCTGTAACTCTTAAAATCCATCCCATAGAGAGCACAAAAAAAGGGAAACATATCCAGAAGTCACTCCCTTGCCACAAACAGGAGCCTCTGCACAGAGCCAGAGCCCTTAGCCCCCTTCCCACCCCGAGCGAGCCCCACGTTACCTGCCCGCACTCAGCAGAGCCTGACCTTCTGTAATTAAGAGGCAAGAGCCCCAGATTCAATTAGCCAGCACTACCCAGCTTAATGTAATCTAAAGAGAAAGATATTGCATTATGCTTGCTATGATTTGGTTGCAGAAGTTTGGATCAAATTCCCCAGCAAGTGAATTAAAAGGGAAGCTGTTGCTCGAGGGCAGCAGCAACCATGAGGATGGCAGGCGCGATGCTCGGTCCAACAGCAGCCCAGGCTCTCTCCACCAAGCCAGAGCACGCATCCCACTCCCCGTGTGCTCTGTGGCTTGGACACAGGGAGAGCACCACCATGCCACAACACCGCCTGTCCCCAGAGATTGTGGTCCCTTTGCCCAGGGAGTGGTCCAGGCATCCTCACCAATGGCCAAGCCAGGAGGGCAGAGTTTGGTGATAGTTACAGGGACACACATTCTTCCATGGGATTGATATTTATTTCTTCCCTTGTGCTCTGCTCTTCCCAGGTGGCTTCTGCCGTTCCCCTCTCATCCATCCCTGCATCACTCTTTCCAGCTCCAGCTCCTTCCCTGACCCCCTCCTCCAGCTCTCTGCTGGTGCTCCAGAAAAGCAGTGGCTCCCCCACAAAGAGCTGCCATCCTGCCATGGCCCGGAGAGGGGGTGGCATCCCCTGAAAGCTCCACAAGCCAGGTGTGAACAGAGGGGGCTGCAAGCTTGTGTCACACAGCAAAACCCAACCACAGAGAGATGCGTCACCATGCCTGTATCTGGCCAGGTGACACCTCAGCTCTGCTCTGTGTTTTCTGGGGCAAGGAGCGGTCGTTGGGACCCACAGCCACACTCGGGACCCCCAGTACCACCTGCAGTCATTTCTCTGGTGCCAGGCAAAGCCTTCGCTCTCCAGGACAGCGGCTGGTATTTGACAAATGTGCCAAAAGCTCTGGCAAGGCCTGGAAATTTTCTGTGCAAATGTGATGTGAAAATTGGGTTGAAATGACAGCTTTCCTCTGCAGTGTCACCGAGTCCCACCAGCTTAGGAGTGACACTGGGATAAGCTGCAGACGTTAATGAGAGCGGAGTTTTAAGCTTCATTCATATCATCAATTCCAGAAATAGCCCCTTTGACAAGAGCATAATGGGACTTCCAGGGTCTGGCCTTTGGGGAGGGGGACAGGGGGGCGGGAGGAGGCAGGGACTAAAATCCTAAAACATTAATTGAGGCCGTTTGCAATGAAAGTTAAAAGTCCTCAGAATTAAATCTGCCTCATGGATGGAAATAACCCCTTCCCAGCTTCACCTCTGACTGCACCAGGCCAACAGGAAAAGGCTTTTAACATCATGCCCATCTGAAAGGTTATCAGATTCCAACCAGGAGCCTGGACATTTAACTGGATTTGGGGTTTTTTCCCCTATCATATTCCTTCAAAAGCAAAACTGGTACCCATCTTTGGCTTTTCACCTCAGCAGGAAGGCATTTGCATCCCGTTGGATGCTGTGTGCCAGAGGTCCTCTGAGAGCATCTTTGCCTGGTGAATCCTGCTTGCCTGGCTTTTTCAGGTGTGGCACCTTCCCTCTCTCTGGGGAATGGGAACACAGGGTGAAGAAGGGAAGCTGCAGCAGGTTTACAGCCCTTCCTGCAGCATCACACTGACAGCACAACCGCTTTTTCCCCAGTGGGGTGAATAACCCACTATGGGCATGACAGCCCCAGGCACACTCAGAATCACGGAATCACAGACTCACTGGGTTGGAAAAGACCTTTAAGATCATCAAGTTCAACCATACCTGTCCTCTACTAAACCATACCCCTAAGTATCTCATCTACCCATCTTTTAAACACATCCAGGGTCAGTGACTCAGCCCACTCCCTGGGCAGCCTGTTCCAATGGAGTGCGCGCCTCCAACCCCACAGTCCACAGGGATTCACACCAGGCAGGTCTGTTCCTGGAAAGCAAAGCCAGAGGCACTCCTCTGCTGGGGCTGCAGCAGAGGGGTTTAAAAATTCAAACATTACTCAGAGAGCATTTACACGAGGTGCCCAGCGCTGCCACATCCCAGGTCACCGCATCTGGCAGCCCAAGCACACGCTGCCTGAAGCCAACATGACCCTGCTGAGCCCGGTGCACCCTTGACATCCCCGTCCTCAGGCTCCAAGCTGGGAAAAAAATCAGGCAGGGAGCATCCCTGCCTCATCACTGCTCTGCAGCTCTTCGAAACCGCTTCCGTCACAGCACAGACGGACCCAGGAGGATTTTAATTCATGCAGCTTCACAATTAAACCTGGGAAACCAAAACAGGGCAATTATTCATGCCAGTGTTTTTTGGAAATTTCATCTCTAATTTATTTTCCCTTGCAGATTTTCAAGGGGATGCACCGGCAGCTGCTTCACTCTGCCATGAAACAGCCACACACTGCTCCCTCCTCACCAGTGCCGTGGGACCACAGCCACACAACGGTCCCCAAAGGCCCCATAACGCACAATAGCGACTGTAAAGCCCAAAAGTAGAGGGGAAAAGGGGATTTGAGGGAGTAATTGTCTTAATCATCTTTACATTTTTTTCCTCCCAAAGATTTAAAAGCCGCACTGTCGGCTGCAGGCAGGAGATGCTCTCCTCTGCCTCAGAACCGCAGCTGCCTCTCAAGGGGGATGTAGGATTTGCTCAGCAGCGCGGAGGAACCCTGCTCAGCTGCCCAGGTGATGAAGCAGAGAAGCAGGCTGTATTTAGAGGGGATGAAGCTTGATAAAAAGAGATGTTGTGTCAAAATAATAATAAAAAAAAAAATCCTGACAAGGTTCTTATTTGTTTCACTGGTTTGGAATCGGGTCCCCATAACCTTTTAAATTTGTACTTAAAGTGTCTTTTTTTTTTTTCCCCAGTAACTGAAAGGTTTTAAAATCTTATTGCTTAAAGAGATGAAAAAAAAAAAAGAAGATAAAAATTTGTGCGAGCTGAGTGTCTTGCATAATCTCCAAACTTCAGAAGCAGAAGCTTTTAAGAAAAGCCCTACATTTTGCTTGCAATTAACTCCTGAATGGGGAGCTGGGAGCTGCTGGCAGTCTGGCCGTGGGACCGGCACCTGGGAGGACGTGTGCTTAAGATAAAATAAAACAAAATGTCAAGCAAGAGCACTTCATCTCACCAGCTGTTTCACCAGCTAGTGCCCAATGCCCCTCGCTGTCCAGCACTGCCAAAGAGCAGCAGAAGCCATGAAGCCTCGCTCACCCAGACAGAGCCCAGCAGAAGCCCCAGCTGACCCAGACCTCCCTCTCGCTCTGCTCCCGTCCCTGATTTCACACCTTCTAGTGATGCTTGGGTGGCTCAGGCACAGGGTCTCTTTCCCACTCACCCCAAGGTCAAGCTGCAGAGCTGGGAGCATTCCCCAGTGCACACACACCTGCCCCCATCCTCCTCTGCACCAGCCATCACCTCCCAAAACTGGGGTGCACTCCCTCCCAGTGGCTCATGCTGGGCATTAACAAAGATGTGAGCAGCAAGGTCCATCCTAATAGACCCATCCTCTGCAGGGGGACCCAAGGTTACCAGTTAAAACACACCAAACACGCCAAAGCTGCTGCTGGTGCTTGATAACATGTTTAAGACCTTTTCTCCCACCACTCCTTACAAAGTGCACAGTGGATAGAACCTTAATCCCCAAATATATATATATTTAAACTAGCTCGCTGTAAGCTGTCCCTTAATAGCGTCCCTTGAAGCTCAGTGGAGCAGAAGAGTGTCAGGGCTGGCTGCTCACCGGGACATATCCACAGCGCCCAGCAGTGCCACCCCTCTCGTGATGCACAGCCTCAGCTGTGCTCCAGCTGGGAGGAGAAAAAACATGGAAAGCCAGGTAAAACGCTGTCACGTGGACAGACATGCCTTCTTCTCATGCCCATGTGGAAAAGCACCTTGTGTGGAGTTAACCAGAGGCTCCTCTGTCTCACTAAGAGACTTGGGATATTTGGGATACTCTTGAGTCTCTGCCATCCCCGGTTAGCTTGCTGCATTACTGAAGACAAAAGCTGTTATGCAAGGCTTCCTAAACAAGTTGCAGTGAAATCTTTGTAACATCCTACACCGACACATAGTTGGGATATGTCACATATTTGTCTTATTTTGTTCCTTCTTTGTCCTTTTTTTAGTCTCCTTCTACTTTTTCCCCCTTGGAAGTACGCTGGTTCCCATGGAAACAGTGATGTTATGGGTATGGACAGAGCTTCGGTGACGTCCACACATTGGGTATAAAAGCAGATTTATGTAACAGTTGGTGAAATGAAGGAATTGAAGAGATGGCTCTGCACGGCCACACGTGTGGCATCAGAGCTGCCGGCCTGGGATGCTGCACTGGTCAGGCACGTTCAGATGCAAGCAGGAAAGAACAAGAGGCCAAGACAAAAAGGGGAAGATGCTAGACACATGGAAAGGTGTAGCAGGATAAAAACTTACCCTAAACATACATATTTTAAATATATAAATATTAATTTTTTTAAGTAGTATTTTTCTATTTATACATTCATATAAACCCCTGGAGAGCATCTGCACTGCTGGAACAGAGTGCAGATGGAAGACAAGATTACTGACACAAGGTACAGAAAACCTCCTCCCTGTGCTCACCTGGGAGCACCAGCGGGGCAGATGGGTTCCTTGCTGCTACCCCAGCCCCAGAAGCCAGCCGGGAAGAGACCATGGAGCAGCAAGCCTGCCCCAGTGCTGGCAGACCTCCAGCCAGCCTCCACGGCCAAGGAAGGAGATATCCCTCCAAGCCATACCTCCCCAAATGGGTAAAGGGGCATTTCTGGCAAGCTCCTGCAGGCTTTGAAGCCTGCAAAACGGGCGCATTTCCTCTTTTTCACAAGCCTGTGATTTAAATCCCTTCCTAGGGCAGCGCACAGATGGAAGGGATGTCTCTCCTCCTCCTCCTCCTCCTCCTCTTCCATCGGTCCCCAAGGAAGAAACCTGAACAGCTTCCAAAATGAGACACTGCCACGCTCAGACACATGCCACCTCAACCCCACCCCCTCCCCACAGAGACTTCACTGGCAGGTACTGCACCATGCAGAGCCAAACCCCCCCAAAATCAATGCATTAATAAAGCCAGGGAAGCGACAGGCTGATTACAGCCCCGCTCCATCCCAGGGACGTGCTGGTAAGAACAAGCATGTGCTAATTGTCCTGGCAGCTCCTCCACTTCCCTTACGATCCCCAACATGCTCCAGGAAGCCTCCACGGGCTCTCAGCTCCTGCCACCACCGGGTTAACCCCTTTCACCAGCAATACCCTGTGCTGCCGAAAATATTCCCTGCGAGCATCAGCCCCCCGCCCAGCGCAGGTGATATGGGCTCTCCACTCCTCTGGGGACCACTCTCTCCCCTTCCAGCTTCATCCCATGGGGGATGCAGCCCCCCAAGCCCTGACAGCACCGGCTTGAGCTCAATCCCAGCCTAATAAATACACATGAGGCCAGTCCATGAAAGATTCATCCAGGGCAGGGGATGTCAGCAGCTGCAGCCTGGAGCACAGGAGACAGGACAGGTCTGCAGGGTCAACAGCAGCAGATGATTAATTCAGTGCTTCTCTAATTGCCCAAACAAGCAAGGGTCAGGATGGCACTGAGACCCGTTAACCAGGCAAGGACCACAAAATCCGACAAACCTGGGGAGAGGCGGCAATTGCAGCCCATCCTCACATTCCCCACAGCGATCCCAGCTGCAGCTGGAGAGGGAATTCCCTCTGCTGACTGAGGGCCAGGGGAAACCTCAGAGGGAAGAGCTGTTAGCGAGGAGCTGGGATGCGAGCAAGCTAAACAAAGCAGCTCCATCTCCATCCGAGATGCATGACTGGTGTCTGCCCCCGTCCATCTGCAGGCACCCGTGTGAGGGATGCTCACGGGCAAGATTGGAGACGCGGAGAAATCAGGGGGCAGGGCAGGAGGGATGAACCAAAGCATCGCACCCACAGCATGGCAGAGCTCTCCCCTGGCAGACTCTATGCCTTCCAGACCCACAAAGTCATTGCCAGGATCTCCAGAAAGGCGAGCAGACACAGGGGCATTTCAAAACACCCTTCTTCCTGCCCTCTTCTACCAAGCAGGCAAACACGTCCACCAGCCCAAGGCAAACACCTTCGCAGAAGCTCAAACTACTGGGTTTTCCCATTTGCAGCTTGAGGCTTCACAGAGGACAAGGGGAGAGATGGGGCAGATGCAGAGTGGCTCCTGCCTGCACCAGCTCCAGGATGAGCTGAGAGCACCCTGCTCCCAGACGCATCTGCTGCAGCTGGGCCCTTCTCCTTCCCAGCTCAGTATTTTGATCACAGAAGGGTACAAGCTCAAAGACCCTGAGGAAACCTGGCCAAGCCTCTCACAAAAAGCTCAGAGGACAAATACAAGGACAAACCCGGCATCATTTTAACCCTACGGACCAAGACAGGGCAGAAGGGCTGGAGGGACCAGCGTTGCTGCTTCTGAAGGATGCAAACAGCAGTTAAAGCAGAGTTGGGGGGCTGCAGACTCCATGTCGCCACACCTTCTCCCTTCCCGTCCAACCAGCACCAGTCTCCTGCCCTGACTTGGGGACACCATCTAGGGGGTTCACAGGACCTTCTCAGGGCAATGCCTGTTGCTGTGACGGAAAGGATCCAAGGTAATAGCATCCCGTGGGGCAAACCCTTCTCTGGGGGCAGCGGGAGCTGTGCCCAACCACCAGAGCTGAGCCTTTCCACTTCACGGTTTGCATTAGCTAATGCTGGCTATAACTTTCCATGCAAAGCTTTGCTGAAAAAAATACAGCTTTGGGGTGACTCAAACTACCCACAAATCTGTGTTTATGTTTTCTGACCTGGCTTCAAGATGAGGATGGGGGGAAAAAAATTATTAAAAAATTATGTTTACAAAGTCTGAATGTGATGACGATTTTCCAACTGGCCTGCTTCAATGTTTCACTTGGAAACTTGAGCCAACATTTCCTTTCTAAGAAAACATCAATGTAAAAGACAATATTTTGTTGCAGGTTAAGTACTTAATTAGACAGGAACCATCTTACATGCTTCAGATTTTAAAGTCTACCATTAAAAAAACCAAATTAAACCCAGTGTTCTTTCAGCATAAGCAACACAGAGCTTTCACAACAGGGAAGAGCGTTAACAAGGCTGTTATACATGTGGGGAAATGGAGATGAAGGCCACCCTTTTGGCCCCAAACCCGCTGTGTTTTCCTCTGTATAAAAGAGGTTGCCTATGACACGCAGCCAGGTCAAGACTGCAGCGGGCAATGCTCGAGGACAGCGTCTCTCAGGGATGCTCGAGCCACATGCACCCACGCTGGTGCACCTGACTCAGTTCCTGAGGTGTCTGCAAGTCAATGTTCGTCTGCATGAACTGAAACAGCTTGACGCCACGTCAAAATACCACAGTGACTAAATGGGACTAAAAGCCGTCATGGCCATGGGATTTATGCATAATGGCTGGGTACAGCAAGCTGCTCTCCCCAGGGCAGAGCCACCATGGGGAGAGGGGGCTGGAGCAGGCTGGGGAGCTCAGGCGCCTGGTCTAATTGCTCCCTTCATGCAAATCCATGGCTGTGAACTCTTTAATTATCATCTTGCTGGAGGAGGAGGAAGACTGTGTAGGGACAGTGCTCAGTATCGCCCTGCTGCAGAGCAGTTATGCCATGGTACTTGAATGGATGCAGTAGGAAACGCCACCCCAAAACACCTCGGAGCCTCACTCGTCCATACTGCTGCAGCCCAGCCCAAAACGGGGTGAGACCAACCCAAAAGCAGGACCTGCCCCACAAGTTCCAGTCCAAACCCTGTGCTGAGCTCAGACACTATGTCCTACACATGCCACATCCCACTGTCTGAAAAACCAAAGGTAGACATAGAACTCACAGATTTACAGAATCAGAGGGGTTGGAAAGGACCTCCAGAGATCATCGGATCCAACCCCCTGCCAAAGCAGGGTCCCTAGGACAGGTCACACAGGTCAGTGTCCAGACGGGTCTGGAGTATCTCCAGAGAAGGAGACTCCACAACCCCCCCAGTATGACATGAAGGGAACACATACAACCCTAAGAAGCAGCAGGGTTTGCATGATGGAAGATGAAATCTGCCAAGTCCTAGGAAAGACAACAAAAAAAGGCTTCTTTGTAAAGTTTAAGGCAGTTCCTATGGAACCAGCTTGCAGGGATAGCACAACCCTCCTGGCTTCCCTTCCCTGGGCAAGTACAAGAGGAGGTGTGGGCAGGACAGCAGTGCTGCTGCAGAAGGTGCCAGGGGACCTGCACCCTGCACTGTTGTCCCCTCACCCAGAGTGGGATCTGCAGCCAGCCAGGTCTGTCCTCCATCCCTGTAACACCCTCCTGTCCCCCAGGCACCCTGGTTACTGTTGGTTTGTGCTCCCGGCATTCCCAAGGGAAACAGGGCAGGCCAGCCTCTGCTCCAGGCAAGGGAAGCTGGGGATGCCGCGCAGGGGAGCACCCATGGATTGGATGCCAAATACCCGCAGGGGGAACCACCCCAGCACTGCCACCATCCCACAGTGTCACTGGCAGGGAGCCTGCCAGCACCCTCCACCCGGCATGATTCAAGTGGGAGTTTATTAAACACAAATCACCCCATTTAATTAGCGTCAGGCTTCAGCAGCAGCTGAAAACAGGCAGGAAGCCCAGAGAGCAGAACAAACGTCATCCATGATGCCTCGGAGAGACTCCGGCACAGCAGCAAGGGCCTGACACTGACCTGCGGCCCCTCGGGCACTGGCAGCACCGGTGGCATGATGCCATCACAGGCAAACCCAAACGAAGGGAGACCAGGGGCTGGAGCTGCCACTTTCTTCTAGTGCCTGTCACCAGTGTCATAGCCTGGGATTTCAACGGATTTAATCCATTTGTTTGCTGCAGAACAAGCCCCGGAGGGCACCGGGTCCCCACTGCCCTGGGAGCTGCTCGGTATCAACAAGAAGCTGGACAGACAGACACCAGCAGCCACAGAGGCTCCATTTCCCCATCCTTCCAAGCCTCATCTTTCACAAGATGGTTGGGAACAGGTCACTTTGAGCCCATTTGGGTGGAAATTGTCGCTCTGGGGGGGTCTGTGTCCCCCAGCAAGCACTGCTGAGGGACCAGGCACTTTCAGTGCAGAGAACCTGATCCTCGCTATCAGTGACTGCCAGGCTGGGGTGGAGATGGGAATCACTCTGGCACTCAGCCCCCTGCAAACTGCTCTCCATCCTTCCCTCTCTAAAACCTTTATTAGACCAAATTCGGACCGACCAACAGCAAGTTGAAGCCTTCTCCCACAGCCAGATCCGGCTCTGCACACCACCGTGTCCTGGCACATCTCCAGGCTGCTCTGGAAAGGCCCCAGCCAGGGCATGTGTCCACTTCAGGAGCTTTAAACTAAAAGATTTCTAATGCTTCTGATCTCTCCAAAAACTTCATGAAAAAGCCCTGAAAAGCCCAAGTTCTCAGTCTCCCACACACCACCCAAGCCCTCCTCCCTTTGGCTTGGTAAAAGCAACATGGGGAACCTCTGGCAACCCAAAATCCCCTCAGAGTAGTTCTGTCCCAGCCTGTTCAATCGCCTCCACACTGCAAACCCACAGGGACATGGGGGAAAACCCCAAACCCCCACAGAAAAGCCACTGGCAGCAGGAACGGTGGCAAGCTGGGGGAAGCCCAGCAGAGCCCCACAGCAGTGTTAACCCCAGCACCATGTGCTGCAGAGCTCTCCATGCAGTCATACTGCCCCACAACCAGTTTAAAAGTCACACTCTCCTGATACTCAGCCACCCCAGCATACAATTATGGGTTCAAGGTGCAAGATTTACCTGCAAGGCTAACGAGGCAGGAGAGAGGGCATGGTACCAAGCCAGCCCTTCGGTTCGGCACACCAGAAACACGATGGCCATTCCCTAAGAGGCCTCTGAACTCAAATCTCAGCATTTTTTTATATATGTATTTTTTTAAATTATTCTTTTTTTTGCCCCCATCTCTGGATGTGATTCATCCTTAGGCGGCATCTCCAGCCAGCACGCTGCTGCTGATGAGCTGCTATTGATTTACTCCATGTGCGGACAAGCTTATTGGGGAATAAGGGCGCCTTGTTCCTGTTCCAGGATCCGCGTGTCTATGCACATGGAGTTAATTAAGAAAGAGCTTTGTGTGTAGGCAAGCCTTCATCAAGCCCCAGCACCTAACGAAGGCCTGCATCCCACCACAGCCCAGCCCCAGCACCTTTCATGTCCCCCACCTGGGTGATGCTTGGCAGAGTGGCAGGGTTGGGGTGCTGGCCCTGGGGAAGTATCCTGCATCCCTACACTGTTTCCCCCATCCCCAACACAAAATGGGCCCCCCAAAGCCTTTCAAAGGGCATCTCCTCCCAGGCAGCACCACGTTCCGGCAGGAGGCTGTAATGGGAGCAAAGCATGCTTTAAAAATTAATGTGGAACAAAAGAATTTCCACAAAATAAAAATTGCAGTTTCTTTTCCATTAATAACATATCACAAACCTTGCTAAAGAGGCTGCAGGCTCCAGCTCTTGCCCTTCGCTGTCCTGTCTCCCTCCCCATCACAGCCTCACCGTCCCCTCCTGCTCCCCCTGCACTTTTCACTTCGGTTATCTGCGGCGAAAGCTCTCCGAAAGCTCAAACTTCCCCATCTCAGCCCATCACTGGTAACTCTCTCTGATCCCGTGTGATTTCATCATTTGCCTTCTAATGCAAAATGGATGTTCTAATTCTAACTAATAAAGTGAAAAGCAAGAATGTCGCTGAAAATAAAGCCATCAGGCACGGGACTGATCTGTGTTTGTCTTTTTCCTAATTCCATTATTGCTTTGAAACGAGCTCTAGATATTACTGCTCCCTCATTAACAGCTGCTCCGGTTTCCCTCCGAACCCTGGAGACTGGACCCTAATGAATCCTTCAGCCAGAAGAAGGTGTTTATAACCACAACAGCAGCAACACAGACAGGAACTCAGATCAGAGCATCTCGTGGTGCTAATATTTGTCTTTCTTCCAAGCCTGCAAGGAGACGAGATATTTCGGCTGAGGACAGGGGGTGAAGAAGGGCGCACACGCCGGGAGCGGAGCGGGACATGGATGCTTTCAGGCACTCACAATCCATTTACACCTCATAAAATTCTCATTGCCTTTGCCTGGAACAAGTGCAGTGACCGCACCAACCCTTATTAAAAATGCCAGAATATTCTGCAGCAGGCGGCTGGAGTGCCGCTGCCCCAGTGCAGCACGGGTCCTGGCATGCTTGGTGCTCAGGATGAAAGCACCTGCTTACAAACAGGGGTGTCAGGTGCCTTGTTTTATAGTGTAGGAGATTTGGGGGTAATTCTGGTCTCCTCTGCAGCAGTGGAAGGTGCAACCAACTCAAGTCCCCGGTCAGGGTGGCACTCTCGGATGCCCCTACTCTTTTACTGTGCACAGAACTAAAGACAAACAGCCCTGGTGCCTCTCAGTGAACATTTTCCAGCAGAACAGCCCAGGAAAACCTCCACAGCAGAGAGTCCCTTTCCTCAGCCCAGTGCTACGGGTAGAAACACCTCCTGGGTGCTGCCCACAGCAATGCCAAAGGCTCTGTGCCACAGGCAGGGACAGCAAGGTTTCCCTGCCTGCATCTCTGCCAGCCGAGGAGGGGACAGGGAAGAGCTCAGCACTTCACTTCCCCATACATGTCCCGTGCTGAGGGGCTGGGGGCTCCCATCGCCTCCCCAGCCCCGTGCCTGCTCTGGCACTCCTGCCTTTGGCTGAGAACAGTCGCTCCGACTGCGCTCAAATGCTCCGGGGACGGCAAGCACTGCCAGCAAATACATTAGCGAGAGCAAAGCAGCTGGGGGGAAGGAGATCGGCTTTGTGCATCTTGCCAGGCTGCTTTTCTCCTGCCTTCCCTCTCAGCAACTGTAAATAAGGAGGGCTGAGCCGGATTAGAGGTTACTGTCCCGATCAAGGGTACTTCTGCGCATCCTAATTCATTTTCCCCTGATCCGGCCTTTCCCCATCCCATCTGTGCTGTGGCCACGATTCCTGCTGCTGCCCTGAGTGCCAGGAGGTGTGATGCAGACACCCCGGCAGGGGCAATGCTGAATGACAAGGGAGCAAAGGCAGGTAAGCTCCCACCAGAGCACCCGCCTTTGAGGGGGTCACTCCCCACCCAGCACCAGGAACAGCCCAGCCACTCTTCTCTGCTGCAACAGCTCCTGCTTCCCAGCAAACCCCCCACCCATCCTGTGGTATGAAGAAGCGCATCACAGACGGACCGAAAATCAAGGCATGGGATCCCTCAGCAGCAAGGGAAACGTCAAATGCAAAAGCCTGGGGTGCCTGTTCCAAACCCACCAGAACTGCTGGGTGCCCAGCACCCTGCTCCTGCTGCAGACAAATATTGACTCAGCGGGCTGCCCGCACCACAGAGCTCCATCAGGCACCAGCGCAGACCAGAGGAGCTCAATTTGTGCTCCTAGCCCCATCTCCACAACCTCCATCCCAAAGCAATGAGGGCTCAGGACAAAGGAGTCTTGGGGGCCACATCTTCCAGCCCTGGAGATGCCCTGCCCAGCTCTCCCTTCAGAGGGAGGTGATTCTGTAGAAGAATATAGCAGGCACAAACCCAAAAGAATGCCAGCTCTGGCATGCAGAGGCATGGATGCAGGTGCTGCAGCTGGGACCAGCACTCGCTCCCAGGAAACATTTACTGCAATCCTTTCCCATCCAATTTCGCTGGCAGGCCCTAATCACACAAGAGGGGTTTGGTGTCATATCCACATAATTACAATTATAATTTGTCCTTGCCCCAGGCAGGAGAGCAGAAGTCACCTCTGGACCATACAAGGAGGCCAAAGACATATATTTTGCCCTCTCCCTGCATCGCCACCCTGCTGCAGGTCTGTGGGCACCTTGCCAGGACCCAGCTGTCACAATATCTCCCCACAAGTCCCCACTGCCCCTTTGTCACAAGCTGCAGGGCTCAGGGAAGCAACTTCCCAGACCATGCAGACATTTTGGAAATGGGGGTTTCCAAACCACCCCTGTGCCTGTGCCCAGCTTGTTCAGCTTTAGGATCCCAGCTAAGCCCACCTAATTCAAAGCTCGACTTCTGCAGGCATTTCACCGCTTAGTCCTGGTGAGATTGACCCTGGACACCCGGCAGGCTGCTCAGCTGAGCAAGATACAGTTTTCCTTTCAAGGGATGTTGCTTTACATTCCAGTGGCAGGAGCAGACTGGCGGCAGCAGGACGGGGAGCAGAGAGCAGCAGCTTCAGCCTCACCACCCACTGCAGAGGAAAACGGTCCATGTGTTGCTGAAAGCATCCTGGCACCGAGTCCCCATCTGAGGAGCCGTATGCAGCTCAGGTTGAGGCAGGTGCTTCACTTGCTGCTGTTTCCTCTTTTCCTTCACCACTGTTCATTGATAAATACATTTCAGAGGTCGGGGGGTGATAACAAGTCTGAAAAGCCTGGATCCACTTTTGTTTTCCAGACCTGGAGGCATTCTGCCCCACCCCCTGAACTCACCTGGCTCAAACACAGTTGCCCCAAACAGAAACTCTGTAGTTTTCTCCTAACTTCAAAGAAATCCAGCTAACCATCTTCTCATTAGCTTCATCATCCGCTCCTGGATCTTCACAAGGCTCATGGTGGTAGCGCCCAATTAAGGGAAGGAGGCTCTCTCCAGACCCACACCACCTTTGCAGACCTACAGAGCCAGACTTGTTCCAGGTTTTACCCTGGAGACTTGACCAGCAGTCTATTAAAATCAGGCCATTTATTTAGGTGCTTAGATCTGGACTTCAAACGGCTAAAATTAGCCAGGAAAGTTGCGCTTTTCTGGTTTTCTCATCCTATGCCTCAGTTTCTAAAACCAGGGAAGAGAAGAACAATTATTTCTCCCCAACCCTTTCGAAAGCACTTGGAGATCTTCAGCTGACAGCGCGATTTGGTACAGACTTATTCATTATTCTTCCCCTCCATGGAGCAGTGTTAAATCTTTCTCCATATAAAGTCATTTGCTAAATTAGGTAAAGACGGTGAGTTTTGCACTGAGCACATGTGGGTATTTTTATAAAATGTTTAAAACTTCTTGTCTGACTTTTCCTTCCCTTGAAGGACAACGTACCGAATTAAACCCTTCTGTGACCCCGTTTCATTTCACCCTCGAGGACTTCGCAGTAGGACTTTGCCAAAAAGTAACATTAGCGAGCTCGCCTCGTGGTGGGTAACGAGAAAGTCTGGGTTCACGTGGTACTGGGGCTTAGTGGGAAGAGAGGGGCTCTGGGAGAGCCCCTGAAGGGCTGTTGGGTTTTGCTACCCAGAACCAGACAGGCGAGTGCCCAAGAATCCCCCAGGAACAGCTGTCACAGACAGAGCCTCCAGCTCCTCTCCAGTTTCCATCCCTGCCTCCTTTCACTCCATTCGAAACACTGCCAAAGCTGCTGCTGGCTCCGCTCCCCAAAAGTAAACCAGAGCAGAGGGACTGGTTGGGGGGTCTCAGGCTGCTCCCCAGGCTGGCGGGAGGATGCCCTCCTTCCCGGCAGCACCCAGGTGGGCTGGACCAGGTGCCCCCACGCCTTGACTAGGTCCAGGGCTGGAATGCAACTGCACAGTTAACTCCAGAAATGCCTGCCTAAGGAGGGGACTTCTTCCTGAGAAAAGGGAGAACCCAGCTCCCACACCACTCTGTGCCACAGAAACAACATGTGGTCAGGTCCAAGGGGCCAGAAGCCAGGAGAAAGGCAACGAAAAGGGAGAGGTGACACTGGACCTTCTTTCTCCAAGGCACTGGCAATCACCTGCCAGATTCACTGGGGGCTGCAGAACGACAGCCCGAAGCACAGATGAATCCTGAGCCCAGACAGCAAACACAGGAAAGGTCACCCCTGCTCCGGCCCAGCAAGCTTGAGCAAAGCTGCCACTGTGTCAACAGGGAAAAGGTTTGAGCTGAACCGAAATAAGACATCAATGCCAAGAAACGTGCCTGCGCAGGGATTTGTGAAGGTTTGGTGTCTCAACCGTAGCAGGCAGGAAGAGGTGGTCACAGGGGATGCTGTGTCACCAAATAGCTTTGGGCTTTTGGATGGCAAACCAGACCCTTCATCTCTCCCCAAAGATCTGCTGTGCCAGGAACGTGCCCAGCCTGGCTCCCCAGAGCTGGGCATGGGGGAGCACCCTACTTCTATCCTACAACCCACCTTCCCCAAGGAGTGAGAGGAACCAGACATGCCACAGCAGCCCCCCTAGGAGCCTTTGAAGGGCTCCAAGTGCCAGGAGCAGCATGACCACCAGCTCCAGAGGTGCCCGCTGGTTACAGAGACCCCGGAGCTGGGGATGGGAATCCCTCCGACCCCTTGCAGAGGAACAAACACCACAGCAGCAATAAAAGCAAGCGGGTGGGATGCACAGGAGATGCAGCCAGGCACTCCTCCCTCCTCGACAGCCACCAAGACCCCAGAGCAAATCCCTGCTCTGCCCCTCCCTTCTCTGCCCCTGCAGCGCTGCATGGTTTTGGGGGCTTCCCATGGTGTCCCTTCTCCCTCTGGGAACAGGGACGATCCCTGCAGCCTCAAAATGGGACACAACACAGCAGGAAGAAGGGACCCAGAGAGCCCTAAGGGACGCAGCACAGGAACAATAGGGAGAGAGGCTGGCCAGCACTACCCCTGGCATCCCAACACCAAAGCAGAAGTTTCTTATCCTCTGAAATAACTTCCTGCACTTAAATTTCTGTTATTTTTAACCTCACTGCTGCATTATAAATATCTATCAGATCCACTGCTTGCCTCCCAAGCCAGCCACTGCAAGCTTGTGCTCCAGCTGGGGCAAACTTTATGGCTTTGCTTTTCCAAGAGTTGATCCAAAGCCTTGGAGGGGAGCCAGAGAAAGGCCTGACCTGTGGGGAGAGGCCAAGGGAACCAGAGCTGCCCCGTGGGGCTGCAAGGTCAGGAGATGCTGGGACCAACCCTAACCAGAAGGGAAGGGGTCACTGGTAATCCGCCACATGGGTGGAAGAGTGGGTCCAGTGGGGGGTATGTTTCCCAGGAAAGCATCCTGGAAACGTCCCGATGTGCCCCTGCATGCATCTTGGTCTTCCTCACCCAAACTTACCAGCACTTCAGGTCCCAGACGCCTGTCCAGACACCCAGCTTCCAGGGATGGAGCCAGCACACAGCAGCGTGGCTGCAGGCAGGGTGGCAGAGCTCTACACATTTGTGGGGCTCCACTCCACCATCCCAGCCTCCTCAGGGTCAGCATGGCAGGGCAGGAAGCTCAGGGGCCAGGCACCAGACTGGTGAGCAGCAATGATGGGGTACAGTGAGACACACACCCACAGCAGGGGACATGCTAGGGGACAGCATCTCACACAGCATATGTGCGGCAGCCCCTGCCAGCACAGAGAGGGACAGGAAGGGATGCTCAGCCCTTTGCCATGGCCCCTGGCCCATTCTAGCACCCGTGTCTGGGGGTAAGTGGAGCCCCCCTCCCTGAGCAGAGGGGGACTGGACAGGCTGCAGTGGAGCACTGGCTCCCACTGTCCTTTTCCTGTCTTCTATCTGTACTGCAAAGGTCGCCCCAGCATCCTGGGCAATAGTTTGTGCAATCTGCAAGAAAGAGATTAGAACCTCTTCACTCAGCGGATGTGAGTGGCAGAGGAATCAAAAACAAAATACTAAAACCAACCCAAAAAAAAAACCCCATGAGAAGAGCTTTTATTCCAGCTGCCACAAGGCATGAAGCCAGTCCAACTCCACAGGGCTCCCAGCATGGTCCCCACAGAGCTGTGACCACATCTCTCAGGGGCCAGGGGGTCCCTGCACAGGAAAAGCAGAGTTTTTCTCAGCAGCTCAGGAACTTTTCCTAGCAGAAGGTTCCCCAAAGCACCCAAAATTTTATCCCCCAAACTATTTACTTTGCATATTTCTGCAGATTTCACTTGTGGCTCAGAGGAATTTGGGCACAACTAAAGCCTCTGCCACTCACCTACTGAAGCCCAGTGCAGCAGCACTGGGACCTGCTGCCTGGGGAAACCACCAGCCCCAAAACCCAGGCAGAGACAAAGGCCTCTTCCCTGCACCCCTTCCTCATGCCCAGGCAATGACCAAGGCCAAAAGCTGCCTGAGAAAACCTTGAGGGAGACAGGATCCCACTGCCAAGCCAGGAGAGACACATCTCCCAGAGCCACCCTGCAGGGGGAACCGTCTCTGCTCCCTCCAGACCCTCCGTTGTAGTGGGAATGCTAGAATCACAGAACGGTCTGGGTTAGAAGAGACCCCAAGGATCAGAGAGCTCCAACCCCCTGCCACAGACAGGGCCACCAACTTCCAGGCCTGGAGCTACACAAGGTTGCCCAGGGCCCCAGCCAACCTGGCCTTCAACACCCCCAGGGATGGGGCACCCACCCGTTCCATCCCCTCACCACTCTCTCTGTAAAAAACTTCCCCCTAATATCTAATCTAACCCTTCCCTCCTTTATCCCCCCTGTCCTGCCATTATCTACCCTTTTAAAAGGTTGATTCCCCTCCTGTTCCTCTGCTCCCTTCTGGTACTGAAAGGCTGCAATGAGGTCCCCCCGCAGCCTTCTCTTCTCCAGGCTGAACAAGCCCAGCTCCCTCTGCCTATCTTCATAGGGGAGGTGCTCCAGCCCTCTGATCATCTTTGTGGTCTCCTCTGAACCCCCTCCAACAGTCCCACATCTTTCTTGTGTTGGGGGCCCCAGCTCTGGACACAGGACTCCAGCTGGGGCCTCGCAAGGACAGAACAGAGAGGGACAATCCCCTCCCTGTCCCTGCTGCCACCCCTCTCCTGATGGAGCCCAGGATACCATCACCCTTCTGAGCTGCAAGAGCACACTGTTGGCTCATGTTAAGTTTCTCATCCACTATGACACCCAGGTCCTTCTCAGCAGGGCCGCTCTCCAGGAGCTCTTCTCCCAGTCTGTATCTATGTCTGGGATTCCTCCAGCCCAAGGGCCAGACTTCACACTTTGAGTGTTGAGCCTCATTAGGTTCACCCAGGCCCACCTTTCAAGCAGTTTGGCTCCAGAAAGGTCCTACTGAACAACCACCCCCCAGCCCACCCAGCCCTTCCCCCATCAGCACAGCTCCCCCCAGACTTAACCCTGCTTGCTCAGCCAACTATCAAGGATTAAGTGGGAGCAGACTGGAAGAAAAGGAGAGGCAGTATATCTCTAGCTGATTAGACCCCAGTACTGGGATGGGGCTGTGTGCCAGAGGACAGTCCCTCAACTCCAGGGTGGGTGAGCAGCTTTGCTCCCAGCTAGCCTGGGGTTTCCCCCTCCTCCAGCAGCTTTCCCCCTCCTCCAGCAGCTTTCCCCCTCCTCCAGCAGCTTTCCCCCTCCTCCAGCAGCTTTCCCTTCCATGCTCCCCAGCTTGCAATATCTTTGAGGAGACAAGACACCTCGTGCTTCTCATGGGACAGAGGCAGCCACTCCTCTCTACAGAAAGCCGTGCTTTCAGCAAGTATTTTTAAGGATGGATCCCAGCCCAAAGCTTGGGATGGGGCATCCTCTTGGATTAGTACTGCTGCTGGATCCCCAGACAGCCTACACCCCGGTCACCTCCATATCTACAGTGTGGATACTGCCCTGTCACGCAGCCTGAATGGCCTCAGGAGATGGGTCCAGAGCCCTGTGCTGCCAAGGGTTTGTACTCGAGCAGAACCAAGTGGCACAATGCCCCAGCTGACCTCAGCCCTGCTCCAGAGAGGCTCATGGAAACAGAGACCCAAACCAAGTCCTGGAAAAGGCATCTAGCATGGGGCATTCGGAGCTGTTTGCACCCCACCACGGTGGAGTCAGACTAACAGGTAGGTTTAGAGAGCACTTGTTCCAGAGAAAAACAGCTCTGACCATAGCAGCATCACCTGCCATCCCACAGCACTGGGAAAAGGAGAGCGGCAACCACTACCAAAACCAGCCAGGAAAGCCAAATAGCCCCGGGTGCACCACCAGGCTCACTCCATATCCCCTCTGCCAGCTCTCCCCACCCCCCACCCCTACTTCCCACGGGATCCTCTCAGCTGCGGGAATGGCAGCAGTGAGAAAAATCAGGGATCGGCTGAGGAAAACAAACTCTGAATTAAATCCCCCTGCAGCTGCTCGTGGCAAAGCCCCGGTTCTCAGAGCTGCATCTCACCCCGTCGGGGGTCAGCAACCCCCAGAGCGAGCTACGTGTCCAAATCAAAGGCAGGCCCGATCAGAGCGATCCAAATAACACACACAAACAAGCTATTTGCAAATAAACAGAGCGAGCCAGAGCTCACCAGCGGAAACAGCAGGGGGGAAGGAATGCTCTCCAGTTTAGGAAGGTTGGGATCTGCTGGTGGGCAGTCCGAGGAAGGAATGTAGTGACGTCTGTCCAGCTAATAAATTAGCAAGATGAATTATTCAGGATGAATTATTCAGCCATCTCTCCATCCCGGTGAGGAGCTGATGGTGCAGCCCCGTGCAGCAGGGACCCCAGCGGGATTCAGAAACCCCAGTGAGGCATTTGCAGCCAGCGAGGGCTCAGCTCAGCACAGCAATAATGGGCTTGGACAGCTTCCACCCCCGCGACAGAGCAAGTGGGGGAAGGATGGAGGCTGGGACATCGTGCCAGGAAAGGTGCTGAGTGCTGGGAGCCACACGAGCCTTCTCATGATGGGTGACAGCAGAGGGCATGGCTCCTTTGGTTCACCAGCAGTGCAGCATCCCGGCGGGGACTGGCCAGAGCACCTGCCCTGGCTCCATGCTGCCAGCTCAGCATGCCCGCCACGGCTCTGCCTTCTGGCCCACTACCTAGCTCTGCCCCCCACCAGAAGCAGGGCCATCCGTGTTGGTGGCACACAGGCACTTCAACGGGCACAACAGGCAGACCCTAATGCCTAGCCTTGCTTGCTTGGCTGGGGGGAGAGGGGGAGCCAGGCTGTCACGTACCCCATCACCCCGTTCTCTCTTGCCTCACCCCCACACCTCCCCCAGGACACCCAGGATCTCTGCCTGCCCAGCCTCTCCTGCCCCATGCCCACCAGCCAGTGTTGCCCTCATGGGGATGCCACCAGTGTCACACCTCAGCCTGACAGCAGGGCCACAAGGCGTGAGATAACAGGACAGCGCAATGCAACCAGGACACGATGATGCACAGCTCGAGCACAGTTAAACATGGACAGGGTCTGCTGCTCACTGCCCAGAGCACCCACTCATCCCTCAGCTCATCACTTTTTGGAGTCCCTCAAACCCCATGTGGGAGTGAACCACAAAGCCCTACAGCCCTGTGCTCCACAGGTGACAAATTCGCCCCCCAAAACACCACAGTCCCACACCGGAATTGCAGGAGGGAAACCTCGAGTGTGTGTTGAGCGACACAGAGAGCACACGGGGAGCGTGCCCGCTGCCAGCACGCCTTCCCACGCCCCCACTCCCAGCCCCGGCAGGGTTCTTTCCCTTTTTAACTAGCTGTCGCTCCCAGGGAGCGGTTTCCTGGGCAGTGATGTGACCCGGCTCTCCCCAGAGGCACGGCCGTCGCTGGGATTCATTCTCAGGGTTATAAAACCCTGCAGCCACCCCCAGGCTGGGCTTTCCCTCCACAGGGCCATGCTGGGAACCTATGGTGGGGGGAAATGGGCGGGGGGGGGGGGGGCAAAGGGCAGGAGCTGCCCCCGCCAGGGTCCAGCATCCCCACCAGTCGTTCACCCCAGAGGTGATGGAGAGGAAGAGAAGAGAGACGTGATGACTTTGTGTCCTCACCACAGCAGCAAAGGGAAAGGCAACCACTGCAGGGACTGCCCTAGCTCTGTGGGTGCTGGCAGGGGGAGAAAGAGGAGAATCCCAAAGCCACAGCAGAACACAGAGCGGGGACAAGCTGCAAAGTCCCCAGTGAGGGTGCTAAGCCCATGCAACACATCTGCCCCACCATGATCACGGCACCAGAGATGTGCCCTGGGCAGATCATCTGTACAGACCGTGAGCTCATCCCCAGGCATTATTAGAAACAAGCAAGACATTAAAACCCAAAAGCAAAGCAGTGGCTCTGTGCTCAGTGACACACCGGCAGGGCCAACCAAGGGGATGCACCAGGACCGAGCCAGGACCAGCCCTGCCCTGCATCTTCAACCAACTCAGCAACCACAAAGAGCCACCAGCCCAAGGTCCAGCAGGGACCAAGGGAAGGCAACCGTGGAGCAACCTGTCCTGCTGCAGCAGGGTCCAGCTAGGGAGATGCTTGTGGGATGAAAGCGGGGTCCAGGCAGGCACGGTGCCACACGGTGCCGTAAGCAATGCCTGGGCTTATGAGGCCCCAGGGAGCAGGGAGGCTGTCATGTTACCAAATCCCCATCCACCTGGGGAAATAGCAGGTGCTGCAGAACATCAGCTGCTCAGATACAATATTTATATACATAAGTCTGCATTTTAAGAAGTCAAATACAAAAAATGTCTGCACAAGCAAGAGGAAGGCTGTGAGTGGTGGGAAGGGAACCACAGAATCATTTAGGTGGGAAACGACCTTTAAGATCATCGAGTCCAACCATTAGCACAGCACTTCCAAGCCCACAACTAAACCATGTCCCTGCACAGCTTTAGATCCCTGCAGGGACGGTGACTCCACCACTTCCCTGGGCAGCCTGTTCCAGGGCTTGACAACCCTTTGGGTGAAGAAATTTTTCTTAACATCCAATCTAAACCTCCCCTGGCACAACTTGGGGCCATTTCCTTCCTTGCTTGTTACTTGGGAGAAGAGACTAACCCCCACCTGGCTACAACCTCCTCTCAGGTAGGGTAGTGGTAGAGTGATCAGGTCTCCCTGCAGCCTCTTTTCCAGGCTGAACAACCCCAGTTCCCTCAGCTGCTGTCCATCAGACTTGTGCTCCAGCACCTCAATGTCCTTCTTATGGTGAGGGGCCCAAACCTGAATAAATTGCTGGAAGTGCAGCCCCATCAGAGCCAAATATCAGGGGACAGTCACTGCCCTGGTCCTGCTGGCATTTTAATGCTGGTAACAGCCAGGATGCTGTTCGCCACCTGGGCACGCTGCTGGCTCATGTCCAGCCAGCTGTCAACCAACCCCCCCAGGTTCTTTCAACACTCCCACACAACTTGGTGTCATCTGCAAACTGACTGAGGGTGCACTCAATCCCCTCGTCCAGAGCGTTGATAAAGATATTAAAAAGAACCAGACCCAGCACTGAGGCCCTGAGGAACCCCACTTGTGACCAGAGTCAGATCCATCCCTCCAGCCCAGCCGTGCAGCCAGGCTTTAACCCAGTGAAGAACATACCCAAGTGTCTCCAGCAGAATGCTGTGGGAAATGGTGTCAAAGGCTTCACTAAAGGCCAGGCAGACAACGTCCACAGCCTTTCCCTCACCCACTAAGCAGGTCACCTTGTCACAGAAGGAGATCAGGTTAGTCAAGCAGGACCTGCCCTTCATCAGCCAGCATTGACTGGACCTATATGTGACTAGCTGTCCTATATGTGACACGTGATGGCTACTTAAGACGATCTGCTCCAGCCTGTAGACCCAGAGAACAACTGGGCTTACTACTAAAGATAGAGGCAAAGCAGGCATTAAGTGCCTCAGCCTTTCCCTTTCCTCTTCCTTCCTTTGAAGCCAGAGAGCTCCTGGTTTCTAATACTCATCTCACACAATTGGTGGGGGATGCTGCTCTCCCCAGGACCAGCTGTCCTGCATCTTCAAACAGCAACCAACAACTCAACTCACCCTCTGCAATTCCTGTGTTACTGATGGGGAAAACTGAGGCAGGAAAAGCCTTTGGGATCTCCCAATCCCCCTATGACCCCAAAACCCTGGGAGCTGCCAGTACTGCAAAGACAGATCTCTCAAGATACCTGTCCCAAATATCCCTCGTGTGGTGAGAGGCATTCCGTGGGACTGCCCAAGGGATCAGAGACTGACAGAGGGACAAGCCAGCAGAGCCAGTTTCCCCCCAGATTTGGTTTCATGGGGCTCCCCCAGCCAAGCCGTGGGAATGTGGGGAGGCCACAGCAGCAGGACTGGGGACACGGAGCCACCCAACGCCTGCCCCACAGGAGCGGGATCACAGGGCTGGCTCAGCCCCAGAGGGACCACCCCAGGGATGTCCCTGCTCCCCACCTCCAGCCCAGGCAACAGCGAGCACCCCCTAGGGCTCAGCACTGCCCCCTGTACCCCTCAGGACCTGCAGGGAGGCAAAGTGGGAACATCAGCCGCCTCCTCTTGGTCTGGGGCTCGTGGGGCACATCCTCCCCAGAGCTAGCATCCAGGAGTGGCTTCCAGCACCAGCTGCTCCCCCAGAGGGGAAGAGGAGAGCTGGGGCCAGGGAAGAAGGGTGTGCACAGAGGAAACAGCGTGAGAAAGCCAACCCGCTGCCAGTTGTGCAACACTCAAAATGCCACCACGGCTTCCTCTTTTGTTCCCCAGGTCCTGAGTGGAGAAACGCGTCTGGACGTCCCTGCCCATGCCCCCCATACTCTCTCATTAGTTTATTTCTAGCAAAGCTAAAGCCTCTCAGGTTTTCCTGTCTCAGCCAGCTGGTGCCAGGGGTACGTGTCAGCAAGAGAGAGCTCAGGCCAAAGGGAACGTGCCCAGCCCTCAGGGTCACTGCAGGAAGGAGCTATCCCCTCTGGCTGCTGCAGAGCACCTGCACATCTCTCCTTGCCCTCTCTTCCCAGCTCCCTCTTCTCTCCAAAAGAAATATTTCAGCTTTTTCCTCCTTCCAGGTAGCCATGCCCAGCGACTCCGCTTATTTTCAGCGGGTAAGCAGCAGCTTGGGCACCCACAGCTGGTGATGCCAGCCCAGCGGCAGCCTCACCCCACATCCTCCAGAGGCAGCAGCGATGCTCACAATGCCCCAGGGCATTCCCTGACCACACCAGCACACACACAGGGCCCCATCCCCAACCCCACCACTGACCCAGCATTAAGAAAACCACCCAAACCTGAGGCAAGCAAGGCAGCACACAGCGGCCCTGGTCAGTCCCATCATCTGCCCTTCCACAGAAGGCAAACTCAGGGCTGCCAGCTTCATTAGAGGAGCGAGAGGCTGTAAACCAGGGAGAGGAGCCTCGTTAGAGGTTACACAGCAATTTCTTAATCAATCAGGGCTGTTCTGCAAAGTGCCGCCGATGCAGCTGCTCAGGGCCTGGCCAGCACCCACTCCTGGCCACGGCTGCCAGGCAGGGTGGGCACAGGTAGCAGTTGCCAGCCCCTGCCCTGTAGCAAGCAGCAACATAACACAACATAGAAGCATCCTCTCTACACACACACATGCCGGGTCCATGCAGCACCCACCAGCCCACCCCACCAGTATCCCTCCTCGATCCATGGAGGATGCTGAGCCAAAAACTTCTTTGACAGCAAGACGATGCTGGGGAAGCGGGGCGCACAGCACAGCACCCTGCTGGGCTGTGGCACCATGTGTGCGATTCCCCTGGCAGGGAACCAGCCTGGGTAATTTTAGAAAATGCCAGTTTGCTAAACCACCCGCCACACCTCCAGTGCCAGCCTGCGAGCTCCGTTTTCTCCCCAGCTTTTATTTGGGCAGGCGTGGGCCAGCCGGGAGGAGAGAGGAGCGCCCGGCACTGCCAGCTCGCCCAGCCAGCTGCTCCCCCGGCTGTCCCGACAGCTGGAGTCGTGGGAACACAGAAGAAATCACTAGAAAAGCATGAAAACATAAATCATGTTCCCCATCCGCGGCTTGGGATGGGGCTGGAGGCAAAGGGAAGCTGCCGTTTGCACCACCCCTAAACACGCTGGGTTGGTGCCACGTTTGCCGAGCGCCTCTGCCAGCTCAAAGGGAAAGGAGAGCCAAGGCCAGGGGCTGAAATGCCGAGTCTGCAGGCACCTTGGAGTCACACTTGGCTCCTGGGAGCCAGCTGGAGAACATTGAAACTGGTACTCGAGCCTTGACATCCCTCAGGCACCAGCAGCCCTGCCTCATCCGGTATAAGGGGGATGTCCTGCACCCATCCAGCTACCCTGGTACCCAAGGGTGGTTGTGGGACACTGCTGGTGGCAAGGAAGGAGGAGGAGAAGGAAGCTCCCACCATCACTCCTGACCAGCATATGTGCTTTTTTTTTAATAAAATAAAATTCACATATTTAACGGTGACGAGGTGTTTCAAGCCACACTCGTTAGCACCTGCTGCAAGCACCTCCGAAAGCAGCACTCATTCATCCTGTCTGCCCACATGCTCTCAACAGCAACAGCGGGAGGGTTGCAGGGGGTCCCCAGGATCTGTGTCACCCTGCAGGGAGGCAGCACAGGGACACAGACACCAAGCTCCCGTCCCCTGTTGCTCCAGCCGAGCTGCGATGGGAGTACACCCGCCCCAACCTGCCGGGCAGCACAACTCCTTGCAGAGACCCGACAGGCTCATCTCCCCCACCACCCGAGGAGGGTGGGATCAGGCCCCACAGGAGCTGCCAACAGCATTTTCCCCTTCCCCTCCTCCAGCCCAGCTGCAGTGCGGGGCCGTGGGAGGTGGGAACAAGGCAGCGAAAGGTATCGAACATGGCACCAAACCCAGCCATAAATAATCTCCTGAGCAGAGCCAGGTTTTACAGCCTTTCCCCCACCTTCCTCCCGCAAACCTGGGAGTGTCCTGGATTCCCAACCTGGAAATGGAGCGAGACAGCGGAAATAGCAGCGCCTTTCTCCCCTCTTCTGAAAGGATGGGGATGAAAAGCAGCAGCGTCAGGGGGATCCGCAGCCTTGCCCAGCTCTGCAGGCAGCACCAGCCATAGCACACAGGGATGGCGTGACCCACGGGCACATGAACCACAGCCCCTCCATCCCTTTCCCACCCCAGGAAAATTTCATCTCACGATTAAGACACAGCATTGCCAAAAAAAAAATCCTGCCTTGCATTGCTTTTCCTGTATGCCTGGAGGCAAATCATCTCATCTGCCATATGCATCAGCTCGGCGTATAAAATGCATGGAATAATAACAACAAGGATTTGGGTTGGGTTTTTTTTATCTCCCCCCCCCCCCCCATCCCCGCTGTGCTTTCTCATGTCTGCTGGGAGCATGGGCTCCTCGGGACGGCATCAGCTGCCTGCACACCACAGCGCCCAGCATGACTGCACCCAAGGGTGCCACATTACATGAGCACGTGCCGATGCTCAGGCTGGCTGTCCTTGGGAGATAGTCCAGGCAAAAGTAACATAACCAGCTCTCCCCACGGGTATTTAATGCTAACGTGATAATCTCCTCTCCCCACGCACAGACGTGTTTTCTTGGAAGAGCAATAAAGGAGAATACAAATGTGAGTCTTGGAGCGTTGGACACATTCACTAAGCCACCACCCCAGCAGGGCTTGGATGGCCAAAAGGCAAGAGGAAGGATTCTGGCAGGTCCAGGACATCTCAATGGGAACCGAGGGGGAAGCGCAGCACTTCAGCACCTTGAGCATCCCACCTTGGCACCAGCAGCACACCCCGGCCAGGAAACCCATCCCTTTTAATCCACTTTGGCCTGAAATTGTGCTGTGGAAATGCAGTGAGGAGGGACCACGTCGTAGTGGGTATTGGTGGATTTTCAGAGGTTTCTGCAAGGCTGGAGACAGAAAGAGCTGCCCACTGGTATCCTTGCCAACAGACCCCAGTTTCAGGCCCTGGCATCCTTCAGGGATGCAAACACCAACATCTCTGCCAATGCCAGCGTCCCCACCGCAGCAGCAGGCTCTCCAGGACAGCACCCTGGGTGCTGCAGGCACACAAACCCTTGGTGGGGATCGGCTCAGTTACACAGACTTATTGATTCAGGAGCATTAGTTGGTCTTCACTGTTCAAATACCAACCTCAATTAGAGCCACTTTCCCTTTTTTCCTGCTTTTTCTTTTTTTTCCTTCCCCCTTGCTGGATCCTTCCCCTTGGCTTCACTAGTTTAAATACCAGAATACCTACACTGGCCTTGGGGAGACTCAGCGTTAACTGTACATTTGTATCTAATTTATAGGCAGGCTCTTTGCAGCCTTAATGAGCATGCCTCTGAAGAAAGGGGGGTGGGGGGGAAAGACACCTACTGCAGGGGATGCTTGCTGCTGGGCTCGGAGATGCTCAGTCATTAAAGGGGATTTGGAGACCAAGCTCCCAGTTTGAACAAATCCCAGATTGGGATGATGCTCAGCCACAGCAACACCACCACCTTTTCCCAGGAGTTATCCCAGCCATGACATGCACATCCCAAAGCGGGAGCATGGCTCTGTCTCACCACAGCCCGCCCGGCCTCCAGCCCCCGTTAGCCAGGAACGCAACAGCCCTTGAAGTTGCTCTAATTCTCATTATTTCCTTCCACTGATTTCCTACCCATGGCATCTCAAGCCAAAGCCCAGGAGAGAAAAAGGCCAGGATTTCAGATTTAATTAAGCCTCGCTGAGCTGGCTGCAGCCCTCCTCCTCCAAGGCCGGCACTGATGCCATTACTGCTGAGCCTCCCACACATGGCGGCTCAAGCCCAGGTCAGCACCAGGGAGCGAGAGGGGCATCTCCTGCCCAGTGCTGGCACACAGGTCCCCACAAAAGCCCAAGGCTCTTAGGGCTAATTCCCATTCCAGAAGGAGGATATGTTTGTCAGGGTAAGCAAAATGGTTGAAGATTTTGCCCCAATTCCCTATTTATTTGGGGTTTTTTTACCAGCTTGTTGCTTGGTTGAACGGAGCCCTGAGACCTTCAGCTCGGTGCCAAACCACGCTGCAAACCAAGACCTGACTTCATTAGGCCAGAGAGGGAGAAGCAGGATGTGCTCCCTGGCTCTGCCCAGTCTCTAAAATAAACCCAAAGAAAGCTTTTCCCAGGTCTCCAAAGGTAAAGGAGGGGAGCAGGGTGCTGCAGGCACCCATGGGGAACCCTGCTTCTAGCACTGGCTCCATCCAGGAGAAAGAAGCTCCCTGGCAGAGGCAGAAGCACCCAAGGAAGCCACTCAAAACTGACAGCTAACTCTCTGCAGGGGGACAAGCAGTACTGGGGACAGACAGCAGGGACATGGCTGTGACAAGGACCTCCCCAGACTGGGACTTTCCCTTTGCAAGGGGTGCAGCCAGCTGTCTGCAGGAGGCTTCCAGGGTGCAAAGCCAGCAGGAAGCAAGGAATACACACTCAATCAGGGACCCCACACTCCCTGCCAGCCAGCCTGACCAGTTCTGACAGAACCTGAAAGAGTACAAGACATCTCAAAGATAACTAAACCCCCACATTTTGCACCCAATATTTCCAGCTGGGTACAGAAGGAGCAGGGAAAGTGTGCCTTCTCCCTGGGGAGAGACAGTGCACTGGCATGCCCCCGGCTTGGCACCCAGCTGCTCTCAGCACACCAGCTAACAGCCAGCACAGCCTCAGTTTTCCCAGGAAACCATTTCCAATCCTGCTTTAAAAGATGAGCATCAAGACATCACAGTCTTGAGAGCCACTAGAAGCCCCCCAGCCACTGCAGCTCAGACCCACAGGGTTATACTGGTGTGTTGCAAGCACCAGATGGTTCCTTCCTTTCCCCGTTTATGGTGGATGCCTGGTTATTTTTTTCCCCTGAACTCTAAACCAGGGACACGTGCAGCAGAGGAGAGGCAGCGCTCTGGGCTGATCCCTTTCACAAGCACAGGGCAAGGTGTGCAGAGAGATTGCAGGGCAAGGGGAGGGATTTCCCATCAGGATGGAGCCAGGAAGGAGGGAAGGCAGCTGCCAGAGCCTTGAGAGCTCCAGCTCCTCAACATGTAGGGGGAAACAGGCACGTCACCTGAAGGGAGCTTATAAACAGGAGGGGAATCAACTTGACAATGACAGGACAAGGGGAAATGGAAAAAAGCTAAAGAAGGGAAGGGTTAGATTAGATATTAGGGGGAAGTTTTTTACAGAGAGAGTGGTGAGGGGCTGGAACAGGCTGCCCAGAGAGGGGGTGGGTGCCCCATCCCTGGGGGTGTTCAAGGCCAGGTTGGATAGGCCCCTGGGCAACCTTGTGTAGCTCCAGGCCTGGAAGTTGGTGTCCCTGCCTGTGGCAGGGGGTTAGAACTCTGTGATCCTTGGGGTCCCTTCCAACCCAGACCATTCTGTGATTCTATGGTCACCACTGCAGAGGCAGCTCTTTGCTGCCAGCCCAGACAGAAGAGCTTTGCACTGGGAGTTTTCAGTTTTAATGTCTGTCCATCGCTGCACTGATCTCATGCCTGACCCGGCCAGGCCCACAACCCTAAACCAGTCAGCAGAAACCACTTTCCCCACAGCACCAGCCTTGTCCTCAGCCAAGGTTTAATCTTCCCACAACAAATAAACCACAGGTCAAACTCTGAAAAGCCTCGATCCTTTCAAGGTCCCACCTGACAAGGACTTGAGCAAAGGCTGAGCTCAAGTCCTCCATAAAGCAAGTGGGACTTGGACACTGCTGAACACATCACCTAACCACAAGTCCCAGTCCTCCCGCAGACCTAAAGCCAGCCAGGAGGAGAAAAATAAATACAAGAGGAATGGTTGGCCTGAAAGTTCACCAAAATGAAAAAAAGCCCAAACCTGTAAATCTTCCCAAAGCCATAACCTTTATTTGCAGGAGTGTTTACACAAACCAGGGATGCTCCTAAGCGTCCACACAATATGTTTTTAATAGTAGGTCTGCAAGACTGGGGCAAGAAGGGGATGAAATGCATTTGCAAGAAACACTTCAACAGCTCCAAATAAATGAATTCCTCAAATTTTCAGCTGGTTAGTGGACAAATCCAGGAAGGGGCTGCCTCTGCAGAAGTGCTTCAGTAGCAACGCTGCGCCCAGCACGTGTGGGCAACTTGATATCCACAGCATTGTACATGAGCCGGGGATGCTCAGAGCCCCCATGGCCCCCTCCCCACGCTGTAACCCTGGTAAACCCCTTGCACTGGAGAGCTGCAGATCCTAATTAACCCCTAACAGGTTAACGAGGTACTGAGCAAGCTATGGCAGGGGATTGTGTGGATAACCAACACGCTTCCTGCTGCCTCTCCCTTGCTGGATGCTGCCCGGCAAGGAGTGACATTTCCAGCCCCGACACCACGTTTTGGTGGCTCAGAAAACCCCAGCTGGGTGGCTGAGGATAGGGTGACCCCAGACACAGGAGGAAACCCAGCCTGCGAGTGCCTGCAAATACCCTGCTGTGAAATCGCTTTGCTGTAGCAAGGTGATTTCCAGCACAGGGGACCTCTTACTTTTCTCCCCCTTCAGTAACCAAAAGCCCATCAGACAATTAATTCAAAAATCATTTTCCCCCTCAAGACCTTTCACCCTTTTGAAAATAACCCAAACGCCACCCCTGGGAGCTTGTACCTTCTTCATCTTCATCAGCCTGGGATCATCCCACTGGGCTGCACCCTGGCTCTCATCACAAGCCCAATTGATTCCCATGAAGCCCCTGGGGTTCTGCAACCCCCAAGCCCCACCCAGTTTCTCCCCAGCCCCCCCCATCTCCCTGCAAAAGCGGGTTCAACTCAGGATAAACCCCACCACCACCCCCCAGAGTGGAGATTTAACACAGCGATGCTAAAAAGCTACCCAGCCCGTTTCCATGGGTACATGAGGCACATGTTGCTATGTGATGTTCGGCCCGTTACCATGGAGATGGCGGGGCTGTCACCACACAGGGCTTATTAGTTGCCATGGCTATTAAAAGGCGCTTGTCCTCTGGGGACCTCGAAGGACCAGGGCCACCAGCTTTCCCATACCTCTCCCTGCGACATTATCGCCTCCCTAGGAACCCAGTGGGAACATCTGGCTGTGCAGGTCCACAGGACCACAGAGATCCACGAGGCCATGATAATGGGCACCTCTGAGCTAAGATAAAGAGGGAGCCCAGCCCCACACACACTCCCATAGAGGGCAGCATCAACCTCCAGGCCACCATGTGCCCTGGCCTTGCCCACACCTGAGCAGAGCATCCCAGCAACATTGATTTATTGGTAGGGCTGTAGTGGAGAGACACTCCTACCCCCCCAAAGCGAGCACATGGGGCCCACTTGACATCTGCCCACCAAACCCCACCATACCTCCTATCAGCACAGCAGGGAGGGGAAATCTTGCCCCACTTTGGAGATGACAGCATGCCCAAAAACACAGGTTGCCAGGCAAAAATACAACAGGACTCAGCCCCCTCAGACACATGGGAACCACAAAATAAATACAAGAGCATTGTCCACCCCAAGGTCCTGCTGACAGCCCTATCCTGGACTCTTCCAAACAGGGAGCTGAAGCTAAAAAAAAAAAGCAAGAAAAAAAATCAGATCCAGAAGCTGAGGTTTATCTGGGATTAGATACCCCGCTTGACTGCGGGCAACAGCGTTTAATTTTCTCCCTGGGCAGGGTTCGGGCGGCTGCAGCCATCCCAGCAACGTGAGCCTGACCCCAAACAAGGTGCCAAGCAGAGCCGGCTCCCACGGGACCATCCCAGAGCATGGAGCCACTCGGTCTCTCACTGAAGGCCAGTGCAGCAGCTGCCCAGGGGTAATCAGACTTCTCCATGGCCAGCCTGAGCCCTGCCTACCCCAGCCTGCTGCAGACAGCCACACAGCATGGTACGACCCTGCCTGCAATTTCCAAAGCCCACTTCTCTGAGTGCAGACAGCTCCATGCTCCCTTCTCCAGCCCCTGCAGCCACCTGGGCTACCAGCACCAGCCCCCGGTACCCTGGTGCAGGATCTGTCCCCCAGCCTCACCCAGCTACCCGCAGCTCCAGCCGCGGCTTCACACCCCAGCCCTGAACCCACCACTCCACCTTTGCTCTAATTGCATTCCAGGAAGGGAAACAGAGATGCAACCAAGTCCTGGCTTTTATTTCTTTTGCATTTCTCCCCCTTCAGACAGGCCCAAGCCCCCGCACTGCCCAGCCAGGACCACATCTGAACCCATCTCTATCCAATCACAAACCACTTCAACAAGCTCAGAGTGGGTTTTTATGCAGCCATATAAACCCCCATGGAAAATACTTACATGCTTTATTAAAAGGTATTATTTTCTCATCATTTTGTTAGATTTTCTAGGAAGGATATAATTTTTCATTTAACTCCACTGGACGAAAAAAACCCACAACTGAAAACCTATAGAAAGGTGGATTACCCTGTAGTGGAAAATTAGATTCCTCCTACACAATACTATAGGATGATTTAAATATAACATATAGGAATCTAACATGTTATTAAATTGTATAGTATCTTTCTAGAAAGACCTACAGGATAGGATTCTAAAAATTACTCCCCAAAACCTATTATGTTTCCATCTAGCCCAGCTGGTTTCCTTTCTATTACATGCTGCAAGACTTTTCCTGAAAGGTTAGGTTTTAATTGCGTCTTGAAATGCTGCCGCCATCACGCGCTGAGAACAGCCCCAAACTCCTCCAGATGCAACAAACCCAAGCAGGAAACCCCCAGCCTTGGGGTGGGATGGATGCGGGGATGGACACAGGGATGGACACGACCCCGCTCTCTCCCACCATCCAAAAGATACCTTTATTGGGGGGAAAGGGGTCCAGTCAGACCAGAATTCCTACCAGCCCTGTGCCTTCACAGACACAAAGCAGTTCTGTACTTCAACATAACCAGACCCAGCTCTCTCTCAGAGCTCACTCCCCTAAATATTAGGGGGGTTCAAATAGTTATCTGTGGCCCAGCATCACACACCCATCCTCTTCCCCCTCTGCAAGGAAAAAAAAAATAAAGGGTGAAGGATAAAAGTTGCCTTTAGCTGTTGCCATAGAGACTCGCTGGCTCGGCACAGAAACCCCAAATCTTGTCAAAAATGGAAGAATTTAAGATTTTAATCAGCGAGAACGCACAGGAGGCCAGGAGCATCAATGCACATCCTTGCCTTCACAGTCTCTGCCTTCAGATGCATTCCTCCTTCATTTAACAGCATCCTAAGAGCTGGCCAGGAGCAGAGACGGAAAGAGAAAGGAATGAAAGCAATGAAAACCCCGTCCGCTTTCGAGTATTTTCTCTCCCCACCGAAGCAGCTGCTCGCTGGCCAGGCTGATTTCTGGACCAAGAACCCAAAGCTGTTTGTGTTCCCGTTTCCTTCATCAGCTGCCAGAAAAAAGAAAAAAAAAAAACCAAAAAAAAAAGAAAAGAAAATACAACAATACAAGCTAGGCAAAATATTTCCCGGAACCGCCACTATTTCTCTCATAAACTTCACCTCGCAGCCAGCCCGGCCGGCAGCGGGGGAGGAAAAACAAAGGAGAAAATCCCAGCTCCTAGCACCACGAGATGTTTTCCTGACCGTCTCGAAACTGTTCTTTGCTGCCACATCCTCCACGTTCACTCCTGCCCCAACTTCCACCACAACCACTAATAAAACAATGTAGGATAAACTCACTGCTCTGGTAATTTCGCTGCTTGGCAGAGACACAGCTCTGGCCATGGCCGCCGGCTAAGACAAACACCGCCGGGAGCACACGTTGGTGGCTGCCTTTCTCCCACCACCGCGGTGTGCCGAGGTGGCTGGAAGATGCTGTTCTACCACCGTGTAGGGTCTGTGGGAAGTTTGGGAGGGGATGGCATCCACTGACACCTTGGGGCAAGTGGTTTCACCAAGGCAGCAGGATGCCCGAAGCCGCAGCGCTGGGGAAAAGCCTCTGGTGCCAAAGGGCGTTGTGTTTTGTGCCTGAGGATATGAAGGTTGAGGAATACCAAAACAAGGAACTTCAAAAAGGAGCGGTGTTGGCCCGGGGCATGTTGTCATATGAGCTCAGCCTTTTTGGAGTGATGGGGAAAAAAAATCATGCGCCAACCCCAGCGGGACGGCAGGAGGACTGTGTGCAGGGACCAAGCTGAGACACGTGCCACCAGCATCCGTGTGAAGGGCTCTGAGGGCAGCTGGAGGGATGTGGACACCTGTGGCAGCACCCTGCAAGAGGGGGTGCTCCCACAAACACCCACCGCACCATGAGCTGCTCTACAGCCCAGAAGGGGGAAGGACCTGGAGCCAAGGGCAGGCTTGCAGTTTACTTGCAACCTGGGCAAGCCAAGGTGTGTCTCCAAAACCTTCCAGCACCACCGTGTCCCCATCCGTTCGGTTTCTTGCCCAGCCCCTCAAGTTTACCTGCTGCTGCACAGCCAGGTGCCCATCCGGATGAAGGCTTAGCTCCTTTCCACTAATCCTCCCAGTGCTGGGGGGAATGTCCGCACCACCACCAGCTCCTCCAGAAACCAAGAACCAGAGCCAGGACCTGGCTGGCAGGGGAAGCGCTGAAAGGAAAGGGTACTGATGGGGATTTACAGGCTGAGAGCCACCGCAGCGCCAGCTTGTCTTTGGAAACAAGATGACTTCGGCTTGAAGGTCACTGGGAGAGGAGCGCTGCAGCTCCTTTCCATACCTTCAATGTTCTCCCACTGCAAAAGCAGGTCCCACCCGTGTTGCCTTGCCCTGGGCTCTGCTCAGCCAGCAGCGGGGACACATGTGCGCACACACACACACTGCGTAACCCTACAACTGCCCTGCAGCCCCTCCAGCTGCTCTCAGGGTCGCTGCCAGGCTCAGGGTCACCCTTTGCTCCCGAGTAAGGCACCCAGGGTGCAGCCAAACACCTGCCAGCACACATTACCCGCCCCTGTCCCCAGATAAAGGCTACAGACCCCTCCAAACAGAGCTCACCAAATGCAAGGAAAGGCTCCCAAACGCCCAGCGCTGCCCAGGCCCCTCCAGCCCTCCCCTGCACCACCCCATCCCCCTTGAGCAGCTCCCTCTCCTGCTTTCTCTCTTGCCGTGCCTGTGTGTGGGTGTATTTGGAAACGAGATCTTTCCAGCTGAACTGCAAAATGAAATGCAGAGATCACAACTCCTCGAATAGCTTCATCATGCGCACACACGAACCTCCATCCTGTCCCCAACGCAAAACCCAGGCAGTAGTAAAAAAAAAAGAAAATAAAAAGTCGAAAAATCAAGGGATTTGGCAAGTGAAAGGAGGGGATCTGGGGCAGCTGAGGAGGAGGCACAGCAAAGCACTTTCAGTGCATCCTTTTGTCCCCCCAGATTTGCAGTTTGGCCACCTCTTGCCCAACCCGCTGCACTCCCAGAGCCCACACAGCCCAGTTTCATGAGGCTGTGAGGAAGGAGAACGAAACCCAGCAAAAAGCCAAGCCCAAAGCCAGCTGTGAGATCTGAAATCCTCTGCTGGTGGAGCCAGAGCCCATTTACTGAGATGATAGAAGAAGCATCTCCACCCTTGCCGCGGGTACCCTGGGCTGGCCTTGAGCTCCTCTGCTGTTTTCCAGACTCATAAAAGCCAGGATTGCCCTGCGCTGCTGCCACAAGAGGTTTCTGAAGGGGAAGGGGCTTTGATATCCCCACAGGGAGAGGGAGAAATTGTTCGTGTGGGAGCTGCACTTAAGCGTCTGAGGCTGGAGAGCAGAGACAAAGCCCGGGGAAGTGGCTGCATGAGGGGACAGGACACCCTAAGGGATGGGCAGGCAGGGTAACACAGAAGCATCCTGACAAATACCCTTGCCGTAGTGATGCCCAGGCAAGGGGATGCACCGGTGCCTGGAGTGCCAGGCACGGGGCAGCGGGGAGGGGTGGGCTCAGAGCTCTGCTCGCTTGGTCCAGGACTTCTCTGCTAAAGCAGGCTGTGCCAGAGAACAGGGTGAACACGTGCTGCCATGAGGAGACTGAGTTATCCCCAGAGGTGGGGAGGAAGCGTCCACCTTCACTGGAGGAAGGACAGACTGCCACAGCTCAGCTGCCCGGAGATGTCCTGGCTCCAGCCTCATGAAGGGACCAGGACAGCTCAGCACAGCCCACACCACCACCAAGCCATGAGCTCCCCAAGCTACTGACCCCACGTGACCCACATATGTGTGGGTACAACAAGCCCAAGACAGCAAGACACCCACACGCCCACCCAGGCACACTGAGCCCCAAAGTGCCCCATGTGAGCCCTGTGACTGGCATCACTGGGGCACTGCAGCTCACCCAGGGTCAGCATCACATCCAGTGGGTCATACAGAGCAGAGGGTCAAGGCATCCAGCATTGAGGATCAAAAGGGAAGAGTGTTGAGGGGCTGGAACGGGCTGCCCAGAGAGGTGGTGGGTGCCCCATCCCTGGGGGTGTTCAAGGCCAGGTTGGTTGTGACCCTGGGCAACCCTGTGTAGATCCAGGCCTGGAGGTTGGTGGCCCTGCCCTCCTTGGGGTCCCTTCCAACCCAGAACAGTCTGTGATTCTATGATCACATTCCTCTAATCAGACTCAGAGATACCTAACCCCCTTGGCCAGGGCCATCATGGGGTGCACTGAGAACCCCCCAGCATATCTCACTAAGACACGTTCAGCCGCCAAACAACTGCTTAAGGGGGTAAAAATCCTGGGCATAGGGAAAGCAGGAGCAGATGAGAGTCAGAGGCTCCAGCTGCAATCCATCCCCACTCTAGAGCGGAGGAGCTTCACCCCTGCCTCTCCCCGGAGTCAAACAGGGCTCCGTGCCCTCCAGCACCAAGCCAACCGGAGGATTACAAACAATAAAGCAATTTATGCGAGGCAGAGGCCTGCAGGATTTATGCCATACGCTCACAGCAAAGTGCAACCACACTCCCCTCCGCACGTGGCTGGGGCCTTTGTCAGAGGAATTCGGATTTTTGACCCCAGAAGTCAGGATGAGTCTCTGAAGGAGCATCAGAGAGACCTGCACTGCGACCCTGAGCAGATTATGGTCTCAGGGGTATATCCCGAGACATATTTATGGTCCTCCAAAGCAAGATAAGTCAATAACCACATACAGTAGCAGTTACAAGTCAGATATTAATTTAATTCCTCTCCTCCCTGTCTGCCCAAATAAGCATTAATTCAATGGAGCATCAGGGCCCCGTTATTTATCATTCTTACCGGGGTTTCTGGGGTTTTTTTCCTGTTAAGGTAGAATTGCTACAGCCAGGCTATCTAGACACAATAGTTCCCAAATTAAAGATGCTCTGCATCCGACACGGGCACCGCCAGCCCAGATCCAGATTTCATGCTATTAGCTGCTGATGCTGACATGGAGTAGGCTGCTTAAAGCACAGCCCATCAAACGCACTTGAAAGCCTTATTCAACCCACAGTAGAAGCAACATTTTATTCCTGTGGACCCCAGGTCTGAGTGGCAACCCAGAGGCTTCCTCCCTTCTGTTTCTGCACCCTCCAAAGGAAACAGTCCCTGCCACCCCCTCCCCCTGGAGCCATCACCCCCCTTCCCTGGAGCCAGATTCTTCCCAAGTCTAGTCTCAACCCAGAGCTAAAAATGAACCTTATTCCTAATTAACATCTCTATTTGCATAGCGTGGCTGGCAGCTTAACACCAAATAAATGTTTTGGCAGAGGGAGTCGCATGCATGGGGGCGAGCCCTGCCCTCCAGAAAGAAGCTGCAGCCTTGCATTGGATTAACGAGCACTTTCTAATTGAATTAACAAATCATTAACAAGTCCTGTTTGCCATCTGGGCAGGGGAGGGCTCTGCCTTGGGCTGCTCTGGCCACCAGCATCTCTGAGGCCATCAATAACTGTAGGAGGAGCAAGCACTAAACCTGACCTGATTAAGTTACAAATCTCAGGAAATCCTGAAGGAACAGACCCTCCCCGGGGCATCGGGCTGTCAAGGTGTGAGAATCCCTGCAGAGCCCTCACTGGCTCCATCACCTGCTGCAGGTTTGCCTTCAGAACTCCGGGGTTAGGGAGCACCAAGGCCAGTTTGCTGGGTGCACCCGGAAAAATCTCTTCCAAGAGACCCAAATCAGAGCTAAATAAAAGAATGCTTTGCATCAGAAGCCCTGCAAGTGTGGGGCTAGCGTATGGATTACCAGAAATAAATCCCCTTTTGGTTATAAGCTTGTCTGTGCCGAGCTCCCAGCTCTCGCCCATCACCTGCTTTAGCATTTTGTTCTCATTTTCCAGCCCCCTCCTGACCTTGCCCCTGGGGTTTCGCATCCCGGCAGAAGGGGAGAGAAAGCAGGGAGGACATGAGTAGAACAAAGGAGGGGAAAAAACACCAAACCCAAAAAAACCCAAAGCAAACCCCACCAAACAACAGCCAGTCCTTCTTTCCTAGGAAACATGTTAAAAATCCCAACCAAAACCACGTTTCAGGCGCCGCAGCCAAACCGAGAGACAATTTCCAGCCACTTGTGACTAACCAGCAAACTTCTGAGGGTTGAGTCACGGGCACAGCCTGGTCCCACACACGTGTGCGTGGCCTCGGCGTCGGGCTCACGCCAGGACCTGCCAGCCGTGCGGTGCCTCAGCTCAGGCATGCGGTGCTGTTCCTGGCACCCCAAGAGCCCGCTTCCCGTAAGGCAGTGACCAGTGCCGTGGCAGTCATCACAGACATCCCCCCAAAGTTTCTCCCAGCAAATCTTCAGGCTGAAATATGTGCTGCACTTTTTTTTTTTCCATCTGCTCGAAGCCTCGTTGCTGGGGCTTTGGTAGGAAGCAGATGTGAGAGCATCCCAAAGCACAACTGGTCGTTACTCACCCCGTTATATAAAACCATGAGAAATTCCTTGCTTTGTTTTGTTTCTTTGCACCAGGCCAGATTCCTGGGTGAGAGGCCAAGGCTGGCGAAAGCCAAAGCCAAACAAACCCAGGTTGGGGGAAACCTCCGTGTGCATCACCAACCGAAGGGAATAATTCCACATCTAGGTCGCTCAGCAGAGCCAAGGCGCTGGGGAAAGGAAAGCCACGATCTGGCCTCATAACAAACCCAGAAACACTTAGGCCTCCTAATTAACTAAGAAATTCAACCCCCCTCCAAACCACAGCTAAGCTTCAAAGCCCTCCCAACCTGACTCCGGATGCTTCTTCCCCAGTTCCCTCCCAGACCCTCCTCCCCATCCGCAGTGGCCGGTAAAGCCACCGGGGGCAAAGGCTCCCCAGGGCTCCTCTTCCAAGGGAAAATTATTTCATGATCCAAATGAAAAAACCATCAGGGAGGTTTCACTTTGGCCAGAGCAAAACCGCAGAAAGAGGAGAGCTGAGAGAGACACGGGCAGAGGACTCAGGGCAATCCAAACCTCGGGCTTTTCTACACAGGGAGGGGGGAGGGAAAAGTGAAATAGAGTTTAAAGGAAAAAAAGGAAAGAAAGAGTTTTCAGTGTGACGCCAAAACATCTGTGGGGGGTGCGGGGGAGAAGAAAGCAGAAAATTTTCTATGCATCATAAAATCCTGGGCATTTCCAGCCTGGCTCCAACCCCCAGTGCTACTGAGCACGAAAGCTGATGGAGAGCAGCGAGTCTGCATGGATCAGCCAGGAGACACGTCGGCCCCATGGATGAGCAGCGGCTGGGGTGGTCCAGTCCCATCCCGAATTACCGCCTGCCTGTCTGAACCCCCCTTCCCCTCTGCCTGGTCCTGGGGAAAAGGCTGCAATCCCCTCCCAGCCACCCTGCCTCAGCTCCTGGCCCCAAATGAGAAACAGGTCTCCAGAGACAGCCCCGCCTGGGAGCCCTTGTTCCGGATTTCCTACAAGGAGCCACAGCAGAGTTGTCCCTGAGCAGAGCGGGGTCCCCGGGGCAGGACGGGGCCACCCCTCCCGGCCGGGGCTCCCTGCGCCAGGATGACATAACCATGAACTGCATGAGGCCGAGCCTTTTGTCTGCATGCTGGGAGAGAGGGAGGGAAAGCAAGAAAGGAAGAAAGAGAGAACTTCTGGAAGTCATTACAATTCCTCTGCTCCAGTCTCCTTTTTGGCAGACAGCTCCCCTCTCCCCTTCCCTCCCTCCCTCCCCCCACCCAGCCCGCTTCGAAATGCCAGCCTATGATTTTTAAATGAGAAAAAGCTGCGCTGTACTCCAGCGCTTGGATAAACTCCTACACAAACTTCCAGATGTGACACAACAGCCTGGAAGAGGGAATTCGCAGAAGAATCTCTCTCCTTAAAAAAAAAAAGCCACACACACGCAGGGAGCAGAGGAAGTGCCCGGCTGCTGGCACGGCCAGGCGATGGATGGGGCCAGAGATCACAGGTGAGATGCAGTGCGTCACCTAGATTAGGATCAAGCAGCAACCAGCTCTGCTGTGGAGGCAGAAATGAGAGGGATGCTGGCAATCACACCCACCTCCAGGAGGTAAATCTCGCCAAGCTCACTCCCTAAAGGGTTTGGGAACAGCAGGGAAGAGGGTTTGGAGTTCTTTGTCCCCGGGAGAGAAATAACCACCCCACACCCTCATGCTGCTCTTGGTAGAAGGCAACAGGTCCTCTTTCTCTCTGGGATGCTCGCACAGGAGCTTGTGTGGACCCAGGGATGTGCAGGCTACTGCCCCGGGGAGCAGTGGGATGCTCCAGCCCAACCAGGGAGGCTGAGGGGCCACAGGAGCCCACCCCAGCCTGGCACCAGACAGGAAAGTGTCATTTCTCATTTCTCTCCAGGAAGTGGGGAAAGGGTACAGAGACAGTGGGGGCTCCACTGTGGCACAGCATTTCCATTTGCCTGGGGAGGGGCAGGAGGCACCAGCCAGTGAACTGGGTCACAAGAGAGAAACAAGTTCAAGTGCCCTGGGACAGATCAGACACAGGTGAAGCAAACGGATTCTGACTCCTTTGTGGGGTTTTTAAATCAAAACAAGATCCTAGTCAGGTCCAACCTCTCAAATCAAAGCTTTTTGCTTTGTTCAAGTCAAAAGTGAGGTTGGAACAAATGTAGCAACGTTTAAAGGACACTACATGTGCTCTTCCCTCAAAACACACCTTTTTGATAATAAAAAACCCTATATGTATTTTTAACACTGGTCTACAGCTGTGCCCTTCAAACAGCAGCCTATTCAGTGCCCAAGCTGCACAACCAAGGAGGAGATGAGGACCCCAAGCCCTCACCAAGGTGACCCACTGCCCGAACTGCCAGCATCCCCAGGGGAAAGGATGCTTCAGGAGGCACCCAAACCACAGTGCGGCTCAGTTCTCATCCCCAGCACGCAGAAGACTCCTTGTTGCGGGGCAGTCAGACACACAGACACGTCCCTCCAGGGAAGCTGGAGCCAACCAGGCTGGTGCTTGCCCCACGTGCTGTGGGTCTGTGTGCCGGCACTGCTCTGCTCGGCAGGTGAGGGCTGCTTGGCCCCTTCGTCAGGGCCAGCGCTGCCTTCCACAGCATGCCCAGCTCCGACACAGTAGCTCCAGCCATCCCAGCGAGCCAGCCCGGCGCAGAGCTCAGCTATGCCTTGGCATGAGGCCCCGAGGGCTCCAGGCCCGCTCCTGGAGGCAGACAGCCATCTGCAGCTCTGCTGACTTCCAGCGAGAACTGAGGGCACTCGGCAGCTCCCCGGGACGGAGCCTTTGATCATCCACCTCTCGCTAATGGGAAGCGAGCGGAGCCGTGCGAGGCAGCTGCTGGAAGAGCCCTCTCTGTTTTATTGCAGACCGAAGGCAGGGCTAGTTGCCATGACTGGATCAAGATACATTTTTTTTCCCCCTAAAGTCATTTTGGAAACCCAAATCCAGGGGACCATGCAGCAGAGCAGCCAAGTGAGAGGGGAGCACTCCTCCCAACATTGCCCAAACCTCCTCTCCCCAGCAAGGGCATTCACAGAGCTGCCCTTCATCCTCAAAAAGAGTAGGAAAAGATGGGATTTCAACTAATCTGGGGGGATTTCCCCAGACCAGCCCCTTTCTTCAGTTTATGCAGCCCCCTTGTTGCTGGTGTGCTGCTCTCCAGGCAGCAGCACTCTGCATGCAGACACAGCGCGGGGGAAGAGGCAGATTTCAGTACTACAATGGAGATCACAGGCCCTTTCAGTCACACTGTTATTTTCCTATTCAGAGCTCTTAACACCAAGCAGTAGCATCCTCCCCACTTTCTCCATCCACACTCTTCAATCACTCCACAACTCTCAAGAAATAGCCTCATCTCTCGTCTCTGATCAGAGGAGCAGCCAGGCACAGACCTTGCCTACAGCCTTTCATCCTCCCAGCCTTCACGGTGCTTTTATTTTAGAAGTGAAAGTCAAGTAACCAGCTTGCCTCCTCTTTTCTTCCCCCCAGAGATGCCTTCTCCTCGCACTGCCAGCACACACACCAGAACACCCTGCCTGTCTCCGCAGCCCTTCCCAGCCCTGAGCCCATGGATCCAGCACCATGACCATTAAACACGTCCCACCCATGTCCCTGCTCCTTCCCTTTTGACTTAGGCAATCCTCCTCACACGAGGGTAGAGCTTTTCATCCCAGAGCCGCTGGGAATACACGGGTGGGAAACCAGGCTGTTCCTGCCATGGTCCTTGTAGCACCCAGAGAGGGGTTTTGCTCCAAGACCACGATGGAGTGGAGGGGGAGGACAGCTTGGCAGGGCTGATAACAGTTTCAGGGTTAAAACCCCAAGATTTCAAGCTCTGGAGTATTTCTGGATCAGGACAAACTTCATGACCTCTTTCTAGCCCTAAGGGAAAGAAGGAACGGGAGAGCAGCACAGGTCCCCATCTCTGCTCCAGATAGCAAGGGGGAAACCTCCTTGTCCCAGGCAGACAATGCTCTGAGCAGAAACACGGCAAACCACCTTGACAGGACTTTGCATCCTTGGCTGGACACTCGGCACATCAAAAAGTCACCCTTCTCCTAACCCCGCATCCCAGCCTTGGCTACCTTGGTCCCACAAGCTGCACAGTCTGGGATGGACAGCAGCACCCCAGGGGCACAAGGTGCCCTCCCCAGGGCAGGCAAGAGAGCTGCAGGTGCAGAAGAAGCTCCAGCGCCTCCTCCCAATACCCACCAACAGCCAAGTTTATCACCCAGTTTAGAGCACTGCAGACCTGCCTTGGCAATCCATGCTTCCCCGCAGACTCGGCTGCCAGCCAGTTCCAGCACAGGCAGCTAGCCTCAGGTAAAAACCACCTGAAAGTGGCAGAAGTCATTGAAAGCCCCAGGAGTCAGGGCAGGATTCACCAGCCACATGAGCCCAAGCACTGTCACTCCTCTCTGGGGCATCTGGTGGCAACAAAGACTTTCCAGAAACATAATTACATAGTTTTAGCAGCTGGGCCCGATTCCTAGAAGATTACAGCCTGACAAGGGCTGCTTGACTCGTCCACCACACTAAAGTAAAAGAAAATAAACCTAATAACTGTAAACAAGCAATGGGCTCAGGTCTGGCACTTGGGCTGCAAAGAGCCAAAGGGACGAGCAAGATGCTGCTCTGCCAAATGGTCCAGCAAGTGACAGGACGCACTGTGGGTGCCAAACTGGCCTCTGCCTTTCTTTCGTGCATAGGTTTAACCTCTTCTTCTGGTTTGTTTTTAAATAAAACGCCCCCAATTCTGGGTTGGTGACCCTGAAAACAGACAGACACACGACTTGGAGACCTGCAGCGATGACCCACATGGCCCCCTTGCTCTGTCCGTAAGGAGTTAAAAAACAAGGGACAAGGAAAATCCCAGTTTTCAGGGCTGCATCTAACCTCATCCCCTGCTCCCAGTCGGGCTGCAGGTGCCCAACTCATTTTCCAAGGACAAAAGTTAATCTGCTTGTGTTTGCAGCCACAGAGGAGATGCTTTCAAGCAATTACCAGGGGTGGGGGGTGTTACTGAAAACAACTAAAAACATGCAGGTGTTAGCACCTGCTTCAAGACAATTAGGAAGGAGTGGGGGGAAAAATACTTGACAACATTTAAATGAGCAATCATAAATAATATTCATCATAGTAGGCAATAGGAACACGCTGACTTGTAGCCTCTCAATATTTTTCCCAAAACAGAAGGCTTCTTCACAAAGTTGCAAGATTCCCTAAGATACTTAAATAAAGGCAGCTTTGAACTGCCCAGCTGGTGTGAAAGAGATTTGGGGGGAAACTGCTGGGAGCATTCATGACTGGGGGGGAAAAAAATGAAATAAATCTTGGGTTTCCCCCTGGGGGACAATTTAGGAAAGGCAGCAGCCTGTTTATCAGATAAATTATTGCCAAAGCTTAAGTAAAACAATATTCCCAACTCTGGAGGACCCTCACCACTCTTCCCAGGCACATCAACCTCAGCCGAGATGGAACCCCAAACAGTCCCCCCAGCATACCAGGAGTGGAGGAGGACTCGCACAGGATATTCTGGCCCTCTGTACCATGTAACATGTCCTCCCTGCTACCGCAAAGCCTCTCCCACTCCAGATGTGGGTTCGCTGCCCACACGTACTCGCCCGCCGTTCGCGCAGGCAGAGCTGCACAGACCCGGTAACTTCCCACCCGGCCAGGCAGCAGCCGCCTCCCGCACACCAGCCTCCGCTGGAAGCCACATCGCTGCCTTTTATTTCATTTCGGGGTTTTGTTTCTGCAAATAATAAATGGAACTGGAGTTTGGGGATGGTAAAACACTTGTGATGCTACAAACCACATACTGCTCACAAGTCAACTCCAACGGAGGCTTTAAAGGCACCAAGACCGTGGAAAAGAACCATTTTTTCTATTGTCTTTTCTATTTCTCCCCCCTCCCCTCTTTTGAAAGCTTAAACTTGACAAAAGCGGCTGGGCACAGAGCCTGGGCTGGAGCAGACGGGTAGTTTGGACGGAAACCAGACACCTCTGAGGGTCACTGCTCACCTCAGGACCCAGCAAGCAGCAACCCTTGGCCAGTGCATGCCCCGGGACTCTGGTTCTCCGGCTTGCTCGGACCCCTCGGGGGACTGCAGAGAGTAAGCCCTTCGCCTCGCCTCATACGCTGGGAATTATTTAGGGACCCCAGAGCCGGGTAGCAAACGACACCCATTCCCCCACACACACCCCAGCAACCGCTAGCCTCCCCTCGACCGCACAGTCCTTCAAACCCTCGGGGAAGGGACCGGGGAGCCTAAAACTAGCGACAAACGGGTCAGAGAGGAAAAACGGCTCTGCAAAAGGAGGGGGCACAGGGGTTACGGTCCCTCAGTGTGCGGGGACACGGGAGCCCGGCCGATCTCCAGGGAGGGGAGGGCGGCCCCGACTCCCCGTGGAGCGGCGCGGCAGAGCCCGCGGGAACCGGAGCATCGCGGCGAGGCGGTCGGGAAGGGGAGCCCCGCAGCCCGGCGAGGAGCGCGGAGCTCCCTGCGTCAGCCCGGAAAACTTCTCGCCCGACCACCGGGCAGGGACCGAGCACTGCCCGGGTTCCCCACCCCCTCCCCCCGCCCCGGAGAGGGAGAGTGATGAGTTCTCCCAACCCCCGGCTCCTTCCCCATCACCCGGCGGGCTCCAGCAGGGAGGTGCCCCCCGCCCTGCTCGCCGCTCCGGGGATGGGGGGAGGGAGGGGGGTCGTGGGGCTTACCTCGCCGCCGAACACCTGCAAAGGATACGGGTTACAGACCAGCCGCAGGCACCAGCTCCGCGGCCGGCTCTCCTGGCTCAGGTAGAAGAAGACGACGGGGGCCAGTGCCGGGTAGGGCAGCGCCTCCGCCTCCGAGTCGCCGCTGCCCACCTCCCTGTCCCCCGGCCCCAGGCGGCCCCCGGCCCCGGACAGGTCATTAAGGCGGATGAAAGTCTTGGCTCTGCCCGGCTCCGGCTCCTCCTCGGCCGATCGCGGTCCATCCTCGTCCATCCTCCGGTGAGCGGCCCCGGGGGGAGCCGGGGCGACGCGGGGCGAGCCGGTGGGGCGCCTAGAGGGGCGCGGCCATGGCGGGGCCGGGGGCTGGGGGCTGCGGCGGGGTGGCTTCAGCGGCGGGGTGGCATGGCCGGGCGAGTCGCTGCCTCGCCCCCCACCGGGGCCGGGCCGCCCCCTCGCCCTGCCCTGCCGTCTGCGGGCTCCGTAGCTCCTCCTCGCCGTGCCTCCGGGGGCCCGAGCCGGGCGAGCCGCGGGCAGGGAGGCGACAGGGCGGCCCCCGCTGCCGGTGCTGGCCCCCACCCGCGGGGCGGGCAGCCTTAGCGGCTCTGTCTGCCCCCTCCGCGCCCCAACATCTGCCCGGGGCGGGGGGTGCTGCCCGGCGCCCCGGGGACGGGCGGCGGAGGATGCTCCCGCGGGCGGCAGCACCGAGCCGAGAGCTCCACACAGCTGGATCCCTCACTCCAACTTCAAGTCCCGGCTCCTCCTCCCGCTGCCGCCAATGGGGACTCATCCCCGGCCCCTCCGCGCCTCTCTATTGGCTGCCGCGGATGTCCGTCCAGGCAGGGTCCCCAGGCGCGACGGCTGCGGAGCTGGACGGGGCGCACTCGCCCGGTGCTTCCCGAGTGGGGGTTCGAAGCTAGTCACCCCTCTGTCGTGGAGAGTGCGGGGGGAGCGAGGATCTGCAGCCCTGTAGCTGAGGAGGGAGGGGGAAAGCCCTGTGCTGCGTTAGACTGATGCGGACTCCGGTGGGACACGCTGCAGCACCGGGAGATGGGGCAGGGGGAGACCGCCCCGGCTCGACCCCTTTGGAGGAAGGCGGGAGCCCCAGGCGAGAGAAGCCCGCCGGGGCCAGGGTGCCGAGGGCAGCAGTAGCCGGTACCGGTAGCGAGGCGTACACCAACTGCAGCCCCGGTAGCTCCCTCCCGAGTGCCGCGGTCCGGCTCCGCGCTGCTGCTCCGGCAGCCCCGGCGAGCCGTGCCCGCGATCCTCGCCCTGCTGCAGGGCCAAAGGCGGGCGGCTCCCCCCGCCACGGCCCCCACCGCTTGCGAGCGGAGACGGTGCTGCTGGGCTGTGTACACGCGGGGCACCGTCGTGCCACCCCCCACACCCCCTCCATCCGGCTCCCCGCGAGGGGCCACCCCGTCCCAAACAGATCGCCCCGGGGCGAACGCGGCGGAGACACGATCCCAGCGAGATCCCGGGGAAGCCGGGTCCCGAGCAAGGGCCACGCCGCCATCCCCGGGAGCAGCGCGTGCCCCCGGTCCCCCCTCCCCGCTCGGAGGACGCGGCCGGAGCTCCCTCTGCCGGTAGCGCGACGGGAGCCGGTCCCGACGGCGGAGATGGTGCCGGCAGCATCCACCCCCTGGAGGGGACGCGGGGCCCAGCCACGGCCCCGAGCGAGGGTCGTGCCGCGCTGGGCACTACCGGCCGCGCACAAGCCGGAGCCCTTTATTCACCAGGATTCTCTGCAGGCACAGGCATCCCCGCAGGCTGAGCCCAGGTCCTGTCCTCAACGGGTAAGATTTCTGTCCGCTTCAGAAACAGCTTTCCCCCTTTGCCTGGTAAGTCCCTACATCATACCTCTGTATAAGCATCCCCCTTCCCAAGAGGTCCAGCTAGCCCAAAAACACCTGCAAGAGCAACAGGGAGATGGTCTTGTCTGACCCAAAATGCCCTCTCTGGGCTGAATCCTGCTGGCCTGGGAGCACACTTGGTCTTGGATTCACAGCCTGTGCTGTCCAGCCGGAGACAAATCACACGGCTGTTGGCAAAGCTTCAAGGCCAGCCAGGCCCTCCTGCAGAACCGCCAGAGATGGCGCCGGACACAGGAGGAGATGCAAACCCCACAGCCCCGTCACCAGGAGACCCTCCTGCAAGCCCAAGGCAATGCAAGCGTGACAGCACACAACGTGTGTGACCCCAGGCGTGTGGACAGTGCCTGCTGCACCTGCCAAGGACAGAGCCCCATTTCCTCCCCACACTGCTGAGTGATTCCTCCTTCCAAATACAGTATATGCACCCGTGAAAAAGGCAAAGCTCAGCTGCTCTTTGGCCTCTCTCCACTCCTGCCAAAGCCAACAGACACACGGACACACTGGGAGCTCCATCACATCCCCAACAAAGGCTCCAATGGCAGGGGAGGATGCCAGCCTTCCCCCCTCAGCAGAACACAGCCCAGTAGCCCAACATCTCAGCTGTTGTGCCAATGCAATGCGTGGAAAGGTCCACAAACACATTTGCATGTGCAAGGTAGAGCCTCAGATCAAGCAATTTCCTCACTACATATGTACAGCCTGGCCGCAGCTGCTTTTGATCCGCTTCCCTTTGTATCCTGATAATGCAGGGAGAGCCTTTGTGCCTCGGTCTGTTTATTTAAATGGATTTGGAGCAAACATTTTTTTTTTTAAAAGCTGAAGCTTTGAGCCTCTAAGTGGGTTACCAGATTATATGCTGTCTCCATTTTAATTACATTTGGCTCGTTTTGTTTATCGCATACATTTTGGAGAATTATGCTCGTCGTGAGAATTGAAAACATTTTGCTTTAGAAGATACCTGGATCCCTATAAAGGGATCCAAAAAATCACACAGAGGAGACGACGCATAACTTCCCATCTCAAAGAGCGCTCTCCCTCCAACTAGGATGGGAAAAGAACAACTCCAGAGAACCATACATCCTCCAAGTTCAAGATGAAGCATCCAAACATCAGAAGGATCAAACCAGCACCAGAGTGGCAGGATTTTGGCATCAGCAAACACAGATAAGAGGATGCTCTTGCGTGATCTCAGATCTTAGAGGTGTGAGAGCACAGAGCTTGTTGTGGCCCAGCCAGGGTGTTTGTTGTCCTGTCTAAGTTGGCAGCAGAGCAGGGGGAGCACACGGAGCTTTGCTGTCTCACCTTCGGTGGGCAGAGGAGTTAAATCAGGAGCCCAAGCATCTCCCCAGGGATCCCTTCCCACCTGCCCAGGGTAGACCAGGAATTTGTCTTCCTCAAACACATTGACAGGAGGTGGAGGGGGGGAGCCAAGGAGAGGGAGCACCACTCTGTCCCAGACTCTTGGCAAGAGGTATGGGAAGCAGCAGAAAGCAGCCCCAGAGACCAGAGCTGCACATGTAGGGATTGGGGATGTAAATGAGAAGAAATTTCAGTACAGCATAAGAAAGTAATGAGGTCACATTCACCTCACACGCACAGCCCTGGCCTCCTAATTAAACCAAAGATAGCACAGGAGAGAGGGATAGGGGTGAGCCAGGGACAGCTTGGGTGCTGGCAGGAATTTTAGGGCTGTGGCATTTTTGGAGGCGATGGGGGAAAGGGGCTCACACACCTCATCAAAAACAAGAACCAGAAGCAACACCAGTAAAACTCAGGCAGCAGATGCAACACACCCCAAATTACTCAATAGACCCCCAGCAAAGGACAAGAACAATGACACCCACGGAGGAAGAGGAGGAAGAAGCAGCAGCAGCCCTGCTTTCATACCAGCACAGCCCTCTTGCTCTGCCCAACAGAGCTGCCCCCCTGTTTTGGGGGAGCACTCTCTTTCTTAGCTGTACTTCTAGGAAACACATCACAAGCACTGTTTCACATCCGTGGGGGAGCTTTAGCTGAGCTAAAGACGGCTCTGGCGTGGTAATGGGATTGGAAGCCGGCTGTACGGGAGCTGCACTGAGCTGTAATGGGAAAAGCCTACATCTGTAACCAGTTTAGCAGGAGGCGGGTTGAAGACAGCCTCACCAGAGAGGCTCCGATCCGATGAGAACTGGTCGCTATTTGTTTTGTTGTTGACATACAGCTGCAGTAGCTGTGGGTGATTTTAATAAGACAGGGTAATATTTCTATCGGTTCTGGGAGCTATAGATTGAACCCATGTAGACATCTGGCTCGGGGCTGGGTGATGAATCGCAGCAAGATCCAGCGCTCTCCTCACGCCTTGGAACTGGAGAGAAAACCCACATTTTGTTTTGGATGTCACATTTTGGGGGCAGAGCGGGCTTCCCACGACCAATTCACACTTGAGGGTTGTTGAAGAGTGCTTTGACAGCAGTGAGCCAGCTCTGTCCCTGCCCCATCAGTGACAGAGAGCGCTGTGGGGCCCTCCCACCCCCACCCCTTGCTGTGCACAGGGGTCTCTGGTTGCCTCCATCAGTGAATTAACCTCCTGAGAACCGCTGTTCGCTATCTTTCAGCTGACACAGCTACAGCAGAGACACACCAGAGACCATCCTGCACACCCCTCCTGGGTTTTCTTCCCACCAAACCTGGCCCCACACAGCCCCTGCTCCCTCCAGCCTCGACGCAGCCCTGCTGGGGTGCCCCCATCCCTCAGTGCCCACTGCTGAAATTCTCAGACTGAGGATTTTAGCACATTTTGTGCTTCCAGGACAGCAGAAAACGACCTGGACGGAGCAGACCAGCCCCACATTGAACACAATGGCTCAACCCTGCCTAACCAGGTCCAAAGAGCTGCTTTTCCCCAAACCTTATTTTGCTAATTCTTTTCCCCATCACCAGGGCAGTTTCTTGCCCTCCTCAGTTGTCCCATCAGTGCCTTCACCCCGAGCATCCCAAGACTTCCAGGTCCTGTGCTGCATCTCCAAACCCCAGGGCTGGGTGCTGGCACCAGGAGCCACCGTGGAGGGTTTGGGAGAAACAATTGCTTAATGAAACCAACTGCTCAAGGCTATGAGCAGGGCTTCATCCTCCCCCCTTCCCCTTTAATGAATGTTTTTATTGTCTCTCTCAATCTTTATTAAGTGAAGAGCCAGACAAGTAGTTGGAGGGAAAATATACTACGGCATAAAGCACAACCGCTGCGCAGAGGGGACATCCATGACCAGCACAATCCGTTTGCTGTGCTGAAAGGAATTAATAATTCAGGCCAGGGAATGCTTATTTTTGGCTGATAACCAGCTCTTCCCTGCGTGATCAATGTTTGCACCTTGACTTTTGGGTACACAACCAATCCGTGCCTGAGTACAGCCTGAGTTTTGGGAACTGCTACGTCTGCAAGGGCTGAGCCGCTCGAGGCTGTAGCATCGGTGTGGGCTGAACCTCTTGACTCAGTGAGAGCAGAGCCCAGTGCAGGTTCCAGCTCTGGGGCACAGAATATAAATTATAGCTTTAAAAAGTTATAATAAAAAAATCTGTCTGCCCCACCATCTTAAAAAAAATAATTGCATTTTCCTTAACAACTGCTATTAGCCCCAAAAAACCTCCAGAGGAGAGGGAATCAGCCTTTCCAGGCTCTCCTGGGTGGGTGCTTTAGTGGCCAGATCCTGGCTCTGACCCTCAAAAGGAGCAAAGGTCCATCAGCCCCACAAAGCCAGCTCCCCCAGATGGGTGTGAGGACCCAGCACCACAGAGGACGATGTCCCTGTTCAGGACCCTCTTGCGTTTACCGCAGCTCTGACGGGAGCCTGTCCTTGTCCCTGTGCCTGCCTGAGGGGACACCAGGCCTCACACTGAAGGCTGCAGTGTTTTAGCACCCGGCTCAGATGGGCTCTCTGAAGCATTCGTGCAAAATGAAACACAGCTCTTTTTTGGGGGAGAGGGGGAAGAAGCCCCACCTGAAATCTAGCCTTCTGCTTCTGCCACTTGGTTGAGGCAGGTCCCCATGCAACGTGCTCATGAGGCTTTGCCTTGCTCTCCCCATGGGTGCTGACACCCAGCCCTGCTCCTAGCTCACCCCAACACTGCCCTGGAGACCTGGCTCTGCTGGATGAGGTTACAGAGGAGGAATCCATGCCTCGATGCCCAGCCTCTCCCAACTGAGCACACGCAGGGGGTCAGAGCAGGTCCCTCCTGCCCTCCCAGAGCCCTTTTCCTGAACAGGCACCAGCCTGCAGCTCCAGGAGCCAGAGCACATTCTGAACCCTCCAACCATCCTTCAAAGCCCCCCAGATCTGCATTTCTTGCCTTTTTCTCCCAGGCTCTTTGCCAGCCTAGGAGCCTCCCCCTTCCCAACACCCTCCTCTCCCCACCCCCCTCACGCTGCTTTCGGCTTTCATCTGGTTCCCATGCAGCAGGAGCGCAGGGCACAAGCCGCACGCTAGCACCGCCGCTATCAGCAGCTCCCACTCTAATTGAATCTTCAAATCTTGTCTGACAGGAAGAGACAAGAGGGAAATGAGACGTGTGTTGCCGAGCCCCAGATCCCTGAGCACTGCCAAGCACCAGGATGCTGGCAAGCTCACGCAGTGCTCCCAGGTGCACCCACCTTGGTCCCCAGCACTGCTACAAGCACTTCCAATGAGCCCAAGGAAGGCATCACCACAGCTCTGGGAAGCTCCAGGAAGGAGTGGTGTGAGGTGCCAAAAAGCCACCTGAGGTGAGAAGTCAGGTAGTCACGCAAACATCCAGCTCACACCAGCCAGAGGACAGGCTGCAGAGCTCAGTCCTGGCAGGAACCAGGGGACAAACCCTTGCCCACAGCACACACAGATGTGCAAGGAAAGCTTTTGAGAAACAGCAGCACACCCACAAGTCCCCCACAGCCCTCCCAAATGACCCCAGACTCAAGAAAAGTAGCACCCAGCCATCAACCCACCCACTCTCCCAGGAAATCACAGCATCCAGAGGCACCCAAAAGGCATCTCCATCATCTCCACCTCACCAGCTCAAGGTGCACAACACTGACAAGAGGCCTCACCACAACACTCTTGCCTGGGCTCTTACCCGAGTCCTCAGGAGCTGCAGCCAAAAGAAACCTTCACCCCTAAGCTCCAGCAGCACCTCCAGACACCCTGCCCAGGTCTGGTGGGGAAGGAAAGGTAGAGACTGGAGCAGTGATTAGCACCTGCTGAGCAAGCACTAACTGGGAGAAGGTGGACACAGGAGGAGGAGAGGGCATGGAGAGGATGGCAGCTGTGAGTGGCCAGGCAGGAGCACACCAGGTGTTGGCCCTTATCAAAAGTATTAACAACCTCTGGACTAGTAAAGGTCTCCTAGCACGGTGCCCAGGCTGTGACAGCCCCAGCTGAGCCCCATGTCATGGGAGTCAAACTCACAGAACTTCTCTGGAAAGGCTGGGCTGCCCCAGGGAGCAGGGTCAACATCCTGCCCCAAAAGGGGCCAACGCTATTCCCTCCATTCCCTGGTCCCAGCCTCAGGTGGCAGGTCTGGGGGGCTCTGCACCCTCCGCACTCCTTCCCTGTCCCAAAGCAGCCGCTTCCCCACCAGCCAGGGAGCAAGTTGTAAAATAAAAGCACATTAAATGAGCACACAGCTCTAATAGCAAGGGCCAACAGGCATAGCATCAATGTTTCCTGCTCTCTAAGGAGCGATGGAGAGCAGCAAGGGCAGGGGAAGGGAGAAACACATCCCTCAGGGACCCCAGGAGGAGAGGGGTCAGGATGGGATGGAGAGCAGGGCCGATCCGGGGGCTGGGAAGGAAGGGGAGATGCTGCCAAAACAGTGGGGTGCTGGACTGTAAGCGAGAGCTTGTGCCCTCCATCCCACGGAGCGCAGTGGGACACAGGCAGGAACTCAAACATATATGCTGACCTGAGATAGGGGCTGTGGGCTGGGATGGCTGGAGTGGCTGGGATGGTTAGGACAGCTGAGCTTCCTCCAAGGGAAGAGGTCTCTGTGCCAGCAGGCAAGCTGGGGACACCCCTGAGTGCCACTGAGCCTTCTGCACCCCAAACTTTGCTTCTTCACTGCTCAAGCCCCTTTCAGTCATTATCCATATGCTCACTCCCAACAGCCCTTGACATGGAAGGGGCTTTTCTTATACCCTTTCCCTTTTTTTTTCTTTTCCTTTAAGGCCTCTATCAAGAAATCTTTGTAATTAATGGCCCTTTAAAGTAAAATATAATTAAAAATAATGTGGAGCACGCTGAAGCCTGCTGGCAGCATGCAATGCGGATGGCGGATGGGGAGCAGGGCTGCTGGGTGGCTGTGGATGCTGCAGACCTGCTGCGGTGGTACCCAGGCTGGGGTGAGCAGAAAGATGCTGGGCGAGGCTCCTCCCCACCTCACTGAGCCCTAAACCAGTTTCTAAATCTGCGAGCACTGGGCTTCTCCATCACACCCATGGGGATGCAGGGTCATGCTCTGCCTTGCCTTCCTGTGGGAGATGGGGTGCAGGTGGCTCTGCTGTGGGGAGATGCTGAACACGAAGCCCCCTTTTAGGAGGGGACCCAATCTCACCTGGCTGCTCGTGGGGCTGCAATGGGTTGGTCTGTACCCAAGGGAGCCTCCTTGTGTAGAAAAGTCTGATTTTCACACTTTTGAAAAGCCAGGGTGGGAGAAGCAGCTTGTCAAGCCCCCACCAAGGCCTGCACTCTCCAGTCCCCCTCTTGCAGGAGCCAGGGCTATGCAGAAGCGTGCAAATGAGGACTGGCTCATTTAAATTTAATGCTGATGAGGAGATCTTCCTCCTCTTTCCAGCAGAGAGCAGATGTTCTCGTTTCACATAGGCAAGGCGTCTCTAAATCACTCCCCCAGCAGCGAGGTGGACAGTGATGTCATTGTTTATAGGTTATTAGTTATTATTTCATAGACAAACCTGACATTTTTCCCTTTTAAAGATACATTGAGATGGATTCTGGGTTTGTGCTGCTGCAAATATCCTGGCAGTCCCGTTGTTCTCCTCCTTCCAAGATTCAGGCTGCTTTCCTCATCGCACATAATTAAAACAGCACTTTGAATTTTCAGCAGCTTGCAACATCTTCATGATATACAGGAACCCAGGCAACAGCTCGCTCCCGAGCCCAGCCCTGCCAAGAGACAGCACCCAGCGAGCGTGCGAGCAAGGCGTGTGTGCATGGACGTGCAAGGGACGTGGCGCGGGAGGTGGAGGAGCGGCACGGCAACCCCGGCAAACCCTGGGCACCAGCCACATCCTGGCCGCTCCGTGGGGTCCCCAGCTCTGCACTGGCCCCGGGTGCTCCCCGCTGTGCTGGCTTGGGGGTGCCGGTGGTACCCAGGGTGCTCTTATCTGGTTCGGCAGGGTTTAGCTGAGTCACGCAGCCCATCCCTGGCCTTTCTCTGGCATGAATCATAATGACCCGTAACGAATCCCCAGGCAACACAATCTTCAGCTGCCCCATGGTGGAGCTGGAGCGGGGAGGGTATCCCCCTTTTCTTGGAGTACCGAGCAGGTTTGGAGATGGCAAGGCAGCCTTTGAGCGTTCAAAGCTCCAGCCTTTCCTGCAGGAGCCTCTGAGGAGCACCCCAGCTCCCCAGAGCGCTCAGGGACGAGGGGTGAGTGTCTGGCAGCCCTCCCACCAAGCGCCAGGCACTGATGGGCTCACTGCCTGGTCCCTGCCTCTGCTTTGCTGCTGCTCCTGCCATCCCAGAGACAATGTGCTCCAGAAGCCTTGTCCTGCCTCAAACGCTCATAGTGGTACGAAAGGCACTTTGGGGGCTGCTGCAGTGGGAAGCCAAGACCCAGCTGTGGCCCAGATGGCTTCATCTCCCTGGGACAGACCTGGCCACCCCCAGCACACCAGCCCTGACCACAGCACTTGGTCACCCCCAGCTCACTGAGTCCTGAGACCCGCCCGGAGAGCCACTCTCTGCGGTGCCTGGACTCTGCCAGCTCAGGGCAGACCCAATTGTCCTCACTTGGCCACCCAAAACTCCTCCAGGGCTTCCTCCCACCACAGCCCCATCAGCTCACCATTGAAGGCTTCGCTGTGACAGCCCTGCCCCAGCCCCAGCACAGACCAGCGAGCTTTCACTTGTGTCCCACCCCGCAGGCATCCCCACTCAAGTGGCATCAAGACAGGAACACGATCCGAGCTGTACTCCAGCCCAAACCAGGCTCCCTTCAGTCCTTGCCCTGCAAGACCCGAACCTCAGAAACCTCTGGAACAGGCTGTCCAGGGGGTGTGGAGTCTCCTTCTCTGGAGAGATTCAAGACCCATCTGGACACCCACCTGTGTGACCTGTCCTAGGGAGCTGCTTTGGCAGGGGGGTTGGACCTGATGATTTCTTGAGGTCCCTTCCAGCCCCTACGATTCTGTGATTCTGTGATTACCCCACGCCCCCCTGAAGCTGCCCCTGCCCTTTCTGTGCCCCAGTTCCCACCCATACTGGTGTGACTGGGGAAGCTCACATCCACAGGATTGCTGGCGCGTGTGCACAGTGCTGGCACACACAGAGAGCTGGCAACGAACAGGAGCCTATTAGTGCTCCCCTAACCAACGGAGGGGAGTTAATGACATCAAACTGGCTTGGTGGTGGTGGTGGTTTTGATTATATATATATTTTTTTTTTTTTAAGGTCTGTCTTCTATCTGTCATTACTGTTATATTGCATAACGGGGTAGAAATCTGAATGAAGTTAATACCCACCGAGCGTGGTGCAGAATATTCATGTACTGGGAGCCAGAACGAGGCAAATGTGAATCTTTATTACCAGTGGAGGTTGTTAAATATTTATATTTTCTGTTTGAGACACGCTGTGACACATGAAACTCAATTAGAATATAACTAAAACCCATGCTAAATTATAGATAGATGGCAACAAATGAAGGGGGAGCTGCCTGAGCCCCCCACCCACCCACCCAGCCTGGGGCATGAAGGTGACAACTTTGGGAGAAGAGGGCAGCCCCAGCAAAGGCACCGTGGTCTCGTAGCAAACAGCCAGCAAGCTTTGGCAGCGTTGCATTTCTTTTGCAGGGCTGATTTCTGCCTGGAGACATCCCAAAGGAGACACTCGGGGAAGCAGGATGGATCCTGGCTCCCTGCAAACCACCCTACACCTTTGTGTAAAGCAGCCCCAGACATCCCAGTGGTCCTGAAGCATCACAAGGACCCCCAAGCCCCCCACTCCTGGGCTGTGTTTATCTTAATTCTGATGTGCTTAGTAATGAAAACCACGCTGAAAAGGACAGACAGATGTTACAGGGAGTGTATTTGGGGGCTGGACACTGCGCCGGTGCCATGCTGTGGAAATGGCTGGAGGTTTCTATTCCTTGGTTTGCTGGAGATGAGCTCAGGACAAGGTCAGGGCTAGAAAATTAGGGGGTGAAAGGCCTGTGGGGTTAATTCTGTTACCGTTTGCTCTAGGAGATGCTCGCCATCACCAGCAAGGCTGGGGAGCGGGGATACCATGCAGAAGTGTGCTTTAGGCGGCTGCTGCCAGGGTTCAAACCAAGCAGCACCTCTGTGGGTGGACAGACAGACAGACAGGCAGACGGCTCCCAGCCCAGACAGGTGTTTTCTGCTGGATCCTGCACCGTGCTGAGCCCCCAGGATGCTGGGATTCCCCTCAGTGGCTGTGGGGGAGCATCCTGCAGGAGCATCCCTCCGTGTTGCCATGGAGATGCAGTTCAGGAGAAGCCTGAGTGCTGTACCCCTGCGGGGGCGGGGGGCGCTGCAGGACCCCGACTCCACCATAGCCTTTCCTCTTGGCTACCCCGGGAGATAAAAGTGATTTTAGGGCTTCATTAATGCCGCAAGGAATTGAGGCAGGGGGAGTGCAGGGTCTGTCCCGGGGTCAGAGCCAGAGCCCTTCATTAGTGGCGCTCACCAGGACTGTCATTAGCCTGTGATGAGGGACACACCAGCAAAAGGACAGACAGACAGACAGGGAGGGAGGGCATGGAGAGGGAACAGCAGCTTCCCAGAGGGGTTTGTACCTGCACTTCTCAGCTTGGCAGCCCCAAAGGACCCCGAGTCTCTGCTGCCCTCCCCCTCCTGCTCCCCTTTGGCTGGAGGGGCAGCGGGGCTCAGCCAAAGTGGTACCAACCCCCCTGTCCTGCACCAGCCGTGGGTAACCCAGCCATGCCACATCCACCATAGAGCCTTTGCTCCCTGGAGCACATTTCCAGCCTGATTTCATCCTAATTTTGTATCCTACCTCCTTTTGTTCTGTCTGCCTCCCATGTGGGGTTCTCTGCCCCCATCCCCCTCCCTGGCTGTCTCCTCACTGGCATGAGGACCAAATGTGGCAAGAACTTCATTTTGCCAACAAACGATTCCATTTAGTGAAAAAAACAGCAATACAGAAGAAAAAAACATAATTTAAATGTAAATTATGACTTTGCCAAGGCTCATGAGCGGAATCCCTTCCTTCTCATGGACCTGCGGGGATGCCCAACCTGTGGAGGTCACATTTTCCATGGAGAGAGGAAGGAAAACTTTTCCCCATGCCCACAAACCTGCTGCCAGGAGGTGTCCATCCCAACCAACAATCCCATGGAGCTGATCCCCCTCATACTGGGGGAGCAGGGAGGTGCCTAGGGATGCCTGGCAACCACATCCCCCAGCCCACAGACCCCACTAGTGCAGGCTCTGACCCCCCCAGCATCAATCAATCCTTACCAGGGCTTGGCCTCAGTAATTGAGGTTTTAATTCCTCACAGGAATTAACTGCTCACAGAGAGGGGGCTGAGTTCTCAGCCAGGCTGCCAACACCCCCACTGCAAGCAGAAATAATAATAATAGTAATAATAATGACAATGCCAGCACTTCCCAGCATGGTGTCTGGTACCAGAGGCTGATAACCCAGCTCTGCTGATCTGCTCTGGGTGAAACAAGTCTCTTTGGGGACCAGACAGATCCTTGGCCAGGGTTGGGGGAGCGAAGGGGAGCTGCCGACCACAAAAGCAAAGCCAGAGACCTCCCCCTGCCAGGGCTCAGTCCCCAGCCCAGCATCCCACAGGCTGAAGGGTCCCCTAACACCACGGGCATCTTACCCTTGTCCCGCCAGGACACATGGAGGCCCCAGGGTTTGCAGTGCAACCCTCCATCGACCTCAGCCTGAAGCTTCACGCTACGAGCAGGACCATCCCCCTGGCACTTCTGCCTTCGCTACTCTTTCTAAATTAGATTTTGCTCTTTTCTCTGTTATCCCTACCAACCCTTTAGGAGCAGGGGAATAGTTTCATCCCCTTCTTCTCCTCCTTTAATTTCCTGTCATTCACCAAAACATCGATTCCCTTTCTTGCCTGCTTTTCCAGGAGATGAACGCTTCTGTGCTGGACACGCTTTGCACATCCCAGAGGCAGCCAACATCCCCAGCACGTGGTGTGTGGGAGCAGCTCCTGCACCCCTCAGCAGCTGATGGAGACATCGGTCACAGCCATGGAAACCTGAGTTTTTAGAGCACAAGATAGTGAGGAAGAGGTGCTGAGCAGGGTAGAAATCCTGGTGCTGCCAATGCGCTAACCCAGTGCCCAAGAGGGACAAGAAGTCATATGTGGGAGCAGATTCTGGTCCAAAGACAGGACCCAAGAGCTTCTCACACATCTCCAGAGGGAGGGGGACCCCCACTCCATCACTCCCCCAGCTGCAGGGCCACGTGACCACGGGGCTGGGCTGATATCAGTACCACCATACCCAGCAGCCTGGCTCTATCCAGGTCCCCATGACTAATTTGAGATGCAGAGGACATTTTTAATATGCTGCTATAAATATTCATGGGCTGTCAGCTATGAAAAAGGACCCTACGTCCCGCCACAATGCCCTGCCAGAAGGCAGCACATGGGACAGACCAAGCCCTTGCTGGTGGCCAGGGGCGTCAGAAGCCCCTGGGACATTCCCGGCTTAGACCAGCGAGCATCCTCTTGTGAGGTTGCCTGCTCGCTGCACACCCTGCAGACATCCCAAGCCAGCTTCTGCCCAAATTCTGGTCAACGTTCAAGCCAGTTTCCTCACGCCCATGACGTCCCCAGCAAGGATGGGGGCGAGCGCACCGGCACGGGCGGGGGCTGGCTGTCAAACCCATGCCTCGAATCCCGCAGAGCCGAAGCTCGCGCCTGTCACAGCAGCCTCCAGTCTGCTGAGCTGCAAAAAACCCGATGAAAGCCTTGTGCTGAGTTGCAGTTCTGCTTTGCTGGCGTGCATCCCCTGAGGGACTGCCTGCCACCGGCTCCCACATCCCCACTTCTCCCTCCTGGCCCCACATCACTTGGGCATCGCCACTAGCCCCAGGCCGCAAAGCATCACCCCAGAGAGCTACACAGACCATCTTCTGAAGATCCATCGATTCCTCTTTCATCTGCTTCACCCCCGCCTATTGATCCGGTTTAGCCTCTGTAACTCAAACTAAATTAGCTGCTTTTAATCTGAGGATAATTGCAGTGAGCCCAGCTCTGGCTGTCCCAGATTCACCGGAGTTGGGGACAGGGAGAAGAGTTCTGGGTCAGGCAGGGATGTTCAAGTTCCTTGTCTGTGGGTAAATCCCCGAATAACCCAGCAGGCATCAACCCCAAGGCACCAGTGGAATGAGCTTCAGGACATCCATGCTGCGGCCAGAAGAACCCTGTGACTGGGGTCCCATCCTGCTTTTCCAGCTGGAGATTTGTTCCCAAAGCATGGGCATCGCTGCCCAGCTCCCGCTTGCCCCAAGCCCCGGGGTCCCTGATGTGGGTTCCAGCCGTAGCTGGTACTAGGAGTCATCATCCCCTGCTTCTGCCAGGCTGCAGCACACACAGGGTTAACCCCAAATCCACCAGCCATGGGGAAAGGAGCAGCCTCAGCCCCGCTGGAGCTGTGTATAAAACCCCAGATGAAAAGCGTAGCCTGTTCCCCTTTGATTAGCAGCCAAGGCTCCCCGGGAGCCCTCAGCATCTCTCGCCTTTAATTTAGCAGCTCACACAGTGCTGCAGGCACCAGAGATGCCACCGGCACCTCACCTGGACTGACAGCCTGGAACAGCACCTGCGGGACATCCCTGCACTGCTGACAAAGCCATTAGGGACCTACAGGGGTCCCTGTCCCTCTGAGCACCCCAAAAATCCCCCTACTAACCCAGCACTCACAAACCTGCACCCAATTCCCTGGACATCCTCCTCCGCCCTTCCGTGAAGCCTCCAAAATACTCATTTAATTTCAATTTAATGCAGCAGTTACTGCGGTCAGTAAATACCAAAACCATATTAAAGGAGGATTAATAGCCGTGTAATGGCCAAGTGTCTATTGCATAACCCTTAATAAGTGCGGACGGCCTCCTGCTGCCCTCCCACCGTGCCCCGGGTGCTGCAGGGCCTCCAGCCATCCCCTCGCACCCTTCCCAGCAGTGGCCGAGGCTGACAGTCCCATGAGAAAGGGGTGAGGCTGCTGCAGCTCTGCCAGTCAGGAGGGGGAAGATCTCCAAGCGACAAAGTTGGTGGAAAAGGAACAGGTCGCAGCTGCAGTGCCTGTTTGGAGCTGCCAAGCATCGCATGGGGATGATAATCCCCAAAACTCCTTGGCACTCCCTCATGCCCATGGCAGCCAGCCTGGGATGGCTGAAAGGGATGGCCCCTGGAGCACATCTGGCCTGTAAAATACAGGTGTGAAAGAGCTTGGTTGTACCCCCTTTGGGTTTTCTCCCTGGGGAGGGGAGGCAGGCAGCGGTCTCATCCCACCTCCCCATCACACCCAGTGCTCACTGCGCCCAGCAGCATCCCAGCACTTGCAAGGGCAGAGCCACTGGCTGGTCTCTGAGGTCCCCCCACTTAGGGGGTGCCGCCCTGAAATGCAGCATTTGGAGCCCCCAGCTTAACCTGGCCAAAGAGAGCTGGAGCACATGGTGGCTCTGGGAAAGGCCAAGCAGGGCACACGCTGGAGCAGCAGATGCTTGTCATAGGAACAGCTAGGATGGCTTGGAATGAGGGGAAACTGAGGCACCATCCGAGCCAAATGGAGCTCCACTGCAGAGGTCCTGTGCCATGGTCTGGTGCTGCCCCTCCAACCCCCGCAGTCCCTGGCACAGATCTGCAGAAAGTTGGCTCAAAAAGGGAAAAAAAGCACATTTTGAGCAAACGTTGGCCAGCTTCAGCTGCAAATTCACTTGTCAGGAATACTGGAATTACTGGGGCTGGATGGCGTGAACATCTGTGCAAAGCGAGTGCTGAGGCAGGGAGGGGGAGTGGAGCTGGCTGCCTGCAGATGATCTGGTGGGATGCAGCCAGCCCCTGGGAAGAGGGCAGCCGAGACCCAAAACATCCCCCCACCTACCTCCTGGTGCAAGAGGACCCTGGTGAGCTCCCCAAAACACTCTGGGGAAGAGGCTATGGCTCAGGGACTCACCACACCAGCTCGCTGGCTGCAAATTCCCTCTGGACGTGGGAGGAAAGGGGCTCAACAGCACAGGATGGGCACAGAGGGACTGCTGCACCAGAGGGACTCCACCCCACATCTCCTGCCCACCTTCCCCTCCTGTGGATCTGTCTGCACTGGGGCTCCACAGGCTTCCCTGACATTTTGGGGTACAATGGGGCTTTTGCATCACTTCCAGAGCAGCTGTGATCAGCAGCTGGCCCTTTCCAACTTCCTCCCTCACAGGCACCACTGCAGCCCCTACTTGCCTATTTATGCCCAAAATAACCCCCGGGGCAGGAGCTAATCAGCAGGAGCAGATGGGTGCTCAAGTGTTGACTAATTGGGTTCTCAGGTACTGACTAATTGGGTGCTCAGGTGTTGGTTAACTGGCCACCCAAGCATGGAGCAACCAGGCGCTGAGGCGTGCTCTAAGTGGGTGCTCACACGTGACTGAGCCGCTTGGCTGTGGGCTGGGTACCCATGCCCAGGCACCGTGTGGGAAGCAACTGGGCACAGAAACCTCGTTAATTTGCCCAATGTACCTTCTCAGAGGGCCTGGAAACAGGGATGTCCAAATTGCACACACACACACACACACACACCCCACCTCCACATGCACGCGCAGCCCTCCCTGTGTGTCTTTGAGGGGGAGAAGACAACAGAGTTGGACCCGGGCTTGAGGACATCCTCCCTCTCCTGCAGATGCAACATCACAAATAACAAACAGCTTTCAAAGCCCCATCTCCCATTGATGTCACATCAATGCCAACAGAGATAAAAGCCAAGAGACCCAGCATCAGCACCGGCTTTGCTGGGGAATATTAATTAGAGGGAAAACCTCATTAGAGCAGCAAGGGTGGCCGCCGGTGCTGCCTCCCTCCCACTGTGTGCCCCAGACCTCCAGAAGGGACATGATGGGCGTCACTGCTCATGGCTGCCTTGGTGGGCTGAGCCGTGGGGTGCACCCCAGGCACCCCAGTGTAAGAGTTCCAAATTACCATGTCGAAAGGTTGCATTTTTTCCTAATTATTCAAAAAACAGGAAGGGGAAAACCTGCTTCTCCCCATCCATCCATAGCTGCTGGAGCTTCCAGGGAAAGCCAGACCATGGGCAGTGTGATAACCCCATCTCTGCACCCTCCAGAGCCCCCTGATGAGGAACCCACCCATGGGATCACGAGGGGAAAGCAGCACTTGGGTTCTCTCATGCATTTTGGGATGGTTTTTGCCAAGTCTGCAGCTGGACCAGAGCATAGGGGAGCACGGGATGCTGCCTCCTGATGCCCTGAGCCTTCCCACCAGTGGAGACAGGAGTCTGCCCAGGGCAAAAGGAAACATGGGAAATGGATCCTGTGAGGTAGCGTGGGACCCCTCAGCACTGCATCCCCACTCCATCACTTCCCCAGAACCAGGGTGAGCTGGGCAGCGCTGTCCCCATTAATTGCCCATTAATCAAAGGCACTTGCAGCCAAGTCAGTAGGACAGCAACAAGAAAGCAGGGAGGGAAGAAGCATCCCCAGGAGGGTTGAACCACCATGGCCCTGCCCTCCTCCAGCACTGCCTGCCAACAAGGAGCAGGACCCATACCCAGTTCCTGGGCAGCAGCAAGGTAGAGGCACCAGGAGGACCAAGATGCCACAACATCAGTTATTTAGCACAAGGAACTTCACTTCCTTTTGTGTTTTTTATTCTGAGGTGAGCCCAATCCATCCTGACAGGTTCACAGCACATTTCTGCCCAGCGGCTGCTTACAGAGATGCCTCAACAAGCAAGACGACGCCAGGGAAAGGCACCCTGTGCCTGTACAACAGGGGGGCTGGTGAGCACCAAACCAGCTTGGTACCTTGCCCCCCAGCACCGTGCCAACTTAGGGATGGTGGCCACATTTGAACCTGTCTGGTCCTGGGGCCCAAGACATCTGGGCTTCCCTGTGGGGAGCTCAGCACCAGCCCTGCTCTCTGAGGATGCTCTCCTGGCACGGACACAGCACCAACCCGCTCCAAGCATTCTTGAGGACGGGTGTCATGTCAATCCCCACAGCAGAGATGCCAAGTTAAAAAAAAAAAAAAAAGAGAGAAAAAAAGAGAAAAAAAGACAGAAAAAACCCAGAAGAAAGCAGTCAGCCATCTGCCAAACTGGCAATTTTCAGCTGGATTTCCAGAAACACTTCAGCTTTTAAAACCAAGAGAGGAGAGATATAAACTCCCTCCTCTTCCATAAGCATAGAAAGCATTCATGAGATGAGGTGTAAAATTCCTCTTTGACTTCAAAGGCATTTCTCCTGGCTGGTTACCCCCAAATCCTGGCACAACCCGCTGGAAAGCCGGCGGGCAGCGTGGCTTGGCATTGCTTTGCTGCCAGATGCCCGTATCCCACCAGCTGAAGTGAGGGCTTCAGTGCCGGGGGAGCCCTGGGGTGTCAGAGGGATGCTGATAACACGGCGCTTGCCCGTTTGGAAACAAGGAGGAAGAGGAATGAGTGGGAGGAAAGAGAGAATGAAGTTTACACTGCAGCTAAGAGAGCTTGGCAGTTGGCAACAGCGCCTTGCTTCTGCCAGGATGGGTTATCTCCCTCTGCTCGGCAGAGATACCAAGACCTGGCCATGCCATCCCCATAGCCAGTGTCGGCAGGATGCAGCCAAGCCCTGAGGGAGGATGGGCAAGACCTCTGGTCCAGCCTGGACTTTGCCAGGGAAGCTCAGAGCAAACATCCCCCTCCTCAAACACTGGCCAAAAAGGTGAGTTTAGGGGCTATTTCTTGTGCTGTTATCAAAACTTTATGCAATCAAAGGCAGGGGTGAGGCTGGGGCAGCTGCAGCCCTGAGCACCCTGGCCAGCAGCACCCAGCCTGGCCAAGCAGCCTGGACAAACCCCGCTGAGATGCGGGTGGGACAATTCCCCATTTGCCATCCCCGTGGGGAATCCCCAGCCAGAGCAGTGCCAGGGAGGGCACCCACCCATAGGGGTGCTCAGGATCCCAGGGCAGCTGTGGGGCACACCAGCCCCCTCAGCTCCAGGGGTCGCCAGCCCCATGCCTGCTCTCTCCAGCTGTCCCAGCCCCAGGGAAGCTCCCCACCTCACTGCGGGTCCCAGGGGAAGCAGGGCAGCCTCACAAGTCCCATCCTAGTGCGGATGCAGGCACCGGCTGTCAAGCCTTGCACAAAGAACACGAGACTTTCAGAAGCCCTTTCTCAAGCCGTTTGGAAGCACTGGGGCTGGCTCTATTGTTTCCATCAGTTGTGGCAATCAGCAGGTTTTTTGCATGCACTATATATTAACTTTAGGTTAGAATCTACCCTGTAATGGAAAAATACCATGGCTGTCGTAACCAGTAACGCTTTCAACAGCTCTTGACTCCCAAGTCATCCAGGTGCTTTTGACAATGTTACCCTGGGGTTGCTATAGGAACACTAATAGTTTTCCCATCTGACTTCTCCATTAACGCTGGGATTTATATTTAATTTGTTTTCCTTTCCCTTGGCATGAAGAGGCCAGGAGCGAGTGCGTGCGCAGGGGGAGGAGATGCTGCTCGGTGGGTTTCTCCTGGCCATGCCAAAACCAGCACCAGGGACCAGAGACGGTTCTGCTGAGAGCAGAGCAGCAGCACAGGCAGAGCCCAGAACCTGACACACTGCGGGCAGGGAAGGGCACAGCCCCACTGGACTGCCAGGAACTCTCTGGGAGGCAGCTCATGCCCAAGGTGGCTTTATTACAGGTCTCTCCCCTGTTCCCAGGCTGGTGTGCCAGTCTGTCTCCCTGTGACCTTCTGCAGGCAGAGGGGCAGAGAGGTTCATGGGCAGAGCATCCCACGCAGCTCCTGGGGTGAGGTGACAGGCAGGGAGCAGGTGAAGTTGCTGCAGAGATAGGCGGTGGCTTTCCCATCCTTCCTTTCCAGGGACGTGAGGAAAGGCAATTGGTGGTAGAGGAACCCAGAGCTGTCTCCATCTGCTACCATCAGCACCTGCCCGAGAAGGAGTTGTGAGAGCACAGCCAACACCAGCCGGTCCTGCCCTCCCCATAGACACACCAAGCACCAGCAGCATCCCCCACATGCCTGCCCAAAGGCAGGAAGGGACAGAGAGCCCAGGGGACCCAAATCAGCCCTCTGCCAGGGTCCCACGGCAGCCACCTCTACACCACAACTGCATCAGAGGGAGCTCATGGTCCTCACCATCCCCAGCACTTGGCCTCCCCTTTGCGCACCAGACAGGTGGGGATGAAGCCCAGCACCCACAGGCCAAGAGCCAGCCAGCTCACTGGGGACACCCACCCAGCCCAGTGCACCCCAGCCGCAGCACTGCCCCATCCCAGCCTGCAGCCCAGCTCCTCCAGCCATCCAAACAGTTCCCAAATTCTCAGACACGGGGTCGCAGTGGGTGGGGGGCTCTCTGGGCTGACACACAGCACCAGCCAGGGGCTACTGTGATAATGAGCTTTTTCTGAAAGGGAAAATGTTTGTCAAAGCCTCAGGGGGCTCCTCAGGGGACAAGCCAACTGGCAGGGAGCCTGGTGCCCGCAGGGATGGGAAGGCTGAGCAAAGCACAGACCATTCTAAGGCCTGAGGGACGGCAGCAGCATCCTGCTGCTGGAGCATACAGCTGCCCTTCTCCAGCACCCAGCCCCACGTGTGCCTGCAGCAGCACCTGCTGAGCACCCACACGCTCACTGCATGTTTGCGCTGCTCATGCCGCCACCAAACACAGACGCCCTGACTCCCAGCAGCATGCAGCAGCTCTGGCCACAGCACTGCTTGCCCAGCATGTGGCACCCTCTGCCCCCAGCCCTGGCACTCGCAGGGACACTGCACAGCCCCCCAGCCTGGCAGGGGCAGGGGCTCACCCTATGTGCCCAGGGGGTCACCGCATCCCCAAGCCCTTGCCCTGGAAGATGGCAGGGGGTGCAGTCCCATCCTGTCACCCCACATCTCCTGCTCAGTCCCTGCCCTGACCCAGCGCTGTCGCAGACCGGCTCCCTGCCTGCCTCCTGCTCCCCCCGCCTTCCTCGCCTTTGTCTGGAATTAATTCTAGGAGTGATTAATTACCAATTCATGTCCAATCTGAAATTCATTATTCATTTTTCTCACAAGCTCCCTAAGGTCTTCTTGCAGGGCCAGGATGAAGGCAAGCGGCAGGCTAGTGCTCTGCAGCCGAGGAGATAATGGGATCCTTCATAATTACCCTAAAGACCATTAACAGGGCAGGGATCTATACCAGGAGCCAGGATCCAGCCCTGGAGCAGGGATCCAACCCCTCTGCTCTGAGCTGCAGGGAAGCAGCCGCTGGCATCGCCTCCAGACCACTCACATCCCTGCAGCAGCTGCCTGTGGCAGAGGGCTCCTCTGGGCACAGGGTCCATTTAAATCTGTGACCTCAATGCCATTTTATCATCAGCATCTCGTTACAGCAAGGATTTCAATGTGAGATTTGTAAGGAATTAATTACTGGAACGACCTAATTAATTGTGTTCTTGCAGATGAGCCTAGCCCTCAGCACCCCACCGGCACCAAGGGAATGGGGGTGGCAGGGGACATGGCAGTGACATGTGCCCAGCTCCTTGGCAAAGCCAATTCCCAAAGCTGCCACATCCCCAGAGCGGGTGATCTGGGGCTGCTCTGCCTCAGGCAGCTTCTTGGGGTGGGGAAGGAGAGCTGGGGAGCAGATGGAGGGGACTGAAGGCAGTGGGGAAAACGAGCATCAGCATCTCCATGGGATGCAGTGCAGGAAGAGGGATGGCTGTCAGGAGACCGCAGGCTGCTCCCGAATTCGGTGACCCCCGAGCAGTGTGACTCTCCTCCTTTCTCCCCATTGCCCCTGCAAGAGCTGAGCTGTCTCCAGGGAATGAGTGCAGTGCCAAGGAAGCATGGCAGGACGGCTCAGGGGAAGCATGGCTCTGTGCTCTGCCCAGCCCCAGCACTGAGGAGCTCAGCTCCTACCCATCCTGCACACCCAAGCCTGGGGAAGCTCACACCCACCCACACACACCCATGGGGCAAAGAGCTTCACCAGCTGAGATGCTGCCACTTTCCTTCTTCTGGAAAACAAACCCAGGCTGCTGAACGAGCTGGCTTCTGCCCCATCCCACCATCACAGCACACACAAGGGCAGGCACATGCAGACCCCTGCCCTGTCTGCTGCCAGCCCTGCAGCCCCCCTGCACCCCTGCACGCTCCACCCCACTGCACACAGCCTGGGTGGGCACTGCCAACCTTGGGCAGCTCCCACCCACCCCATGGCTTCACTCCCCCATGCAAATGTTCACCCAGAGCACCTACCCGTGCTCTTCCTCCATGCTTCAAGGAAGGAAATAACCCCAGGGGAGATGGGCCTACCCCAGGGGAGACGGGCCTACCCCAGGGGAGCAAAGCATCCCACCAGCCAGGCTTGTTAGCAGCTTAGCAGGAGAGAACTGAGCAGCACGGGAGGAGAGGGAATGGTTGTGCTATTTGCTCTGCTCAGGACCCCGAAGCCGATGGCTGTTTCCAGCCCAGGGCCCACGTGGACCCAGGGGACCACTGGCTGAACCAGCTGCTGGGAAAGGGAGCAGGTTATTCTCGGCGGTGCGGGGCTCCCTGCTGCCACCACGGCACTTCCCGTCCCTGCAAACTGGGTCACCCGCTGTAATCCTTCAAAGGGAGAGGAAGAGCACAGGAGCAGAGGCCTCGCACAGAGCCCAGGGACCAGCGCAGCAGATGGCTCTGCTGGGTGGGAGATGACAGAGGAAGGACTGGAGCTGTGTTCCCACCCATTAAACATTGCTGGGCAGACAGGCAGAGGCTCAGGGATGAAATCCTCCGTGGGCTGAGCTAACACAAGGACAGAGCGGGACCAGCCGTCCCCAATTCACCCCAGCTGGGGCTACAGAGGGAAAGTGGTGCCTTGGCCCCGGCGCCAGCTCCCCACCACATGCTGCAGCTCGCCGCACCCATCCCTGGCACCAGGACCCTGGCAGGGGGGAATGGATCCAGTCTAGAGGCCAAAATGCCAAGTCACCTCTCTTGCAGCCCAGTCCTGCTTCCCTTGCCTCCACAGCCTTGCCAAGGTGTGAGCCACCACTCTCCAGGGCAGGGACACTGCCCATGCGGTGTGACAGGCACCAGCTGCCATGCTGCCCTTCCCTGCCAGTGCCGCAGGCTGAAAACAGCTCTGTCCCCAAGGCAGCACTGGACCCAGGATGCACCGAGCAATGCACCTCTGAGCAGGGACACAGACGAGCAGAGCAAGGCGGTAACCCCAGCGCAGCTGCGGTCAAAGCTTTTGGGAAAGGCCAGTACCCGCAGGCAGGGTTACCCCCACCCACAACAGAGTCAAAGCGACTCCCTCAAGGACGCAAGGGTGGCTCCAGGCAGAACGTGACCCAGACACTGTCTGGATCCACACCGGGCATGACATATCTGCTCCAGAAAGGAAGGTTTTCCCTTGAGAGATGAGCACTGGGGACGCTGGGCTCAGGCTGAGAGCAGCGTAAACAGCCAGCAGCGACAGCAGCCACAGCTGCACCGCTTCCTGCACCAGGCTGCCAGTGCTCTGCGCCAGGGAGAGGGGTGCAGGGGCTCGGCCAGCCGTACTTACTAAGGGCTGGATAGGACACTGCCTAGAAGGGAGGCAGGACAGAGGAGGAAGAGGATGGATGCTACACAGCCACACCAGGAGAAAGGATGAAGGCACCAGCAATGCAGGCAGCAGCATAAGTGTGATGGCAGCTGGCAGGGAGTGGCCGGGCAGAGCGCAGGGGAGGGCTGGCAGGCAAGGTTGGCACCTCTACCTTGTTTGGGCTGAAGACGGAGTGGAAGCAGCGCAGCATCTCTTTTGTGTCTTCTTCTCGGGGGTCCCCACAGATAACGACCTGCCAGGGGACAGCACGGGTGGCAGGAGGGAGAAATAAGAGAGCTGTGACTGCACCCACACCACTGCTGGGCCCCCTCTCTGTGGCAGGTCCCATAGGGGACACATGAGCCCCAGCCCATACCTGTTTTAGGGTGTGATGGAAGACAGCGGTGGCCCGGGCCATCTCTGGCAGGGTTATTGGGATCTTCTGGAGCCTCTCTGAGAAAGCAGACAAGATCTGCCCAGCTTTTTCCACCCACTCCATGTGACCAGAGTAACAAGCCGCTCGGAGCAGATTTGTGACAGCGACAGAGTTGGCAGTAGGCTCTGCACCATCTTGGTCTGCAAGGGACAACAGCTTCTCCATCAGCTCAACACCTCACCATCCCACAGCTTGGTCCTCCAGCTGCCCCACACCATAACCTCTGGGACCACATCCAGGTCTCCAAACTCACCATCCTTCAGGCGCAGGAGCAGAGAGGGATCACCAGCCTCACTGGAGAAATACGCAAAGCCTTTGGGGTCCCAGAAGAGCTCATCTTGCATGTGCTGGAGCTGCAGTGCCCACTCCAGCCAGCCCTGGTCCAGTGAGGCTTCATACAGGTCAAAGAGAGCCTGGATGACGAAGACGTAATCCTCCAGGAAGCCCTGAATGGGAATGGCACTGCAGTGGCAGACAGGGAAGGAGCATCAGGGACACTGGCCAGGTAGGAAATGCTCTCCATCCCAGCAAAGCCCTGCCTACTGGTCTCTGCCACTCAGATCCAAGATAAGCACTGGCTGTGCCAAGTCACCACACAGCTCAGCCCTAGGCACAGCAGGGAAGGGCAGGCTCCTGCCAGCTTGAGAGGTGAGGAATGGGAAAGGATTTGACCTTAATTCCTCTTCACTGGGTGGGGGGCACCAATCCATCCCAGACTGCATTGGAGGCAGCTCTGTGCAAGGCCTCCCTCCAAGTTCAGTCCTGCCTAAAGAGGAGGACACGGACTACCAGGGCCTGGGCAGCTCCCGCAGGTTGGCCAGTGGGTCTGGAGACCCTCTCTGTATCGCCGCTCACCTCTGCTCCACTGTGTTGTCTTTGCCCCGGTAGCAGCTCCTCAGCAACCGCCCACTGGCAGGGTCAAAAAGGTGTTTCCGTAGGAAGGCAGCTGCCTGCGCAGCCCGGCTCACGTACCCAGGCTCAGCCAGGGCCGCCCCAGCCTGCGCAAAGCCAGAGATCATCAGCCCTGTGTAGGACAGACACGGGGACAGGCTCAGAGAGGGGCACAAGGAACTGGCGGGGGTGTCACTGCCTTTGCTTTAAAGGATGCTCATCCTCCCCGATGTGCAAGGCAGGTCAAGGCTCAGTCATCAGCTCTTCCGCTCACTTCAAACCACAAAGACAGTCACATACTGTCACTGAAGGGCAGCGTGCCACAAGGCCAGCAAGAGCGAAGCCTTCGCTTGCAGGCAGAATCAGGGCTTAAGAGAGTCTTCCTGCGTGCAGGACACGGCCTAAGTCTGGCTCACGCCATCTCCAGGCGCAGCTACTCAGGCATTTACTGCTGGGCACAGTGCCTGGGGTGCTGCAGTCATTACCTGCTGCGGGACACCCAGACAGACAGACGCAGAGCTGTGGTCCCCCCGCTGAAGTAGCAGTGGAGATGGGCTCCGCGTCCCACCTGGGTCCTGCATCTCCAACTCCATCCCCTTCCCCAGAGCCCAGCGGAGGAGCTGGGCTGAGCCAAAGGAAGAGTTTTGCTGCTCTCTGCTGGCAGCAGGCGAGGAAAATATACCCGGAGCAATGGCTCAGTCCCCAGCGGCCCCATGGCTTGCGGCAGGTGTGGGGCTGCTTCCCCCAGATACCCTCACAGCCCCAAATCCCAGCTCACCCACCCACCGCCTCTGCAGGGGCCTGTCCAGCCTCATCAGGACTCATTGCTACAAGCCCCCCAAAACCTCTTGTCTGGGCAAGACACGCACACCCCCCAAACTGAGCCGTCTCTCACCATTCCAGGCCGCCAGCATCTTGGTGTCCAAGTGTGGCCGTGGTCGCTGCGCCCGGGTTGCCACCAGCCTCCGCCGGCTCTCCTGCAGCAGGGCACCAAGCTGCGCCGGCTCCAGCCCAAACCGGGCCGCCGTCAGCTCTGGGGAGCTCTGGACAATAAGGACGTTCTTGCCCTTCAGTTCCTGACGGGGGTCCTGAAAAGACAGCCCCATTCTACAGATGCTTCTGGATGGAGGAGGGCTTGGACCCTGGATGGTTTGAGACTGGTCTGCCACCCTCACCCCATGCCCACAGACACAGGTCACCCAGCAATGGTCCCAGTACCGGGCAAGTCTTTGCTCTCCCTCACCTTCATGGGGCTCACATTGCCAGCCTCCTTCACTCCGTAGTGGTGCATAAAGACATCTCCCAGGGTCGTCCCCTCTGTGCCCCCCTCAACAGGATCAGGAAGGAGAGCCTGGATTTCCTCAGCTGCCCACACACAGAAAGCTCCTTCTCGCTTCTCTTCAGATGTGCTGGTCAGGTAGGAATCGGCATCTTCTGCACTGTAGAAACCACCAGCCTGGAAAAGCAAGCAACAGAGACCCTCCAGCTACTGGGACAGCCCTTTTGGCCAGTTCCCCATCACTACTGGGCGGGCAGTCTGGCCAGTGAGCCACAGCAGTGCTCCAGACTGACTGCAGGTAGGGAGGGAAGGAGGGAGAAGCAGCCCCAAGCCATATCCCAGGGCAAGGTAAGCAGCTCCCTATGGCCCAGCTCAGGGAACAACCTACCTGGTCACTCAGGTCCCGTGAGACGTAGAGCAGAATGTCTTGGGTGACATCGGCAAAGAATTCATCGCCAGAGATCTGCGGGAGGTATAGCCTGGCTGTCAGCGTTACAAGGGGTACAGGGGAGGCAAGAGACACAGCAAGACATAATGAGATCTCTGATAGACATCTACAAGCACTGGGGAGCAACCCTGGAGCTACACCAACATCAGAGGCAGCAGCGTGTGTTTGCTGACTCTGAAAGACTGTCCAGAAAGCTGTTCCCTCTCCTGTAATGTTCAAAACCCTGGGGCTACACTGTCACAGATTTGTGCAGCATTTCTGGATGAAGACCAGCAGATGAAGAGGAGTATGGGACCACTCCATGGGATGGGCAGCATCTTGGGGAAAAGGCTTTGAAGCTGTTTCCCCAAACCAAGCCAGCCATTCCCAGCCAGCACTCAGCATGCCAAGTGAGCCCACTGGCCCCACAGCCATACCTGAAACGCTCTGCTATAGGTAGTTGCCAGCTGCCCCTGGTCATACAGCATCTTCTCAAAGTGAGGGACATGCCAGTGCTGGTCAGTGGAGTAGCGGTGAAACCCCTGCAAAGACCAAGCAGACATATCTCCACCCCACGCATCCACCTCATGCCTCCTGGGCATGCCAGGGATTTTCCGTCAAGGCTTTCCTCCTACCTGGCCAATGTGGTCATGGATGCCCCCATGGGCCATCATCTTGAGGGTATGCAGAGACATCTGCAGCGCCCGGGCTCCTTCTGGAGTTGTTCGGTGCAGGGCCCAGTACGTGAAGAGGAAATTCAAATTCACTGAAATACAGGGAGAAAGTGGGAGACTGTTGGGTGGGATCTGCCCAGCAGCACTGCCTGCCCCATGGTGTGACTCAGCAGCAGAGCCCAGACTGACCTGGGGTGGGGAACTTGGGGGATTTGGAAAAGCCACCATAGTCCTCATCATAGGAGTTGGAGAGCTGCTGGAAACAGGTGGCCATCACTTCTTCGGATGGTGGGGGTGCCTCCTGACCCTGCACACAGATCTCAGACACATGTAGCAACGTTTTCAGGATCTTCTGGCTGCTCTCCAGCAAGGCATCTTTGTTCTCCTTCCACTAAGATGCAGAGTGAGGAAGTCAGTTCCGCTATTTTTTGTCACTCCCTCTCTGCTTCCTACACTTCACCTGTCCTAACTGCACCTTGAGTTCTCGGTCCCTCTCCCAAAATCAGTTCAAATCTACCTCTAACCCAGCCAAAGAGTCGACATGTTCTTGGGGCTACCCGAGACACTCATCGAGCCCACACCAATTTCCCTGGAGCACCTTTGCCTGCCAAGCCATTCCTGCTCTGTACCTGCTCTGCAATTCGGAGCAGCACAGTCCGAAAGCCAACATGTTGAACTCCATCTTCAGGAGGGAAGTACGTTCCCCCTACAAAGGGTTTGAGGTCTGGAGTCAGCCAGACGCTCATCGGCCAGCCACCTCCACCACCGGTTGCCTGAAAGACAAATCATGGGTGTGCCAAGGTCACATAAGAGGCATCCTCTGCTCTGTACCCCTCTGGCACAACCAAGGGCGTCACCTGAGGACAGATGCATGCTTCTCTTCACCCTTATGATCATGTATGGCCCCATTCAGACCATCCCACACACTGGTTCTTCTTGCCCCAGGAACGTGACCATGAACCTCACCTTGAAAGAGCCAGTCAAAGCCTCCCAAGCCCTACCTGTGCCCCCTCTTACCTGCACGAAGGTCATGTACACCTTGTCCACATCTGGCCGCTCCTCACGATCCACTTTGATACACACAAAGTTCTTGTTCATAATCTCCCCAATCTCCTTGTTCTTGAAGGACTCTTCCTCCATCACATGGCACCAGTGGCAGGTGGAGTAGCCCACTGAAAACAAGTTCAGGCGAGTGAGAAAAGGTCCTTTGCAGGGAGCAGGACACATGTTATAATGAGATCACTCAGAGGTGGAGAACCATGCTATAGGGAACAGCTGGGAGAAGAGACAGAGGAGAAAGACCTCCTGCAAGCATGTAGGCTTGCAGGGCTTCCTGGGCTTTCCAGCTCTTGCTCCTAAAATCTGGCTGGGGACCCTGGTTCTTGATGCAGCCCATCTTCAGAGGAAGCTATTAAAGCCTGTGGCCCTCTCTTGTGAGCAGAGAATTGGTGCTCAGCATCCGTCCTTACCTACAGGGCTACTCACACTCCAGCCCAGGATGCAGCCCGGCTTATCTGGTCATCTATTGAACATGTGGGAACATGAAATATGTCTTGTTTCTGGTTACCTGACAGGAATATCAGCTTGTTTTCTTTCTTTGCTTTGTCAAATGCTTCCTGACCCCAAGGGTACCTGTGGAATGAAGACAAGAAAGGAGCTTCAGGGGTCACTGCTGCTGGGATCTGGGCTCCTCTAAAGCTGTCTGAGAAGCTGCTTGCTGGCGGAGAGCGGTCAGGACAGCCAAGGGCATTGGCTGGCTCAGAGCACAGACCCCAAGCCCACGGGGAGCTGCTTCACCTGCCGTTGCTTCCATGGCAGTGAGGAGCCCCACGGACACAAAGAGAGGAGGAGTTGGGGGACAGGGAGAAAAGGCACCAGTTGCTCTTACCAATCCACGGGGTTGTGAGCATGCTGCAAAAGGTATGGGGACTTCTCATTAATCAGGCGGTTGGTGTGGCAAGAGACGCTGGGGGGCTGGCCATGGTCCTGCTCCCTGACAGAAACACGAACCTGCAACGCCAAACAGGCTTATCATTTCTCTGCTCACCCCAGCAAGGCATGGCCCTGGAGAGAGCCACAACACCCCCGAGCAGCACCCCCTTCACCCCAGCTCCTGTGGGCACCCAGCGCGGCCCCGGGATGGGGTAATGCTCCCCACTATTCGCTCCCTGCGCCAGGGCAACCAATCTCACCCCAGGGCTGGGTGGCTCCAGCGAGGCTTGATCCATCTCCTTGTCCCCCACCCAGAACCCTACAACGTCTTCCCCACTTCCCAGAGGTTCAGGCAAGGTTGTTTTTCTCCACCTCGGCACAGGCATGGCCCAGGGACTCCCATCCCTGGGGTTCCCTCCAGCCCCCCACACTTTGGGGGCACAGGCACCTGCAGGATTTGACCTGCGTGTCCTCAGACAGGAGAATCCCGTCCCGGGGCTGCACAGGTATGTGCAGGGACGGGGTGCGAGCAGGGCAGCACAGGCTCTGCATGGCGGGGGGTGAGAGGGGAGGGGCGAGGGACCAATGAGACCCATCCTGCTGCTGGGTGGGATGAGGGCTGGGGCGCAGGGATGCGGGGCACAAGAGGGGTATAGGGAAGCTGTATGCAGGGGATACGGGGATGCAGGAACGATTGTGGGGAACGCAGGAGGTGCGCAGGGATGCAGAGAGGGGTTGTGAGGGGTGCAGGAGCGGCACAGGGCGTTGCAGGGAGGATTTAGGAGGGGTTGTGGGGGTGCAGGAGCGGCACGGGACGTTGCAAGGATGCAGGGAGGATTTAGGGGCGTGTGGGAGGTGCAGAGAGGACTCGGAGCGGTGCAAGGGGAAACAGCGATGGTGCACAGCGGCACCAGATGCCGCAGCGTCCGCTACCCACGGCACTGCAGGGCCCCAGCCCCCCGCCCACCCCCAGGTACCTGCGGGCCCGCCGCAGGGCCGCTGTAAACATGGCGGCGGGGCGGAGCTCCTGCCGCTCCTCGTCACCGGCCCCAGGCGTCCGGGGCGGCACCGCCACGGCCTAGCCCAGCCCGGCCCGGCCCGGCCTCCTCCCCGCGTCTCGGGGCCCGTCCCTCCGCCCGCCCGCGCTGTTCGCCCCGCTAGCTCCACACACCGGGTCCGTCAGAGCATTTTATTGTCTCACAGCCAGCCCGTAGCCGCCGCTCTCCTGCAGCGCCGAAGCCCCGGCGCCCTCCGCCGCCTCCCCCTCCCCAGGCCCGGAGCGAGTCCCGGCAGCGGGCGAAGAGCCGGCTGCGCCCCGCGGGAGCTGTGTCCGCACTCCTTCTGAAGGGGCCGGGGGCTGAGGGGGGCAGCGAGCGAGAGAGGGGCGGGGGGTAAGGAGTAACAGCCAGGGGAGCGCAAACGGGCCGGGGACCCCCGCGCCTGCCCAGGCAGGGGAACGCGGGTGGTGGGGACCCCAAACCCCCCTCAGACCCAGCTCCCCGCAGACCCCTACTCCGGGGCGCCGCCTCCCGGCAGCGAGAGCCCATGCATAAGCCCAGCCCCCCAACCCACAGCCCTTAGGGCGGGCTCTGCCGCGGCCCCTATGCTGCCCTGGGCAGCAGCTCTGCCCTTCACAGGGGAACAGGGGGTGCCCTCTTGCTTGTCAAGCGTATGGGCTCATGCTGGCTGCCCCCCAGCCGGCAGGCACGGGGAGGGGGCTGGCGTGGGGGGCACTCTCCCTTGCAGCTAGCGAACCACCAGCTCCCCGAGGTCTTGGCGGGGGGAAAGGCCAGGGGGTCTGTAACAGCCAGGGAAGGGGTGAGAGTCTACATGTCCAGTGGGTTCAGAGGAAGGGGTTGAGCCCCCCGGAGCAGACGGCGGGGCCGGGGGGCCGCTCAGCGGCAGTAAAGGCTGCGGCAAGTTGCTGGGGAGTTCGGGGAAGGTGCCGGCCTGGGGGAAGGCACTGGCAGAGACGGGGAGGGCGGCAGCGGCGGCGGGGACACTGCTGAGGGGCAGCGGCAGGGACGCGCTGTAGGTCATGGAGTTGGCGGGGATGCCGGCGGGCAGGCCGGGCACCGGTGAGCTGGTCCGCATCTGGTTGAGCGTCGGCTTGGGCTGCTCGGCGAGGCTGAAGGGGTTGGTGGGGGATGGCGTGCTCAGACCTAGCAAGGAGAGCATGGGACATGTCAAGGCAGCTGTGACCTTCCCCTGCCTCCTCTTCCTCCCCCAAACACCCCTCTGCCCAGCCCTGCGAGGTCCCCAGCCGGCAGCAAGTACCAGCACCTACCGGAGAGAAAGGGGTTGCGCGTCTTGGAGGCTGGTGCAGGTGCGACCAAGGAATCCAGGTTGACCAGGGAGGAGGCAGCAGGGCCAAGGAAAGCCTCTGGGGTTTTACAGTCCTTCCGCTCCTTGCCTGATTCAGGCAGGGAATCAGCCAGGTTGGCGAGATCAAAGCTCTTTGCCCCATCCTGCCTGGTGCCAGGGAACAGGTCACCGAAGGGGTCCAGCTCTGGGGGGAGGGAGGGAAACGGGTCATGTGGACTAGCCAGGACACACCAAGAGTGATAGCATCCCCCCGTCATTGCATGGGGTAGCTAATGGCACATCTCACCCCAGGTTGCAGCTTGAGTGCGGCAGAGACTGTGGCATGGAATGCCTGAGCTTCCCCTGAGCCACCATGGGCTACTGGGCAGCCCTAGCCTACAGCATGCATGGTTGCAGGTAGGAACAGGCTTTGGCCATGGCAGCAAGCAGCCGCACACAGCTGGAGCTGGCTCCCTACAACAGGCAGGGACAGGTCACTGTTCCCACCTGCCCAAATCTGTCCCTGCCTCCTCCCCCGCCTCTTACCGACGGGGCTGTTGGACTTGGCAGAGGAGGGCAGCTGCGAGGGCTCCTGCTCTGTCGGCTCGGCTGGCTCAGGCGGCTTTGCAAACAGGTCGAAAGCATCCCCCCTGGAGCTGGGGGAAGAGGTGAGACTCAAGGAGGGGAGCAAGCGGGGAGGTGAGAGGCAGAAGCACGGGCAGGGGAGAGACAGGGGTAGCTGCCTGCAAGGAGACAGAGAGGGCGTGTGGCAAGGGGACGTGGGGCTGCCAGTCAGGAACATGCCCAGGGGCTGAGATGAGCCAGACCATCGGGGGGGTGATGCCAACCCAGGCAGCCCCATGCTACCTGCAGCCACCCCTGCAGCAAGCAGGTCCCTTCCCAGCCCTGGTGGAGACAGGTTTGCGTAACACTGACAGCCACCACTGGCCCCCAGGTAGGATCCTACTCTCCTCCCCAGGGCCCAAAACTGAAGGCAGTGCACAGAGGACCTCCACGGGGCTGTCACCAGGGAGGAACTGAGAGCAGCACTGAGCTCTGAAGCACAGGCTGCTCCATCAACTGCTTCCCCATCTGCAATGCAGCACCTGTGAGCTACAACCGTCGTGTCCTGGCACATAGGGCTGGTTTGGGGGTGCAAACAGGTATCACTGGGAGGGGGGCACGTCACCATCAACCTGGCAGAGTGTGGTTGCTGCTATCCACTCCCAGGGGAGGGCTCTCTTAGCTGTGCTGTATGAATTCAAGCAGCCCATTATATGCAGAGATAAAGCCTGAAAGTTCCTTGATGTCTACAGGATGTGGAGGGATGAGCAGAGGTCCTGCTGCAGGGCAGGAGAGCGAGGAGGGGGTGTTTGTAGAGCTGACTGTGGGAGAAAGGGGGAGCGCCCAGGATGCTCACTTGCAGGGGGGCAGCGATGGTCAATGCTGCCCGCAGCCCCCAGCAAAGCCGAAATGCCCCTTACCAGGGTTCGGTGGTGGCTCAGCCACAGCAGCCCAAGGGTCAGCAGCTGGTGTAGAACCAGAGACCTGGGCTGGGGGGATGCTGTCACCCAGGGGTCCGCAGGAGGGAAGCCAGAAGACATCGGTGCCTTGCCCCAAGGGTCAGAGGATGCAGTGGTGCTGGGGGGAAATCCCAGGGCCCGGTGGAGGTTTGCTGGGATGAGGCGCTCGCCTGGGAGAGGGGCTCCCCACCAGCAGCCGGGACGGGCACCCAGGGGTCAGGTGCTCCGGTCCAGGCAGAAGCTGCCGGCTCCACTTTGGGTTTCATATCTGAAAGAAGAAGGGAAGCTGTGGAAGAGGGGAACAGTGCAGGGCACAGAGGGATGCTCAGCGCTGGGGATATGCCTGGGGGACCACAGCTTCCAGTGACACCGCCTGGGTGTGCAACAGACCAGGCAGAGGGAGAGGCAGCAAGAGGTCCTGACTGTTGAGCTCCTGGGAATTGGAGAGGGACAAAGGCAAGGGAGAGGTTTCTGCCCTGCCCCAAGCTTCGGCAGCCTGGGAGTTACCCCCACCTGGCATATCCCATGGATCAGCAGACACGTGGCTGGAGGGGGCTGGCGTCGGCCCGAATATATCTGCCAGCTCCAGGATAGAGGACTGCAAACAAAGGGAACAAAGAGGTGAGGGAAGCCCAAGGCAGACCTGTGGGACCACCCTAGGGGCCACAGCTGGCTGTGTGGCCTTCCAGGTCCCCACCGCTGTACCTGGCTTTTCTTCATTTTATCTTCTTCTTCCTCTTCCTCCTTGCCCTGGGCAGTCTCCTCTGCAGCTCTCTGCAGCAGGGAGTTCTCCCCTTGCCAAGCCCTCACCTCCTGCGGGAACAAAGGACAGCCATGAGCTCAGCAACCCTGCAGTCAGCACCTTCTCCAGGGGACAGACCCAGCACAGGAGCTGCCACCACATGCCCGAAAAGTCCCAGCATCTGAGCAGATGGCTCCTCTGGGGCTGAGCCGGCTTGGAGATTGTTCATCAGACAGCCCAGAGCAGCGAAAGCAAAGCAGGTACTAGAGTAAGGCAGCGTGTTGGGCTCCAGCACCCCAGAAAGAAGCCCAAGTGCAAGGAGAGAGGAGCGCCCGGGGCTGCGGGGCACAGGTACCTTCTCGTGCTCCTCTTTGCTCAGTGCGAGCGCTAGCTGCAATTGCCTTTCTTCGTCTGTACTGGAAATTGGAGGAAGTGGCTTCTGCCAACAGAGGAAATGGGGTGACATTTCAGCTTGCCCTTGGTTCACAGGGCGACTCAGAGGTCCTCACCACCAGCTCTACTGCAGCCCCTTGTCTGCCTGCACAGCACCGCTGCACCCATCCTGCCGGCTTTACCAGCGGAACCCCAGCCCAGTGCCTTCATACTTAGGCTCCCCTGGGGCCTCTGCCCCAGCTCCCCCCATACCACATCCCTTGCTGCTGCATCTAGGCTGGGATGAGCCGCAATTAGCCAGCATCCCCCACGGGAGGTTTGCAGCGGCTCCGACGCAGTTGGAGGAGGAGAGGGGATTGATTAGGTGTCCCCTCACCTAAGGGTTTGTGACACTGACTGGCCTTTGTTCAGGAATCCTGCCTGGCCCCACTCTGCTGGGGTAGAAGCACCCAGACCCAAGGCGGATTTTGGAGTCAGGCTGTCCCTGTACCATGCCAGCCACCCTGACTGCTGCCCCACAACACTCATCCAGCAGCATGGGACCAGCTGGGGCTGGGAACGGAGAGCCCGGTGTGGGTGGGGGTGTGCACATGCCTGTACAAGTGTGTGTGAGTGTGCACAGCCCAGATGGACTCCAACAGGCAACACTTTCACAAGCGTGTTCCTACCACACTCGCTGCAGCAGCAGTGCCTGGAAACTATAAATACTCCAATTCCAGGACAAAAATAGGGATATACACTCTGCTCCATCTCCAAAAGAGCCTCCATCAGGCAGGGAAAACGGGCAGCAGCAAGCGCTGTCTCTGAAGCATGGCAGGACTGAGCTAGCCATGCTCAGTGCCAGCCCCAGGGGGATGCCTGCTGGTCCAGGCACACAGCCCTTCGGTCACCACGTCCCTCTGACTTTGTGTACCCAGCCGTACCCACGTGCTCTGCACAGGCTGTGCCAGCCAGTGGTAAGCTCAGCCGGTGCGCAAATAAGCCGTCCTCAGTGGAGAAGGGGCCATGGCCAGCAGATAGGAGAGGGGACAACCCTGAGGGAGGTTTCACGGCTGGGGACTGCAGCTGGCTGCCTGCCTGCATCCCTGCTCTGCTCCCACCGGAGCTGTCTTCCAGCGCTTCTTCTAGCCCACTTTGAAAAGACCAGATGGTGGGAAGGGAGCATCCAGCCTGGTGTACAGCCTGGGGATGATGCTGAACCCCCACACCATGCAAATCACAGTGCTGGGCGAGGTGTCGCTTCTCGAAACCTCTGTGAGAAGGCAAGAGAAATGGGGCAGCTTGGGCCAGAAACCCTGGGCAGAAAAGGGCAGCCAGGTTTGGGGGGGTCGTGGTGATCCAGAAAAAACCCCCTGAGTTCACCCAGGTGTCTGGGAGGCTGGATGGGTCTCAGGCTGGTGCTGTATAAGGATGGGGAGCAGGGATCTGACTGCCGGCAGTTTTGGATACCAGGCACAGCGCGAGCAGCCTGGTGGGGTTGCAGGTACATGCACCAGCCTTGGGCAGCCCCCAAAATTTTCCCTCCTCCCAGGGAAATGACCCACCATGACCACCGACAAGGCAAGGTGTAGGGAGATGCCCGGGCTCACACACCCCGGGTCAGGCAGAGCACCCCTACCTTCTCTGCCTCCTCCCGGCTCATGGCTAGCGCAAGCTGCAGCTGCAGCTCCTCCTCACCCGTCGTCTGGGGTCTCGCTTGCTCCAGGTCAGAGGCGAACCGTGGGGATGAGGATGATGCTGGGAGAAGGAAAAGTGGCAGGAGTGACATCAGGATCGGGGTATTTTGGGGAGCACGTCAGCAGCCTCCCCCCAGCATTGCTTCCCCAAGGGACGTAGCCCCAAATTAGAGCTCCCCATTGTGAACAAGCTGTGGGTTTAAGGCATCCCTGGGGCAGGCTTGGGGCACCGCCAGCTGCCACTGCTGTTGGGGTTCACCACCAGCCCAACCAAACCTCTGCCAGTGGCATAGGACAGAGCCGGGCTTCAGTGCCATCCCCCCAAAGGGTGGAGCGATGGGCACCAGGCAGGTGCAAACCGAATGCAATGCCTGCCTCCACACTGCAGCGAGCCTGAGTGAGCCCCCAGCCCCCGAGCGAGCCCCCAGCCCCTACCAGCAGCACTCACAGTTAAAAGAGGATGGTGAGCCCCGCGTCCGGCCGTAATCGTCCCCGTAGGGTGATGCGCGGCGGCCGTAGGGGACCTGGTGGCTGCCACTGCCCATGCCCTCAAGAGCCATGCGCTCCTTGGTCTGTAGCGCGTGCGCCCGCTCCTGCTTCAGCCGCTCTTCATCCTTCAGCAGCGCCATCACCTGCTTCACCTTCTCCCGGATGTTGATGCCCTGGTCCTTGCCGTCACGGTCCACATACTGGAAGTCCTTCAGTGTCTGGATGGTGTAGAGGTTCTCCCGGCACTGGTGGGTCACCTTCTCGGAGCCGGTTTTGATGAGGTAGTCCAGGAGGGTGAGGGCTTTATAGACATGACGCCAGTTCTTGCCGCTGTCATTCAGCCGCCGCCAGATCATACCCATGACCTCGGCGAAGGCCACTGTATTGAAGGTGAGGTCGGCGATCTCCGACATCAGAGAGCTGGGCGGTCCCCAGGGATCATTGGAGGTGGCCTCCCGCACCTTGATCTCTGCCTCGGAGTAGTTGTGCACGATGTTTTTCACCTGCCGGCGCAGCGCTGAGGTCGTCATGGCTGTGGGGTGCCAGAGGCGCGCCGGCAGCAGACAGGAACAGTGGGGAAGGAATGAGCACTCACGGCCGTGGCCTCACCAGTGCCTGCAGCAAGGAAACAGGGACAGAGACCTCAGCATCGCCCCAGCCACCCAGACCCATCTGTGACACCCCCCAGCTGGCACTGGGGATGTTTCTCTGCCCACCATCGGGGCCATCGGGTGCACCCAACTGGGCTGCCACCGCTCACTGACCCAAAGACAGCCAGAATGCAGGATGCCCAAGGCGAAATAAAAATAAAATAGATCTCATGGCAAGCTGATACCCAGCACCACAGAGCTGCCGAGAGGTTTGGCTCCGGATTCTGCAACATTTGGAGGAGATTTTACCCTGCACTTCTGCTTCTAAAAGTAACCACCTGAAAATGGTAGCTCCCTCCTCCAGATCCCAGCTGCCTCAGCCTCTCCATCCTGGCAGAGCTTGTTTCAGGTCCCCCAGCCCCCAGACCAGGCAGGGGCTCCCCTGTACCCCCAGATGCACAACCTGCGGCTACATGCAGGCTCTTGCCCAGAGACTCTCGGTGCCACCGAGGATGGGTCATGCAAAACCAAAACCCCACCATGACTCAGAGCCTGCCACAACTTACCAGCTCTGGCAGCCGCTCGGGTAGGTTTTCCCTGCAAACTCGGTAATTTTGGTGCTGCAGGGACAGACGTGCGTGCTGATGTGGGGTCACAAATTCAAGGCACTGTCTTGCAGTGCCAGGTTGGCAAGCGAGATGGATAACGCAACCCCCTCTCCAAAACCCCCTGAGCTGTCTGCATGCCCAGGCCGAGGGCAGCGGGGGCTAGCTTGGCTGGGAGCTGCCTGGTCCCTCCCCATTGGGCAGTGCCCGTCCTTGGGACGCCCTGCACAGGTGGGGATGCAAAATCACGTGAGGCAGGCCGGGCTCATCTCCACTTGAGCCTATCATCACTGTCCCCTACTCCAAGCCAGCCCTCAGCCTCACCTTCTCCCTGCACAGTGGGAAGACACCAGCGACCCTCATTTCAACAACGGGCTGAGCAAAGCCAGGAGGCAGAGGCTGCCCTGAGCTGCCTTGCCCTCAGCAGCACCCTACTGCAGGGCTGCTCCCAGAGCTCCCACTATGGCTGCACCAAAACTCACTGGCAGTAGTAGATAAGGTTTGCTGGCAGAGGAGTATCTCCCCCACAAAGCAGTGCCTGCGGACAGCGATTACCAGAGTCTGTGCCACCACCCACCTCAGGTGCCTGTACCTTCTGGTCCACAGCCCCACACGGCGTCCAGCTCTCTCCTGGCTTGGGACACCACTCCCTTCCGCTGGAGCTGGGCTAGGGCCCTGCCGACGTGCCCACGAGCCACGCACAGCACCTGCCACGCTCCCGTGCAACCCGTGTGACCGGTCCAGCACCTCTTGTTCCTGCGGGACAGCGGCCGGGAGCCCCACGGCTCCACCGGTGATGTCCCCCGTGAGTCAGAGAGGAGCCTGGCACCACCACGCTTGCAGACAGCCCAAGTTTCTCCCGAGACGCTTCCCTGTATCGATTCTCTTTCGCAATGCAGCCTGTCACCGCGGCCTTTGGATCCTGCCGGGAGAGCCTGTGGCACAGACGGTTGCACCGCTGCCTGCCTGGCGCGGAAACACCTTCGGGACAAGGGCAGCAACGCTGCAAAGTCCTCCAGGACTTGGCTCCGCGCTCGGCTTTCCACCAACACCCAGGCGGGAGATAAAGTTGCCAAAGTTTTCCAAAGGTGCCATGGCACAGCGAGCCCTGGTACTCCTGCTCGGGGGCACCACAGCCCCTCCCGCCTCCGCAGGGCTCCCAGCAGGACAGACACCAGGTACAGCACGATGGGCTCTGGCATCACTTGTGCCAGCCAGAGACCTGATCCCAGCGGGACCTGGCCTGGCCTGGGAAGACCGCACGGGAAGAGCTGGGAAGCAAGGGCTGGGGCAGGGGTGAGAGGAGCGTGGCCCCGGCTGGAGCACCGCCAACAGAGCTGGAAGCAGCGGGGTTTATCGAGCACAATACCCACACCACACCACCCCCCGCAATATAAAGGCAGTGAAACAGAAGCTGTGCGGGAGATAAGGCGGCAGCACCCGGCAGCTCATATGGAATTACTGCAGTGACCTTGAGCAAGAGGCTGCCAGGTGGGAGAAGGACACGGGGGTGCGGGGACAGGTCCCCATCGCCCCGCGGCCCGGTGCAGTGGACTGCGGAGGCGGCGGAGGGAGGGAAGGGGGGCGGGCGGAGTGGGACAGACGGGGAAGAAGGAATAACATGGAGGGGCTTGAGGGGAAGAAGAAGGCAGAGGGGCCAGACGCGGGGAGGGGGAAGCCGGGGAGGGGATTAAAGCCTCTCTCCATCCTTCACCAGGTGCGGGGCTGGGAGAAGCAGCTCCCGACACGGGGGGGGGGGGGGGAGCGTCAGGCAAAGGCTCCCGGCAGAGCCCTGGGCCGCGCCGCCGGCCTCCAAAGCCGCCCGCGGGCCGCCCCCGCACCCTCCGCGGGGCTCCGGAGCCCCGACCACGACACGAGCGGCGCCGCGCTACCGAGCTGCTCGCTGGGGCCCGGCATCCCCCGGCGCTCCGGCGTCCAGAACCTTCCTCCTCCTCCTCCCCCCCTCCCCGGCCTTCCTTTTCCTTCTCCTCCTCCTCCTTCCCTCGCTGCCCGGATGCGAGGGGCGCGCAGCCCCGCTTACCTGCGCGGCGCGGAGCGCGGCCCCGCCGTGCCGGTGCCGGTGGGAGCGGGCTGGAGGCGGCCGTAGCCCGCCCGCTGCCTGCTGCGCGCCGCCGAGTTGCCGGGCTGGCTGGGCAGGTCCCGGCGGCAGGTCCCGGCTTTAACCCCTTCGGGGCAGCCCGAGCCCCGGCCAGGCTCCCGCCCCGGTCACCGGGAGAGGCGCTCAGCTCCCTCGGTCTCCCTCCCCAGCCCCCTCCCCCGCCCCGGTGCGGCGCGGTGCGGTACCGGCCGCGGGGGATGCGGCGCCGAGCCCCTGCCCCGCCGCATGCGGGAGGCGGGGATGCTGTAAATGCTCAGTCCCTGCCCCTCGCTGGCAGCCAGCCCGGTGCTGCTCGCTGCTGCACGCTGCGCTTCAGATTGTCTCTCCCCTCCTCCCCGCACACCCCCCCCACCCCCATTATTTTTAGACAGAAATCACCATCCCCGGGATGGAAGCGGCTCCCAGTGATGCCGACCTACACACCCCCCTCTCCCCCCCCCCTCCAGTAATGCAGCTCCCTCTCTGGCACCCAAGGCCATGGGTGCAATTTGGGTTCATTACATTTTCGTTTGCCGAGTTCTACATTTGGAGCAGATTCTTCCCACGAGCAGCTCCCAGAGCCTGGCTGGGGGAGAGAGGGAGGCATCAGATGACATGACAAAATAAGTCATGTCTCTCGATCGCTTCAATGCCACCCCTCTCTCCCGGCCTCTGCCTTCCATTTTAATCACTGACAGGCCTTCACCTATTATAGAGATAAAGAATCTTTTTAATAGCAGTGACATTTGCCATAATGGAAAGCATCTCCTGTGTGCCGAGACATTCTGATGTAGGATCACGCCTGCCTGCGCATGGTCCCACCATGCAAAGCACAGAGCTGCGTGCGATTCATTTCAGCTCACCCCAGGCCCCCACATTGATGGTCCTGCCTTGGGTGACAGGGAAGCACAGTGGGGACAGGAGGCTGCGTGTCCCCAGGGGCTTTGTGCATCTCGGCAGCCTGGCTTTCCCAGCAGGGATGAATGTGCATCCAGGCCCGGTCCCGCGTGCACCTCCAGGTCAACGCACAGAGCATCCCAGCTCAGGCACAGGAGTCATGTTCCTCGTGGCTGCAGAAGCACAGGCCTTTCTCTTCCTGTGCTCCCCCTCTTCCTCTGTTCTCCCAGCCCCCTCTGTGTGGAGAGGCCTCTGGACAGGTGCTGTTACCTCCCGCTTGCAGCACACCCCTAGAATCCCCCTTACAGGCCTCTCTAAGAGTTTCGGTGTCTTCAGGCCCTGACTCACATGATGGGGTTGGGATGCAGCTCCCAAGGCCAGGAAGGTCACTTACCTCTGTTATTTAGCAAACACACCGCCAATTATTAACGCTAATACAAATAATGCCTGCACGTGTGAGAGGAGGAGGAATACTCTCCGGGCCTGGCTGACAGGACTTGGCATTACAGGGATTGGAGCACCCACGTGTCCTTCATTCAGAAGGCTGAGGGGCCCTGCTCTGATGACAGTCCACAGCAGGTCTGTAAATGAGGGCTGCATGTTTCTAATGGTGAGCTGTGGAAGCCAGCTCGAATTCCACTGCAGTTGCAGTCCTGTAACTTCCACAAATCAATGCAAAGGGAAAAAAATTTTAAAAGGCAGCTGTCTGTCGGGAGAGCGCTGCAGCAGCCAGCCAGCCAGCAGAGTATTGCTCGTGTTGGCCGAGCATATCCCTTCCTGGGGCTGCTAGGACCTAGTCCTCATTCCTGTCCAAGGCTCTAAGAGGCACTGGGCCTCTTATTTATGACCAAAAATTAGAGATTCATAGCATTCAGGGTTGTTCTGTGTTGCTGAAGTTCTTATACCACCCCGCAGCCCTGAGTCACCATGCTCCTGTGGAAGGGGATACCAGCATGGGACTTGCTTCCACACGTGGTCCGTGACTAACACAAAACTCCTGTCCACCCATTTCTGTATTAACCAGAGGCAATACACAGGGCCTGATTTCCACAGCCTAGGCTGGAGGCACAGCTCTTGGGAATGGACTTTGCCATGTTTTAAGGTAAAGCTGCTAAACAGAAGTATTCCTTCCTCCGAGACGATCACGTTGCCTCTGTAACGTGCAGACTCCCTCTTGCCTAGAAACAGATGGCTTGAGCTGCTTGAGCTGGGCATATTCACAAGCCGATAATCATCTCCAGGGAGGCAGGAGCTATTGTCAGAGCCTGTGAGACACACCCCAACTTCAGGCCTTTTTCCTTCTAAAGCTCAAAACACTGCTGAAATTCTCACTACAGGAACGCTGAGCAGAGCCAGTCACTTTGTGGGTTCGTGCCCACTAAATCCAAAGGGGCTCCTGGCTTCCACAAGAAGCCAAAGTGCTTCCCAGCACACCGCTAAAAGAAAGAGCTTCCAAACATGAGGGGAGTCCCACCTGGCGCTTTGCCGGGGGCAAGAATATCTCCTCTGTACAAAATGAGCACACGAGTTCAAGTGAGAAAGCAAAAGAAAACAATTCTGCAGAAGGCACAGTTATTTTACACTAAGCCACTAAGCACAGCTCCAGGACACGTGTTGGTGCAGCTGCCAGTGTAAAAGAGCCTGAGGCACTCACACCACCACACCGAATTCGTGACAGGGATGCTCAGAGCCGGTGTGCTGCCCAAGAACCCCAAAGGTGTCACAAGCCTCAGTTAATAATCTACACTGATGTCATTTCTCTACAGGGGCAAAGCCTTTCTGGGGAATGCTGTCCTACTGCTTGGCAGGAAGACGGTGCTTTACTGCCCTACCTAAGGTCAGAAGCAGAATGGATTTTTCTCAGGTGCTGTCCTGTTTCTTCACCTTATGACTACAGGGATGCTCTGCTCCCTCACCTGCCAGCCAGGCCAGATGGAGAAACAAGCACTAAGACATATCTCATGGTGACTGGCACTTTGAAAGTCTTCTTTAGCAGCAATGCCAGTATTTTCTAGTCCTAACGGTTCCTGAGGCTGTGAGATTTCTTGCCTTGTCTCTTCTTGGCAAGCGAACGTCAGTAGAAGTAACAGATGATCTAGCAATAGTCTCACATAACAGCATGTCAGAAAAGAGGCAGCCGAGTATTTGTCGCCCCTGCATCGCTTCAGAAAGAAGAATCTCCACCTGATCTGTGTAAATCTTGTTGGTTGTTTATTTTTTAAAAGCAAGTCTACTTCTACTTACAAAGGGCTTCGCTCTCCTACTTCCAAGACTCTTTTTCCTTTAGTTCCTCACATAGAGAAAACATTCTGCTCACCATGGATCCCAGCAGCTCGTAAACCTGCAGCAGCAATTAACAGAAGACCGTTGCAATGAAAACACACTAAGAAACCCTGATGACAAGACTGACAGACACAGAGAAGGTTTCTCACGCAGAAGCACGTTAACGTACGGGCACGCACACAACCACATAAAAGCCACCGCCTGCCAACAGAGCTTAGCTGTAGTAATAACTTCCCTATGAAGTGTGTTTAACGTTATCCGAGATACAATTAATTCTGCTCATCCCTCAAGAGTCCACAAGCATGTTAAAGACATCCCAGATAGAAATCCCGCATGTGGCTACGCGATGGCTGGATTTATGTTAAGAGATTCCAAGCTGGAACAGAGGACATCTTACTCTGGATGTCACACTTACCTTGCTCCACTACTTCAGGCACATTTGTTAGTCTGATGAGTTTAACAAAACACCCCTCCACCTAAGCTTCAGTGCAAGCTTACAAGCAGAGAACTAAAAGGAGAATCAAAGATCTAAGGTTTGGTCAGGCTCACCTTAATATAAAGCTTCTCCTGGTACATCTGAAACACAACAGGGTCCACCTGCTCCTGCGGAGGTTCTACTCCAGCTGTAGTTACAGCTTCCACAGGCTGCGCTCCCCCTTTCACCTCCTGCAATGAAGTGGAAGATTACAGCTTTTGCTCATCTCTCACTTTTAACTTTCTACTGCTTGGGTGTTTCTGTTCAGGGACAGATACACATCGAAAAGGTGACATAGATCAGAACGCCTTTCAGACTGCTACAAGATGGCAAGGGGACCCTTGGACTAGATGATCTTGGAGGTCTTTTCCAACCTTAATGATTTGATGATTTTAATATGCCCTTCCCAGAAGCAGCACCTCTTTCACTGGGCTGGAAATCAGCGCACACTCAGGATACACAACCTCAGAATAGGTTACACTGGCCCCAGCACTTCAGTTTCAATAGGCATCCCAACACATACCTCTTTCTCATTCTCTGCTGTCTTCATTGGTCTTGCTTTGCCTTCTTTATCTTTGCTACCAAATGACCTTCTCTCTTCTTTCCTCATGGTTATTTGGTCTTCCTTTCTTCCTTTCAGAGCTTGCTTTACTTCCACTACGGAGGAATTACCCAAAAGCAACATTCTCACACCCACAAAGACAAGCCCACTGCCCTCACACGTTACTTTCACAATGGTTTTTCCTCTTTTCCTTAATCTGAGCTGCACTGCACTGAAAACCAACGCCTCGAAGAGTAGCTTTAAAAATAACAACAGGTCTCAGATGTGTATCAGAACAAACCTGCAAGGCAGTGAACAGTGAGACAGGGCTTTCTGGGGAGGTCTGTGCAAAAGCCACGTCTGCAGCTAGTTAGATTAAAAGGTGTCATTGTGTGGTCGGTTTTTTAATGATGCCAAACCACAGATCACAATTAGTATCAGACAATCTGCTGTTTCTTCTGATATGCTTTGTTTCTAAAAAAGCTTTGAGAGGGAACTGCTGAAACTGCCATTTTGGTTGAAATTCAGCATGTTTTCTGGATTTCTAACAGTCCAGAGAAAGGAGCTTCTGTGCTGAAACTGACACTTACCTGTTTCCTCGGGAACAACGTCCTCGTAGGTGTCCTTCTCAGGCATGCCAAGCAGGGATCTTAGCTTCACAGAGTGACTCACCAGACCATCAAGTGTTTCACGCCACAGCTGAAGACTAAGAAGAGTAGCCAAATCAGAAGAGAGAGGGCACAGCCATCGCCATCTCATTGTACCTTACATCTGAGAGCTGCTCCGCCCAACTAAACCAATAAAATAGCACCCACCATCTCCAAATCAGTGCAGAGGAAAGCTGAATTCCCTTCCTGATGTTAGAACCCTCCAAAGTCTCAACGGTTTGCAAATCAATGGGCTCAGAGAAACCCAGAGTATTACAGTGAAACTACATCTGCTTTTCAAGACAATGCACCAGGTAAACCTGCACCCAGCCCCTCTCTGCGCCTACCAAAAGGAACCTGCGTCCTTCTGATTTAGAAGCAACTAGAAGCTGCTGCTATGTTTACAGTCTGAAAGCCGCAGCAAAGAACAGAGAGACTGTATGAGAGAAGACAGACTTACATGAGTACAAGTGTATGGAAAATTACCCAACAGTTTCATAAATACAGACTAATTTTGTCCAATAATCTTGTATACTCCCTAAAAGTACGTTAATTTAATATCCTAAACTGATCTCCAGGAAAAAAGTACAAAAGGCATTTGGCACAGCTGCTTCAATGAATGTGTAAAAACCCAGAGTGTAAAGAGGACTTCTAAACCTCACATAATTATCCACCCTGAATCACAATGCTTGCAACAGAGCTCGCTAAGGCTGCTGATCACACGGTGCATTTACAAGCTTTATCTTGCAAAGGCAACGCACCAGATCGGATACAAAACGTCCAACCGAGTTGGCCTCTCTTCAACACACAGCTCCAGTACCGCCTGGTTGAGCTGGGCCAGCGCTGCTTCTCTCTGCTCCTCCTTGGGGACTGACTTTATAGCCTGATGTGAGACAAAACACAGGGATTGTGGAGCGTATTTACCTTCATTCTTGGTCACCTGAGCTCCACAGAGCACATCACAGCTCTCTTCTCACTCTGAAACCAGGCCGCACAGGGCACTTACACACCATGTGGCCTCCTATACAGCCAGGATCTGACCAAAGTGCAAACACCACCCAAGATCTAGGGAGCAATCCCAGACTCCCTGATTAGATTCACAGTAAGCCCCTGTGGAAGGCCACAGGTATGCTGGAGAAGAGGGATTCCAGCAAGCCTGAAGGCTTTCAAGTAAAGATGAGTTACAAAAGCAGCAGAGAGGTTTCCAAGAAAGTACTACAGACAAGCTGTGCTGGCAAATCCAAACCACTCTGGCTTTCATTTAGGGAGGTCTGTACTTCATCCACAGCCTGTCGTGAGTACCCCTGAGCGGTCTGATGAATAGGAAGGTCTCCCCAAGGAGAGGAGCCCTTGGGGAAGCCACAGGAGGCTGCAGGATTAGCTTCCCCCACCCCTGCATTCAGCCCTGGCATGACAGAAAGCTAATGGGGGAAGAGCTTCAAATATCTAGGACGTTGTGGGGTTCTCTTTTCTTCTTCACACAACAGCCCTCAAAGGCTCTCTTGGGAACATCTTCACAAGAGCACTGTGGTCAGCAGAGCTGAAGTGTTTTTCTGCAACACACATCATAAATCACCTCTATCACTCAGTACATTGGAAGCAGACCATTGGGTGGGCTCACGCTGCGCTTGGCAGGTTATTGTTAGGGAGAATGAAACACTGCCAACTTGTCATAGCACAAGAAGGAACAGGGGTGATAACCTCCTTAAAGTCCTCGATGGAGAGGTTCCATCCTGAGGAGCCTGGATCTTCCTCCTCCACGTTCATCACTTGACCAGGAGCCTCCATGAGAGCGTTCTTCTGGCCTGGGACAGAAGTTGTGCTGCTCTGAGCAGGAAGAGCCTCCAAGGTACCCTCCTGGCACTGCCTGTCCTCCTCCACGGTGCTCTTCTGGCCCAGGGACTCTTTCTTCTCAAAGGCTAAAGGAACAGTCACGTGCTGTCTCCAGAGTCCATGCAGCTGCTTGACCACTCGATGCTGGTAATGCAACTGTGATAATGGGGAGAAGTTCAAAGGCAAAACGAGCTACACCTTCCCTCTACAAACCTAACTGTGAAAGCCAGCACAGCACACTATGCCAGCCTCCAGCCCCACGGGTCTTCCCTCCCTGCTGTCAGTTGAGTAGCCCAAACACCAAACGTCACCTCAGGATTTTTCCACTGGAACAGCTCTTCCTCTGTGGCATGGGCAACCACAGGAGATGGGGCACGTTCTGGAGTGCGAATTTGGGCAAGAAGTTCCTTCACACACCCTGCTACTATAGTAGCACCTTCTTGAGCAGCCAGGTCCCTCTGAGGCACAAGGAGAACATGTGTGAGTTAAGGAGACACAGTTGTGTCTTTATCTGGTAACAGACTGCAGGGATCTCCCATTTTACTTAGCAAACCTGCTCAAGTATGCAGAGATGTTCTGTAAATAAATAATCACCTCACTCTCAGCCCTGATTGCAGAGCAATAAAAATACCATGTCAGTCACTCCCACCCTTACCCTCTATTTGCATATTAAGTTCAAAGCTCACAGTTACCCAGTTACATGCTTGGTTACCTCCAGTTTCTCTCTGAGGTCAGCCAATTTATCCTGGTAGGCAGAAATTCCCCAAAGGGTCACCTGCAGCAGAGCTCCTCCTAATAACAGAGGACGTGTCCTAAATTCCCAGGACTCACTGAAAATGCCTGTGCTCTCTGACTTGAAAAGAAATGAAAACTTCCTCATTTCCCCAGGCAAAATTATACCTGAAATGAGAGAGAAAATGCATCAGTCTGCAAGAAACCACCTGGCAAACCTGACCTTTTTCCAACCCCACACCCAGTGTCTTTATCGCTACAGAAGACTTCCCACAGTTCATTTGGTTAGCACACCATCCAGCTATTTTCCTCCTTCCAGGTTTAGTCTCAGTGTTATTTTTCACTGCACACTCCTTTTACAGCAACCTCAGTCCTCTCTGCAGCAGCTTATACCCAGGTTGCCATCAGAACATGATTTCATTCAATATTCCACCCATTTACATTCAGAGGAGGAGCAACCTCCTGTCCTTTAAGTCCCACCAAAGGGATCTGCCTTGCACATTTCTTGTGTGAGTCAGCTCTGACACCTAGGGTGGCTTCCTAGGGAGAATCACCTGGCTGGTTTGCTCTGCCATTAGTCACACTTCCTATCTCCTGCCTCCTGAGTATGTGCTCTCTGGTCAACATACACAGGTCTTGAAGATCAGCAGCTCCCATACCTGGTCCGCTGTTAAAGTAGAAACGTTGCATCCTCTTCCCCTTGGTTTCTCTGGAGGGAATCTTCTGGGGAAGCCTCATCCAGCTGTACCAGATGGCAGTTGTGCCATCATTGATCACCATCAGGGAATTTTTGGCTACCTCACCAGCCAAAGTATCAAAGGTGACCCGGGTGGCAATGCCAATTTCATCCTAGGAGGAAAACAAAAGATAACAAATGCTACTCTACCTGGCAGGATTTACCTTGCCTGAAGTCACTCCACAAATAAGGGGTTAAGCCTTGGTAGGAGCACTTGTAAGGCAGGTCTGATGAAGTGGCCATTCTACAGAGAGTGCCTGGGAATCGGAGCTTCACGCCAGAGTGGGCAACCCCTTCTGCTTTAGATCTCTCTGGGGCAAACATGGGGATGCACTATTATGCTCAGAAGAAACCCCCGTTCTCTGGCCTGGGAACCACACTCATTGTACAGCTGTGAGCAGGGAACTCAAGCAGGCTGAGCTTGACTAAACAATAAGCAGCACACAATTACCCTGCAAGAGGTGACCTGGTCAATCCAACGAGCGGGCTGGCCACCAAAATTTAAAGATGGACCCCTTGATCTTTCTGGAACCACATCGGGGTCATCCCTTGAGGAGTCACTGCTAAAGAAAACAAGAGCTAGCGTTTTCATGGACTGCAATTCATTTGCAGAGAGAACCAGGGGCGATTTACAAGATCCTGTAAGAAATAATCTCAACTAATGCTTTTCCACATAGTCACCTCTTCAGGGACAGAGCCCTGCAGATGTAGTAAACTCCAAGTAGCTACTCAGCACCATCAAGGAGGACAGGACAGACAGAATATTAAAATATGATACCTGTTGAAGGGTATGTGACTGAATCAAGGAGAGGTTCTTGGGTTGTGCCCATTACAGATGGATGTGACAAGGGAAAAAAGTCAAAATAAGGATGGAAGTGGAGGGCTGGAAGGAGACAGGTAATTTAGAGCAGAATCTGCACCCTAAGGTAACCTCTGAAGCCACGCAGAGGGAAAAGGGCCTTGAGAGAAACCCCACAACCAACTCTAAATCCTGCTCCTCAGGCACAAGGCCCCAAGGCACAAAGGAACTGATTGATTCCTAAAGCTGGTGATTATAATATTAGACTGTGCCTTTTATTGTGCCCCAGTGGACCTCCATTCAGGAGAAGGACAGCTGAGGCTGAGATTGGTGGCGCATACCCAAAATTCTGTATTTCTGCCATGAAGTAAAACTTACAGAGTCTCAGACTCTTCAGATGTGGTGCAAGGTGGAAGAGGCTCTGTTGAGACAGACGCCAATGGCTGCCCTTTGCCAATCACCTCCAGCCCATCCAAATCCTGGACATAAGGAAAAATAACCAACTCAGGATTTCTCTTTTGTCTACAGAAGGGAAGTTAAAGCACCAGACAAACACACCAAGTGAGTCAAGTAAATGAAGCTGAGATATCTTGCTCCTAGGATGGTTTTTAAAGGTAGCCAACAAATGTTCAATGTACACAAGGGAACAAATTCTGGGTCTCCCAAGGGTCCTGGATGTCTGCATTCCCCACTACAAATGATGCATGGATGGGAAGTCTCCTTCACACACCTTTCTCATCCCCAGAGCCAGGTTTTCAGAAAGAAAAAGGTGAGGTTTGTTCAGTTTTTAAGATGGGCTACCTGCCTTCAGCAGATTCTTTCAGATACATGTCTTCCACGTGGGTAAAGGTGTCTCACCCTCTGCCCTGAGACACTCAAGTCCAAGCCCTACACACCAGCATGTCACAGGAGTGTTTTCATTGCCGAGGTCTTGGCAGCTGCATGCTGCTGGCTTGGCGTACTGTCCCGAGGCTCCCAGTCCACTCCATGCAACACTCTGGGAGGCTAGAGAACCGTTCCCTTGGTGTGGCCCTTTGGAGATGTGAGAACTTCCAAGAAAAGGACCATGGGGCTGAGTTTTAGATTCCTAATGCTGGTTTAGATCCAATTCTTGGCAATTTTATGTTACTCTACAGCATCTGACAGGAGATGCAGAGAACATCCTTGCTCCTCTAGTCTTACCGGCTTATAAAAATCCAGCTCCTCTAGGACAGGTTTTAGCTCCTGCCGTCGATGTTTCAGGAACAGACTCTTATCCCAGGTTACACGGTAAGGGATCTTCTTTGGAGGCTTCAGACCTGTAGGAACACCCAGGCAAGAGTTCAGTGTCTGCACACCCACATGCTTATGAATTTCCCTCTGTCTCTTGGTGTTTTAAAGAGGAGGTTCAATGGATGACAGGGGAGCAGCTTGTGCTGCACTCATCAGAAGGGACAACTAGAATGCAAGTCTCCATTCTCAGAGTGACTGCTTCATTCTCCCTCCACACTTGTACCTCATCTCTGTGGCATCACCTCTCTGTGACACTCCCTTACTTGTTTCTTTCTGGACAGACTGGGGTTTCCCCACGTGAGTGACTGGCTCTGGGTAGCCACGTTCTCTCTGAGTCAGCGTCATCGTCAGGCCGGTGAGTTCATCTCCGATACGCTCAGGCTGGCTCCAGAACTCACTTCCTCTTCGATAGCCCTAGGGTGGGAAACAAAGCTCTCGCTGACACTTTCAGGTCCATGAGGCTGCCTGCTTTTCTCACAGGGACTAGAAGATAAAAGGGGAGAAGAAGGGGTCTAACTCTGCTTACAGAAATATTTTAAAAGTCTATAAACTATTGCTTTCTGCAGACCAAGCCAAAATCTCCATCAGGCTGCTGTCAAAGACAAAAGAACTTTCTTCTTTCTAGTGCTGCATGAAGGCTGAATGGTATTACAGTAATGCTTCACACAAATGCAGATTCTTTGATAGTGCTATAAATGTCAAAAATAATTTTAATATAGGGTACTCCCATAATCCTCCTGGCTTACCCATACCCCTTTCTCCATGGCAATCACTAAAATTCAAGCCTGAAGCTGTCAGATCTCTCTGTCCCTGGAACAGCAATTGCAGCACACCCCCACGCCACTTCCCAGCACGTGAGTCTTTGGGGAACATCAAGAAATGGCACTTGCCCATGGACAGCAGCTGGTTAACAAGGCCCCAAAGCACACCACCACTTTCCTTGACTGGTACGTATGGCACAGTTCCTGGTTTGTTTTTGAAGCCACTTAAGGCTCTGCTTGCACAGCATGCTGAAAGGCTTTGAGTGGCTTTGATAAATATCTAATGACAGATCTTTGGTGATGTTACTCCTAACACCAGTGTCTTGCACAAGAGCAGAGCAATTGGATGCAGAGGAAGTGAGCTGCACACCTTTCCAGGAAACAGGGCAGGGAGACTCCAGTCAATGAGGTCACGTTCTTCTTGGATTTGCCTGTAATCCTCCGAGATGCTCATCAGCAATTCATCCTCTGGCCTCTGAAGCATTTCTATAAAGAAGGAACATCAAAATCATTAGTGCTGCGCTTCTGGGCACACCCTTTAGCTCTGTTCACACCTAACCAAATCCACTGTCCTTTTCCCAGCCAGAACCACCAGCTCACCTCCCCACAGCACCCATGGCCACCAGCAACAGCAGCATGGGGACCTCTGAGAACAGAGAAGTAAGCTGCAACGGCATGAGGATGAACCTTGGTCAGTGTGGCCATTCCAACTTGTTGTGGTGCCATCGACCTGCTCTGGGAATTTCAAAGAATGAGGCCTTGGCTTTTCTCACCTCCTAGGTATTTCTCCTGCTTCTTCCTGATTGCCATATTATGGTGCCAGTTCCAGAGAGCTTTGTCCTCACGTAGTGGAGTCTGATGGACCTTTTTCTTCTTCTCTCCTCCATATTCCTCTTTTAAAGCTGCTGTAGGAACATCCTGATCAGGAACCTCAATAATATCTGCCAGCTGAAGAGAAAGGAAACATTAAATTAGCCTCTTATGGACATACGGTGACCACAATGAGAACAGGAGGATGGAGGAGGAAAGGATTCTTCAGATTGGCAATACTTTTATCTGATTGTCCTGAGAGGAACAAAACCAGGAACACACTGAGAAGCAAGGGGAGCATTTATAGGAGTCATTAGGCTGGAGCAATGGCATTGCTGCAACACCAGCTCTTCCCTTGCAAGCCTGATGCCATCAGCAGAAGCACACATGGAAGAGGAAGCCTCCGTAATCTGTCCCTCCATGACCTCCTCCCGCACACAGGGCTTCAAAACCTGCTGGCACAGTTTCTCTGAAGGCAAGCCCTCCTCCAGAGTATGACGGGCTGGGAAAACCACACCTCAGTCCTGACCTGCTCCTGATAGGTGCTGGAAAGCATCGAAAGGTACTGCAGGCACCACACACCACCTCCAGACAAGTACAGCACAGCAGCATTTTCGCAACTTTACAAACCAACCTGAGTCATTCCTCTGGCCAAGGCTTCCATCTTGAACTCCTGAGGAGTTCCCAAAATATGATGGGGAAGAACCTTTTCACCGTCATCACCAAGCAGTCCCGGTCCTATAACACAAAAACACAATCCCAGAGCCAGGTCACTACAGCTAGGCTTAGCAAAACCAAAACCCAAAGGTAAGCTGTGGAGTTTAACCCTACCAGAAAAAGTCAGTGGTTCCCTGGGTGCCCCTGGGAGAGCAGGATAGGCTGTGAGACATGCTGTCTTTGTCTCCTTGGGTTGATATTTTCCAACGAGGTATTTCTTCCTAACTGGAATTCTCCCAGCACCCTGGGGAGGGTGTGGAGCATGGGGAGGGTGTGGAGCATGCACCTTCAGAAAATAAACAGTGCAATTAGGTACATGCTGACTCACCTTCATTCTGTCTGAGCCTTCTAGGATACACAGTGAAGTCCTATCAGTACAGACTGGCCCTCGCTTAAGAGGCATGTTACACGACTGCGGAGACACCAGCTTAGTTACTGCCTTACTCCTCTGGACTCCATAACCAAGGCAGGGCAAAGAGTGTGAAGTCACTTTCCCAATAGTCTTCTGCTGCATCACTTGGTGGCAAAGGCCACCACTCATGCAGTTCAACTCAAGGTTTGGAAGGGAAGTAGTAATATCACTAAAAAACTCTTAGGTCTTCCCAGACTAGAGGGTTGGGAATGCCATTTTGAAATGGCAGAGGTCTTCTCTTTCCATTAGAAAACGTTGATGTCGCAGTTTTGTGTGGCTGGGTTTTAATGGAGAAGGGGGGACTGCAGGGGTGGCTCAGCAGGCCCCAGAGAGTACACATCAGCCAATTCAAGGCCAGAGTCATTGATGACCAAGGCCGAGCAAATCAGCGACAGTCACAGTGCCTCTGGGAATCACATGTAGGAGAAAAACAATGCAGGCTGCTGCATTTTTCCCCTGGAGAAGGGAGTGAGAAGATGTAAGGAGCTGTGCAGACACCAAGGCCAGGGAAGAAGAAGCAGAGGGGAGAATGAGGCGCTACAGGTGCCAGAGAGAGAGATTCCCCCACAGCCCATGGAGAAAACCATGGTGAAGCAGGCTGTCCCTCTGCAGCCCATGGATTTCCTGGTGGTCTTGTGACTCTGTGGGGGACCAGGCTGGAGCAATCTGGGCCCAAAGGTCAGCACCCCATGGAAGGGAGCTGCGCTGAGACAATTGGTGAGGAGATGGCTCCCCGATAGAAAGGAGTCCGATTGGAGAAGCTTGTGGAGGACTGTCTCCCATGGGTGGGACCCCATGGTGCAGCAGGGGAAGGGGGTGTGTGTGAAATGCCCCCCCCAGCTAAGAAGGAAAACAACTCGTGAGGAACTGAGTGAAAACCCCCATTCCCTGCCCCTCCCTGCGCCGCAATGGGGGAAGGAAGAAAGGAGTGAAATTATGACTAAAGCAAAGTCTGCGAAGAAGGGAGAGGTGGGGGGAAGTAGAGGTGGTTTAAGATCTGGAGAAGGAAAGCAGCTTGTGAGGAACTGACCAAAACCCCATTCCCCCATTCCCTGCCCCTCCCCACGCCACGATGTGGGGGGAAGAAGGGAGTAAAATCATGACTAAAGTGAAGTCTGCTAAGGGAGGGGTGGGGGAAGGTCATTTAAGATCTTTTGTGTAGAGATGAATAACCCTTTGCTCTTAGCAATTGAGCCTGATGTCCCGACAAGTCATAAAAAGCAGGACAGAAGAAAATGGAGTAAGAACTGAACTCCAAGAGGGGGTTTTGTGTTAAACAAATGGACAGGACCCTCTGTTAAACACACAAAATAAAAGGAGAGTGTCAGGTAAGGCCGCTGTTCCTATCAATAGAAACAAGATACTTTCTCCAGGCCCTCCACTGTGATTGCAAGGGCCTGGATGTCATCTCCTTGCAGAACACGTGGAATGGGCTCAGGCTCTTCTGCAATTGTTGAGGAAGACAGTTCACATGTCCTTTCTTGTCTGAAAAACGGATGAAGAGACATACTCTGGCATCCCCCAAAGAAACCCCATCTTCCCCTTTCAGCCAGGTTATTTATTTCCAGCTGAACTACGTTTGGGTTGTTTTGGGGTTTGGTTGTGGGTTTTTCTTAAGGTTGCACAAAACAATTCAATTTTAATTGAGGAGATGGGGGGCAGGGAATAAATAATTGAACTCTGAGAAGCTACGAGGACTAAGGTGTGTCACCAAGACTCAACTGAGATGGATCAAGACTCAGCTGAGCTGGGTCACCAAGACTGAACTGTTGCAGGTCACCAAGACTTAACCGTCCCACCATTACTCCAGGTGATGACAGACACAACCCGTGCTGCCGACGACAAGTAGAAGAATGAAGCCCTGGGAAGCCAGCCTCCCTGCACACCTGATCCACGACCGCCCCCTCCCCTACCCCCGAGCAGCAAGCCTCTGGGTTTCCAGGAGCCCCTGAAGAGCACGGTAACCCTTCGGCTGTGATCCCCCGCGAGCCGAGCACAGGGCACCGCTCCTCGGTGCGGGCCTCAGCTACGCCGACCCCACGGGGGTTCGCTTTTCCCCTTAACCTGAACGGCCCTCCGGCTGGGCCCCTCCTGCTGGGCGGCTGGGCCCGGCTCCCTGATGGGGGGTACATCGCGAGGCCTCTCCCGCTCACACATGGGAAGCAACAGCTGGAAGCCCGGCGGGAGAGCCGCGGGGTCACGGCGCGGGGCCGGGGCCGCTGCGGGCGGCTGCAGCGCACAGCACGGTAGCGGCGGGGACACCCGGGCCGCGAGAGGAAGGTCCAGGCCGCCGCTGGGCCCGGCCGCGTCAGCTCCGCTGCCATGGCAACGCCTCCTAGAAGCACCGCTAGAGGGCACCTTCCCACCCCAACTCCATGGTGTCGGCGCAGCGACTCTATGGTACCGCCCGGGCTGGGGTACGCGCATGAGCGGGGCGGCAGAGGCCGGGCAGGGCCAACAGTGCCGGGGAGGGGCCGCCTGCCGCCCCTAGGAAGCAGCTCCCTGGGCCGAGCGCTTCTGCCTCGCACACCCAGTGAGTCCCGCAGCCAGCACATGGCTCTCGCTCTTTATTAGCTGCTGCCGCCGCTCGCGCCCCCCTGAGCCCGCCACGCCCCGTGGCCTCGCCGCCAGCCCGGTCCCCCGTCGGACTCCTCTTCGGGGCCCCGCCGCCGCGCCCGGGAGCGGCTCCTGGGGCGGCCGGCGGGGCCCAGCGGCGCCGCAGCTGGTAGAGCAGGTCAGGCAGCAGGGAGTCCAGCACGGCCAGGCCCTCCCGAGCGCACCGCAGGCCTCTGGGGAAGGGGCGGCGGCTGAGCCCCGGGGCCACCTGGGAGGGAGCTCCACGCCCCCGCCGCGGCACTCCCGGGGCTCACCTGCTGTCCAGGACCAGCCAGCCTTGCTGCTCTAAGTCCCTCGCCTGCCCCGGCTCCCCGAACGCCGCCTCCAGGCTGAGGTGAGGGGAGAAGCGGCCCCAGCGCTGCGTGCCCAGAGAGGGGTCAGCGACGGGCCGCTAGCGGCGGGTCCCGGCTGACCTTACTCAGGGGGTCCTCACCTCATGGGTCACGCCCTCGTCCGTGCGCAGTCCCAGGGCGAGCACCTCCTCCACCCTGCGGGCACACGGGGAGCCGTGGGGCGGCAGAGAGCAGGGGAGGGAGCGCGGGGGCAGCCCCCTACTTACTGCTCCAGCGGGCTCAGCACCACCCGTTTTCTGGTGCCGTGACCTCTGCTCTGCACCTCCCGCATCCAGGCGTCAGGCTCCAGCGTTTGGACTCGGGCCTCCCGGCTGCAGCCACCCTCGCCCCGTGGAACAAACCGTCCGTGTGCCCCTGCGATAGTGGGGGGAACAGCAGAATCACAGGATCACAGAGTCACCTCTCTACACCCTCCTGTCAGATAAATTATAGGCAGTGATATGGTCTCCTCTCAGCCTCCTCCAGACTAAACAACCCCAGTTCCCTCAACAGTGGAGTTCAGGGGGCACATGTGGCCACGCACACCCCGCTGACAACTCCCCCTCCCCATCACCAGCTTACCCGGCCCCACGCCGATGTACTGCTCAGCTTGCCAGTAAGAGAGGTTGTGAGAGCTAAGGGCACCCTGGGGGAGAGCACTGCATGGGGTGAGGAGGCACTGAGCCTGCTGGGAGGTGGCATGGGGAGGGCACAGACTGGGGGGCACCCACCTTCCTTGCAAAATTGGAGACCTCGTAGTGCCGGAAGCCAGCAGCCACCAGCATGCCACAAGCAGTATAGTACATGTCAGCGAGAAGGTCCTGGGGGGGTGCAGGTAGGGCCCCCCGTGAGACCTGTGCCGCCAGCACTGTGCCCCGCTCCAGCGTGAGCTGGTACAGGGAGACATGATCATCGCAGAGCCCCAGCGCCTCCTCCAGCCTCTGGGCCCAGGCACCCCGGCTCTGCCCTGGCAGCCCGAAGATGAGGTCAATGGAGGTTCGGCCAGGGAAGAGCCGCCGCGCTGCCTCCACAGCCCGCTTTGCCTCTGCTGCTGTGTGCTCCCGGCCCAGCAGCTGCAGCTCAGCATCATCCAGCGACTGTGGGAGGGAGCACAGTGGCAGCAGGGGACACGGGGTCTGCACAGGCCTGGGCAGCAGAAGGGCCCTCTCACCTGGACACCGATGGAGAGGCGGTTGACACCAGCTGCCCTGAAGCCAGTGAGGCGCTGTGTGCTGGCAGAGCTGGGGTTGGCCTCCAGCGTGACCTCAGCACCAGCGGGGAGGTGGGCAGCCCCCGCAACAGCCTCCAGCACTGCTGCAATGGTGCGGGGACTGGCCAGGCTTGGGGTGCCCCCACCGAAGAAGACAGAGGTGACACTGTAGAGCAGAGGGTGTGGATGCTGCGGGAGGCTGCCAAAGGGCCCCACAGCACCCGAGAGCCCCCTGCTCACCCACCTTTGCACCTGGCTAAGGCGGAGCAGGGTGTGCACCTCTCGCACCAGGCAAGCGCGCACGGCTGCCTCATCCACCGCTGGCACCACGTACTTGTTGAAGCTGCAGTAGGAGCAGCGCTGGCGGCAGTAGGGCCACTGCGGGCACGGGGTGCTGTGGGGGACGGCCATGCCCCCTCCCCTGGCACCCCGCTCGGGGGAGGGTGGCAGCCCTAGCCCCACACATGGGTCCCTACACTCCCACTTGTCCCAAGGGCACAAGGTGCGCACCCCAGGGGTGCCCCCTCTTCATGTGCACACGTCTGGGACACCCCCCGCCTCCCATGTGCATGGCCAGAGAGCCCCGCACTGCACCCGGTGACACGTGGGCCCTGCAGGCACCTGTGTGTGCACCAGCCCCAGGGCGCCGCATCACCCCCCACACATACAAGTCCCGGGGTCCCGGTGCATCCCCACGTGTTGACGCCCTGGGGTATCCGTCCACCCCCCACGTGTTGACACCCTGGGGTCCCCGTGCACCCCCCACGCGTCCAAACCCCGGGGTCCCCGTGCACCCCCCACGTGTTCAAGCCCGGGGTTCCCCCGCTCACGTGCACGTAGAGCGCGGCGGCGGCGGCCGGTTCCGGGCCCGACTCCGAGGCCGGTTCCGATGCAGGACCCGACCCTGGTCCCGGTCCCCGGCCCGGGCCGCCCCCGCCGTGCCGTGCCGCAGCCGCCACCGCCGTCCGCCACCCCCGCGCCGCCATCGGACACCGCCCCGCCCCGAGGCGGGCACCGAGCCTCTGCCGCCCCACCGATCCCCGGGCGGTGCCGGGGCGATGGGGAGGGGCGGGTGGAGCCTTTTGCTTCCAGCCGGGATGCGCGGGGACTGCCGGCTGGGGATGGCGGGGCCGATGGCCTCCTACGCTGCCGGCCCGGGCACATGGGCCCGAAGGGGCTCAGATGGCCCGCGAAACTTCCCCCACCCACCCGGGGGCTGGAGGGGGTTTCCAGGTCAAGGGCTGCTCAGCATTGCTGAGGGGAGCTGTGGCGTTTCACTACGCAGGGTTGTGCAAACCCAGCACTGACGGCCCCAGACACCAGTGTTTCTTAATGCTCACTATTAATAGCCCTGGAGAAGTGAGTGATGCTGATGACAGAAGCCGTGGCCACAGATTCCTGTTTCTAGGCCAGAAGTGCGTGGTACCAAGTAACCCATCCTTGACGTAACCCCTTACACCATGGGAAGAGCCCCTGGGTGCCGGGACTTTCCAAGCTGGCAGTGAGCGCTATAAGAGCAGGACCCAGGTGGGGTAAGGGCAGGAGCCTTGGAGCCCGCCAACAGCCCCACACACCCTGAGCCCATGCTGCCAGCTGCCAGCATCCAGCCTTCCCCTCACGTGAGTATTTCAGCCGGGGCTGCACCATGCCAGGGGCCTGGGATGGCCATGGGGACACCTCCAGAGGTGTCCTGGCTTGGGAGGGCAGGGAAAGCATCCTGGGTGCCCAAGCTCTGCTGGGGCTTAGACCCATGGATGGAGCAGCACCGCTCCTGGGATACGAGCAGGGCTGGGGGGCTGGGATGGGACAACAGTCACACACACACACTCCCCAAGTCCTGGCTGTGACCGTGCTTGCTGTGTTTCTCTGCAGTGTGTCTACCGCTGCAAGCCCAGGTTGACTTCACCTCCATGTTTTACCAGCAAAGGCCCAATGATGGTGAGTACATGGGGCGCTTCTGGGTCTGCACAAAGCAGGGAGGTATCAGAAGTTCCTCTCCCTGCAGGCTTGTCCTGCACCTGGGTTAGTGCTGGGAGGAGCCAAGGGAGGTAAAATGTCTTGCCCCAGACATCAGAGGTCCGCTGTGTCCCCAAGGTCGCTGGGGAAAGGCTCTGACTATAGGGAAAGGCTCTCACCCAAACCATCCTGTGCATTTTTCTTTCAGAAAGCAGACACAAACTGTGGGCATGTTGCCTACTTGGTCTGCTTCCATGGGTAGAGCCCACAGTCCAGCTGGGAGATCCAGGATCAAAACCTTGCTGACACTTCACCTCTCCCACCAGAAGAAGCCCCAGCGCGGAGGGGAGAGGCCCCGCCAATCGCACTGCTGGGAAGGAAGCAGGAGGGGGATGTCCGGGAGGTCGGTGAGAGTCGGCAGCAATGTAACCTGCTTCCCAGCTGGGGTGGGACACTTCTGCTGGGAATGAAGAGGAACCATGTTCTTCCACTTCTCAGTAGAGTGTGTCATGGTTGGGAGGTACCAAATAACTCCCGTAAAACACTGTCCCAGGGCCGCTCTGCTTCACACAGCCGGTGGGACAGGAGCTTTGGTATTTCTGCATAATCCTCTCTGTCTTTTTCAAAACAACAAAATAAACCTTGCCAAGTCTACCTCAGGGAAGTCTCTTTGGGGGGCCAGAAGGCCCAGGGGAGGAGTGGGGGGTAGAGGGTGAGCTTTTCCAGCCAGTCTTAGAGAGCTCTGTCCCATGCAAAGTTGCGCTCTCTAAAGCCCCTGCTCCTCATTTCAAGTTGACTGGCTCTATTATATGAGCTAGGAGTCTCAGCAACGCCCAAGCAGAGAAGGGATTCGCCTACCTTGGGAAGCCAGGCCAGGCTGTCAGGACTTAAAAATACCAGTAAAATAGCTGCCAGTGTCTGTTCAAGCGCTCTGAAATGGCTGTAGCCAAACTGCTCACGGAGACACAAGATTTGAAAACCTTCCTGAGGTCTTTCAGGAGCAGGAGAGAACTCCAGAAATAAGCACCCCTCCCTCACACTGCGGTATTTCTGTTGGCAAAGAAGCAAACCCCACTGGGAAAAAAAGGCTCTCTGTTTTATTAACGAGATGTGCACCAGCCTGATGCTGGGGAGAGAAGGTCTCTGCTGCCTAGCCCAAGGTGAAAAGCAGAGGCAAAGCTGGCTGAAGCAGGGCTGATTTAGCCTCATTTTTGCTCTGCCTTCCTGAGCTCAGAGCTGAAGGTGCTTCTCCATCTGCTCCCTTAACTTGTATTTCTGAATCTGGAATGAAATACAGAGAGGAGGGGGAGGGAGACTTAGAAGACAGGATCAGAGGCTGGGGCTCCTGCCCTGCCCCTCTTACCTCCCCTGAGACAGTGAGCGGGTGCTGACCCACAAACACAACGTACAGTGGGATCTTGAAATGGGAGATCTGAGGACCACCACCAGGAGACAGTGCAGGCACAACTGGGAGGAGTTTATGGAAACAACTTCTTGGGACTAATTTTGATACGAAGCGGCCAGGCTATGCATGTGTATAGGTGCATTGGGAAATGTCAGGAATATGTAACATTCTACTGTATATAGTTAAGGTGAATTGCTGTGTTTGGTGTGCACATCTGTGGTGGAGTGATCCCCTGTGCACCCAGTGCCGAATAAACATACCTTCTTCATAACTCTTTGTGAGTTGTGAAGTCAGTGTCCACGCATCACAGTGGGCTACAGGACTCACTCAGGGCAGAACAGAAAAACAGTGGCTGGAGTCCAGAAAGAGAGAAGGAAAATAAGCTTTTTTTGAGTCTCAAAATGATTGCTGATGTCAAAAGATGTTTCTGGAGCATCACTTTCACTAACAGACAGACTGTAAGCTAAATGCTCCAGAACCAAAGTCAAGGGTTCTGTGGGATGGTCTTCAATAAGGGAAAGACCAGATCAGAAATGATGCTGAACAAGTCACACGGTCACTGTTTCCAGTGGGAATAGTTACCAGTAACAAAAAGATCGGAACTGAGTGATCAGGATCCAAAGTCACAGGGTCAGTTTTTTGGGAGACCATTTTCACTGTCACACAGCTCGGAACCAAAGTGACCCGGAACCAAAGTCACACGGTCACTGCGTCTGTCAGGGCTGGAAACAGGACTGGAGGGGCAGGAACCAAGGTGACACGGAACCGAGTCTCAGGGTCCCTGGTTCCGGGACAAGATTTTCAGTGAGGAGCTGGCTGGCATGAAATCATCACATAACAAATGGCAAAGGGTCACTTTTTCAAGGGGACCCTTTTTTAGTAACACACGGGTCAGTAACAAAGTGCCAGGGGCACAAAGCCTCACAGCAGGGTTTCACGCTGTGGAGGATGCTGAGAAATGTTGCTTTTGCAAACTGAAAAGGGTGGTTGTATTTTCACACTGCCTTGGGAAGTGGAGGACTCAGGCTGCCTCATCAGAAATCCTTTGTCAACAGATAGCATATAAAATAAGGGGGAATACTGTTAATGAAGTGGGTTGTGTTAAAAGAATTATGGCAAGATCTCGCTCAAATAAGGGTTCCATTCAAATATATAGCTCTGCTAAAAGATAAAGATGATCCTGGACAATGAGATAAGTGGTTAAATTGGGACTAAGGTCATGGGTTGGAACATAAGGAAATCCAGCTCCACAAACAGGCTTCGGCAATGCTGCAGTTAACAGGCGATTTAGGGGGAGGGGAGGTTATAATGGGACTTAGTTGCTTTCAGGTCCCATTCTCAGTGGAAACAGCCCACAGGAAGGTGCTGCTGCATAATGCAAACTGAAACCTGTATCAACCTTTGACTTCCTTCAACCCTAGGCCCATGTCCCATTTAAGCCCCACTATTCAGCTACCTGGACAGTGAAGATAAAGGCAAGCACCTGCAGGTTCCCATTTGACTTCAAAGGGCCCAGACAAAAGAGATATGCAACAGTTAAGTGCTTTGTAAGATAACTCAGGACCCTGACAGACATGAAGGCAACTAGGTTGACCCTGTAAATTATGGAAAAAACCTGAATCTATAGATAAAGAGGGGAGGGGTTTCAGACAGGGATATGGAATAAAAGTGCTACAAACTCCATCCAAAAGTGTGCCTACTTTGTTAGGTCACCCACTCTTGCAAGAACGTATAATAAATTACTGCTTCACTAGGATGTTTACTGCGAGTCCTTTCTTTAGGACCTTTGGCATTTCTAACAATGCTGAAAAAGCTTCATCATTTTAAGTCTCAGAAAGCTCTTCCCGCATCTAATACCAAAAATGCTGAAGGTACAGAAATACATCTCAAACCAAATGAGCCAGGACTGAAAGACATACCTGGCCTGAAACCTTCACATGCAGTCCACAAGCAGCCCCTCTGACCCTGGGGCTCAGGGCTTTCCTTTCCAAGGGAACAGTCCTAACAGTGCCCTATGTAATTTCTCAGCTCTTCCTACCTCGACAGTCAAACACGCTAAACATCCAGCAGTAGCTCCCAAACCAAAGGAGCGAGGACTGAAAGACATACCTGGCCTGACACCTCCCCACATAGCCCACTGTTTGTAGGGAAACAAAAAGAGCATTCCACCAGCTGAAGTAAATGCAAAGCTAATGGAAGCCCCTGCTCTGGGGTTACTAGATACCACCAAGCCTGGCTTGGCTGTTCTCCCATGAAAATCCAGAGACAGCTCTAGGAATTTTGGCCCAAGATTTGGAACTGTACCCTTGAGCAGTGGCTTACTTCTCCAAACAGCTTGATGAAGACAGCAAAGGCTGACCTAGTTGCTTGAGAGGGCTGGTGGCTATGGTACTCAACATACAAGAAGCACGAAAGTTCACTGTGGATCAAATGATTACTGTATTGGAATCGCATGCATCATCTGATGTGCTCGAAGCAAAGGGGGGCACTGGCTCTCACCACAGAGGTTCCTCAAATACCAACCCATCTTGGTGGAACAAGATGATGTTGAAATAACAGTTACTAACATTGTCAATCCAGCATCTTTCCTTAGTGGGACCCCTGGAGAACACGTGTCTCATGATTGCTTGAAAACCGTTGAGGCTACATAGTCCAATTGATCACAGACAATGGCTGGGATGTTGATCTGTGGTCCTGGCTACTAGGAACACCTGGACAAAACATTTCTCCAAAACCTGGTAAATCACATGCAAGCAGCTACTGTGACTTCACCCAACAGAGTAAAACATATCAGATTTGTGAGACCAACTAAACATGTAACTGTTAGGCTTTGTCTTTTCCTTCCTATCAGGCACTCTGTGTAGATATATTTAGAGGAACTCTTAATTAACTGAAAAACAAAACTAAACTTTTTAGAATACACTGTTTTAACAACAAGGGAAAGCAAAACAGCAAGAAAAGCAACTCCTAACAGTGCATAAACTAAGATTTTTAGGCACCTCTGATACACCTCCACCTCAGCTGAGTCGCTACAGCAGGCAGCACGGGTCCCCTGCCTAGATGTAAAGCAATAACAAAAAAAGAAAAAGCTTGATCTCTTCTAAACCAATGCTGTAAGTTAGAGGAGACCTCTCAGTCTCAATAACACCCACCTCTCTGGTTGCTCTGGATGGAAAAGGCCCACTGTCTGGGCCCTTCCTCTCCAGTAGGTGACGGTGACCTGACAGTCTAACAGTGAGAGAACAATACACCACTACAGCCACAGCAAGAAAATTGTCCCTACTGTTTGGCTGTAGTGCTGTAGAAAGGAAACATTACCATTTGTGGACTTGCAGGTGTGCTGGAAAGCTCAGGGAATGGACCCGGGTCTTTGTAGACACCGGCCATCTCCTGCTGCTTCAGTGCTTGTTTATCTATCTGCATGTGTCTCTGGGAATGTGCATGTGTGGCTTCCCCCACCTCACAGAAAGTACTGGAAAGGGATCTAAGAAGCTCACACATGTGTGACTCCAGTAATTCAGCCATGATGGTGACACGTGACAAAAAAAGGAATTGGTTTCAAGGCCATAACTGACAAAGGAGAGTTCCAGCCAGTTTTGACCAGGCCTGGAGACCCACCTAAAGCTTGATTTGCTAAATATTAGGTGATGGGGTGGGAAAACTGCAGTATTAACTAACAACCAATCTAAATGTTACCATTATCTGTCTTTGCTTAAGTATAAACCAGAAATTTTTAAAACCCATTTTCTTGACGCACAGACCAAGCCAGCTGACTGCTTGCATTTCTGAAACCACAAAAACCAATGGAATACATCCATTTGATGGTACCAATCTATTATGCATTGTATGTGTTTGTGTGATACACATGTTTTGTTCTTGCAAATGTTAATCTTGCAAACTTTCATGCAAACCATTGTTTTGTTGCCCTCCAACCCCTCAAGTACAAGAAAATCTGCAAAATAGTGCAGAAGAAACTACTTCGTTAAGTGAAGTAGTAAAAATCATTTAGGTTTAGATTTGTTAGCGAATCAAGGAGGACCTTGTGTGGTGATTAATCAAAGTTGTTGCACCTATATTAATAAAACAAAAGAAGTTCTAAAAAGAGTGAGAAAGGATGGGGAACATAAATGGTGGGATACACTTTTTGGATGGTCGCCCACTGCTACAGGTATCCTTAATAAGTTGTGTCACCCTATTGTTGTTCTCTTAATTCTGTCTTTGGTTAGTATTGTTCTATCCATAGTGCTATATGTTTTAAATTGGCAAATGATAAAACAAATTAAGCATCTAATCTATATCTAATATATACTCATCAGCTGATATATATATATATATATGTATCTAATATACGCTCATCAGCTCCGATGACAAATTGAAACAGGCAGAAGTCTTATAAAGAACCTGGAAAGGAATGGAATAATATAAAAGGCATTAATACTAAGTGAATGAATTTACTGACTTTTTAGAAAAGGGGGATTGATAGAGGGAACTAACATTTAAGGGTTAATAGCAGAGCAATTATTTAGCTTAAACCATATATAACTTCAGCCATTGTGTAAGATGAAAAAACAAGAACCTGGCAGAAAGAACTTACTGAGAAGATAGAACAGACACACTGACCTTGTTAAAGAAACTGGTATAAGCAAGTTTTGGGGGAAGGGTGAAAAGTACATGAGGAAGACATGCAGTCTTCAGACTTGAGACCCTGGCCCACAAACCACCAGGAAGCACTGTGCAAGCACAGCTGGGAGGAATTAAAGGCAGAGACTGGAAATGACTTCTTGGAACTCCTTTGAATAACCCAACTTTTTCTTGGGATTTTAATGTATATGCATGATGTTGTGTAAGAAATATTAGGCTGCTTGATGAAATGGTGCGCAAGTTAGGAGGCACATGCCCCCATGCATCCAATGCTGCAATAAACATACCTGCTTTTTAACTCTTCCTGAGTTGTGAAGTTAATTGCTGCAAGTCAGACTTGTGACAAGGAAGGTAGTACCCTCTCAAATGACAGGAACACATAGCTGGACAGACAGAGACAAAGACAGCAAAAGTACCAATGGGCTCTGGGAAGAATGCAGAGTGTCTGAGGGCCAGAAAGAGAGTGTGACTGAGACAGGGAAAAGAGCCTTTTTTGAGGCTGAAGATGTTTGTCCAGGTCAAATGTTTCCAGAAGGGTGGTGTGTGTGTCAGTTTCATAAATGAGTGTGCTGGAACCAATATCCTCCAGAACCAAAGTCAAAGGGTCACAGATTCTGAGGGTGAGTTTCAGGTATGGACAGGTCCGAACAAAAAAAGCATGGGAAAACGGACCTGAGGTCTCGCTTGTGGGGTGCTGTTGGAGTAGTGCCGTTTCCATGGAGGATTGCCGTCAATAGAGTTTTGGTGGCTATTTTCCTCGGGCGGGAAAATGGCCGCCTGAGCACTTTCGGCCATGGAGACCAACGACTCCGCGCTTTCTGCGCGGGAAAATGGCCGCCGGAGGATTTCTGGCCATAGAGATGAACGACTCTATGGTTCCTGGGCGGAAAAATGGCCGCCGGAGGACTTTCCATCACAGACTTGGAGTTTGGATCACAGAGGTTTTTGAACTGTGAGTCCTTGGAGGTGTTGTGGCCACAGAGACTGTTTTTTAAATTGTAGACTGATTGTACTTTTCGTTGTTTTGCTTTTGTTGCTTGTTGGGGTGGGGTTTTTTAGGTTCTGAAGGGGTAATAATGTAGTAATTTTCTGGGTTTAGTAGGATATTTTTTATTGGGGAGGGGGTTATGTATCGTACCCCTGATTTACCTTGCTGGTGTGGTGTTTGTGCAGGGGGTGTGATGGTAATATAGGTGGGAGTGTGGAAAAAAACCCTAATTTGGGTATTTCATTACTTGTCTTGCATACTCTGCCGTTAATTAGGGAGTGGGGTTCATTGCAGCTGGTGAATGCTTGCACCTGTCTACTTGATGAGGGAGTGTTCACTTCGGGGTGTATTATTTATATTGTATAATAAAAGTGAAAAAATTATTACATCTGGTGCAGCAGTAGAAAATTATGTGCACCCTGGGAGTTTATTTCATTTCATTAAGGTTTTAATCTTTATTGTTATTTCTACTCCCAGAGGCTACGCCATTTTCTACTGCTCTTTTTAACCTGTCAAAAAGTCATTGTATAAAGACACACAGACACACATTGTAAAATGCCAACAGATGCAAACTCACATGCACGGACTCAAATACATAGACCACTGACACATACTGTACCATCTGCACATGGAATATACATGTACACATGTAGATTTTTATGAATACGTAAAAATATGCATCCCTTACTCAGCTGCGATCAACAGCCCTGGTCCGATGTTCAGCCCGCCTCCTACTGCAAAGGCTGAGATGGGGGATGCGGGGGCTGTGGGCTGTCGCGCAGGGATCACACGTTTGTCCCCGGAGAATCACAGAATCATAGAATTGTAGGGGTTGGAAGGGACCTCGAGAGATCATCGGGTCCAACCCCCTGCCAAAGCAGCTCCCTAGGACATTTCACTCAGATAGGCATCCAGACGGGTCTGGAATATCTCCAGAGGAGACTCCACCACCTCCCTGGGCAGCCTGTCCAGTGCTCTGGCACCCTCATTGTGAAAAAGTTTTTCCCCATGTTGGTGCAGAACTTCCTGTGCTCCAACTTGCAGCCATTGCCCCTTGTCCTGTCTCCACAGACACTGAAAAGGGGCTGGCTGATTCCCCCTGCATCCCCTGCTTAAGATAATTGTAAACATTAATTAGGTCCCCCCTTAGTCTTCTCTTCTCAAGGCTGAACAGTCCCAATCTTCTCAGCCTTTCCTCACAGGGGAGATGCTCCAGGCCCTTCATCATCTTCGTAGCCCTTCTTTGGACTCTCTCCAGGAGATCCCTGTCCTTTTTGTAACAGGGAGCCCAGAACTGGACACAATACTCCAGGTGGGGCCTGACCAGGGCAGAGTAGAGGGGGAGGATCACCTCCCTTGACCTGCTGGCCACACTCCTCCGGATGCACCCCAGGATCCCAGAAAGTTGCGGGGCGGTGACTCAGACTTTGACCCTCACACCCCACAGTCAAACGGGCACTCCTCGGAGCCCAGCGCAGTCGGAGTAACTCTCCGCTCGTAGTACCGTCCTCCCACGGCGAGGGGACGACGAAGATCGAGCCACCCGGAAGCCTGCGGGCCGCATTCCGGGCAGACCCCTCGCGGCGGGGCGGCGCAGACAGCCAGGCCGTGGGCCCGGTGGGGCGGCGCGAACGGCGGCGACGCCCGAACAGCACGCGGGAAGACGCGGAGTCCGCGCGAGAGGGGACCGAGACCGCACCCGCCCGCCGCGGCTAGGCGCGCTCCGCCCCACTGCCGGGGAAGTGAGGTCACGCAAGATGGCGGCGCGGAGCTGAGGCGGCTGAGGGGTTGGGCCTGCGGGGAATCCGCGTCCATCCTTGTCGAGAGCGGCGGTGGTGGTGCTGCTGCCCGTCCCGCTAGTATCGAGCGGTGCGACCGAAGCCGCGATGGCATCAGGAACTGCGGGACTGTGAGGCGGAAGAACGCGAGCCGGCGGGGCGGGCGGAGCAGCTGAACCGGGTCGCGGACGAACCGAGCTGCCGCCATGGAGCTGAGGGTTGGGAACCGGTACCGGCTGGGCCGGAAGATCGGGAGCGGCTCCTTTGGGGACATCTACCTGGGTAAGGAGGGTGACTCGGTGGGGACGAACTTGGCGGGTGTGTGGCGAATGTCGGGGACCGGGCCGCGGTGGGCGCTGCTTGCTGCCGTGCCCGCTCCCAGCCCCCGGTGAGGTTGGGCCGTGGGCAGCCCCCGGGACCTCATTTCACCCTGGTTGGAGCTCGGGCTGTGCTGTTGTCAGGAAATGCTGTTTGATAGAAAGTACCTTGTTAGTGTCACAGCGATGGCAGGGTAATGTTTTGCTGATACCAACTCCTAATATGGACAGAAATCAGGAATTTTTGGTTTATTCAGCCGCCTTTCCCCATTGTTGTCTTGTGACCTTGGGAACCGTTTATCTTCTCATCTGTAAACTGGGGATAAGCCTATAAATTCTCTCTTTTGAAAAGAACTAACGAAAACAAAAAACCCCACAAAACCCCATACAGCCACTGCGTTCGGAGAAATGTTTTAGGAAAGAAACATGCATCAGGGTTAAATATCACTGCGGCAGAGGAGGGAAAACTGCTGTCACAGAGGTATGTGTTTCTCCTGCAAGGCCTAAGGAAAAAAAATGTGCACGACTAAGGATGACTAGATTGCAGTTATAAAAGCCCTCCAATCCTTCAAAGAATCATCAGTTTGGCTATCCTGTTGCTTGAACGTGTCCCTGATTCCTTACTGCGTACATCTCATTCTGCCACCGTGATTTCTGTGCAGTTGTAAAAATTGGAAGGATTGGCCTTGTCTTTTCCAGTCCATTTATGTCACTGTGTCATAATGGCTTGCTGCTTATGATTATGACGGGCAGCGGTGGGTACAGAAAGTTTGGAAGGGAAGTATTTTCAAAATAATATATATGCAAGCTCTCAAGTGGTAAAAAATTGAGCTAAAGCCAGAAAAATAGATTATTCTGCCCTGCCGCATAGAAAGGAGTACTGTGCATTTGAAAACTGCAGGAACTCAAGGAAAGCAGGTAAATAAAGGTGGGGAGGTGGAACTCAGGTACGCTGACTGCGTACATCTGGAGGGTAAAAACATCACTAGCTAGCTAACATACGTGGTATGTTTGGCAATGTGTGGAGTATGTGAGGTGTTTCTCTTCCAAAGCAGCAGTGCTTTGTGTTGCAGAGCACGGTTGGCATTCCAAAATAATCTGTTTGCTGAAGCTTTTTGTTTACAGATAGGGAAATACTGGCTATCTGTAATACAGATCATGTGCCTGATGAAAAATCCATGTTCCTAGCTGATGGCCTGTGGTTGTCTAGAGGCAGAGAGAATGTGATTCTTCCTCTCTGTGATGTTTGCGTAAAAGGTTGAAGACTGTTGTGAGAAAGATGGTGTGTCCAAGTGCCTTTTGTAGGGTCCTCTTTCATTTCCTACCATTATCTGGTAAAAAAGGAGCATTCAAAAACTATGCTTTTTTTGGTAATGAAATGTGGTGTGGTGTTTCAGGGTTTTTTTAAACAAGTTTCTACTTGGTTGTTCAGATTGGTGGGACGTAAATGCCTTAAAATAACTTTTAAAGTCCTTTCAGAAGTCATGTTTGGTTCTTTTTATGTAAACATGCCTTCTGATAGCCTGTAGTGAATCTGTAGATGATGTTCATGTAGATTTCCACCTCGGTTTTATGCTTTGGAAATGAAGATGTCATTATTTTTGCCTGTTTACAGTCCCCCTGTATTTTATGGTTTTTAATGCCCCTACGAGGATGTTGAACACTTTCCAGACTGGAAGAAAAGGGACTCTTCTTCTTCTTCATTTCCTTCAGTCAGTTCCTTGGAATATGGATCTGACAGCTCTGTTCTTGTTATCATAGTAGTTTCATATTCTTCCCTATTCTCCCTTCTACCTCAAAATACATCTTCCAGAATTTGGAATGGCCCCAGCTTTGCTTGCTTAGAATGGCAGCTCTTTGGGACGGGATTTTGAAATGCAGGGCTCTCTTGTAAGTAAAAAAATGTGGACAACTTAAAGAATATAAATTTCAGGAATTTAGTGTACCTTCATCTTTTGAAGCTGCCCTCCAGGGGAAGATGTGTGAGAAGTGGATTCCCAGGTATTCTCAATAGTATAAAGGAAGGACTGGGAGCAAGGGAGCAGTGAGAGGGGGTCAGAGTAAGCATTTGTTTTGTTGCTCAGTTCATGAGGTGAGTGAGATGAGTCACAAAGGCATTGCAGTCACCATGTTTTCATTATTTTTACATTACAAATATATTTTTCTTAAGAATTACTTTTGAGTTGTAAATGAATTAAAATAACTTTCAAGACTTGCCTTATGGTAGAGGATTTTGCAATTCCAAGTAAATTGTACTTATGCAGTTTAAAAGAATATACTTTCACAACCTTAGACTTCTTTTCGCTTACAAGTGGTGACTTCTCCTTACACTTCCATTTACTACTTTTTATTTATGGATCCTCCTCATAATAAGGCTTCTTGCTGCTTCTCAAATATTACTAAGTTTTCCTTAAAGTAAGCTAAGCTTTCAGTGGTTAGTGTGCTCTCAGCACAAGAAGGACATGGACCTCTTGGAGTGGGTCCAGAGGAGGGCCACAAGGATGATTGGAGAGACTGGAGCATGTCTCCTATGAAGACAGGCTGAGAGAGTTGAGCTGGTTCAGCCTGGAGAAGAGAAGGCTCAGGGAATATGTTCCAGTACCCAAAGGGGACATACAGGAAAGCTGGGGAAGGACTGTTTGTAAGGGCAGGTAGCGATAGGATGGGGGTGATGGTTGTAAACTAAAGCACAGAAGTTGAGGCATTCAGAAGAAGCTCTTCACTATGAGGGTGGTGAGACACTGGCACAGGTTGCCCGGAGAGGAAGTAGAGGCCCCAATCCCTGGAGGTATTCAAGGTCAGGCTTGATGAAGCTCTGAGCAACCTGATCTAGTTAAAGGTGTTCCTGCTCACTGCAGGGGGTTGGACTAGATGGCTTTCAAAGGTTCCTTCTATCCTAACACATTCTATGATTAAAGAGTTATTTTAGAAATTTCTTCCTGGGGTTTAAGTGGGGACAGAAATTCTTACTTGGTGACAAGCACTAGATTGTTTGGAAGATTGACTTGTACTTTGTTCCTCTCTCATAATTTTTTTTCTGGACTCAAGTATTTTAATTTCATTATTTTAATATGAAATCTCTTGTCTTGAAGGAGAGGGTTTATACAGAAGTGGAATTTGGGCTCAGGATCTCACCTCTCTTAGGTGATAAAGACTTCTTGGGAGAACAACTAGCATAAGAAATGATCTACTAGGTTGAGACCGTGATCCATCAAGTAACAGTTAAATGCTGTATTGAGCAGAACATGATACCAGTGATACAGGGCTTGACCCTCCTGTGTGCTTTTCACCCTACTCAAACACGTAAGTCTGCAGCTTTCTATAGGGAGATGTGTCTTTCAACATACTTGCAGAGCAATTTGTGTCTGTTTTGGGATTGGAAAAGTTATTTTTAAAAAAAACAACCAACCAACCAAAACCAAAAGCCCAAACCAATCGTATCATGTCTTTTGCTGTAATACAGTATCCAGTTCATGCTTTCCCTGGTCTTGGCTAGGGTGGGATTGGAGACAATAGGTAGTTAATGTAGGGGTAAACAAGAACAGAGATTGTTATTTGTTTGAGGTGGGGAGGGCAGTATTTGATTTGAAGATAATGACGGTCTCCTTGTATTGTTGATCTGTTCTTTTACATGTCTGGCTTGATGTGCACCCTAACTCATTTGAAGTCCACCAAAATAATATATTCATAAAATGTGTGAACCTTAGATTACAGATTGAAGTGTTCCTGGTCACTGCTTATCCACCGTGTCCCAGGTAGCAGTTTGGGATCCTGCCACCTCTTACGCCAGTTACAGGAGTCCCATGAGACAGATACATGTACAGTCTTATTTTTCTTGGTATCTTCCAGTTGTTGACGTGGAGTTGTACTTATTGTATGCTGAATGAGCTTCAGGGGGTTGGTTTTCATAAGATGTGTTGTGAAATGCCTAGTAAATATTAACCCTGATGTTCATGCTTGCAACTCAGTCTACCAGCAACACCACCTTAGTACTTGTGTGCAGCACACAAAAAGATGTACTAACCTTAAAAAATGCATGGTCTTGTGTATACTCATACATAATTCCAAGCTTTGTCAGTTCCTTGTGAAGTGTCACGCCCATTTTGAGGTGTGGGGTGTGTGCCTGCCTTTGTTAGCCTTGGGAAGCCTGATTTTATAGGCAAAAGGCTGTAAAGCACCAAAGCAGCTCCTTAATCTCAGGAACAAGATTTTTCAGTTATGGAATACATTAGCTCAGCATTCTGTGATGGTCAGAGAAAAGCATGTGGAAAAAATAGGTGAGCAGAAGAAAGTGATAATTGTGCATCTCTGTCTTAATTGCTTTGTGTGACTCTGGAAGAGGGCATGGCAAAACTGGAAAATGTATGGCCAACGAAATGGAGAATAACTAGAGGCAGTTAAAGTTTGAGTCTATACAAAGAATGGCAAGTTTTTGAATTCTGAAAAGATTTAAAGGAAACTGAGGTGGGGTAGAAGTCCAAGTAGAATCTTGAACGTGATGGAAAATTGAGTACAGAATGATTGTTTACTGTTTCTCTCCAAATGAAAACTAGCAGACCTCAAGAAGTTAAGCTTTTAAGAGTTGACTTCAGGTCAAACAGTGGGTGATGTGCTACATGTGATCCTAAGCCATGAGCTAATGCAGAAAAGAGGAAAATTCTGAGAGGGACACAGTGATAAGTATGATTTAAAGTGTCACGTGTCTCCTTTTGTCACTTCCTGTTTCCTTGTAGTTGCTAAGTTGCTTGGCTTCAAGAGCCTGTATATTCTTGACTTGGTGTTTCTTTTTAAGAATGTGAGTTATTCCTGACATACGTTTCAAGTTTGAAATGGAACAGGTAAGCCAGCCTTTTTGGTTGCTTGATTCCTGGAAGAAGAGTATAATAAAATTTTTCAGAAGTTTTTTGAGAGGACAGATTCTTGATTGTAGATTATCTGCCTCCTAACCAGATAGAATCATATCGGGCCAGAATACATCTGGAGTATGTTGTGATTTAGGGAAGCTGTAGTTTCTGGAAGTGGAAAGATGCCCCTCAGAAGATGCACTTGTTCGTTGTTATTTTGATGGGATAGTGCTAGTTTTGCCTTCCTGTGCTACAGTGCTGTCTCTTAAACTGCCAGTCTGTTGGAGAGAAGAATTTTTAGATAATTGTGCCTTAAAGTACTTAATAATCTCTGGATGTTTTCCACTGAACAGTTGTTTGTCAATATGCTTTGTTTCAGCCTCTACAAAGGAAATGTGTCTTAAAAATATTTTGACCCACGTTTTAAATTCTTCTGTTTTTAGGAACTGATATTGCTGCTGGAGAGGAGGTTGCAATTAAGTTGGAATGTGTGAAAACCAAACATCCTCAACTCCATATCGAGAGTAAAATCTACAAAATGATGCAGGGTGGAGGCAAGCAAATTCTTTTTCTTCTGCAGAGATTTAACTGTTTTTATGCCTTTGATGTATCTGCCACTTGGAAGTATGTAATGGTTAAGATCTCTTGATGCATAAGGAGAAGGTGGGAAAGGTGACAGGGTGGGTGAAGGGCTACCTCAGCTCTTCAGTGAGCAATGTAGACCAGCGGTTCCAAATCCATGGCTACCGAGCTTCATAAACACTAAGATACTCCAGTGTTGCTCATGGACCAAGAATATTAAAATGTGAAAACCTCAAGCAGTGTGGAACAAACTCTAGTCTCATCTGGCAGTTTGCTGATTGACTTTTGTTTCTCATAGGTCAGTGAAAGATGGTAACCACTGTACTGGAGCATTTAACCTGCCTTGCTTATCCTAGTAGCAGAATTCTAAACTTTGGGTAAATTCAGGTTAATTTTTGTGCCATACGTTAGTATTCTTTCCTCTAGGTAAAAAATACTTCCTTGCTGGGGGAATTCTAAGACAGAATGGCATTATTAGGAGAGAACAGAAGTGAAGCAACTTTGTAGCTCACTTATGGTGCTGTGCTAGGATGTCTCTGTAATGTGTTCTGGTATTCTGCAAATGTAAGATTCCTGTGTGGTTCTGCAACATAAACTTAGTGTAGTTAAATTTAGCTTTTGTTTCATAGTCCCTTGAATTCTTCGTAAACATGGCTGTACATTGCATAAAGACTAGATTCCATGTTGTATCTCAAATGCAAAATGCAGTAATTGTACCACTGACAATGGATGATAATGTGTACTTGCATTTAGTTTTTTAATTCCTGCTTCATTCATTGATTCCTGAGTAGCCTTTATGGGCTTACTAAGGCCGGGATGGTGGTTTCTGTCTGAGGATGGGTGCTGCAGAGGCAGGTGGTGGAGGGTTAAGTTTCCATGTAATCTAAGGGTTTCTCTTTAAAGGGAATTCAGGAGAAAATAATGCATATCAAGTAACGGTAAGAGTTTAAAATCAGTGATTTCTAACACTTAAGTTCTTCCGTTGTGGTTTAACCCAGCAGCACCCCAGGTGACCACGGAGCCATTCACTCACTCCCTCAGTGGGCTGGGGAAGAATTGAGAGGGAAGGGGAAAAAAAAACCCCATGGATTGAGGCAAAGACAGTTCAACTTGATAGAATAGAAAGAATAATAACAACAGCAACAATGATAAAAGAATATACAAAACAAGCAATGCACAGCATACTTGCTCACCACCTGCAGACCACAGATGCCCAGCTAGTCCCTGAGCAGTGTCCCAGCACCCAGACTGGTTCCCCCAAGCTATATACTGTGCATCACATCGTATGGTAGGCAGTGTCCCTTTGGCCAGTCAGGGTTGGCTGTCTTGGACGTGTCCCCTCACAGCTTCTTGTGCACCCCCAGCCTCTTTGCTGGTGGAACACTGCAAGAAGCCAAAAAGTCCTTGATTTGGTGTAAGCATTGCCTACCAGCAACCAAAACATCAGTGCATTTAAGCTGAAAGTGTAATGTGCCTTGTAAATAATGTTACTTTGGTAGACATTCACCAAACAGCAAATGCAGTGGAACTGAAGGAAAGACGAGTATGAAGCAGGATTGAAAATTCATTAGAAATTGAAATTGAAGGTGTTTTACAGTGGTCTTCTAGGGCTTGTATCTAAGAAGTTCATTTCTAAGACCTTCGCTAATGATGTGCAGTGGTTTGTCAGTATCTTTACTTGTAGATTTCTAATTTGCTTCTTACTGCCATAGAGCAGAATAATAGAATATCCTGAGCTGGAAGGGACCCGTAAGGACCATCGAGTCCAACTCCTGACTCCACACAGGGCCAGCCCAGTCAGAGTATGGGACTGAGTGCATTGTCCAGATGCTTCTTGAACTCAGCCCAGCTCAGTGCTGTGACTGCTTCCTTGGGGAGCCTCTTCCAGTGCCTAACAACGCTCTCAGTAAAGAAATTCTTCCCAGCATCCATCCTAAACCTCCCCTGCCACAGCTTCATACCATTCCCTCAGGTTCTATCACTGGCCACCAAAGAGAGATCAGTGCCTGTCCCTTTGCTCCCTCTCATCAGGAAGCCACAGACCACGATGAGGTCTCTCCCTCAGTCTCCTTTTCTCCAGGCTGAACAAACCAAGGGACTTCAGCCTCTGCTCGTAAGGCTTCCCCTCCAGACCCTTCACCATCCTCGTTGCCTTCCTCTGGACACTCTCCAATAGTCTTGGTCGCTCTTGTACTGTGGTGTCCAAAGCTGCATGCAATACACGAGTACTAATACTTGTAAAATACTTAAGGAACAAATCCAGCAAAAATGCTAAGTACTTTCCAGTTACAAGCTAAGCACAAAGACTGGGGTGTTTTCTAGGGGAGAGGAAAAGGGACTATTTTTAGACCTCTTTAGCTATAATTTCATATGGGTTCTGCTGTGAAATTATCAGACTTCATCTCAGAATAGCTGAAGGTAGCATAAAATATTAAGCTTTATTGTAAATGCAAACATTCATAGTTGTGACCCTCTTAGAGGTCATCTGAAGAGCCTTGATGATTTGAGTGTATGGATTGTATAAATCAAATTGTTATATAAATATTTAAAATAATAAACATTTTCCCTTTTTCTAGTGGGCATTCCCACGATTAAGTGGTGTGGAGCTGAAGGGGACTACAACGTAATGGTGATGGAGCTCTTGGGACCCAGTCTTGAAGATCTCTTCAATTTTTGTTCAAGGAAATTTAGTCTCAAGACAGTCCTATTACTTGCTGACCAAATGGTAAGAAACTGCTTTGTTGATTTTGATAGTGCAGTATGCTGGGATAACAACACATCCCAATTAAATTGAGATATAATAACCAATGATGTTGTATTTTGGTAGCTTAGAGGCTAATAGGCTGTATCGTTATAGAAAAGACTCAAAATCAGTTTTGTTTCTGTAAATACAAAGTGTCCCATCCATAGTGATTGCAAAGCCTTAACTTGATTTTTAAACAGCTGCTGCTGTGCTGTTTGCCAATCAGGTGTTGCACCACTCAAAGATGAAGTTTCCCTCAAGAAACTTCTGGAAATGAACATAAGACAGATGCAGGGAAAGAGCTAAAGAGGTGGTTGAATCTGTTGTCATCTAAATTATACTCTTTTTAATGCTGTTACTTTTTACAATATAAAGTTTCTTCACTTCTTTTATTCTTAAGACAGTGTTGCTAATGGTTTTACAACAAAAAGGCGTGTGTCCAGTCTCTTGACAATGATCTTTTCTTTATTTGTCATTATTTAGATTAGTCGAATTGAATATATTCACTCAAAGAACTTCATACACCGCGATGTGAAGCCAGATAACTTCTTAATGGGCCTGGGGAAGAAAGGCAACCTTGTCTACATAATAGACTTTGGATTAGCAAAGAAGTATCGAGATGCTCGAACTCACCAACATATTCCATATCGTGAAAACAAAAACTTAACAGGAACTGCCCGTTATGCATCCATCAACACTCATCTTGGAATTGGTGAGCTGGGGAAAGCGATAAATAGAAACTTTAAAAGCATTGATGCACACCCATAGTTTTAGTGTGAGGAAATGTTTCTTTATGGAGGCATAGAAGATAGTCCCTGTTTCTGGCACTAACAGTGCAGCATGCTTGGCCTCGTATCTCGATGGGGTGGGATTTGGTTTGTAATTCTCATGAATAGCAGTTTTTAGTAGCTACAAGGGGTGGTAGGTTTTTTCTTGTATTAGATGAGTTTGTCATGGGCATAGTAACTCAGCTCTCTCTTGTTTTTCTAAGGGTTTTGATGACAGTCTTGTTACACAGTCTTTTGTTTTTGAGTAGAAAATGAAACCTAATGAGTCCACTTTCTTATGCTGTTGTAGAGCAATCTCGCAGAGATGACTTGGAGTCCTTGGGCTATGTACTCATGTATTTTAACCTGGGCTCCCTCCCCTGGCAGGGACTGAAAGCAGCAACAAAGAGGCAGAAATACGAACGTATCAGTGAAAAGAAAATGTCTACACCCATTGAGGTTTTGTGTAAAGGATATCCTTGTAAGTTACTCTTTTGTGGTGCTGGGCCTACATGTTCACGTTTTAATGGTATTTCTTTTTTCTTTATGCTGAATTTCACTAGTCTTTTTTACTTCTCTCGATCTCACGGTCGTGAGAGACCAAGATACTGTGCTTTTAAGACTGGAGTCTTTGTAGAGTATTTCTAATTATCCTTTGTCTTAACTATGAGTAAAAAATCATGGTGGTGCCATCAAATCGAAGGGTACCTTTGTACACATCTGATCTGCAGTGTATTGTATGTGCATGCATCTGTGCTGTCTGGGTAACTCTTAACAGATAAGAAAGAATTTTGAGATACTACCTGTTTCTTCCTAACTGTGGGTACTATTTCTTGTATGAATCAGATGCACTTCCTACCTGTTGCAGTCATTTCAGTTGGTAATTGTCATTCCAAGTTCATCTGGTTTGGCCTGTTGATGGTCAGTATCTGTGAAAGGCATAGAAGACCTTCCCATACCCTAGCAGTGTGCATCTAAGCTGTTCTCTTTATCAATTTGGTATTTACACCAGAGTAATAACTAGGTGTTTAATACTTAAATCTGTTTTAAAGCTTGTTAACACTAGCTGCCATCAGAGATATATCTTTCATGAAGAGTTCTGCCTCTGTTCTTTCCATGCTCTTGGCAGCAAGAACTGTAATTTGCCTGAGGGTTGTATGAAAATTTACTCTCTTTGCTCTGTTTTAAATGTTGCTTGATACATGTTCCCTTATGTTCATTAACTTTTTTTCTCTGGGGTGAACAGGCAGGGAAAAACTAATCAACTTTACTTGTGCTGTTCATAAGAATTTCTTTCTCAATGTAAATTATTAATATATTAGTTCAGTTGGAAAGACCTGAACTCGAAAGCTGGTATTTTGATACTGCTATTATCCCTGGTGTACCAAAATCAGAAAAATAATTATTTTATTTTTTCCTGTAACTGGTATTTTGTGGGCCATGTAAGAACAGACATTGATGTAATTGAAAATCTCAGGGAGCAGCATGGCTTGCTGTTGGTCCCCTAGTTTATCTGTGTTTGGTGAGGTAGCAAAGATCAATCTTTATTATGTGACTTAACAGCAGAGAGACGCTACTCAGTGAGTGTCCCGCAAGAAATTACATTTAAATACAATCAAAGCAAAGAAAGGCCAAACAAACTTCTTTCCTTTGCTCAAGTGTAGTTCTAAACCTGTTCTCCTCCACCCTCCTAAAGTGTTGGTTAAAGCAATCTAATACTGGATTCTCACTGCTGTTGACAAATGAGAGCTTTGCCTACTCTGTGATGGACAGATCATTTCCTTTTCAGGGTTACTTGATAGGTGGGCTCTGGTTTTGCCTTCAATAGATTTCGAGTGTTAGGTCATTATTCTTTTCCTTACATTTCTTTCCAGCTTACTGGGGTTGGGGTGGTTGGGATTGTTTTGGGGCTTTTTTTGATTCAGAATTATAAAAAGCAAATGTAAAACACATGAAGGAAAAAAAACAATGCTTTGTTTTATTACAGCTGAATTTGCCACATACTTGAATTTCTGTCGTTCTTTGCGTTTTGATGACAAACCGGACTATTCTTACCTAAGGCAGTTGTTCCGAAACCTCTTCCACCGACAAGGGTTCTCCTATGACTATGTCTTTGACTGGAACATGCTGAAATTTGTGAGTAGCTGAGTAGCTTTCTAAAGCTTTTTGTAATGCTTTTGTTGTTTGGTTGGGTTTTTTTTTTTTTGCTGCATTGTCAGCTTTGGTTGTCTTAATTGATACTGGGAGATTGTCTTGTCTTTTTCCTTCTGGAAGCTTTATTGTCTAGAAGAAAGATCAGGAGATGAGGAAAAGCAGGATATAGAGGAGCCATGAGATGGGGCTTGAATGACAACTAAGTTGGAGTTACAGGGTTTTAAATGTGTAAGGCTTCTGACACACTTCCTTTGGGACAATCAGCAGGCTAAGCTGTGGAATTGTTATTTTCTCCCACCTTGAACTTCAGCACAGATCATTTGCACTGTCCAGCTGCTACGTCTCTACATTGGACTATGCCACCAGTTTATTTATGGTAGTTCTTAATGCCCTAGCAAGCTTCAATTAATGGGTGGTTTGTTTCTTTATTATCAGTATTTTTTATCCAAATATATAGTTGCTCAGTAATCCCTCAAGTTGTTCACTAGTCTTGACCCCTAGGGTGCAAGCAGAGCGGCTGAAGATGCTGAACGTGAAAGGCGAGAACGAGAGGAAAGATTGAGACATACACGAAATCCAGCTGTGCGTGGCTTACCCTCTACTGCTTCTGGCAGGCTGAGAGGAACACAAGATGTAGCTCCTCCTACTCCTCTTACCCCAACTTCACATGCTGGTAAGAAAGCAAATGTATGCATAGATGCACCTTGTAGACTACTGTAATTTGGAGTTTGTTCCTGGTCATTAGAAATTTGACATTAGAATTAGGATAGCAGGGTGGTGTTTGTCTCTGATCAGGGTTTAGGTTTTTTCATTTGGGGTGAGGGTTTTTTTCCCCCTTCCTTTTCAATAGATCAAATGTAATTGTATGTATTCATTACCTGCCTGTTGCTACTTAGATTTCTGTGAAGGGAAATCAAAAGTCTGGATTTCTGTTGCTTGACTCTGTGAAGTTTTGCACGCAAACAGCAAGAGTGTAATTTTTCCATTGACTGTGTTGTAACCCCATTTTTTGTTAGGAGACTCTAATGTGACTTTTCTTACAGCCAACACCTCTCCTCGACCAGTATCTGGTATGGAACGAGAAAGGAAAGTGAGTATGAGATTGCATCGTGGTGCCCCGGTCAATATCTCGTCGTCTGACTTAACAGGCCGACAAGATACCTCTCGCATGTCAACTTCGCAGGTAAAAAAGGTTTCTGTGTAATGGAAACATAAGGGTGATTTATAAAGTTCTTTTGCCAGAAGAGCATACCAGCTAATTGATGTGATTTAGTACTGATCTTGCAGCTGATGTTGATTCATATAAATACTTGACATTTCATCTGAATGTTTATAACATGGCTGCAGACTACTGAAGAAAATAAGTTTATCTTTTCTTCTTTTTTTTTCCCTTGGCAGTGAAAAGGATAAAGTACTCAAAAGTAATAGTCATTGGTGTCTGAGATGATGCAAATTCCTATCTCCTTTGCTTATTTAATTTCTTATATTTGTTATCAATGAGGAAGCAGAGTGAGTTAAAGGCAGTTGTGAGTCACATTTCTACATTAACAGAACAGAGAATATTGGTGCAGAATAGACAAGAAATAACCAGTGAAGAACAGCAGAGTGCAAATTGAATAAATGTGCTGCAGTGCTGTAATTCAGAGCAGGTAAAAAGCCACATACATGGATGTCACAGAAGACCCATTGGAAGAGAATGGCAGGAGGATGAACGATAGAGTGGTTCATAGCCACAGTCAGCACTGAAATCTTCCTCTCTGGTCATGGTGACTTACTAGAGGTTATAAGAATCCTTTTTGAAGACTGACAATGTTTAAATATATTCCAACTCTTTATAGCTGAAACACTCCTTTTTCGCAGTATTTGCACAGGCTTGTCCTAAGTAGCTTGTGGCCTGGCTTTGTATAGCTTAACCTTCAGTCTTAGGTACAGAATGGGGGGTTGGTTGTCTGTACTCTAGGCACATTGCAACATTATTGGAGATCAGGCTTACGTGGACTGGGGCAAGCACCTAAGGGTTTTTCCATCATGCCTCAACATTCTGCTGGAGTTCTAACTGCATCATTTTTGACATGTACTCATTTTACTCTTCGTTGACAGAGCATATTGATGGAAAGTCACTCAATTCCTTTTATCATTTAATTGACAGCATTAATTATTTTAGATAGTACATGTTCTTACATATAAAATCTTACTCCTAGATGGAATGCTCTTTTGAATAGAGGCCAGGTGAGTATCTCTACTGAGGGCTAAAATGTTTGCTGAACCACAGTCCTTGCTGCCAGAAATTTGCACCTTGAAATGTTTTATGCTGAAGTTTGTAAACAGTGTGAAATAAGAGTAGAACTGTGCATAGATACAGATCTCTTAAATATGCATAAGTACCTGATAGGAGGATGTAAATACAGTGCAGTCAGACTCTTCTCAGCAGTAGCCAGTGAACGGATAATTGAAACACAATAAATTCTGTTTGACCTAAGAAAAAATTTTCTTACTAATGAGGGTGGGCAAGGACTGGAACAGGTTGCCCTAAGAGCTTGTGGAGTCACCCTCTTCCAAATTACTTGGAACCCAGCGGGACATTGTCCTGAGTAGCCTGCTCTGGATGCCTGTGCTGTAGGCAGTGAGACTGGACTAGATGATCTCGAGGGGTCGAGTTCCTTCTGACCCTGTCTGTTCTTTGAGGCTGTGATGCCAAGCTCCCCCTGAACATTTAAGTGTAAAAATGGTTTCCTTGAAAAATGTGTTTGTCTCTGGCCTTCTGAGCAAATCTCAGATGCTTTGTCTCTGTTACTGGTCAAATAAATAATGAATGTGAGTAACAGAAATAAATGCAGTTACGCTGCTTGACCGTGTTAGGAGTATATCTTTCTTTTTTTTGCTGTATTATGGATGTGTAGCTGAGTGCACAGGCCATGGGTGGTTTGCAGACACATTACAGTTCTGTCTAGCTTGTAAAATGGGAATCGTGTAGGACTGTGGGGTTTTTTTGTGTAGTCTTTAAATACCCAGATGTATAATTTGTGGTGGGGGCCAGCAGTACAGTCTGGCTTAATGACACACTTCCCTACCCACCCTTCTTAACATTCTATTCCAAGAATGGGATCGCTTGGTTGACTTTTTTTACAATCCCAGTAGCGGCCTGGTGGGGATCTTCTCTGAGTTCGTTAGGATTAATCATTCGTCGTATGTGCTCTTCATTTAGTTCTTGTCAAGGCAGCCAACCACTGCTGGTCTTTGCTCATGGTGACTGATTGACAGTGTGTAACTGTGGTATAATTTAATCGGCTTTCTGTGAGCCTCTGGGATTTGAAAGGCAGGAGAGATTTACTGAGACTTCACCTTATAACACTTCCCCTTGAGCTTGTTAGTCAGAATTCCCATCTCATTTTCCCAGTTCTTGCTTACTCTGGAGCAGGCAAGATGGTCCAAGTTGCCTGTTTTCATACCTTACACTCTTAATATCTTCATAATGTTAAAGTACATCTTCCATAACCAGAATTTATCCTTAGATGTTAACTGGGTTACCAATTAAGGCCACAGGTTTCCCGTTATCTTTATATCTCGTTCTTAGTCAGGAAAACCTGAAGTATCCAATTCACATGGCAAGGTTAATAAGGTGAATTTTGATTGACTAGGTGTAAGAATATAGAAAATCATTGGTGCTGCTCTTTAATAGGAGAATAGTGAAGAATAGCAAGTGTTTGTCCATGCCCATTCCAACTGTGTCAGGTGCCCTTGTCTTAAGCAAATATGCCACTCCTGTCCCTTTTTCAGGAAGGGGCTAGACTGTACTCCTGATTGAAAGCTGTTTTTAAAGTTTGCCGTGCTAATCTACAGATGTCTTAAGAACAGTATTCATTAGAGTTGTCATTTATAACTTGATAAATTAGCTTTGTTATTTTATTTGGATGCCTCGGTTTGATAAGCAACACTGCATCAGTAATCTCTGCCTCTCACCATCTGGAGGAAGAGCTGCTGCCTGTTAAAACTCTGGGCAGTGGCAAAGTGCAGAGGTTGCTCAAAGAAATAAGGAGAGCCATTTACCTCTAAGTAGAGTTCTTGAAGATGACTCCACACTTTTTATCTTTCTTTTTTGCAAAATGAGTTCTGATCAGTTCAAACTAAAACTGAACACTGAAGATGGGGATGTAGACAATGTCATTTTGGTTCCTCATGGAAAACCTAATTGCTTAGGACAGCAAAACAGGTGCTGTGTATGTTCCCCACCTCCAAGGCATTGTTTGCATAGTACTTAAATCATTCTGTGACACACATCATCCAGTATTTTTGTCAATCGCATGGAAGTGAATGCAGCAGCTCAAAACCTGCAAGTTGTGTGATGTTTGACAGTGGTAAACTTGGGTAAGAGCTGAGCAGTCATATCAAGCCTATTCAAATAAAACGTGTGTTACTGCACTAATCCAGACTATGATGAGGGAGTGGAGCCCTTTGTCTTATATGTGGGAACTGTATTTGTTTTAAGCAGTGGTGTGATGTTGGAGAGGATAGTATGATTTCATAATGAAAGGGTGTAATTTCATTCTTCAATCTATGTACGATGCAGTAATGAACAGAAAGGGAGAGGTTATTTAACGTCATTTAGTGAGATGGGTGGTGGAATATTATATACATAGTTTAGTTCTCTTAAATTGCTGGGAAAGTGTAAGTAACACAGAGAAGAGCCATAAAAATTAAGCTTTAGAAAGCATTGTGCAGTGCAAGAGTTTCAAATCAGCATCTTTCAGTTTATCTGAAAGGCAAGAGATCATCCTGAGTGAGTTGTATTTTAGAGACAGTGGTTTTAAGAGGAGCAGACGTTTACAAAGAGAACATGAAAAAGCTATTGCTTAAAATTAAAACCACTCACATTTTAAAGAAAAGCAAAACAGGTGTGAGTGAAGGCACTTAGTCACTGAAACATCTTCTACAGGAAGTAGGTCATCTGTCTCCCTTGCCTCAAAGCTGGATTCATTTTGAAGTGGTGTACTCGGGTCAAAGCAAGCATAAACCGCAGGTCTCTGTGCAATGAAGAGTTGTGATCTGTGCTGGACATACCAGCTGTTAAAAAGCCTTCAGCTCTTAAGCTCTGCGAGTGAATTGTTCACTAAGTCTACTTTATGTAGTCAGTCTTTTAGATGGTAAGAAACATAGTAAAAGGGGTCGTGAATATTCTGGTAAACACGACTCTGAATGTCATCCCAAAGGCAGTGATTGTCTCAAGACTCTAGTTATGGGTGAGTAGCCTTCGTTTCCTTTCACAGAAGGTTTGATCCAACTGCTCGTGGCATACAGTAAGTTGTTTTATTTTTTTTTTCCCCCAAATGTAGCATATTCAAACAACAGTCAAAGCTGTGTGTAATTCCTACCGCTGATATTCTTTCTTTAATTGGAATACTGCACAAAGAAACACTTGATTAAGTGTTTTAGAAGTTTTAAGAAGACTAGCTAGCACTGGCATTGAACAACTCAAGTGGTGTGCTGTTTCCCAGGGGAAAAAGCAACGTACTTCCAGTACCTCTGTATTTTCCATCTCCTCAATGAGCAAATCTTTTTCAGTATATCCATCTTAATAGGCATCATACTCTGCGTTGTTCTTCTGACCCTGGCAGCTTTCTCTGAGGGATAACGGTTGTTCCTTTTACGTGTCTCTTAATGATAGAAATGTCTTGCAGCAGTCTGAAATCGGAGCTCCTTGAAGGACACGTTTGCTACCGCAAGTTTAGGATGGATGTTTGTTAGACATCTTTATATATTGGGGCAGTGGAACTGTGTCAAATTGCTGTCTTTTCCCCTACCTCAGAATAGCATTCCTTTCGAACACCATGGCAAGTAGCTGCTCGTCTCCTTTCGTTGGAAGGCAGCACTGGGTGAGTGCTTCTCATTAGACACCAAAACTTTGGATGGGGTTGGGGGGAGGTGTGAATCTTTAGAAACATCGAACTTTGCTTCTTCTCCTCGCATTATCTCATAGTTGTACCTGTGTCTTCCAGTCAGATGCTTGATGGAGCATTGTTTTTCTCTAACTTAAAAGTAAATGTCCTTCCAAAAGTTAAATTAGTGCTGCTGTTCCACTTGGACTCTTAAGCAGAATTGACAAAAATAGTGACTTGGAAAGTCCCTAAAATCGTTCAAACATCAACAATAAAATAAAATAACCAAGTCTAAAATTGGACTGTTTGAGAATGACGTGTCTTTCGGGGATGTTCATGCAGCAGTGTGTCATCCATTCAAAACCAGATCTGCTTCAGAATCATAAAAAACCAAAATGCTTGTATGAAGACACAATTGATGGTATTGCCTGAACAAGGCTCTGTCTTGTGAATGGAATGTTCTGCTACAGCCATAGCCGGTTCCCACTGGTTTATATTCTTCTCCATTCCTTATGAGCTGTCATTTTAAAAATACTCAGATCTGTATTATCAAATGTTCACATACTAATGAGAATAGTTTGAACGTGAGCATCTTGGAGGTAGACAGACTTGAATTTGGGTACTTAGAACTCCTTTCTGCTGTTGAGTGCAGTAGAAGTTTCTGCCTTTCTGTGTGCGGCTTCTGGCTTTTTAGTCTGTTCTGCTTTTGGCAATAACAGGTTTCATCAGGGAAGTAACAAGTTTCAGTTGGAGTCTGAACCTTGGTGGCTGAAGGATGCTTTCTTAAGTATTTCAGGAGCTTCTTTGCTTTGCTTCTTATTAAAAAAAGGCTGTGAGATTTTTCTGTTCCTTAATAAATTCTGTTGTGTAGCTCCATCTGCTGCCTCACTTTCTCTGTAAAGCCTCAGCTTGCACTAATACTGTACCTCTAGTTGGTGAAGAATCCTGCTGTTCCTCTTCCGTTTTCTCCTCCTGCTTTGTGTGCTTGGCTGACTGTGCACAAGCTGCTTTGTAAACAGTTCGTAACATTAAAAGATCCAGCTGTAAATAGCAGCTTAATGCTTTAAACTCCAAACTATCAGACCTTAGTCAAAAAATAAAAAATAATCTTTATAAAGGCCAACCTGAAGCTTTGCATTGGAAAGCTCATGTGCAGAAGACATGCAGGTTCTGGTCTGCTCAGGGTTGTGTCTGCATTGGTTGGCCTTTACTGTATGCCTTACTATTTGTAGCTGTTTACAACTGAAATTAATTCTGAATACTGATTCAACTGCTTAAACATTTCTCACTTCTTAAATTGCAGTGATGTGTGGTTGGTTTTCACTTTCATGGGGAACTTTATTGAAATGATGTTACACTGTTACTGACATAGGTCAAGGCTTGGAAGTTCATGGTGTGTCTTTTAACACAATGTTCCATGAAAAATGAAAGAGTCATTGAAAATAATTTATTGTATTTCTATCCTCTTACTGGAATATTTTTTTTCTTCCCCAAACATAATCAATTGTTGAGTCTATTTCTGCACAACAATAGTGTTTTCATCTGGTTTGTTCTTCTGTGCATGTATATGCTCTGTTTACTTCTCTTCACAACATCCCCTCTGTCTGGAAAGGTGAATTTTCCATGCTAACTTCTAATAAAGGAGAAAAATACAGGGAACATCATGTAGCTACAGGTGGGTGCAAAACATTGTGTAGCTCTTGGGAATTTAAACTCACACGCTTACTTTGGCAACAGATGACTTAAAAGCGCGTCGAGAGCCATTTGTATGTTAACTGGAAGAATATGTGCTGATGTTGTCTTGTTTTTTGGCTTTGGTAGATTCCTGCTCGGGTAACTACCAGTGTTCTCCAGTCTGCTGTGCACCGATGAAAAGTATTTTGCCATGGAGGGCAGATAATGCATGGCTGATCTCCTATGTTACCAATGGCTTTACTAGCAAAAATACCCTAAACTAGAGCGGAAACATTACAATTGGAGTTCTCCATGTGACTTAAAAAGCACTTGGAGCAACATGGACAGACTCCAGCAGCTGCCATTACAGGACGCTTTTGCCAGAAACCCAATGACCTTAAGAGAACCCTGTGGTAACAGGGCTGGAAAAGAAAGATGGTTTACAGAGTAGCCCGCCTGTTCTCGGATGGCCATTTCAGTTTTCCCTCCACAGGCGGCAGACTTTATCCCCTTTTTATTATTCTACTGTAACTATAAAATCTTTTACTTGGTTTAAGAAAGTTTTTTGTATCATTTTGCTAAAATTATTGGCTTAATCCTCTGTAAAGAACTCTTGCTTTTGTCTGATTTAAAAATGTAGAATATAAACGGACGTATACTAAAGACAATGACTTGAAATTTCTTGTTTAAAAAAATTAGTCTGGCAGGGAACATGTAAATGAATCAAAACCATCAGACTTTATTTAAGCTGTTTACTTATTTGTATGGTCCCATTCTGACTGAGACTGTTTTCTCATGAAATTTTCTAAACTGTTAGAATTTTCCTTTGCTGTTTGTTGTCTTCATTCATGCTTTGACTTTCCATGTTACACAGAAGGAATTTTTAATACTTGTTCTTTCTCATAAAAGAGAACTAAATACCTTGCACAAGAGTCTAAGTACAGTAGAGATGATGATGATGATAATGGGTTTCTTTTTTTGTAAAGAATTTGAAGGGCAAAGTGAAAGACTCTGGCGTTTGAGAGATTTAGGATTTGAAAGCTTGTGCTATCTCCCTGCTTAGTTTGAGTAAATTGATATTTTCAAACATAATTTTTTATTGGTAAAACTTTGTTTCCTGCACTCTGAGTCTGGTTAGCTTGGAGGGTATTGCAAGTGAAAAACACACGTTGCTACTGAGTCTTCAGTGAATTTGCATGTTTCATTCAGCATCTACATGTTTAAAACGTAATAAAAAAATTGATTCAGGCTTTCTGTTTCATGCCAAGACTCAAAAAAAATAATAAAAAAGAAATTATTTTTAAAAAAACCACCAAAACAGAACCCCCCAACAAAGAACCAACAGCCTATTCTTGCTGTGAAATCTTGAGAATTCTTACAGTTTGGGTGCACACCGTATTTAAACCCTAATGGTGTTCAACCTGAGTATGCCCAGAATCATTAGCTAGGAATGAATGATGCAACATGCTTATGTTGGCCATAAAAGCTGTTGCAGGTTTTGTTATCACCTGTGGTTATGGAGTATGGGAGATTCATACTGTTTGTTGCTGCAATGGTCTCATAAAATAAAAACAGCTATTCTGTCCTTGCAGGACTTGTAACAGTATCAGAAGTACTGTTCATATTTTGTGTGTGAGTGAAGTAACAGGAAGTTTCATGTGGGAAATGAAAGTGTGTACAGAGATTTTGTTGGAACTGTTAGGTAATTTGAGACATTCTTCCCTGCTTGAAAACAAAACTATTTAAAGGCCTGTTGGTCTTCAAAGTTTTATGAAGAGTAATTTTTATTCTTTCAGTGTTTACAAATTCTTCTTTGGCCCTCTAAAAACTCACGTATTAAGTACTAGTCACTCTTTTTTGGATGTTTTCAGAGCATTAGCTACTTGCTTGTGTGTACTCTGGGTCTGACTGGGGAAACCTTCTGTTTGGGGAAGAGTATAGTAGAAAAGCTTAAGAGTTTGATCCATGGATAAGTTTGCATAAGAGAATTATTTCCTCAGTTACTGTAACCTTCAGTATTTTAGGCATGTGCACTACCATTTGAACAGTTTTACATTTCACTGTGCTTTCCTTGTAAATATCTGTGGTTAATAATGTGCTGTTAGAGGGACTTACAAAGGCAGCCTCTTTATTCTCTCTGTATCTGGAACATTAGATTGCTGTACTATACTTAAAAGTTGACTGCAGACTTCTAGAATTGTACTCACTTGTGGGCAGTTTTTGTCCTTCGTAATAGTTAAATTCCATCATGCAGAAAATAGTTAGACTGTCTATATAACCTGTGTATTGGAAACCAGTATCTCAGAGCACTTCATTTGTACTACCACTGTATTTGTGTACTTTAACAATTGTGTAAATACATTCATAATAACTTCTATTCTTCTTCGGTGTAACTTACTTACAATGAATCCTTACTCTTGACTTGGTATAACTTCTTATGTTGGTCTTTGTTTTGGTTTGTTTTCCTTTAGGGGATTTCTGTACCTACAAAGAGCTGTGTCAGTTGCAAACGTTTGAAGATGTTGTGGTATTAAAACTTTCACTGAAGAATTTTGATAGTTGTGGCCAGAATGCAGCAGCTAGGATATATAGGAAGACAGAGAAGGTATTTGTGGCTTTGCTCACAGGAAGAAAGCAAGTCTTTTTTCCCCTTTAAAGGGGAATGGTTTTGTTATGGATATAGCTTTTTTCCAAACACTTTTCTCTTACTGAGTAATACATTTTATAGATAGGGAGTATGGAAAGAGATTTGCTATTGAGACTTGATTGATAACCTGAATGAGGTTAAAAGCAAGAGAAATAGAGTTCTACCCACAATGCTTTGTTTAATAAAAAGTCCTGACTTGTATGTAATTCTTAAAAACCTATTCATGGTCTGAGGGCAAATGCACCTTCAACAATCCTCTGTATGTCTGACTGGCAGGCCTTTCAAAGTTGGAAGAACATTTGATTTATCCTCTTGGTTGTCATTTAGAACTGGCTGTGTTGTTCTGTGTGGAGAATACCACCTGTGCTGCTGTTATACATTATCTTGATGGTTACAGAGTTCCTGAATTCTTTGTGGTAGAAGTACTTTGAAAATAAATCCTACACTTCAAGAGGGATATTGAGTAAAAGCATGTAAGGAGTCTCTATATTTCATGTTAACTTCATGGAAGTGCTCAGAATGTCGAGTGGAGGAAGGCAGGTGGAACTCTGAGGCATTTCATCCTTCCTTCTCCAGTGGGCAATGATACCATAAGCACAACTGTTTGCAGTCTTTGTTTCCCCACGTTCATTCCAGACCTCTGAAGGGCACCTTCTCTATAAAATGTGTCTGAGGTAACACTTTCAGAAATTCAATTTCCCAACAAGAACCTTTACAATGAATTTACAGATTTGTAAGTAGATCATTGGCTGGAGTGTACATGTTAATTTCAAGAATGTTTATTTTGTCTTTGTAAAAGGATGAAATAAAAAGGTATTTATTTTGTTCTTTAACTTTTGCTTTACAAAAGCAATGCTTCATGTGTACAAAACACTAAGTGAAAACAAAAAATGCTGCTGGCTTTTTTTGATTTTTTAATAGTACTGAGCCATCTGGTCAGAAATGGAGATTTAATCCAGTTGTGAAGAGGTGTGATCCACCATGACCTTAATTCTAGAGTAAAGTAGCTTCTAAAACTCAATGGATGGGACAGGTTAACAATAAAATGTTTTGCTGGTAAAGAATTCAGTACTCCATTTTTAAAAACAATACATTTCCTTTGGGCTTATTCAGGTGAGAATTATTTGTGTTAAGTGTGTATGTCTAGATTGAAGGGATTGTGTGAACCTGACCTGGATGGACCTTCTGCATCGTGCAGTACTTCTGTACCAGGGGAGGGCTCAGAGGGCAAATCTTCAGCAAGAATCTGTTTCACTGCAGAATCCTCCTATGGGCACGTATTTGCAGAGGGGTGAAATAACACTTTGTGACTTCTCAGATACTGGTGGGTTTTGTCTGCTTAATCTTACTAAGACAGTGTGCTTTGGTTCTTCTTACAGAACCATTGTGTGTGCAGGCAGAGGGACAGCAGAACATTAGGTGAGAGCTGTGTATACACCATCTACAAAAATACTCAGTCTACAAAAAAAAAACCCCAACTTATTTTAAGATAATAGCATTTTGGGAAAATTCTTGACTCCAAATGCACAGATAGCATCCAGGTATGAGAAATATGAGCATAATGGGCAAGTAAGAATCTGGAAAAATAAGAGATTGTGTGTATCATCCTACAGCATTAAGCCTTAGTCTGCTGTCCTTGCTGGGACCAAGTCATTTGGTAGGATATGCACTAGGAAGAAAATGTCTCATCCTGATCTCATAACCAGGTGATGATGCATTTCATTCAAATTCAGTCTTCAGCTTGCTTCAGAGCTGCAGGCATTACAGGCACAAAGACTAGAATGCTTCTGGTAAGGAAAAGATCAATTAGTGATGCACAGTCTTTTGTGGTCATGCATAGATTTTTTTCTTTAAAGCCCATAAACTGTATGTGTTCCTCTCCTCAGCACTAAGAAACTGTCTGTTTAAAAGTTTGCCTGGCATTGTCAGCCACTGGATCTTAGGCCATATTTCTCAGGAAGACCGAAAAGTCTTCTTGTTTAAGAACTTGAAATACTTTAATCTAGATGCACTGCTTCGTTGTATTCAGAATTTTCCAGGGAGAGGCTTTAAACTGCTGAAGCAGTAGTAGATGAAGAGCAAGAGCTCTCCTCATCTGTTACTGCTCTGAAGCATTCATCTAGGAATAGGGAGAAAAGTTACCACCTGGAACGTTGCTGAGATTATGAAACAGGTACTGAGGTCAAAGAATGTGCTAGAACATGTACCTAGAGGTAAGTAGCTTTTTTTACTCTGTCTGCCTTTAACTTTACATACTTCCTCAGACAATGCAGGGCTGCTCAGTCAGTGCTGGGCTGCTGATCTCACAGGCTGTGCCCCTAGCAAGATACTTTTGAGAGCCCTGACTTCCACAATGGATGTGCGTTTTCCCCTGGCACAAAGATAAGCTGTGCTCCAGAAGCACTTCTTGGGTGCAGTGCTTCTCCTATGGTCACACTCATTTACTCTTGGAATATCAGTGGGTCACCTTCCTTCAGCAGGTCCAGCAGCAGGAAACAACAGCTGTGCAACTCAGGTGATGCCCACGGAGAATGGCCCAACTCCTTTCCTTCAGACACCGAGTACCAGAGGCAAAGAGAACTCTGGTTCTCTGTCACAGGGATGTGCTAACCACATGCTAATAAATTCTGTCATAACATTGATTCCTGCAGCAGCTCATGGCTTGATGTGGCCAGTGGGGTAGCAAAGCATCCAATTACATCCTAAGTTTTGCCAATTTAACTCAACTAGCATAAAAATGGTATTCATGGGTGTGTGCAAACATCGTTTCTGTAAACTAAACCTAGTCTTTACAGTGTGATTATACAGAAATACTTGAAGCTGAGCAGAGAGATTTCTCAAGTACTTCTCAGCAGAGATACTTAGAATTGGGCACAAATAGGTGTGACCCTTCCAGAATGCAAAATGTAACTCTTCTTATGAAGAGACTAGTTTTGATTCACTTTAGGTGAGATTATACCTTCAAGAGCCAATCTTAGCTGGAGTATTATAGGATCCAAAAAACCTCACCACAAATGTAATCTTGAACTATGTTTTCCAAGGACCCTTCAAGTCCTAAAGGACATCACTTGATAAAGACAGCTCACTGGCAGGTCAGTGCTGAAAATACATAGGGCTTTATAAATTGTATCAGTTGATAAAGCTTTGTGTACAAACAAAACCTGAAGCACTCTTCAGAGGGCAAGAACAATAATTTCTACATGGAGCACTACAAAATTAACAGCTATTATTTTAAGTTAGTTGATGTTTTAAAATATTCTTCAGTAGCATTTACAGCAGGAGCCTGTTTCCATTTTGGAATTTGCCAAACTGAGTTGTGGCAAAAGCAGTCACCCAGCCCACACTAAACTCTGGCTGCCTGTCAGCTTGGTGTAATCTCTTTCATTTCTTCCCTGTAAGGTCTCTTATAGCTGATTGGGCATGTGCAAATGAAGCCAAATTCCTGAATATGGGCATTTAAAGTGGTTTTTTTCCCCCTAAGCTTATTTTCTCACACCCACCATTTTGACAACCAAATAAATATTTATTCACTACATTTGCAATAGTTTACTAGAAAAGCATAAAAAAAAAAATCTAAGTATAAACTTAGACATTACATTAAAGTGCATTAACAGGAAATAGAGTCACCTCACTTGCACAAAACTGAAGTGTACCCCCATAATCCTGAAGACAGATGTGGCAGAGAGACAGAGGCACACACTGCTGGAATGTGTGGGTTAGCATTCTCCAGAAAGCCCTGTGTTTATGGGTGCCTGCCAGACTGAACCTTTTTCTTCTGGACATAGTGAAGGTGCATAGGTGAGTGTCTTTTGGATTCTCATTTTTAAGTTTGATTAAATTTTTAATTTCTTTCTAGAGAATGATTTTACATTGTCTAATACATGTTTGTTTGGATGCAATTCAATATTAACAAGTGCAACATCTGACCAGTCCCTTCACACCACATCTTTATACCATCTCACATCACAGATTTAGGGATCTAGCTGCTTTAGCAGCAGGTACTGCTGAAGACTTGCTGTATTCTATTTAAGGACCGAAGAAAAATCTAGATACTGTGATGTTAAACGGGTAGTTGCATCACTTTAGCATTTTTAGTTTCACTGAGATCCTGTAGGCTCCAAATTCCTACTGAATATTTCATTTAGAAATTTTAAAAAAGCAAACTTAACCTTTGTCTAGGAAGAGAAAGAAAATAGTTTTCACTCTGCATTGCTGCTTGTCTACTAACCAGGCAGACTGTCTCTATTTTACTCTATTTTGCAGGTTTGATATATAGAGATTAATACATGTGCACACATACACACCTCTGTATATATTCTTTGTGTGTTACAGGCATTAATATGCACACACTCTCTTTGCATTAGGAAATGAAGAGCTTAAGATCCATTACATGGTCAAACATACAGTACTTTAACCATAAATCCTATAGTACACAAGCACACAGATCTAAAAAGCTTTAAAAAGCAAGCCTGTGCAGTGAAAGACCAATCATTAATTTCAGAGAAATAATCTATGAAAGCTATTTTTGACCTGTTTTTAAGTATTATACTTGGATTTTTGCACTTTTTTTCTATTGTTTCAGATTTCTTAAATAGATTCATGAACTTCATGTCTAAAGAAAAGACATTTGTTACAGTAATATGCGATGCAAATGTTGTTGTCTAGTGATGCTTGGCAATGCAGTTGTGTAGTTACCCACCTTCCCTTTCCCCTTTCATATTTTTTTAAATCACAGAATTATGATCAAGTGAAAGTTGAATGAATGTTCATCATCCAGGTAGCTGTTGCATGGAACTGTTCTCTGTGTGTCCCAGGGCAGTTGGTCTCTAGTAATGGTCACTCCAACCACATGGATATTCAAAGTATGTGAAAGCACATTTCACAGACTGCTCTTAAGGAATATCAGTGGTGGTGAGATGAAAAAAATAGGGTATCAGAATACCTGGAGGGGCTTAAAATCAATTCCTTGAGTCTATAATAAGCTAATAAGGAGGTGGACTAGTCTTCTAGTCTTTCCAAGAGAAAGGGTTCCGATCTACTCCTCTCCTCCTGTATCTAACAGTTCCTAGCTGGTGTTCTAAGACAGCCCTGGGGACCAAGGACTTGCTGCTTACCTTGTTTCTTTTTTCCCTTAAAAGCCTCTTGGGGTAGGAAGGCAGGAGCTCTGTAGAACAGGAACTCAATCTATAGGCCCTTGTGGCCGTGCATGTAGGAGCAGTTGGGTACTTCCCTCAGCACAACCTAGCGTGCAGGCCTGCAGTTGTCCAGGCTGGGAATCTGGCACACGTGGAGGTTCCATTCCCGTCAGGGAAATCAATCTCTACCCAGGGAAATAAAGGTAGCTAAAAGAAAAGAGGGCTGGAGAGCTAGTGCACACCAGGATGTCATCCCTGAATGGGACAGAATGGAAGCAATTCAGAAGTCTCAAGCCTGCCAGCTCTGATGTTGCAGAGACCTACATGGGGTGTTTCTCATTCGTGTGTTGATGCTTCTTGAGAATAATAAAACCTGTGAAAGATTCTGTAGCCTGTGTGAAACCCCTTAGCAAGTTAAATTCCAGCCCTTATTTCTTGCAGTCAGTAAGAGTCCTGGGATTTGACCTGTCATGCAGGAAGCATCTCCTGCCCTTGCAAATCCTGCAGTCCATTGCTAGGTCTGTGCTGAAAACAGTCCTACTTACAGGGGCTCGTTTTTGAGTTGAGGAAAGATCTTGTGTAGGCCAACGAGGCACTTTCTGTGAAGGCTGTGATTTGCTTCAGAAATTACTTGTGTCTTGTTGAGATGTTTCCCTTGTCTTTAGTAATTTCCTCTTCTGCCCCAAATCCCTGTAAATTACAAGGTAACAGCTCCTTTCCAGGTTAATAACAAAGGTGTTATGTTTGCAAAATGAAACTTAGGTCTAGAAGGGCAGTCTGGTAAACCCAGATTTTTGAAACATTAGTCTAGACCATTTGCAGAATGCTCAGAAACTTAAAATTGTGCTAAAAACCTGAAGTCAAAGGAATAACCCTTTAGTTCTGTGGTAACAGTACAGCACTGTCTGGCAAAGAAAACTGGTGATCAAATCCACAGTAACACAAAATTGGCTGTTTCAGAATCCAAGTTCACCTCTGGGAAAGCTGCTGGTTTTATCATTTTGAAACAGGGAACTCCAGTCTGGAAGCTCTGTCAGGCCTTCACGTGTCCTCTGAAGCAGCCTCCAGGGGGTATCACAAACTGATCCACAGATTGCATTTCCCACTTGCCCTTTCCTGTGATGGCCTTTTGGAGCTGGCAGTGCTGTGTTCCGAGGAGTGATTAGGAAACTGGAGCTGAGTTCCATTACCAAGTTCTTACAACTAGGACATGCCAGCACAATTCTTGCCACTAAATAATTGAAAGGTTTAAACTAATGCACTATATGCAATATAAAAAATGAAGTTTATTCAGTGCAGCATCCATTTACTTTTTTAATCACTAAAAAAACCACAAGCCACCACGTGGTGATCCTAACAGTTCCATTCCTGGGTGAGGTTGTCCTAAGAATGCAAAACCTGTTTGAAGAAACTACCAGAGTGGAAGCTGCTGTCTGAGTACCAGTAAAGAATGGCTCATGGTTTTGGCACTTTGTTGGATTCACTGTATGTTTCTGTTATGAAACAACTAATGACATTTTAAAAAGGATACAGGGGTTTAAGGGATTAGGGTCTTTTATTTTTCAGTTATTAAGCAGAACAATTTTGGCACTGGAAAGCCAATGTTCCTTTACTCAAAAAAACAAACCCTGAATCTGTTACAATTAGTCTGTTTTGAGGATTGTTACTACAGTCTCAGAGCCCAGAGAGCTTGTTTATAAACATCTGAAAGGTGGGTTGCAGTAGCAGAATTGTGTATAAAGATTATATTTCTTCAAGCCTGACTTCTACCTTCCATGTCTACTCAGTGGCCTCAACACTGAGTCTTTCCCCCTCTGCATGTCTGATCTGTTTCTGTTTCTTCCCTCACACCAATCCCAGAGAACATTTAAAGACTGGCCAGAGACTCCCCACTCTGTGCAGTGGTAGAGCCGGCCCCATTCTGGATCGGTCCCTAGGCATTGCTGCCTTAAATACGATCAGGTGTCCTCAGGCAGCAAGAATGGCACCTTCAACTTCCATAGATTAAGCAGGACAGGGAAGTGGGTAAGTGAGGGTGAGGGTGGAGGGAGTTAAGACCTTCCTATGTTGCTAACATTGCATCTTAGAGATGGCTAATATGTTTCAGAGTAATCCCTTCCTTCCCTAAGTCTACCCGCTTCAGTTTACAGGTCACCTGCAAACTTAGGATGTTCCTTTTGTACACAAAATGGGTTCAGAACACTCTACAAAGTCTAATATTCCTCATCTCCACACTACCTGTAATATTTGTCAATGCTGCAGGGAAACTGTATTGAAAACCACACGTGTAAGCGGTGAATTTCAGCTGACTTTGCTTATGGTCTGTCAGGATCGAGCCTGATCGTTTTATTGTCTTTAGCACTGCCTCAGAACACCACTTGTGTGATCAGCCAAGGCCATAACCTGCAATGTGCCTTTCCACATACAGGATTTCCAAATGATAAATACAAACGTTACAGGTTTAGACAAAACTCAGAAATACATTTACAGAAATCAAAGTAACAGATCTTATCAAAATTAAATTAGGGCTGAGCCAATTTACCTATTTTTTTTTCTAAAAAAGTAAGAAATTCAAAAGCCTAATGGAGACCTTTAAGTTCCTGAGATTTTTCTCCATCTCAAACTCTTTCCACTTTACAAATTATGTTTTGCCACACAACACAGTGATTTCACCACTTTTGTCTGAAAAACATACATATAATTCCACTTTTCTTAAAACCCATTCTTCCTGTATCTCTTCCCAGTGAGCAGTTTCTGGTGGTGCATAGCAGGACTCCACTTGTGTTCATAAAAGCTTTTTATTTCACAGAAAAAGTGTAACTGCAATGTTCCACCTCAGACTGATTAAAGCTAATTTTCTGATAAAGGTTGTCTAGCTAATCAGCTTCCAGGGAGACCTGATGAGCTGACCGGCCTCCAGTTAATAAAATAGATGGCTCAGCCCTAAACTAGTTCTAACTCTAAAATAAATAGTGTTGAAAATCTTTCTTTCCTACACACTCCTTTGCTCTCCTGTCACCCTCACACACAGGTTTCTGGGTTAGTTACAACTTCGCCGTTCTTTTCGGGCTCGTCTTTTAGAAACTGCTCCACTTCAATAGAGTCCACCTTGGCATCCTCTGGAGTTTTGTCTTCAGATTTGTTTAGCTCCTCTCTTTCTGCTGCTTCTTCCTTTGTATGTGGTTCTTCTGATTTTTTCTTAATGCAGAAGAAGTTTCCCAAGGCCAGTACAAGTGCTGAGGTGGTAACTTCAATTCCAGCAGTAATAAAAACAAACATGTACCTCCCAGTGGCATCCAGGAGTTTTCCTGGGAAAAAAAAAAGACAATGTTCCAGGTAATTAACAAAAGTTACTGTCTTACAGTTAATTTTTCTTCTGCTTTTTAAAACATTTAAATTATTCCTGTCTAGAAGTACTTGTGGCTATCTAAGGAAATGTTTTGAAGTAGATTTTTTGTAAGTTTATAATACAATATTTCTCAGTTCAGTTTAACGTTCACTGACATTACATCATGTCCTGAAACACACATAGTCACACAATCCAACTGGAATAAAACCAGCCTGGCCTTCATATGCAAGAGGTAAGTGTCATGTATTTCTGATCAAAATGAGTGTGTTCGTGGCCAGGATCTGATCATCAGCTTCCTCTCACTCACAATGTAACTTCCTTTCCTACATGTGCAGTGTGCTGTTTGTTTAAAATGCAAATCTTAATTAACAGGCTGGAGAAACTGATCCTGATGCTTTAGAGTCGAGTTAAATTGTCACAGAACTTGGTAAAGGAACAAAAGGGGGAGGTGATAGAAGTGCCTTCCCAGACCTGAAGACCAGAGGAAGTAGTGCACAGCACTGTCTCCACTGATAAAGATCCTTAACACTTCAGCATCCGGTAGAAGTGGTGCAATGTTATGGCTGTGAACTGGTGGGGTTTGGGTGGAGTTGCCTTTTCAGTTTTAGTTATTAATTTAAAATTCTGACTTCAAATTACTGTATTTGACTATTCTGTCTTGTCCCCTTATTTTGGGGTTGAGAGACGTGCAGTAGTCGTCTACCTTCCTTAAAGCAGTCTGGTTTAATAGCCCCTGCTTGAAATGTTCTCCCACCCCTCCCACCCCTATGTTTTCTTTCATAGCTACAGAAAATGTATCCTAGTATTTCCCAAAGAAAAATGACAGGTTTCCTATTCTAAATCCCAACTCCAAAGAGGTCTGAACTTCACAAAAATTATTCACTGTGCATGTAAAACTCATCTCATGCAGTGTTAGGACTCTACTAATAAGAGGTCCAGTACAGGTCTCTGGCAGAGAAGAAGCAGCTTCTCCATATGGCAGTTGAACCAAACCTGAAATACATCCAGGAAGGAAGAGATTCATCCTACCCTGTCTTGGACTGTTTCAGACTGTAACTGCAGAAAGTCATGGAAGCATATGCACCACCGCTACACTATGCACTCCTCGAGTGTCTCACATTGCCTTTCTCTCTGCTCCCTTACCATACAATTCATGTAACAGGATGCAATGCAAATGATTTTGAATTCTGAACTAAATGGAATGCTTACCTGCTGATGGTGGACCGATCAGAACAGCCATAGCTTCTGCCAGGAGCACTAAACCGATAGCACTGGAAAACTTCTGAGTACCGACGATCGCCATGAGAACTTCAAACTGAAGAGCACCTACCATTCCATAAGAAATGCCAAAGAAAATGCAAAAGACCACCAGGCCACCATAATCAACAGACATAGAACCCATGAGATCTGTGAAGCCATTGAAGATCATAGCAAAACTGAAGAGGTAGACACAGCGTGGCCTAACCCATTTCAGACCAGCTACCATTCCACAGACAGGCCGAGCGAAGATATCAATGAATCCCAGAATAGTCAGAAGAAAAGCTGCTTTGGTGTCTTGATACCCCAAATCCTTGGCATAACTCACAACAAAGACTGGAGGAACAAAGAGGCCAAGCACCATGATAGAGGCTGCTAGCGTGTAGATTACAAAGCCCCCATCTTTAAAGACGCTGAAATCCAGAAGTTTTTTCTTCACTTTCTTCTCAGCTGCTTCTTTGGTGGCTTCAGACTTTTTGGGTGGCTCCAAAGGTCTCATTAATGCTCCACATACGCAGCAATTCAGCAGCATCCCTCCCAGTATAAGGAATCCTCCTCTCCAGCCATACGCATGTTGCAGGATCTGCCCCAGCGGTGAGAGAGCACAGAGAAACACTGGGCTCCCAGCAGCAGACAGCCCGTTGGCCAAGGGCCGTCGTTTGTCAAAGTAACGGTTTAACATGATGAGTGAAGGCTGAAAGTTCAGTGCCAGACCCAAACCTGTAACAGAGGGTATAGAAAAATTAATACTGGTCTACAATACCACTGTTAAAAAACGTAGAATTGCAGCTTTGCTTATTAATGAGAAGAGAAACGAGATTTGTTTCAAATAGACAAAGGGATTCTAAGGGATCATTTTTAAAAGCATTCCACTTGTGCCCTGTGGTTACATGTCACTGATTACAGCAATGGCTATTAACCCTACCAGAAAAAGTTATCATTCATTAAAAAAAAGAGTTTAATTCCATATTTATCTGCCATTTTATAAGAGCCCATTTGGATGATCCTGATAATTTAGGTTACACAAAACGTCAGCGTCAAGCTAAGTCACTAGTTCATTTGAACCATGCACGCTGCTTACCGGTGATCACTCCTGCAGTTAGGTAGATCTGAACAATGCTGGTGCAGAATGAGGCTATCACCATCCCCATGGAGGCAAACAGGCCACCCACTAGCATGACAGGGCGACAGCCGAAGCGATTGACACATACACTACAGAGTGGACCTAGGTGAGAAGAGCAAGTTAAGAGTTGCCAAGATAAAACAATCTTTGCAGTTCATTTTCAGTTGGTTTGCATTTCTTCTCTGGTGTTAGGTTTATGGTTGCAGTCGATCTTTAAGGTCTTTTACAACCTTAACAATTCTGTGATTCTTCCTGTAGCTTGTCTGTACTGTCAAGCCACTCCAAAAGAGTGTTCTTTCCTCTGTCATCAAATACTTTATTGTCTTCAGCATTCCATGAGATTTTTCATTGTCTTTAACTCTGTTCAGAGTTACACAGATGTAATTGCATATGCAAGCTGGATGTGCTTAAATAACATTTGGATTTATGCAGTTAGTAGTATTTCTTCTGTGGAATGCCTTACTTGCACACCAGTAATGCTAGGCAATCATGATTCATGCTGTAGATAGCTTACAAACACGGATGCAATACTGTTTCTGAAACAGAAGTACCTACCTGTTCCATACAGCATAGCCAGCAGAATGGAGGAAATCCAGGCAGTGTCGCTATATCCGATGCCAAATTCCCGGATAAGTTCTTTAAAGAAGACACTGACTGCCTTGGGAAAGGCATAGGAGAATCCTGTGATGATGAAACAGCCAAAAAGGACAGCCCAGCCCCAGCCTCCATCAGGGGCTTTAATACCAGATGGGCCATCATCAGCTACTACAGCTCCCATGGTGAGGTTCAAGAATGTTCCCTAAAGAAGAGTAATCACATTATTTTTTGTAATCAACACTGGCACAATTATGTAACCAAAATTATCTAATCAAAATAGGAAGAAATTGCACTACAGTTACAAATGAGACACAGGACTAGTTTAAATGCAAATCTTGGAGGTGCAGTGCAAGTTTAACTATTCCTTGTTCAGGTTTAGACTTTACAAAGCTTGCAAGAAATACGTGAAGATGAGATGCACGCAGTTGAGTGTTAAACTGGTGTCCCCTCACAGCTCTCAGCATCAGAACTGGATTTCAGCCAGTAACTGTTTCACAGAGAAGCTGCAGCCATCACAGCAGTTCAGGGGTGTATCTGACTTTCACAAATACCTAATACCTACTGCATTAAAGTCTGTAGGATTTCTGTTACGAGACCTTGTTACATGAAGCTCCTGAACTATTCACTTCAGAGACCTGGATGCAAAATCCTGGTGAATCACAAGTATTCTGTGTAACAGTGGACAAATCCCCCAGGCTCTTAGTTCCCTACTGAATACTGCTACACAACCCCGATGTGCCGTTATCTTGAAAAGATACATCCCTTTGAGCTTCTGCTGAGCTGTTGGTTTTCATGCATGAGGTAAGTACCTAAGCTGAACTGCAAGGATAGTCTGTGTGGGCAGTTTTTGGGGATGATGGCAGTTAGTAACTGCAGCAATACTCACTATCACTGTCTGCCTGAAGCAAGTACTTCCTGTTGTTACTACATTATCAGTTTAAAAATATTATTTAAAATACTGAATCTTATCTTTCACATCTTGCACAGGCAGCCACAAACACTTTTCCATCTAAAAAATAAAATCTCATGAGAATCTTATGTCCTGTATGTAATGCTGCAAAGTTTTCAGAGAGAGGTGCAGGAGGAGGAGAAAAACCCACACTGAAAAAGGCAGCTGAAGTGCCCCTGTATGGGAGGAGTGCAGGGAAGCACTGCATCACAGCAATTTGGCTTCTGTAGGGTCTGCATATTACAAAAGTGTCAAAAACGTTGAAGTCAACTTCAAACAAGATATATATTGAGTCTCATGTGTACAAAAATTGACTGTTTCTTCAAAATACAGTCAATTACTCCTATTGGGTCAATGTTTCTCTATGACAGAACCCAAAAGAGGAGTGGAAGCACAGTTGCACATCACTGAAGAATGCTGCTGCTTTCAGAAGTACAGGTTTGCGTAGTGATTTGTTGTGTGTTGGGAAGCACCTAGTACTTACAGCTTCATTTCAGAACCAAACTATGTATAGCACAACAATTTAGTTAATGCAGACCTGTCTAGACAACTGAGCACTGGGTGCATCTTCATTATTATGGACACATTTAGTCTGGCATTTAGGCAAATGCTCCCACTCAGAAGACACAAGTTTATATACATAACGCAGAAATAAACCTGGCCATGACCATAGCTGAGCTGTACAAGAAGGAACAGTAAACTGCCTGCTACTGGCTTCACATCCTGTTTTCTGGAAATCAAATACAACAGAAAACAAATTGTCTTTAGTCCATAAACTAGAGCCTAACATGGTAAAACAGAACACCTCGATAGAACTGGGCATCTGGGTGCCCCCTACTCCGGGTGGCTGGTTTGCTGATTGCTGTAACAGTACATAGAAGCGCACAGCTTGTTCGACCGGACAACTTCTGCATCGGACCTTGGGACGCTGAATGAGTGTTAAGACGCATCTCTGCCAACCCTCCTGACACGAGGCTTTGTCCACCCTTCAGAACTATTTTCCCAGTAACATCTGTATGATAAAAGGTATAGTGTTCCTCAAAAAGGATTCTTTTTTTTTTAAAGGAATAACTGGACAGCACAGCCCAGCTGCACAAAGCAGCTCTCTAATGGTGACTGTAGCGGTGAAACCGCTGATTCAAATAGCTCAGCTCATGTGTGTCTGATGTAAAAACTGAAGTGGAGCTGGGGAGAGAGGATGAATCCTCACTCCTACGACTCCCACAGTGTCAGGACATTTAATTTGGAGTGAATGTTTAAAATGTTTGGGGAAGAGTTGTGTAGTTTTAATTGTTTTTCTTATTAACCATCCAGCGGCGACACAGAGTATTAGTATGCGAGCCTGTTTTATTGAAAAACAGCGATGGGCAGTTTTTCTCCAGACTCACAGAGCACCTGATGAGATACCCAGCCCTAGGAAGACGTGGCTCATGGCATTCACCTATGTGCTGCTTCTTGCTCACGGGCAAGGCCCCCACTGATGTTCTCAGCACTGTCTGCCTCCACAGACCTACGGTGCTGGACCCCGAGAGTAAACTACGTCCGAGCCATCTCGGGTGGCAGGTGGCTTTTGAGACCCACCGCCGTTAAAAGCTACTCGGCAGCGCGCCTGCTGCTTCCAGAAAAGCACCGTCCGAGCTCGCCGGGCCGCAGGCAGTCACCGTGCGGCGCAGCGAGCCCGACGCTAACGCCATCCGGCGGGAAGCCCGGCTGCCGCCGAGATGCGAGCCGCAGGGCAGAGGCTGCCCGGAGCGGCTCCCACCCCGCAAGCCACGCCAGAGGTCCGCGCCCCGCGGGCCGGAGGCTGCCGGCGGTGGCTCAGGGCAGGGCCCGCTCGTCACGGCCCCGCGTTACCCCCGCCACCGTGACGTGCGGCAGCGCGAGCCGCCCCTCCACGGCGCGCGTGCTGGCGGCCGCCGCCGCACTGAGACGTGCAGGACGTGACTGGCCGGACGGGCGGGGCTCCTACCGTAATTGCAGCAGAGGCAGCCCGCAGCGCAGCTCGCTTTCTCCGCCTTACGCGCAGCTGCTCAGCGCGGGCGGGGCTACGGCCGAGCTCCCGCGCAGCGGCCGCAACCGCGGCAGGCACGATGCGGAGCCCGGTTCGCTCAGAAAGGGGGGACACGCCCTCCTCGGCGGCCGTCCTTGTGCTCTGCCTTGCCCGGCAGAGCAGGTCAGGCTGTCAGAGCCATGCTTTGTTCTACCTGGCTTGCGGGACTTGGCAGCTTTGCGTGCCCCGAGAGGAACGGTCTGTAACCCGGCTCTGTGCTCTGCAGCGAGGAAAGAGCCACACGTGCAGATGTGGGGGAACCTGGCCTACTAGCCTTTCCTAAAAGTAAGTCTCTGGGGAAACAGTAACATCCATTCACTCTCCTTTATCTCATGTCTACTACTACGTTTGGCTAAAAATCACCATAAACCGAATCACCAGATCTCCATGTGCCATTGGTTTAAGGTTGGTCTACATACACACACACACACACACACTCAGTCTCGTTCATCTGGTTTAGTCCATCAGTAGTTACATGTTAACACATCAAAATTAAAAGACCATTAACCAGAGCTAAATGAGAACTTGTCTCTCTAGACGCAGCAGTAGGTTCCCTTCATCCCCTTGCAGTGTGCCTTACCCGGCTAGGCTGCATCCACCTCCTTAAGCACTGATCAGAGTAGTGGGGAGGTTCCCCTGTGAAATGTGCAAACCAGGGTCAGTGTTAGAAGAGGTGGGCTCCTGGTGGATCTGCACAAGCAAAATGTATTTCTAATTTCGCTTTGGTACTGGGATACTGCCAGAGCCTGCTAAGACAAGAGGCTGCTGCATAGTTACTGCCACAGTTTGCTTTGCTTTCTGCCTTTGCAGGCTAAGGCAGGTTTAAGAGACAAAGGATTACTACGTTTAACCGGCTCTGGCTCAGTTTCAGTAGCTCCACAACAGAGGTGATAGTATTGTCAGTACTTACTCCACATTGCTCACATCATAAACGGGTTCTTGCTTTGGTAATGTGTAAAACAAAGGGAACAAATGTAGGTAAATCTGTGGGGTTTTATGCTCCTGAGATTATCTTCCTGTTGCCATGGAAACTAATACAAGATCAGACAGGAGAGAATATTAGGTGATTGTATGAAATGTTGTGAGTGGTGTGTTTGGTGTGATAGTGTATATAAAAGGAGAGCATTTCTACTATAAAAAAGAGGCAATATTCCTTGTAGGGAACCCAGTTCAGATTGGAATTCAGTCAGGAGCCCCACGAGGTTGAGAACTGTACAATTACAAAATGAAGAAGGTGGTTGAAGATGAGCAGTGTGGAGACCCTCCTTCAGTGTGATGAGAATGATTCTTTCTTCATAGGGTGTTGGGAGTATGGATACACTGCAAAGCACAGATGGCTCAATACTGTTACTGCCCATATTTACTTAAGGGCATTAAAATCTAAGTAGACTAAATAAAAGATGTGTTGTCCTTAGTGTTGAGTGGAGAACAGTAAGACTAACCAACTTGACTGAAATTTTGCAGGAAATTACTCCTGCAAAAATAATTTTACTATCTTGCAGACCCTGGCGATACAGAACAACTCTCCTCTGCACTGGCATCCCTGACATCTGCCTAATAAGCATAACTTTAACTCTTCTGATGCTCCAAAGCACTAATGCATGTATTTTTAACTCAAATTTTATTTATTACAACTCAATTCTTAGGCCCTTTATACAAGCTGTTCTGATGCACCAGTGGTATAACACTGTAGTGCATTACTTGTGGCTTACTTGCTTAAATATCTGCCAGTTCAATTACACATTCATTTCCAAAGGCTGCTGCAAACTTCTGTTGCCTACAAAATCATTAATGTATTTACCGATGCCTCCTGCCCTGCCCTCCTGTTGTCCTCACAAGGCCGCAGAGTGACTTTCACTCTCCCAGTATGGCCTCCTGTTTTATCAGAGGCAGTTTTCTGGTTCCATCTGCCTTTCCTAAGGGTTTGTCAGCTTCCACCATTCTGCCATCTCTCCTGATACTCCCAGGATAAAATATACAGCAACTCTGCTGTCTGTAGCTGTAGGTGATGTTCCGTACCAACACTTACTATTAATCAATCTACAGGCCCCACTTCGCCTCAAACCATTTCAGTGTTTGATGCTACAGCTCGGGAAGTAATGTACATTACAAGTTACTAGCTGACTGCACACAGTAAATTCACACTGCAATTTTATGTGTAGCAAACAGTAACTGTCCAGTGTAGAGTCTATTATTTGGATAAAGTGCTCTACAGGGAAAGTTGTGGGGTTTGGGTTGGGTTTTTTTTTTTTGTTTTTTTTTTATATATATAATGAAAATGTTAAAACCCCATTCTTTACATTGTTTGGGAAAACCAGATGATATGATCATTTTGCTTTCTTGAGTTTTGCTTTTTTTTATTATAAGCATGCTACTGACAAGTACCCCTAACCTACACAGGGCCACATGCAAAACACTGAATCACAGATCTGCACAGTAACTTCCCATGTAAAGAAATAATATTAATGTGGCTTTCTTCTTAACAAGGAAGAAACAGTTCTCTTTTAATCCTGAGATAAATACTTGCGTAAGTATTTTCTTTAATTACAAACACAGCAGTAACAAATAGTTCAATCTTCTCAGGTACTACCTTTGAAAAAACTCTACTAGTTCTGTAACTATAGTATTGTCCCTAATTATTGTCTCTATATCAAATGCTTGGTTTCTGGAGAAGTGGACTTACTTTTATAAAGCCTACAGTTTTTCTTTCACCGTAAGCCCAAAGGTGTCAGCATCACAGCGGCACCTTAAGACCAGACAGCGTATGCCCTTTCTCTGTGCATAGAAAAAGTGACAAACATGCCTTCGGGTGCACTTGAATTATCTGGCTGCTCTCCATACGCTTTCAAAAATAGAAGTTGCGGAATCGCGACTTCAGTTTACGATTCGGTCTTAATGTGTAATTAAAATTAGCTCCAGCCCTGCAGCTATGGTAGATTTGTAGTGTGTCGGAGCTTCAGAAAAACAAGAATTCTTGCCAATTGTTTGTAGCAGAAAATTGTCCTTACACTGTCTAATATAAATCCAAAAAGTGTCATAGGTAGATAAAATACTAATTAAGGGTCCGGTCCTGTCACCAGCTAGACATACGTGCTTCATGTTGCAGAACACCACAGAACTACCCTGATAGGTAAAGTGCTCTCATGGATGTGCCCTTTATCTGGGGTTACCTTAGCACATGTAACTGAGTTTAGCGGGGGGAAGAGAGTTTGGCTAAGAGGTGTCATTTTACACAATCACTGCATAACGTGGTGTCACACATCGGGTCGCCGGCATTACCACCTCAGTCAGGATTTCAAGCATCGCCTCGGTCACTGTACAGTTTACCTGGAGCTGTACTTCCAACCAAATCACAACAGGTGTACGGGGCTAACAGGTTCAGTTCAACAGTTTCAAACCGCTGACCGCCACACCTTAGCAAACTACCGCTTCCTCCGAGATAAACATTGCAAAACCCTCCGTCACTTGGCTCTCTGACACCCTACACTGAACGGTTTTCTAACCGCTTTACACAAAAAAAGCACGCAAACCTGCTGACCAAGAGTGCGTCCCCACAGCCTCTGCTAACCATCTGCGCCGGTGAGGAAGTTGTATTGCTCTAATTCAACCTCATCCTCGGCGCTGTTTGGGTTGGGTTTTTTTTTTCCACAGAACCGTTGAGAACAAGGCAAAAACACGACCTTTTCGTGCGGATTGCGAGGAGCAGCTAAAAACGACCCTCTACTCCCCCAGCAAGAGCGGAGGGGCTGAGGCGGGCGGCCTGCCGCGCAGGGGAGGAGCGGGGTCAGCAGAACAATGGTGGCGGTCGCGGCGCCAACGGCAACGGCCACCCGCGCGGCGCTTCGGGCCAGGCACGTAGCCGGAGCCCAGACGGCTCCCGCGGAGCGTTCAGGTCGCCGCCGCAGATGCTCACGCAGCCTAGAGAAGGCGGCCAGTTCCGGGCGCCTCACGGTTCTCGAAGCGCTTGGCAGAACCGAGTAACGGAGTTCAGGCGGCGATGTCCTTATGAGGGGGACGGTCCCTCCGACCACTCGTCGTTCGCTTTGGCGGGTCTGAACCGTCACGGCTGAGGCAAAAAGAACTCCGGAATTTACCCCCCGGGGCTCGACAATGAAATGAAAGGTGAGCGGCAGATTGCGGAGGCGGGGCTGGTCGCGGAGACCCTCATCGCCCGGTGCCTGGCTGAAACCAGCGACGGCGGGAAGAAACCCCGAGCTGGAGGGTGCCTCATGAGCCAGCGGTAGGGCACCGTACGGGCGCCGGAGCCGGCGGCACCGCGCGCCTAGGCGTGACCCGGCCGCCGAAAGGGGAAGAAACAGCAGCCGGAACGGGGCTCGGTCGCCAGCACCGCTCAGCGCTCGGACAGCGCTGTCAGGCCGACGGCGGCGGAGACCCGCAGGTTTCCCGAAGAAGAGAGATGCCTGCCCAGTCCTCCGCGCGGGGAGAAACGCAGCCGGCAGAGTGTTGGGAGGAGGGGGCGGCCTGCCGCCAAGAGGTGCCCAGGGGGCTGAGAATAGTCCGCGCCGTGCCCCCTGCCCCACCAGCGCCCAGAGCAGTCTGGGCGAGGGGTGAAGCCGCGCCGCCCGCGCCGCGCTCGCCCAAAGCTTCGGCGACGCTCGAACGCGTCCGCCGGGCCGGGTTGCCCCAGGCAGAGATGCGCTTTCGGGCCGCCGAGCGCTCCGGTGTCTTCTCACCCGGCTCCCGCGCACCCCACGGCGCTCTCCCCCGCGCGCCAGCCGAGCGCTCCGCAGCATCACGCGCGGCGGCTGTTGCCTCGGTACCTGAGTCACGTCGCGCGCCTCAGGGTGAGGATGCCCGTGCTCGCGCCGGACCGCTGCCCGCTTTCGACCCGCCCCAGCCCGTCTGCGCCCCGCCGGCCGCGGAGCGCTTCGGCGCGGCAGGTCAGCTTGCTCACCGCCCCTCCCACACCAGAGTGGGGCCGGGGCCGGGTCCTAGCGCCGCCACGTGACTCCTTCCCGCCGCTACAGGTTCGCCCGCCATGGGCACCGCTGCCGCGTGGGGCCTGGCAGCGCCAGCCTTCCCGAAGCGGAGCCCCTTGGGCGCCCGGCGTCGCGCAGGCCGGTGCAGGGCACCGACACGGGCTTGGTGTTGCTGGCGTGGAGCGCCGCCCGTGCGGAATGCTGGCCTGGATGCCAACAAGAGGGTGGAGGACTGTACCCCGTACTGGGCACCGGTGAGGCTGCCCCTCCAGTGCTGGGTTCAGGTTTGAGCCTGTTGCCACAAGGAGGACATGGAGGTGTCGGAGCGAAGGGTCCAACAGGGCAGGGAAAGGTCTGGGGCACATTGGGTGAGGAGTGGCTGAGGAACTGGGGTTGTTTAGTGATGCTCAGGGGAGTCCTGATTGCTCTCTGCAGCTCTCTGGAAGGTGGGAGCAGCCAGGTGGGTGCTGTGTCTCCTAACAGGTAACAAGCACTATGACAGGAGGAAATGGCCTCAAGTTGCACCAGGAGAGGTTTAGATTGGATATTAGGAAAGATTCCTTCCCTGGCAAGGTTGTCAAGCACTGAAACTAGGCCACCCAAGGAAGTGGAGGTACTGACAGGACGTGTAGCTGCGGGACTTTGGCATGTGGGTTAGTGGTTGGACTTGGCAGTGTTAGGTTTACAGTTAGACTGGATGTTCTGAAAGGTCTTTTCCAACCTGAATGATTCTGTGATACCTACTGCTGTGTGGAGATACTTCAAACTAGGGTTCAAACTAGAAGAGGATAGGTGGGATACAGTATTGCCTTGTAAAAGCTATGGTGCTGCACAAGTAAGAAGCTTCCAATATTTAAAACTCTTAAGATGGCACAGAAGTTTTTTTCTTTTCTCTGCACATTATGTTTGCTTTAGCTTTTTGATTCAGTTTTGCCATTGCATCCATTTGTACCTGCTTAGGGATTCACTGCAGTAATTAATGTGCAAAGGCCAGGTGGTTTGGTTTGGGTAGATAGCATACAGCCAGTGAGACATAAGATTGCTAATCCTGTGATCAATAAACCTAGGTTTTGACTGTCTATCATTACCTGAATTCAGGACATTCACTTACAGGCTAGATGAAGGTAACTGCAGAAGAAGAAAAACATGATTCTTGTGCTTATGGAGCTTCTGAAGCAAGCAGTGCAGTGCCTGATGCCCAGTAAATTTGGTGGAGTCTAGGGCTGGAGGTGTTTTTACATGTCTTTACAGGAAATCTCAGTTCTCCAGGAAAGGAAGTAGCATCTCTATTGCCAGCCCCAAAGGACTGGAAAAACTTACAGTTTTGAGATTGAGAGAGTTTTATTTGTCATGACCCCACCCTCTGATTTCTTAAGGAGGACAATTTAATCCTGCAAAATCTTCTACTTTGTTACTCCACTTTACATAAATCACTACATCATAGAAATGTATAGCCACCAATAGAGTCAAATCTTAGAGGTATGCACTTCATGAAGCTATTTTCAGGAGGGACAGAGATGCCTAGGAGTACAAGGAGTAGCAGTGACTGTGAAGTTGGCAAAATACCTATCCTAAAGCAGCAGTATCTCTTACAGCTGCTCAAGTGATAAAAGATGCTAGATAAGGAAAGAGGTGTTAACCAAACATTAAAAAGACAGAAGAGAACTGGTGTACCTTTCATATCTCTCAACATTGCCCCAAACAAAGCCTTCATCTCTGCAGCCTAGCAAGCAGAGTGCAAGGCATGCTCTCCAGTTAGCCTTCAGTTGTAGAACACTCACTGTTTAAGAGATCATTGGGGTTTTTTTTCTGGAAGCAGAAGAGTGTTACTGCAGTCTGTTTTTCAGAAGTGGGTGTCCAGAGGCATAGACCAGCTGCTGAGAAAACTGGCCAGTAGTCTGTGGTCTCACTTTTGTAGCTGACAGCTCCTGTTGTTTCTGAAGAATGCATTTTCTGAAGGAGATGTTTGTAGAGGTTAATGTGCCGGGGTAAATGGCACCTCCCACCATCAGCACCCAGGTCACTGGATTTGATTCAGTATTCAACAAGGCAGTAGTGTAAGTGAGCGGAACACAGGCTCACATTGCTTGCAGAAGCCTGTACAGAGTCTGGATAACCTCCTAAATACTTGGAACTTGAGATGAAGGCACAAAACCCCTATCTGTTAGGTTTAGTTATACTGCATGTGTTTAAGCTTTAAATATGCTGCACTGCCCTTAGGAGTAGAGGGAATATTAAACTGCAGCAAACAAAACTCAAAATTCAGTGACCTCAGGTATCTAACTGTGAAAAGAACTTTGAAAAATTCTTTATAATTCTAAATAAATTTAAAAAGAATAAAAATCTGCATCTTAGTCTTGTTCATCTGTATATATGCCACTTATTACTAGTGATCTCAAGGTGGTGTTGAAGTCATGAGGGATCATGAAATATCCAGATTCAGTCTCCAGAGTAGACTGTAAAAGTCTCAGTTTAGTTTCTTGCTCCAGGGTATTCTTAATAGGAAAGTATGATGTCATTGGGTTAAACTTAATAGATGCTAGATTCCACCAATCCTACACTAAAAAGTCCTTCACTCCATACTAGTTTGCAAGTAAATAATGATCCTGGTGTGTTCTTTATTTACATATTTAATTTGACTTTTTATCTCTTTATTTTGCACCGGGGCACATTACCTGGTTATCATCAATGTGTTGTCTGTCAGGACCCTCAGCTTTCCAGCTGAATGACCCACACACAGTACAGTTGTACATGTGTACAGGTGAGGGCTTATTCCTCATCTCTGCAGGTGAGGGGCTGTTTCTCCCCAGCTGCAGGACTTTACAGTATTTTCCTCTGTTGAGCTTTGTGAGATCCCTGTACTGATTCCATGAAAAGCAGCGATGTAGTGAATCCACTAACTGTTTGCCATTCTCATCAGAAAGGACAGACAGAGAAGGCTGGAAGTTTTTGCCTGATTTGGCAGAAGGGACTGCAGTATTGTTGTTACAGAGTATAAATAGGAAAACATTGGGACAAAGCCTCACTGCTCTGGAACTTTAGGCTTCTGATGCCAAATGCCTTCTGAGCACGTCCTGAACTGTAGCAGTGCTGCTCCGTATCATAACAGTTCTTGGGGGGTTGCTGCTTCCTGTTCCAAACTCCACATGTACTCTGCAGTTCCTGTAGTTTGTAGGTGAGTCTCAAATATTACCTTAAAAGAGTCTGTAAACATTTATTCTTAACAAGTTTTTAGATAGATTTGGGGTTTAAGTCTATGCTTCCTTATTTGCACTTGAGTCATATTAGTTACAGATTTCATTGCAGTATTTTTCAGAATGTTAACAGTGATGTTGAACATTTAATTCATACATGGCTAACTGGGCAATGCCTCTACCTCTGCCTTTGATTCAAAAGGTGAATGTAGCAGATCATGTTGTACAAAGAGCCCTTGTAAGATCTTTATTGCAGAAAGGCCAGTAATATTCAGAGTTGAGGTTTTGGTAACTTGTAGTTTGTTTCTAAAGCAAATATGAAAATAAGGTCTTTTATATGACTCTGAAGACGCAGTTGAGGACCATGAACTCTACCTGCAAAGATGTATACAGTCTGCAGAAATATGAACCCACCGTTGTTACACAGGTGGACATGGAAAAGAGAGACATGGAAGTCATATTACTTTAGCCTGGATGAAACTGGATAAATGTGTCATTTAGTTCCCAAATAACAACTCCCAAATTTCAGAGGGGATCAAAAATTCCTCTGGAGTCTTTTGCGAGCTTTAAAGTTGGCCACTTTTATTTAGAAGATAACCTTTAAAATCTTAGGTCTGAACTCCTTCAGAAATTTTTTGTATACCAGATACATTCCTCAGGGGTCTGTGGGAAGAAGTTTGTTCAGTTGAGGGAAAGCTGCACTTGAAAGAAAGACTTTATGAATCACATTTTAATCTTTACGCTTTGTCAGGGTAGACTATGTCCATATTCCCTTCCTGAGTCCCTGCATGATGTTTCTCATAAATCTGTTCCTCTGATTGTCCAGGTAAGCATCTTTGGAGTGTGCCATGGCTCTCGTGCCTTGGAACTGCTTTTCACAGAACCAAGAACGAGGGGTGCAGGATAAATAGCTTGTGTAAACTTGGGTCTTTTCTTATGGAGTTGAGCCATGATGGGTTGGACAGAGCCTTTAGTCTGGAAACTTAAGAGTGCTTTAAAGTGCAGTAGTGTGTTTGTACACTGGATATAGACAGCAGCATCTTCTGAGGGTGGGTCTGATTTCCTTTCTCTGTGAAGCTAGGAAGTGTTGCTTTTTCCCAGTACACTGATGTGGCCAGAAATTGTGACTCTGAAGGTGGTTCTAAAGGTGGCTGAAATCTACCTTTAGCCTAAATCTATCTGAACTCACTAGTGCTTCATAATAACAAAAATATCTTGTCTCTCTTAAATTCCTGATCATTTTTGCCAGAAGGTGAAGAGGTTTTCTTTCATTTCCATCTATGAAACCAAGATGTTTTTCTCATTTATGTTAGGTCTATACGAATTTCTGCATTGATCCCAAAATTAATTTTCTGTACACTGTCATCTTTTTGACTCACTTTTAAGATTAAAATGTACCTATTTTGAGCACTATTGAATCACTAGAAGCCACTGATTACTCATTAGAGGAACCCACATGCATTTAACTCTGTGAATAGGGACCATTTGAAGGTGCCTTGGAGAAGATGACAGCTAATTTGAAAGGGAGGGATGCAAGGAAGGGTTGCAAAGGATAATGCAGTTGAGAGGTGAGGCAGCTGTGGGGTAAGATGTAAGGAAAAAGAGTATGCCACCAGTCAGCATGGTATATGGATTTAGGCATTTGCCTGCTATATATTAATTTGATTAATGCTTTGAAAGAAGCATTAAATTATGCTGGGACTTGCACAATAATCTCAGTGTGCTCAGTTTTGGAAAATAATTTGAGGCCAGATTTCACTGTTGTATTTTACACCAGAGGTGATTGATATACACAAAGTAAATCCCTTTTGATGATTGTAGTATTCTGAAATTATGTGTAGATACACTCCATGTAGCTAAACGAAACCTGATTTATTTCAAAAGACCAAATATTAGTTGTAATTTTCAATAACAGTAACTGATGGAAACAACCCCCTCCTTTCTGTGGATGACATAGGCTTGGAAAATACAGCTCTCTCCTGGTCACCTAAGGGAAGATACATAATAACTACTGATAATATGTTTTCTTTAAATTAAGGTATTTCAGATACATAAATTAGTGTACTTCAGATACGATTCATGCTGCAGTCAGGTTTCTGAAAGATCTCATCAGGCACAGCCCTTTTGTGCAACTCAGAAACATGAAAAAGTGAGGGAGCCTTACAGGAACTTGCCTCATGACTTCCAGACATGCAAGTCATCCAGAGTGACTAAGGGAAAATCACGCTTGACATCCAGGATGTCTGTGTGTTAACACCTTCCTCATACTCACGTAGACAGCGTAGGCTGGTTTCCTTGATAGGCTGATTTTTTTAAATATCTTTAAATGCCTTGTTTAGAGAGTTTAGTTGTCTGCGCTGCACAACCTCGTGTTGCGGATGGCCTGAGCCTGTTCTAAAAGCTCTTTGTAAGTTCCTCACACGATGCAGTGGGAGTTAGGGGAGAAGGGGAGGTGTTTTCCCTGCTCCTCACATCTGTACTGGAAGTGGGCCAGGACCCTCCTTCCCCACCTGCGTTTAATGCTGAACAGCCTGAGGAGCAGACAAAGGAATCTGGGAGTGTGAAAGAGGGGGTGGTGGTAAAGGGAGCGGGGCTACACAGGGGTGTGCACGTGCTCACCCAGTGCGGAGCGGCTCTGTGTTAACAGGATGAATTGGGAGATAGAATGGGAAAGAGCACGCCATCAGGTACCTGTAAGCGAACGCAGAGCGCTGGCTTGTTTAGCAAGAAGGGGGGCAGGGCGGGGAACCGGCCATCCCTACCGTAGGGCAGGAGGGAGCGGGGCGGGGGAACAGGCGCTGCGGGGCGGAGCGTCGGTCGGGCACAGGCGGCGCTCCCCGGCGGGCCGGGCGGCAGGGCCCGCGGTTCCCATGGGGACGCGCCGCCTCGCTCCGGCGCTGGCTGCCGCTTCCCGTGAGCCGGGGCCGGCGCCGTGAGCGGAAGGATGTCCAGGTTCGTGCCGGGCGGGGCCGGGCCGCGACTGCGCCGCTCCGCGGGCGCCATCAGAAGGCGCAGCGGCCGCACAGCAGGCCGTCCTGCGGCCCTTTGTCCCTCACAGTTCTCGGCGCGGCACCCGCGCATCTCGCACCCTTTTCTCTCTCCCTGGGGATCCGCTGTCTTTCTGCACCTTTCCCGCCGCTCAGTGCTCTCTGTGCGCTGCCTCTCGGTCCCAAGCGTTACCTTCTGCGACCTCCTCGCTGCTGCCTTCCTGCGAAGGACTTGACCTCGGCAGCCTGCCTGCCATCTACACCCGACCCCTCCGCCAGCATGGGACTTCTTACCCCTCCCAGGATTTGCTTCCTGCCTGCTGGCTGCTCGGCTGGCAGTGTTTTCTTTCACTTCCACTGGATTATCTTTCTCTTCTTGTCTTGAGGACTTGAGCCCTGGCTCTGCCAGTGGCATTCCCTTCATCCATGAGGCTGTCCCTTCCTGTCATCCTCAAGGATAATTTGCTCTGGGGACTTGGTGTTCCTCATAGTGTGTTGCCTTGAATTTACATTCCTGGATTCACCCTAGAATACATAACCATTTTCCAGTTCCAGGGGCCATTGTTTCTTCCCACCATATCATGTATTTTACTTACGCAGTTCCTTATGCCTCTTACTCATCTGTCTCTCCCACATAGTGTCAGAGCCTGACGTCAGGCTACGCTGAACTCTGCAGCATAGTCCACCCCGTGCATTGCCAGAGAAAGATCCCTGCTCAGTACCAGACATCCCAGGTTTCTCTTGTAACAAGTTATCTGTCCTTATCCTATTCCCAAAGTTTCTGCTGTATTTTATCTATTCTCATGAGACTGTATGAGATGATGTTGTCGTGGTTTCCCCCGGCTGTGGGCCGAGATCCACGCAGCTGCCTGCTCCTTAAAGTAAAAGAGCAGGGGAAGAGGGAAAAAGGGGGAACAAGGGAAGGGAAAAGGAAGGGGAAATAACTCCAAACCCAAGAAACTAAGAGGCCCGTGGGTTGGGATAAGGAGAGTTTCCTAAGAGAACAGAAAGATCAAATATCCCAATGCTAACAGGACTTTAGAGCAAAAGAAGATGAAACTCTTGATCCCCAATGCAGTTTCTCCCCGACCCACACAACTCAGGTACCACCCAGAGCTGTCCTGGAACCCGACCGTCCCCCAAGCAGCACGCGTCCCGCCACCGCCCCTCTTCTTCCTCCCCTCAGCCCCCCCCCCCCCCCCGTTCTCCCGTGCAGGACGTCATTGGCATGGAATACTCTCTTTGGCCCATCTGGGTCACCTGTCCTGGCTTCGCCCCTCCTTTCTCATGAATGGAGAAATAGGAAGAAGCTGAGAAAGTCCTTGACTGTCTGACTGCAACTAAGAACATCAGGGTGTTCTCAGCACTGCTTTCATTGTAACTCCCAAACACAGCATGCCATCAGCTGCTACAAATGAAGTTAACTCTATCCTGACTGAAACCAGGACAGATGTATATTCTGATCAGATTGTATGAGGTGCAATGTATATTTACTGTTTTATGAGACTAACCTTACCTTTAAGGTAAACAGCAAACCAGGTACCAGGGGTAAAGAAGCAGACAGCATACAAGTGATGCGAACTTGTATCATTGATTGAGATAATTTTTTTTTCCTCAGAACTGTGTTGACATGAGCAATGCTATGGTACAACCACTTAACAGTGTAGCTGTGGCCTGTGTTGGTTGGTTGTCCCATCATGACTTGCAGCACACAGTAAAACAGCTGTGCTAATACTCGGTGGTCTTGGTTCTGCCTGTTACTGCTTCATCAAGGAAAACAGTTTTGGCTTGAGGTACTTAACTGGTACTGCCTGTGTGACATTTCCTTTATGTCCTGGTTTCAGTCAGGATAGAGTTAACTTCATTTGTAGCAGCTGATGGGATGCTGTGTTTGGGAGTTACAATGAAAGCAGTGCTGAGAACACCCTGATGTTCTTAGTTGCAGTCAGACAGTCAAGGACTTTCTCAGCTTCTTCCTATTTCTCTATTCAGGAGAACGGAGGGGCGAAGCCAGGACAGGTGACCCAGATGGGCCAAAGAGAGTATTCCATGCCAATGACGTCCTGCCCGGGAGAACGGGGGGCTGAGGGGAGGAAGAAGAGGGGCGGTGGCAGGATGCGTGCTGCTTGGGGGGACGGTCGGGTTCCAGGACAGCTCTGGGTGGTCCGGCCTGAGTTGTGTGGGTCGGGGAGAAA